>CM065120.1:9447500-10107500 GCA_033026305.1 Cirrhinus molitorella
TTTTTTTACAATGAAAAATTACATAAATATTTGGTCCAATGTTTTGCATGTTTTATATTGTTTTTATAGAAATACTAAATACTAAAGTGACTTTCGACCATATTTATGATTTGTAATTATTATTATTATTATTATTATCATTATTATTATTTTTTTTTTTTACATTTGCAATACTCACATATTAGACTGAATTGCATTTTCTAAAAACACACTCTTTTGTAATCAGAATTGGTTGAATGCTCATTTTTTGCTTATTTATATTTCATTTTTTTGAAAAGAAAACAGAGAATGATCTAAAATAATGAGTAATTGTGCAGTTAATTCTCATATTTCAGAAAGTTTTGGAATATTTGTCCTCTCCCCACATTTATCACAAAACAGTAATATATAATTTTATATATATTTTATAATATAAGAAGGGTCATATTGACCTATTAAGATTTTGCTTTCATCTTTTTTTATATAAATATATATATTTTTCTAATTATTTAGATGTTTTCTAAAGTAAATCAATAACAATTACAATTTTAACAATAGTTGTTCAAGTTTTATGAGATTTGTTGTATTTAGATTTTTTTTTTTTTTTCGTAAAAGGCAAAAAACTTGGTCACACTGATTTCAAAGTTATGGATTCATTAGTTTGAATATACATTAAACCAAACACTACCATAACATCTTAGCTGATAATTTAATATACTTTATTTTTGACAAAACATCCTGTTTCGGTTGTGACTGCACATTTTCAGTAGTGACAGTAATGTTTTAGTTGCGCCCATATCACATTACAGAATTTTAACCCACATAACTAAAACCCTCCTTAAACATTTTAAAATACTAAAAAATTTCGGAACTATACTAAAAGATTGTTTATTTCCCACAAATAAAGGGTTATGAGTTCCTTTTTTCACTACTGAAATAATGATGGCATGTTTCACTCGTGACTGTTTCGACAGTGACAATTTTAGATACTTTTGAACTTAGCTCAAAGATGCTAATTAGCACATGGTTAGCTAGCACAGTTCTGAACAGTTGTACACATATGAAAACTAAATGTTATGGAAAAACTCCCAAAAAATGTGTTTAATTATAATAAAATGATGTTTGGTAGTGACATTCTTTAAAGTCACACACAGATTTTTCATACTTTAGAACACATTTACCTCAAAATGATGGGGCCTAAATACTCACCATGTAGTTATAGGGACACATAAATATTTCCTGATCATAAATGTAGGGGTGTAGTTAAAATCAGTCTCAGTCAATGGACAAAAACATACTGTTTTGGTAGTGACATGAAAATGCAGGACACATAATGTTTAAAAATGTTTAAAAAAAATAGATTAAAAAAAAAAATTCAAAAAGATATTTTTTTAAAAACAACAATGGAATAAAATGCAAAAATTATTTTATATCATTTTCATAAGTTGAAATTTAGGGGTTAGGGTTCAGGACAGCCACCTTCCAACTGTACCCACTAAATAGTGATTATATAAAATGTTTTACTAAATATTGATTAACTAACAAAAAAATATCAAAAAGTACTATGGAACTATGGTTCACAATCATTTTATGAATTCTAATCCGTATAAGATTCTAAACGGAAATGCGTCAACTCTTTTTTGTTCCCTGCAAATCAAACTCATGACCTTGGCAGTTGTCGCATCTTGCTTTACCTGTTGAGCTACAGGAAATGCAGTCTTATCTGTCGCCATGATGTTGGCATGACTGTCTCGTTGAGCCAGTGTGTTTCCAGTGCCTCCAATCAGTTATTTTTATGAGAGTTTGTGTGCGCCAGTGACCTCTGCATGACTGCATCGCTTCCATCAGCGGCTCATCCTGTCTTTCGCTAAAAGAGAGGGATTCTTTTCTCTCTGATAATACAGAACAAAAGAGCTGTTGTCAGTAGATCTGGATTAGCTTTTTTGTGTTTCCGTGCGTGTGCACAGAAAGACAGAGCGAGGGAAAGAGAGGGAGAGAGAGAAGTGGTATCAAGAGATCAATGAATGAGCGTCTCCGAGAGCTGTATTACTGTAAGCTTTGTAAACAGCGTTCTTCCTTTTGTCTGTGCTTTTAAGAAAGAGGAAACCATTCACACCCCCGTACATCAACACACCGTCCCACACACACTGCACACATTCCTGTTAGGCTGACACAGCGGGTTAGTGGATGTATAAACATTACACACCGGGATGAAAAGAGAGATACGAGCAGCTGAACTGCCGTGGAAATGCTTTTTTCTCCCTTTCTCTCTCTTTCTTTCTCTCTGTTGGGATTCATCCGCATATGCTTGTGGCTCTTTTAGGCATCAAACTAATTAAGCGTGCAAAAAGCATACACGATCCTTATTGTTTCAAAATCGCATTGCCTTATTAAATTTACGCTGTTTAAAATCTAAACTGCTGCTGAGCCTGTGTTAACACTCAGAGATTTCAAAGGGGCCGTATTAGAGAAAACAGGATTTTCCTTGCTCTTTTAAAATACAAGAGTATTACATTTCACTGTGTAACTCACCCTGCGCCGTTTGACAAACAGACGTGAATAACTGCAAAATTGTGAGGAGAATCTGAGCTATTACTTTTCAAAGCGATCTGACTTATGATTTTTCGACTGGAAGGCAATAAAAAGAATAAAAGATTCCATAGACTTACATTTTCATATGCAGACTTGAATGTGTGCTTTTTTGACTTGTGGCAGTAATAAACTGTCTAACAACACCCTAACAATCACTTAGAATGCTTTGGTGGCTGCATAGCAACATGCTATAAACTATTCAGAACAGCTGAAATAGTTAATATTTAAGTGCAAATGAAAATTCGAAAATTAGAAATTTTACTGGTTTCATTTTTAGAATTTTCAATTTGGAATTCAATTTATTTATTTTTTTTTTATTAGTTTTATTTATGTTATTTGGAGTGTTACTTCCCAGTTCAGTTTGAGCAGTCTGTATTTTTTTAGATTTTTATTTCTTTGATTTAATAATTCTAAAACATTTTCCTGGGTAAGTCATTGTTGTTAATTTTGTAATGAAGTTTAGCACTATTTTAAATTAGGTGGAAAATTCTTTTTACGTACTTTATAAAAAACTTTCAGCCAATAATTAGCTGCTGTTTAAAACATCTTGAATAAATTGGTGAAAATTTCCATTTTGTCAAATTGGTAGTAAATTTATTTCTGTCATGACAACTCTCAGAGGGATTGGCATGGTAATGTACATGACAATGTTAATGTATTTGGTCTTGGCAGAATAGATCTGCTACGCTGTTGCTGTGACAGAGCAAGTATCCAGACTTGCTACTGCCAATACATCCACAACATGTTGCTGTAAGCATATAAGAAACACTGCTGCTGCACATATAACATATATAATTAACCCCCATATAGCATATATGAATCACCTCATAGCAGATCTACACAGGTGGAGCTGGGGAAGGTGGAGGATTTCTGAAGCATGCTGCAAACTGCTGCACTTAGCACTAGTCATGTATTTGAATGTTGAGCAGTGAGCTCATTGACTACTGATACAGGAGAGAACCAATCGGCTGTGCCATGTGATTATGATGTCATGTTGTCAGATTGAATTAGACCATCGGACTGCATCTAGTGTTTCATGCCAGAACTCAGTTATATGAATTTGTACAATCTCCTTAGCTACATATTTGCCAATCAGATTGTACGAATGAAAACAAATTTGCCAGCAATTCACATAATTGACATAATAAACCTTGATTTAAGATATCAGTCACAATATTAGAGAAGAAATGGAAAAAAAGTAGAAAACGTGTAGCATATCCTCGCTTTAATTAAAGCCAGCAGTTATTTGCACTAAGTACAAATAGAAATAGATGCTATTTACACTGTCACTATTTACACTAAGTGCAAATACCAATAGATGCTATTTACACTAAGTAAAAACAGTATTTTCTCAGTGATATACTATTTACACTAAGTTCAAATAGAGATAGACTAGTATCTTTGCAATAATATTAGATGATATTTATACTAATTTGTACAACTGGCAGATATTTGCACCTCAGTATTGTAGTAAATTATAAAACGGTATGCAATCACGTATTGAGTGTAAATTACCATTTTTATTAAAATTATTAAATGGATCCTGCCTTATTATGACAATAAAGTCCTCGCTACTCCTAACCCTAATTGCTAAACACATGTGAGGCACTTTATTTTACACAAATTGGATTATTTGCATCATTTTATTGAAATAAAATGCCTTTCCGACCTGATATGTGATGTGAGGGAAAAGTTTGGCAAACAAGTTCGGCAAAAGGTGGATTCAAACTCAAGTTATTGCTACATAATTTACCTCCACGACACTAGCTGTTGTTCAACAGGCAGCTTTTGTAATGTTGACTAGCCCAGCCATACATTGTGGGTGGAGTTAGTGTAAATAGTATTTTAAAGAAAAATGCCACTGGTTTACTTCAGCTCACTGTATGTCAATGTCATATACTGTGTAAGTTATTTATATATGGGACAGATCACATTATTGTCGTCATCTACCATTGCGACATAAATCAATGGATGAATGTTAAACTCAGTCTGTTTCTCTGTCAGTCACGGACCTCTGTTTAAATGTCCTTCTCTTTTTTTCCCCCACATTCTTGCAGGGCAAAAGCCCCTCAGTGTCTTTTAACCTTTGACTGCTCAGAGATTGTATCTCTACCCCTGTGATGAACTTTGAGGTTATAAACAAAAGCAAGGCAGGCAAGAAAAGATACCGGCTGTCCTTTCTCTTTCTCCTACTGTTACCTCCCATCACCCTTACTGACTGGACAGTCTGTATACTCTGGCTATTTCAACTGAAAATCAGAGGGGTTTGTCTTTCTTTATTTGATCAGTAGTTGCTTGTGTTATGGGTGATGTTTCATATCCCATGATTGACAGGTGACAGACAAAGTGCAATGTAAGAGCAATAGGGAAAAGAGCTATTGGGAAAAACAAAAGCATTACATTTGAAGTTTACTGAGCATCTGAACCTTCAGAATGATTTCTGGCTTCAAGCTTTATAAAGCCTTCAGTTTGAGGTCAATGATATATATACAGTTGAAATCAAAAGTTTACACACACCTTGCAGAATCTGCAAAATGTTAATTCTTTTAGCAAAATAAGAGGGATCATACAAAATGCATGTTATTTTTTATTTAGTACTGACCTGAAGAAGATATTTCACATAAAAGACATTTACATATAGTCTACAAAATAAAATAATAGTTGAATTTATAAAAATCACCCCGTTCAAAAGTTTACATACACTTGATTCTTAATACTGTGTTGTTACCTGAATGATCCACAGCTGTCTTTTTTGTTTAGTAATAATTGTTCATGAGTCAGGTCCCACAAATTCTTTGGTTTTTCAGCATTTTTGTGTATTTAAACCCTTTTCAAAAATGACTGTATGATTTAGAGATCCATCATTTCACACCGAGGACAACTGAGGGACTCATATGCAACTATTACAGAAGGTTCAAATGCTCACTGATGCTTCAGAAGGAAAACTATGTATTATGAGCTGGGGGTGTAAACTTTTGAACAGAATGAAGTTGTGTGCATTTTTCTTATTTTGCCTAAATATAATATCATATATATATATTTTTTTTCATTTAGTACTGCCCTTCAGAAGCTGCAGAAGATACTTGCATGTTTCCAAGAAGACAAAATTAGTTAAATTTACCATGATCTTCAAATTCAAAAAGTTGCGTCCTTCTGGCGCATCAGTGAGCATTTGAACCTTGTGTAATATTTGCATATGAGTCTCTCAGTTGTCCTCAGTGTGATCTCAAAATCATATAGTCATTGTAGGAAAGGGTTCAAATACACAGAAATGCTGAAAAACCAAAGAATTTGTGGGATCTGAAGGATTTTTTCAGAGGGCAGTTTAACTGTTCAGGACAATTTTTTGCAGAACCATTATCACTGTTATTGGCAGTGATCATGTTTTATTTATAATTACTACTATTTTTTAAAAAGTGTTATTTAAATGTTTTTTTTTCTTCCCATTTGCTTTAAATGTGTGTTAATTTCCTTTGTTTTCAGAGAAATCTCAATTGTCTGGCTCTGTTGTCCTTACTGATGGACACAATACTAATGTGTGTTTACACCCATTACAGCTCTCGTCCCGGTCGCCCGCCGAAGCGTTCCTATGGGGCCGGTGTGCAAGAAAGCCCCAGAATCCTCCACCACAGAGCAAACAGCCTTCTGTCTCCAGCCCTGCTGTCACCCACAGGTAAACGCAAACGTACACACACCCGTCTCGTTTTTCACCACGTTCTGTGCGCTGTAAATTTAGATGAGCCTCAATTTACTCACTCACAGCCCCCTTCAACACATATGAAAAGTATATGCTTAAATCACTCCCTCCTCTGCTGTCCTTCTGCTCATCTTTCATTCTCTCTCCCTTTCTGCTGCTCTGTTCGGTCATCTTTCATGCACCTTCTTTTACGGGTGACAGTGATGAATGACACACCCCAGCGGGATCACTCATCCATCTGTTCATCCCTCTCTATTTCCCTCTTCCTCTTACTGGCCAGAAGCCTCACATCCCCCGTCCTTGCTTCTCAACTCTACTGTATCACATTGGGAAGGGTGGATGCTGAAAATGTGCTGAAGTCTGCCTCAAGAAATGTCTTATTTTCCACAGAATCAGGGGCGTAGCAATCATTATACCTGGATGGGGACATATCCTTCTCACTTTTAGACAATTATGGCTAATTCTGAAGAAACAGTTCCTTTTTTTGCCAGATAATGTCTGGAAAATTTACTTTTTATAGTTTTTTAAATTTTTATTATGTGAAAAAATAACTACTTAAATTTCAATAAGCCCACCTCATATCCAAAATACCTGGGCATAGTCTTGAGACTCTATAAAGTTACGGTTAATGGTTCATTTTCATAAACTAGTATAAACTATACATCAAACCATTTTTGATATATGATAGTTTTGTATTTTAAATTTCTGTCATTTTTTTATTGTGCTTTTGTAATTTTATATATTTTTTTATTTCTATTTCCACTCTTAAAAATAAAGGTGCTTTAAAAGAACCATTTTTGGTTCCTCAAAGAACCATTCAGTTAAAGGTTCTTTAAAGAACCATCTCTTTCTTATCTTTTTATAATCTAAAGAACCTTCTTTCACCACAAAGAACCTTTTGTGAAGAAAGGTTCTTCAGACGTTAAAGGTTCTTTATGGAACCATTTAGACAAAAAGGGTTATTCTATGGCATTCTGAAGCACCTTTATTATTTAAAGTGTAGCTGTCATTTATTTTTATTTCAGTTTTAGTTTTGGTCATTTTAGTACTTCAATCTCAGAAGTTCAACTACAAAGTTTATCATCTAATATTGATATTATATATTTGTAGCTGTTTTAATTAGCTAAAATGATTTTAGTGCTAGTTTTAGTTTTATTTTAAAACTATTATTTACTCTCAGTATTCTTGAGCTTTGTATAAAAAATATGAATACGAGTATCTCCAATATGGCCGCACATCCGAGTAACTGACCAAATTGTGACATAAGTGCAAACCCTCTATAACTCTATATATTTAGGTTGATGAGGCTAGTATAAGTGCAAACAATAAAATAATCACTCCAATTTCACTGTGGTCAAAAAACAATCACTGCCATAAAAAGAGAGATCAACATTTGTAGGACTCTAACCCACTTTCAAATCTATACACCTATTCAAAAAGATTTTATTAGTATATTGTATGCTTGACAGCACATGTGTATGTGTGTACAGTAATGGCACTACTAAAAGTATTCGTTCTCTTTCTCACACACACAAAGTTGTGTTGTCACCATGGAGGATGCGCTAGACTGTGCAGTGATATTCTGTCGTGTTTGAGCAGTTACCGTGGAGATGTCACTTAGAATCCTGGCATCATCAAGTGCCAGATGTCAGGACTTGTTAGGAATGAGAGTAGGGCAGTTTGCTTTGATTTGCCAAGTGCTCAGTCATTGTTTGGGGCTATGACAGTTGGGTAAAAAAATAAAACATAGTGCACCATTTGAGTCAATCAGTGATTATATTCCAACAGCAACACACAACAGTGTAGTTGTGTACTCTTATTAAGCATCAGTAATTGTCTCAAGATAATGGGATCTGAGGTATGTGACAGTTGCATGGGTATTGTTTCTCTCAGTTTTTTAAAGATTAAGTAAGTAAAATTTGACTGACATTCGTTTAAATCTTCTATTTTCATATTCTTTGATCTACAACTGCAGCAAACTGGCCTTGTTGGCATGTTTTGGAATTTTCGGGATTGTTTGTCACTTAGGGCAATGACAGACAGCAGGGGGCGGTGCCAAAACACTGAGGGGAGAGGAGAGGAGAGGAGAAGAAAGGGGGGAGAAACAGTATTTAATTTCCATATAATAGGTATAAAGGTGTGTATACACACACAGAGAGAGAAGCTCCAAGCTACCTTAATGAACAGGACTCTTATAAATAAACTGCCATTTAATAGTTTACAGTTGGTAAGATTTGTTATTATTATTATTATTATATGTTTTTTAAACATAAACTATTATTATAATTTAAATACCTGTTTCATATTTGAATCTTTCAAAATGTTATATTTTCCTAAGAAAAACTGCATTTTCAGCATCATTACTCCAGTCTTCATTGTCAAGAAACATTTCTTATTATTATCAGTGATGAAAACAGAACAGCTGAGCAGAATTTATTTGAGATATAAATCCTCTTCATTCATTACATTAAAGATTGTCACGTTTAACCAATTTAATGGATCCTTGGTCAATAAAGTATCAATTTACTTACAGAAAAAGAACCTTACTGACCTCAGTTTTTTTTTTTAGTAAGTGTATAAATGTACAGTCAAAGCAAAATGTATTCAGACACCTTCAACATTTCTAACATTATCACAGTTTATTTGCTATAGTTTGGAAAATGGTAATAAAATATGACAAGAACTCAATTCATCTTGATAATGTCAGATAACTTTGATAAAAAGGTATGTAATGGATTTGGAATCAACTTTTAGTATGACAATATTTACACAGCTATCAATACTTTGTTGACCAATTACCAAACAATGCTTAATTTTGTTCAGTCTGTGGTGTAAAAAGGTTGCATTAGCAATTAAAGAAAAACATGGTGAGGTCAAAGTGCCTGAATCATTTTGGGTCCCAAATTTTTTTTACTGGTAGTCCAATGTATGATGATTTTTGGGGTATAATATGTTACAGTTAACATTATTTTTCTATCCTCACTTAAATGAAATATAGTGTCCTGCACCCACTAGTAAAAAAATATTGAAAATTATATTCGGTGTCTGAATCATTTTTGGTTTGACTGTATGTGTATATGGCTGATCATTTTCTCTGTACCTAGAATATTTCACCAAAAAAGGATCATTCTAAATACTTAGCGTAATGTCTAAACTATTCTTTTCCATAACAAAGGTGCTATTTACTCTAACTCCACCCACCACTGTGTGGGAGGGATAAACATAAAGACAAAACACATATACTATATAATATATAGTAGCATATGCTGTATAATAACCTGCAGCAATACAGGTGGTGCTAGGGAAGGTGGAGGGTTTCAGAGGAACTGCAAAATGCTCTAGTGAAAGCTAACCAGCCATTTAAATGTAAAGCAGTAGTTTAATGCTGTGAATATCATCATTTTGCATTAATGACCCATCAGTCTGCGCCATCTATAATTTCATGACAGAACCTAATTAAGTTCAATAAAAATTAAGGAAAGCATTTTTTTTGTTGTTAGGGGTAGGTGTAGGGAGGGATCATTGTCCCTTTTTTTTTTTTTGGTAGGGTTAGGAGTAGGTGTGAGGGCTTTATTGTCCCAATAAAGCTGAATCCATGTAATAATTTTAATAAAAATTGGCCAACTAAAACCTGGCCTAAAGTCATTGGCGCAATTATATATATATATATATATATATATATTTTTTTTTTGTTATTTATTGAGCATGTTAGTAATATGCGCACAACAGGTCTGCTTTTTACACACACAGGGATGCGTAGCAGCACACAAACATGCCAATAATTAAAAATGAAAGGAGGGGAGAGGATGGAAAGGGGGTGCATAGTAACTCTTTTGGGTGGCACGGCCCATGAATACCCCCTGTTCAGTCTTTGTTCTTGCAAATTCCATGGTGTATATAGCAAATCCGCCATGGCGCCAGCGCAACTGGCTCTTAAAGGGAATGAAAGATGAGACTCTGATTGGTTTAATGCACGTTACACCCAAAACACAAGTATGACTTATTAAGAAAATAGGAGCAACCCTTTTAGACCATGTGCTGGGCATGCCAACCATTTTTCCCGTCTTTAAACAAGCAAAAGTGGATTCGGACACACCCTTAGTGCACCTGCGCCGTGCGTTTTAGACCATGCGCTTAGATCGTTAAAATAGGGCCCATTGTGTTACTGCATTAAAAGCTCACTGTATTATGTAGAATATTATGAGAGATGGTCTGAGTGAGTGTGATTACCTGCATTTAGTCTTCAAATCAATCTCTAATTGTCACAATGAAACATTAGTTTGAATGTCCGCTGAGGAAAGCATTATCTTTGTCGTAACGTTAATATCCAGTCATCTGTTAAGGGTGATTTTCGATAACAGCGATGCTTAGTGCATCTGTTAGCTGCATCAAGCTGTTGTTGAAACTAAAAATACATTCTGTTTAGAACAGCGTTTACTTTTCGATGTAAAAGTCTCATGTTGCCTTCTAATGGCGGAATAATGTAACTAAAATCACCATCACAAACACATACAACGTTTATACTAAACACTATTATTACTACTATTTATATAAAATATTATTTATTGAATTATATTATTTAATAAACAACAACAACAGCCATCATAAATATTGCTATAGGCAATTGAGTCGAACATACAAAGGCAGCGCTCTGATATACAGCATTGAATTTACATAAACATGATTTTGCCAAAGCTATTTGCTCTGGAACAATAGTTTAATGAGACCAAAGACTGTTTGATAACTGAGATCAAAAATAACTGTTTTATAAAGCATTATAATGTAGTACAGAGGTATAAATACCTGCTAATATTTTCACTAAGTGTAGCAGCTAGGAAATACTGCTATTTTTAGGCTAGACACTAAATAGATTTATCGCTATTTGCACTTAGTGTAAATAATATATTGCTAAGAAAGTACCACTATTTTCACTTAGTGTAAATAGGATTCTTTGGTATTTGCACTTAGTGTAAATAGCTTCTAATTCCTATTTGCACTTAGTGTAAATAGGATTTAGTGCTTAAAAAATGACATTGAACAATTTGACAACTTTCCATAAGGAAAAGATTAAAGTGATTACAAGTTTATTTATTTATTTTATTTTATTTTTATTTTTTTTGGTGAGCTGCATGGAACAGCTTGGTTTTATAGCTCAGTTTTTAAAAAGCATGTTGTGTCTATTAAATGTACATATAATCCTAACTATTCTCATGTTGTGTGTGGCTGTGACTTTGTTTCTGGTATATACCGTAAGAGCTCAAGAAGTATAGTTCCCCCCCTCAGGACATTCTCACTTCTCATGAGCGATCGCTTTCCTTCTTGTCAAACAGCTTATGTAACTCACCTCCAGTCTCTGAAGATTGTTTTTCCCATGAGTACCACAGCGAAGCTCGTGCAACAGCTGTATACTAGATTTAGACAGTCAGCATTTACACGGAGATGTTAAAGTCATGATTAGCCAAGCAGCCAGTGCTCTCCTGAGGGAATATGCCGCTCTTTACTTGTGTCTTTGTGTGTGTGAGTGTTAATTCTCCATTGTTTTTCCTCCTTATCAGCAGTCAGCCTCACCTGCACTTTTCATCTCCTTTGTCACAATGTCAGGGAAAATTGTGACCTTGTCAAATGCAATACACATGCTCACCCAAACACATGTGCAGACACACACCATAACACATGCACAATAGACATCTTTAGCGTTGCAACATTGTGTATTGAAAACTCTGAACTATAATGAGAGAGGCAGCAATTTTAACATCAATCACTAGTCCAGAGAATTGACCGTCTGTTGCTAATCAATACTTCTTTTTTTTTTTTTTTTTTTTTTTTTGATGGTATCCAGGGGAAACCAAGGCCAGAGCTCTTTGCCTGGCTAATTGTGCTGCGGGTGGGAGGAGCTTAAAGTGATTGATTGGCAGATGGCTATTTCTTGGACCGCTTCCATGATATGCTTATATAAATAATGCAGCCCAGCTAACAGAGAGCTAATTCAGGTCCCTTATCTCACTGTGACCCTCCAGTTGCTCTGACTAAACCCTGCTGCTGATGACAACATCCATTTACTGTCAACTAAGGAATTTATTGCTGTAACTTTTAGGCTAATGTGCTTCATAAATAGCACATCTCTTAGCAGCCTGAAACCAGTATATTAAGGTATTTGAAACCAAAAAGTACAGACTCTTTGTTGAAAAAATATCGTTTGAAAAAGGACAAAAACTGCTTTCTATTTGAACTATTTGAATGGATTTTAAAATTTGATTTATTTCTGTGATGCCAAGCTGAATTTTCAGCATCATTACTTCGATCTTCAATGTCACATGATCCTTCAGAAATCATGTTAATATTTTGATTAATATTCCGGTGCTCCATTATTACTATTGTGAATGTACTTGAATGTATTGCAGGTCTAACAACAGCTGCCATGGCTGAAGCTTTAAAGATACAGAAGATGAAGATGATGATGAATCTCCACAAGAGCCACAACGGCTCAGAATTCGATTCCGATGAGCTCAACTCTAATACAGGTACAGGATTTGTGCTTTCACGATTTGTTTGTTAATGTGTGTTTGTGTTCCTTTAAGGCAGCTTGTTTAAAGTGCAATCTGTAGATGTGCCAGACAGATGGCCTTGCAATAGTAACCTGGGCCTTTTGGGTGACATGAGCCCCATCACAGAGCTCGCTCAGGGGGCCCATGCTGCAGGGTTGTGCTTGGTTTACAGAGACTAATGGTGACATTAATGACTGCTGCCTGACTGTGCATTTAAAGAAGACCAACAACAGAGAGGAGAATAGTTAATCGTACACCAGCCCTAGAGATGAAACAAGTCATTTGGTGCAGGAGTGCACATGTTTGCATGTGCATATAAGCCAAGCAAAATTAGAAAATGTGTAAATGGATAACGTTGTATTTGTACAGTATTTGTGTGTGTATAAATATGCATAAGTAGATAGTAAATTTGTGGGTGATGCAAGGTATTTCAAAAGTGTGCAACTAATGCCTTTTGTGGATTTTTGATTTAACTTTTTTATTATTATTTATATTAAAAATATATTTATTTTTATTGCAAATACAAATAATTATTATAAATGTATATTATATTATATTCTCTGTTGATATTATTTATATTCATATTTATTTATTTTTTAATAATAATAATAAAAATAAAATTAAGAATATAGTACAAAAATACATCAAAAACTGTAATATTTTGAAATATTATTACAATTTAAAATAACTGTTTTCTATTTGATTATATTTTAAAATGCAATTTATTCCTTTGATGCAATGTTGAATTTTCAGCATCATTACTTCAATATTCAGTGTCACATGATCCTTCAGAAATCATTTTAATATGCTGATTTGCTGCAGAAACATATTTCTTGTTACAGTCATTTTATTTATTATTATTTTTTTTTTAGAATTAAATCCAAACAAGAAAAAAGGAATATTTAAAATTCTTAGCCGTACTTGCTAGACAGATTTTGAGGCATCACTTGAAATCTTGAGTCTGCAAACTCAAACTGTGGCTAAAACTAACACAGATAATATGAACTTCAAAGGCCATTCTCACAAGAGTTTAGGAGGAAGAGAGCACAGCATTCCTAGAGAGAACAGCTGTGGACAAGCAGAATTTAGGAGAGAAGAAAAAAAACGGCCTTCATCAGAAAGATGGAATGCAGTCAAGGAAAATCAGCATCAAGGATGACATCAGAAGAGCGGAGAGAAGCAGCGAGAGATACTTTTTTTCCCCTGCGTTGACAAGTTGAAAGAAAAATTCCATGCATTATTTAACAAGATGGCCGAAACCTGTCATACGGGTGATTGCCTGCGTTAACAGAAACAGGTGTGCGCTGTGTGCGCGCATACGGGTGTATGTTAGCACATGTGTGCTTGTTTTCACGTCCGCGTGCGCTTAGCAGGGAAGTCGTGTATAGTGTAACGCACACATTATCTGTTTGCCCCTCTTTCCCTGTGAGCATATGGTCAGCATTTTTGTATCTTCACCCGTCCACCCCCTTTCTCTCTCATCTTCCCTGTTTGAAGTTGCCCTCGTTTTTAAGATGCAGTATTTTTTTTTTTTTGTACAGCCAGTATGTGTGTGTTTGTTTTCGTGAGAGCAAACATGCAGAAACACAAATCTCTTCTAGTTGACTTTTGAAGCATTTCTCACTTGATCAAACAGCCTAGACAAGCTGACCATCTGGTGTTTATTAATTACTAGGATACAAATTACTATAATTAATTACTGGCCAAAAATACTCAAAAGTGAGCAAAAACAATTTTCATGAGACAGTTTTGACCTTGTCATCATGCCTCATTTTTTCTCATAACAGCACATACACTAAAGCTTTAGTGTTAAAGGGATAGTTCACCCAGAAATTACAATTCTGTCATTAATTTCTCACCCTCATGTCTTCCCAATCTGTAAGATCTTTATTCATCTTCGGAACACAAATTAAGATATTTTTGATTTAATCAGAGAGGTTTCTGACCCTGTATAGACAGCATATAAAGTTGTTATTTTTGTTTTATTGTGCAAAACAGTATTCTTGCAGCTTCACAAAATTATAGTTGAACCATATGAACTATTTTAATGATGTCCTTACTACTTTTCTAGGCCTTGAACATGTCAGTTGCATTGCTGTCTATGTAGGGTCTGAAAGCTTTTGGATTTAATCAAAAAAATCTTAATTTGTGTTCCAAAGATGAACTAAAGTCTCATGGGTTTGTAACGTGAGGGTAAGCAATTAATGACAGAATTTTCATTTTGGGTTAACTATTTTTTGAACAAAATAAATGCAAGGTAAAAACGCATTTTGCTGAAGCAACCATGCCATTTTAGCTTGCTTCTACAAATCTTTGAGCCATTTACTGAGGCTCGTTTGTCCTGGCTTATGGGACTGGCATACTTGATTGCTCCAGATCAAAAATGCAGTGCTTTACTAGGTGAGCTACAAAGCAAGTTTACTACAGAAAAGCCATACATAAAAATAAAAATAAAAACAAGTCTTCATTAATCAGTAATCTGTCCCTGTAATGACTGGTGTGAACAGAAATACAAGGTCACTGATAAAAATGATTTTGTGGTGAAGTAAATAATATAGAAAAACAAATGTAATTTCTCCATTAAATCGTTTTGTTCAGGCAAGAATAATAAAAAAAGAGTCAATTCAATATTAGTACTCAATTTAAGCTTGTAGAATTTAGCATTTGAACTTAAGTATATTTTACTTGGAATTGTTGTTATTTTTTACAAAGATTGTTTAAGTAAATATCAAATTCATGATCCCGTTGTACCCATAATGCACTTGAGCACCAATAACCAATAAAGGTTACATTTTTGCTGTTTTCAAGATGTATTTACAGTTTTATGGTTGCTTTTGTGGTTAGGTTAAGTAAGTTGCTGTTTTGTAACATCTAGAGTTCATTTACTACTCAAAATGACCCATTCATATTCAAAAACTATTCACAGATTTTTACGGTCATTGTGCATGTGCCAGGTTTTGAGGTCTCTGTGTTCATTTAGTTCATAACTACACTGGGTCAACACATAACCTTAAAAACAATAAGGAGCCATTTATTGGCTTACGTACATATTTGTAAGTGAACCACATGCTTTAATGGCATTTTTTTCAGTGCTCTGATGTTTGAGTAAAGTTTACAAACCATGGCTGAGTGAATTGAACTTGAAGACTGCAGGGTAAACTTAAAATAATTAAGTAGAAATTACTCATCAAACTCTAACTGTACACATTAATTTACTTATTTCCTTTGCTAATTTTACTTAAAAAATATTAGTGCAAAAACTTGTCAAATAAAAATTAAGTAAATTTACTTAAAAAACAGTTTTTTTTTTCAGTGTTGTTGGTGTTTTATTGGCACTAATGGTAATTTCACCTGAAAATTTGAGTAAATTTGTATGTATATTTGAGCCTTTTT
Organism: Cirrhinus molitorella; assembly: GCA_033026305.1. Classification (NCBI taxonomy): domain Eukaryota; kingdom Metazoa; phylum Chordata; class Actinopteri; order Cypriniformes; family Cyprinidae; genus Cirrhinus; species Cirrhinus molitorella. The sequence goes on from CM065120.1 coordinate 9,463,707, forward strand.
AAATATAACTCCATGGGACTGTAGCAATAGCCAAAAATACATTGTATTGGTCAAAATTATAATTTTTTCTTTTATGCCAAAAATCATATTAAGATTATGTTCCATGAAGACTGTTTGTAAATTTCCTACCGTAAATATCACAAAACTTAATTTTTGATTAATATGCATTGCTAAGAACTTCATTTGGATTTTCTCAATATTTATATATATATATATATATATATATATAGCCAAATATTGACCAATCCTTACAAACCATACATTAGTGGAAAGCTTGTTATTTATCTTTTAGATGATGAATAATAAATGATAAAAAAAAAATGACCCTTATGACTGGTTTTGTGGTCCAGGGTGACAAATAATTACAGAATACTGCAAGTAATTAATATTTTAAGTATTTTATTCTAAAACATACTCCAGTAATCTTTGTTTTATGTACAACTTTGAAAAAAGTTTTTACAGTGTATTTCTCTTTACACCTGATCCTTTCAAAATGTCAGTAATCCAAACCAAGCTGTTCCAGACATCTGACTAAAAGCTGAAAGCCGTTTCTATTTGAGTACTTGACACAGGAGAATATATACCGTACGCATGTGTGTGTACATGTGCATGTTTGTGTTTGTTTTAGTGTGTTTCGCAGCACAGCTGCAGCTCTTGTTGTCTCTGATTGCTCTTGCTTTCCCTCCTCTCATCCATCTTCATCTGTCTGATTACTGTGAATTAGCGCCCTCTCACTTACGTTAGAACTCCAGTCCCACAAGATATGTGAGCTTGTGTTGACACTAGTCTTGATTTCCACGGACGTGCAGATTGTCGCCCAGATGGCCGCTCTATTGTACAGTATTTATGTCATGGTGAAGGGCCAGGTTGCGAAGCTGGCGTGGTGTTGTAATGTATCTGCAGTGTTGGGTTGTGTTGTAATGAGGGAGCTTATTGTTTTTAATCAGGTTATTTTTGTCCGGTCGTGTGAAGACCTTATTGGTTGGAGCATGTGATAGTCTTAAGGGGACCGACTTCATCCTGCGCCATCATTGATTCCTTCGCCACAAATCTGCCACCTAAACACCATCTGCTCCCAATGGCAGTGACATGAATGCTGATGATAGATTATCAGTTCAGTTCATTGTTGCTGCTGGTCGCTGGGCAACTTACAGTTTATTGTTTCCTTTTCTCATTAAAAATAATATAATATTCACATCTCATAGTATTCCGATCACTTATTTGGAAGATACCATTTTCAAGGAGAAGTTCACTTCTAGAACAAAAATGTACAGATAATTTACTCACCCCCATGTCATCCAAGATGTTTATGTCTTTCTTTCTTCAGATATTATGTTTTTTTAAGGAAAAAATTTTGGGAATGAAAAAGGGTCTTCTCTAGCAAAACGATTAGTTAATTTCTAGGAAATGTACAATTTATATGCTTTTTAACCTCAAACGCTCGTCTTGTTTAGCTCTGTGTGAACACTGTGTATTCCGGTTCATGACAATTAGGGTATATTAAAAAATTCCCATCTCATTTTCTCCTCCAGCTTAAAAATTGTCCTACATCGCGGTTTTACCTTTTTTGTAAAGGGTGTTTGACCCTCCCGCACATTCACTTGTAAACATTGGGTTGGTACTTCTGTAGCGATATAGATATATTTAGAGCCCTTTCAAGCTGCATTTAAACTGCATTTTGGAAGCCCAAACTCGCAGGGCACCATTGAAGTCCACTATATGGAGAAAAATCCTGAAATGTTTGCCTCAAAAAGCATAATTTCTTTACAGCTGAAAAAAGAAAGACATGAACATCTTGGATGACAAGGAGATGAGTAAATTATCTATATTTTTTTTGTTCTGGAAGTAAACTTCTCCTTTAAGTTCATTAGTCTGGGCAATGAGTAGTACTTAAAAAAAAACAGCCATAGTTAATTTTGGTTTCAAAAATATTCTTCTGAATTTTTAAAAGATTAGTTCACTTCCAGAATAAAAAAATCCTGATAATTTACTCACCCTCATGTCATCCAATATGTGCATGTCTTTCTTTCTTTAGTCAAAAAGAAATTAATGTTTTTGAGAAAAACATTCCAAAATTTGTCTTCATATAGTGGACGTCAATGGGATCAGCAGCTTGAAGGTCCAAATTGCAGTTTCAATGCAGCTTCAAAGGGCTCTACACAATCCCAGCCAAGGAATAAGGGTCTTATCTAGTGAAACGATCAGTCATTTTCTAAAAAAAAAATGAAAATGTATGTACTTTTTAACCACAAATACTGCTTGTGCACTAACTTGACCTCACGCATTATTAGGCAGGAGAGGTCGCACATGATGTAGGTGCCTTTCAAAAAAAGGTAAAACAATGTTGGACATTTTTGAATTTGGAGGAGAAAATTAGTTTTTTTATGAGAGTTTAACCATGCGTAATCTTTCTAACATGATTACGTAATGTGTTGTAGTCATAGACATGCATCACAGGGCTAGTGCAAGATTAAAAATGGTTAAAATTATTGATTTATTTATTTTTATTTATTTTTTTTTTTGAGAAAATGGCTGATCGTTTCGCTAGATAAGACCCTTATTCCTCGGCTGGGATTGTGTAGAGCCCTTTGAAGCTGCATTGAGACTGTAAAATGGACCTTCCACCCATTGAAGTCCTCTATATGAAGAAAAATCCTGGAATGTTTTCCTAAAAAACTTGATTTCTATTTGACTGAAGAAAGAAAGACATCAGCATTTTCAGGATTTTTTTCAGGAAGTGAACTAATCCTTTAATTGTAATGGTCTCTGCTTACTGTAAAAATATTTCTAACAAGTTAACATATCACTAATGATACTAATTTTTATGTGTTAAAATATGTTATATGTAAAAAAATATATATATATATAATTTCAGTATTTCTGTTTCATGATTAAACAGGATGTAGCGCTTTGTCCTGGGAGAGAGAGAAACATTCATCACCTGCTTCAGAGAAAACACCGCACAGCTTGAACAACTCTCAGCTCAACTCTCTCCAACACACCCATCTACTGGCCAACAGTGAGTATTAACCATTCACTTTCACACCCTGATGTGTTTAAAAAAATAGTTCAATATATAATCAGTAGCTTCTCACCCTTATATCATTTTTAACCCATATAACTTTCTATTTTCAATTATTGAAGCTTATTATCATAAAAGTAGTCCATATGACTAAATTTCAAGTCTAATCTGATAGATTTGTGTGTAAATCAGGCTTAAATTTAAGTAGTTATTCCATGATTATTTCTTCTTCTCGTAGGACTGGACCTGCCCTTCATGATGATGCCCCATCCCCTGCTTCCTGTTGGACTTCCTCCTGCCTCTGTTGCCATGGCAATGAACCAGATGAACCACCTTAATACAATTGCCAACATGGTTGCCAGTGCACAGGTGCACAGCCCCGTCTCCAGGCCGACATCTGCCATCAAGGTAGGACATACAGTACTGTACACACCAGACACTAAAACACACACAGCTCTTTTGCTGCAAGGTCATCAGGGATTGTTCACACAATTCTAGCTTGAGTTTATTTATTTTAAGTCATTTAAGGCAATTTGCTGGTTCGGTTGGTCCAAAGGCGTCCAAACTGCTTTCGATAATCAAAGGTCAGGGAGCTTGAGACTTGTTTCAGGTTGTTAACCATGTTCCACAGCACAGCTTAGTATGAAGGCTTTCTGCCACGTCATAAAAAAATGAAAAGGTAATTGCTACTTTTTATTTCATAATTCAAACTTTTTTTTTTCTAAAATGAAATTAGATTTTTTTTCCTTGTAATTTGACTTTTTTCCCCCTCAGAATTCTGAGTTTACATATTACAATTTTTTTTCCCCCAAAATAAAAAAGATAAGTGACTTTTTCTTCACAGTTGTGATTTTTACATTATTATTTCCCTCAGAATTCTAAGTTTACATCCTGCATTTTTTTTCTTTTTTTCTCAGAATTCTGAGTTTATATCCTGCATTTTTTCCCCTCAGAATTCTGAGTTTACATCATGGATTTTTTTTGTTTACATCATGCATTTTTTTCTCAGAATCCTGAGTTTACATATTGCAAATAATTTATTGCCCCAAAATAAAAAAAAAGATAAGTGTGACTTTTACTTCACAGACTTTTTTTTATCAGAATTCTAAGTTTACATCCTGCATTTATTTAGTTTTTTTTTTTTTTCTCTCAGAATTCTCAGAATTCTTGAGTTTTTATTTTTTTTTATTCAGAATTCTGTGTTTACATCCTGCATTTTCTAGGTTTTTTTTCCTCAAAAAGAGTTTACATATTGCAAATATTTTTTCTGCCCCAAAATAAAAATCCTGACATTTCCTCTCAGAATTCTGAGTTTACATCCTGCTTTTTTTTATCTTTTATTTCTCAGAATTCTGAGTTTACACATTGCAAATAATTTTTTCTGCCCCAAAATAAAAAGGCAATTGTGACTTTTTCTTCACAATTCTGATGTTTTTTCCTCAGAATTCTAAGTTTACATCCTGAATTTTGTATTTTTTTTTTCTTATGAATTCAGTTTACATTTCATAAATCAGTTTTATTTTTGCCCCAAAATAAAAAAAGTTTAAAAAAAAAAAAAAGTTTCCTGCATTTTTTATTTTTCCTCAGAATTTTAATTTTACATCCTGCATTTTTTTTGTTTATTTCTTTCAGAATTCTGAGTAAATCTTTTTTTTTGCCCTAAAATAAAAAAAAAAGTATTAATTAAGTAATATGTGTTTTTTTTCACAGTTCTGATTTTTCTTCAAAAAATTGCAAGTTTATATCTTACAATTCTGAGCTCAAATCTCACAATTATTTGCAAAAACTCTAAATTGTGAGATATAAATGCAGAATTGTGATGGAGAAAAAATTAGAATTTACAGAATTGTTTATTCGGTGGCAGAAACTTTTATTTTATGACAAATCTTTAACGACATGAACCTCAAGGTATATCAGATGAACTGATTCAATGAAGATGTGTTATCATGTGGGGAGAGTTTATATGGAATTGCAGGACTGAACTTTCTGTTTTTGCATTTCAGCAGGAGTGTTTTGATGAAAGTCCTTCTCTGACACCACCTGTAGACAGGAATGTTCTTCAGAAAACTGAACCATCACCTCAACAAACCAGTTCAGTTCCTAGCAGCCCCACACAGCCTTACACACACTCTCCTCAAAAAACAGGTGAGTTTGCAGACAAATTAACGGCATAATAGTAATTAGTCAAACAGTGCATCTTACTTGCTAAGTGAATCCCACTACTATTTTAAAGTTTAGGGTGAGTAATGAAAAAAATAGCGCAAGGATGCATTAAATTGACAAAAAAATGACAGTAAAGACATATATAATGTTGTACAAGATTTCTGTCAAGTTAATATTGTTGGAATAAAGCAATCCTTAAAAAATGACCTAAAAAGCATTGAAAATCTTACCAACCCCAAACTTTTGGACGGTAGTGTAATTCAAATACATTTTTGTGGTATATGAGTAAAACATTGAAAAGACAGTACAGACAGTAGCATAAGAATTCATCAATCATAGCCGATTGTTTATTCAATTTCCATATAGTTGAACATAAGCTTGCCATTAGCCTGTAGTCAGCTTAGTACACCCTAGCATATGTGCTAAAACCAATCAGAACCAATCATACCTATCTAAAATATAGTTTCTGAATGTTAGTGCATTTAGAAAGACCCAGTTACTGTGGTTAGCATCTTCATCTTGAAGTGTGATATTACTATTTCATAATATCTTGCATATAATGTCCATAGAAAACAACATTATACGATTTACATTGAGGAAAAAAATGTTAAACTAATCAACAAGGCTTGCAATGACTTTGCTGCGTACACAATAACAGCACAAAGCAATATATGTTGGCAATAATCTGTGCTACTCTGAAACATCTTGTTTCATTTATCTGCTGTCTTTATATATATATTGCTTTCTCTCTCTGTAGCATATGACGTTCATGATGAACAACGGGAGACAGACTCAACTCTGCATATGAACAGACTTTCCAACGACAGGGGTGAGTTTCCTCAACAAAAAATGAAACTTAATGTAACATAACATTACATAAAAGCCTCTCCTCTGACCTCTTCTGCTCTCATTATAGTTCAATTATTGCACAGAGCCACTATATTGCATTGCGTTTAGTTGGGTGATGTAATGGTATGTTGTATGTTGTAATGGGATATTCTAGGTTCTATACACAAGTAATCTCAAAACAATTAAAATAATATGCTCATTCCTTGCTTCATCCTTTACTAGCAAATGCATAAAAAGCATAAATCGACATACAGATTCAATTGTTTTAAAATTTAATATCACTTAATACTTTTCTTCAACGAGGACATTTTAATTTGACCAAAAGTGACAGTAAAGATATTTTTTAATGTTACCAAAAATAATATCATAAATAAATGCTGTTCTTTTGAGCTTTCTGAAGACTGGAGTAATGGCTTGCTGAAAATTCAGCTTTGCCATCCCAGGAATAAATTGAATTAAAATTCAATATCATATTAAAGCAGCTATTATAAATCATAATACTTTTTCACAATATTACTGTTTTTATTGTATTTTTAATCAAATGAATGCAGCTTTGGTGAGCATAAGCGACTTTAAAAACATAGTTTCAATGCCCTCATTACAAGAATTTTCTGTAAATGTATATAATTGATGTAATTTAAATAACTAAAATAACTATTAAGCATATTCTTCAAAAATAATTTATTTTACTTATTATTTTCTGAAAATCTTACCCTCCTTTATAGTTTATACATCGCTAGAATATTATTAATATTTATTTTTTTAGATGTTTAATATAATTTTTGAAATAAATGTCTCTAACTCTATTTATATATATTTATATCAGTTTTAATTTAAATTTTAGTACATACATTCAAACTAAATGAAAAAGAGAAATGTTGTCTTGCCAACTAGCTGCAATTTATACTTTATTTTAGTAACATTTATTTCAAGTAATATTTTATGGTTTTAGTTTTAGTTAACTACAGTGAAAAGTCAAAAGTTTACATACACCTTGCAGAATCTGCAGAATGTTAATTATTTTACCAAAGATCATACAAAATGCATGCTATTTTTTATTTAGTACTGACCTGAATAAGATATTTCACATAAAAGACGTTTACATATAGTCCACAAGAGAAAATAAAAGTTGAATTTATACAAATTACCCCGTTCAGAAGTTTACATACACTTAATTCTTAATACTGTGTTGTTACCTGAATGATCCACAGCTGTGTGTGTTTAAGAGTCAGTTGCTTGTCCTGAACAGTTAAACTGCTCGCTGTTCTTCAGAAAAAAACCTTCAGGTCCCACAAATTCTGTGGTTTTTCAGCATTTTTTGCATTTTTGAACCCATCCAACAATGACTGTATGATTTTAAGATCCATCTTTTCCACTGATGCTCCAGAAGAAACAAAATGCGTTAAGAGCCGTGGGGTGAAAACTTTTTAAATTTGAAGATCAGGGTTAATTTCACTTATTTTGTCTTCTGGGAAACATGTACATATCTTCAGTAGCTTCTGAAGGGCAGTATCAAATGAGAAAAAATATGTTTAGGCAAAATACGAAAAATGTACACATCTTCATTCTTTTCAAAAATTTACACCCTTCTGGAGAATCAGTGAGCATTTGAACCTTTTGTAATAGTTGCATATGAGTCCCTTAGTTGCCCTCAGTGTGAAAAGATGGATCTCAGAATCATACAGTCACGGCTGTGGATCATTCAGGTAACAACACAGTATGTGAACTTTTGAACAAGGGTTTTTTTTTTTTTTAATTCAACTATTATTTTGTCTTGAACTATATGTAAACGTCTTTTATGTGAAATATCTTATTAAGGTCAGTACTACATAAAAAATAACATGCAGTTTGAATGATCCCTCTTATTTTGGTAAAATAATGAACATTTTAGAGATTCTGCAAGGTGTATGTAAACTTTTGACTTCGACTGTTTGTAAATGACATAATTTAAACGTATAGCTAAACTATTCCTTTAACAGTCAGTTGATCAGTTGGATTCATCCTTTTGTGTTTATTATTTTACAGTTGAACAAAATGCAGTGAAACCAACCATCTTTGAGAAGGTCCCAACTCAGTCATTGTCCGCTGGCTTCCCTGCTTCCCTTCTTTTCACAGACGGCCTCTCCTCTGTCGAGACACTGCTCACTAACGTCCAGGTACGGGTATGAAGGATTGCATGCACACACACACACACACACACACAAACACACACACACTCATTCAAACATCAAACATGTTCAGCATCAACAACCTGTGGATATGTGTTGCAGGGTCTGCTAAAGGTGGCACTGGAGAATGCCCGTCTTCAGGAGAAACAGCTTCAGCAGGAGAGGAGAGAGCTCAAGATGGAGCTGTACAGAGAGAGAGAGATGAGAGAGAGTCTAGAGAGACAGCTCACCTCGGAGCTACACAGTCGAGGTAAAATGTTGCGCTGTAATACATATATTGAAATCTGAAAAGCAAAGCAAAGAAGTCATCCATTCATATTTACACATGTAACTTCCTTCTCCAGCCACCATTCAGAGACGTCTGAAAAAGGAAAAGAAGGCAAAGAGGAGGTTACAGGAGGCGCTGGAATATGAGTCCAAGCGGAGAGGGCAGATTGAGCAGGCCTTACAGCAGGCCACCTCATCAGACTGTCTCACACACGGTGAGACATTCTCACACACACTTAGAGAGTTTCATTCAGGCCGCTTGTCTTTCAGCAGGCTTTGTCAGCTGTTCCTGTCTGTTAACACAGATCCAATCAGTCTGGACATGGAGACGGAGCGATGCAGAAGCCCAGAGGACAACTGCTTGTTACAAGGTATTGAATTTAATAACTGGCCCTTTTCATAGAAATATATATTAAGTACTAATATATATTAGTACTATTAGTGTATTATAAACAACACACACAGCCGGGGCAGCCGTGGCCTAATGGTTAGGGAGCCTGACTTGCAACCAAGAGGTTGCGAGTCCGAGTCCCAGGTCCGGCAGGGATTGACGGTGGGGGGAGTGAATATCCAGCGCTCTCTCCATCGTCAATACCACGACTGAGGTGAGACCCTTGAGCAAGGCACCGAACCCCCAACTGCTCCCCGGGCGCCGCAGCAATGCAATGGTGGTGTGTGTGTGTGTTCACTACTGTGTGTGTGCACTTGGATGGGTTAAATGCAGAGCACAAATTCCTAGTATGGGTCACCATACTTGGCCTCACGTCTCGTCACTTTGTCACTTTTTCACACACAAAAAATATATAATACATATGAAGCAAAAGAACTGTATTTATATACAGTACTCAAGTTATTTTTTAATGTTTTTGAAAGAAGCCTTCAAATCATGCTCATCAAAGCTGCATTTATTTGTTTGAAAATACAGTAAAAATTGTAATATTAATGAAAAAAAAGATTAATTACATTTATTTTATTTAGTGCTGGGCAACGATTAATTGTGATTAATCACATTCAAAATAAAAGTTTTGTGTACATAATATATATGTGTGTACTGTCTATATTTATTATGTATAGATAAATAAGCACACATGCATGCATATATTTAAGAAAAATATGTTATGTTTATATATTAAATATATTTCTGTCTTGACAACTCTCAGAGGGATTGGCATGGTAATGTACATGACAATGTTAATGTATTTGGTCCTGGAGGAATAGATCTGCTACGCTGCTGCGGCAGAGCAAGTACCGACACTTGCTACTGCCAAAACATTCACAACATGCTGTAAGCATGTAAGAAATACTGCACATATAACATAAATGAATAACCCCCATAGCATACATGAATTACCTCATAGCAGATCTATACAGGTGGAGCTGGGGAAGGTGGAGGGTTTCTGAAGCACACTGCAAACTGATACATCTAGCACTAGTCATATATTTGAATGTTGAGCAGTGAGCTCACTGGCTACTGATACAGGAGAGAACCAATCAGCTGTGCCATGTGATTACGATGTCATGATGTCAGATTGAGTTGGACCCATCGGACTGCATTCTAGAGTTTCATGCCAGACCGCTGTATTTAAATATATACATATATACATTATATGAATATAAATATATACTTAATATATATTTAATATATACTTTTTATTTTGGATGCAATTAATCGTTGCCTAGTAATTTAATTACTTCATTTTAGAATTTTAAATGTTAACATTATGTATGTTTTATTAAGATACATAAAAATTAAATGGTATTTTTGAACTAAATGAACTAAGAAATGAACTAAAACATTGTCATGACTTCAAAAATGCCTAAAAAATGACCATTTTACTTTTGATACAGTAGCATTTAATTTTTTTTTTATGTTTTAGAAATAAATATCTTATGTTCCAAGGCTGCATTTATTTGATTAAAATATACAGTAAAAACAGTGAATTAAAAACAAACAAAAAAATGTATTCCTGTGATGGCAAAGCTGAATTTTCAGCATTATTACTCCAGTCACATGTTCCTTCAGAAATCATTCAGATTTGCTGCACAAGAAACATTTCTTATCATTAATGTTGAAAAGAGTTGTTCTGCTTAATATTTTTATTCAAACTGTGATGCATTTTTTTCAGGATTCTTTGATGAATAGAAAGTTCCAAAGAACAACACTAATTTGAAATAGTTTTTTTGTAACTATGCAAAAACAATTTTTTTGTTATTTTAACATGTCCTTGCTGCATAAAATTATTACCTCTTTCCAAAAAAAAAGTCCTTGTACACAGCACATGCTTATCAGCACACTCATGTATACAGTGTGTATTTATATGGATGTGCACAGTTTCAGCTGTGGCTTATTCAGATTTGTTGTCTCGACCTCACTTCCCCTTCCCATCAGTCTTTCTCAGCAACACCGTGTGTCACTCGGCCGTGTCCTCCAAACAGATGAGATCATCGGCTCCCTCTGTCTCAGAGTGAAACCATTAGCAAATAAACACATAGATGAATCAAAAGACTGGGGACTAATTGCAAGTTTCCTGTGTAAGCAAAGCCTCACCGCATGAATATTCCAGCGCCACCCTTCCACCCGTTTATCTGTTTCTGCAGCTGGCCATTTTCGCTCTCTCCCCCTCCGTGAGACAGCTAAAGCTACATGATAAATTACTTGAATTACACCTCGTGTTAATTTTATTAAAATGGCTCCCTAATGTCAAGAAAATCTGCTGCACATTGGCACAGCACTGGACTGTAGGAGGCATTCATTTACTGTCTAATGTTTTTTTACGTTGTGCAAAAAAGGCCTGTTTTAGAGAAAAAGGGCCTTTGAAATGATATAAATTTTTTTTAAAAAATATAAGTAAATACTAATTTAGTTGTAATTTTTGTTACCGTCCGTTCAAAATTTGGCTTCAGTAATATTTAAAAATGTTTTTGAAGTCTTTTATGCTTAAAAGGGAACCCTGGGTATTAAGACTTGTATGGCTTAATATAACGTAAAAGATGTCTCTTACTGAAATACGTAGTAGACAACCCATGAAAGATTTACCGTTTTTGACATATTTTAGACTATTGTGTGTGGGGAGCACCATTATTTCAATGATGTGAAAAGATTGCACTCTATGAGCTACTGGCACAACCTGTTGCTATTTTTACCACAACGCAACTTAACAAAAAATATAATACTGAGAAGAGGTGAAAAGAATGGGAAGATGCCTGTAGACGAATAAAAATTCCTAAAGACCAGTGTCTTTGTTCTACTTTAGCCCTGATGCCTTTTAGGCTTTTTGTAGAGCACAGCTACTGAAAGAGCTTACAAATGGCAGAGAGAAGAAACGTTAAAACCCATCCTGGCAGGATGTAAACATGCTGAAGCTTGTCATGACGCCGCAGCCACTGAAGGAGTTTCTCAGCGTGGATTTCACTCAATATCCGGGGTCATTTAGACTCCTTGTGGGGAAAAATCAAAGATACAGCATTTGGTTTAAGCTCTTTCACTATCTGTGATCATCGTATTAGTTTTTAGTTTTCCAAGTTGTGTTGCGGTAAAAAATAGCAAAAGTTAGCACCTGTAGCTCACAGATAATAATGTAAATCTTGCATGGGTTTTCTGCATCATATTTCAGTAAGAAACATCTTTTACGTTATATTAAGCCATGCAAGTCTTAAAAGTCTTATTATAAAATTTAAAACCTTCACAACTTTTATTAAACATGTGACCCTGGCCCAAAAAACAGCAATAACCAAAAATATATAGTATGGGTCAAAATGATCGATTTTTCTTTTATGCCAAATATCATATAGTATTAAGCAAAGATCATGTTCCATGAAGATATGACAGTTTTTGGTCTGTTTATTTGTATTAGTATTTAAATGTATAGTAGACAAGTAAAAATAAAAAATCCAAGAATGACTTAAACCTGTGGTTTACTGCTCTCAAACCTTCCTCTTGTTTTTCTTTCTTATAGAAAGCAGAACATACACAAAAAATCCAATAATGTACTAAGAAGATGTCGACAAGGATGTTCTCCACATCACACACACACACACACACACACACACACAAAGTCAACTTTCCGAATGCTGTTTTCACTGAAGAGAGGACTTCAAGAGGGACTTTAGGCAGTGAGCTACAATAGAGAAGACCTCCTCTTTGACTCAATCGAATGCTCCATCCACACAACATTCCAGAATCCACGACTGTTGTTTTATTGACATACATTGTGCTTAATTCCCTGTTTGTGCTCTGTGGAGAGAACTGTTGATGTACCGTTACTTGTTTTGAAGCAGCGTTTGCAAGCAACTGGATGCTGTTTTCACATTATCCCTTCAGGACAATGACCTTCAGTCTAATGCCCTCAGGACAGGCTGAGGAAGATGTAAAAAAGGAAGAAAAGAGATGCATCTGGCTTGTGTTTCATCCGTGTTGAAAGACTCTTAAGAGTGTGGAATCTTACATTTTGTTGCTTTTCTCTTGTATGTCCACCTTCTGCTTCTTCAGTCCATTTGTATCTCTCTTTGTAGGTCAGTTTAGCTTCTTAATACTGTTTAAAGCATTCACCTGTTCAGTTTGAGCAACCTAATGTGGGAGTTTTCTTGCGTTGTTTTATTGGCTTTCGGTCAGAAGGATAAACTACTGAATGTGTTTGAATCTTTCCTAATGAGAAATACAGTATTACCCCCACCTTATTCACTCAAAAGTTTCAGTCAAAAAGTTCGCATTAACTTGGTCTTTGGTTCTTTTGAAACCTGTGGATATTGTAAAAGTGGTTTCATGTTCTCAAGCATTTACAGCGATTTGATTCACTAACCATTTTAGCATAAGCTAAAACTAGACACTAAGACCGCAGAGGATATTTTCTTATGCATTTGGCATTTTCCCCAACACACGAGTCTTTATTTAGTCTGTGAGTTACTTAAGGAGGAAAACAGACTTCCCGCAGAACAGAAATTCCCTGCTGGTGTTGTCAGGATGAGCCATCCATCCTATAGGCACTTGAATGCTAAATGATGTCTTGAAAGGTCTAGATCGATGTCTGTCACCATTTTGTGCACCAGAACGAACCGACAGCACAAATAAACAAAGCGATGCTCATGTCACCGTTGTCACCTTGTCGTCAATAGCGTTCCTGATGAACCTAAAGCCATCAAACAATCCTATTGATTCGGGTCATGCAAATGAGACCCCATTAGAGCTTAAATGCCTCCGCTGGTACATATCGGCCTTTATTGACACATATCAAAGTCCTCATTAACATTCAGTTTGTGGTCTTCTCATGATACTGATATTTCAAGTCTAAAAGACGCTCCAACAGCTCCAGCTGTGTAATATCCAAACAAGGATATCATGACTCAAAGTACAGTACTGTAACATGGATTTGTAATATTTTTCTTTTGCATACTTTAGGAATATCACCCGAGACCATAAATCTGTGGGGACCATAAATAGATTTGAAAACAATTTACTCAGATTTGGAATTGCTCCCTAAAAATGACCATTTGGGAACGTGGGAAAAGTGTGGTTTTAAAACTACAGCTAGCAAAAGATAGGAGCGGAAGATAAACATATGTGTTTAGGATACAGAAATGCCATCTGTTTTGCTATGACTGTTTTGTGAGAAATATATCAGTGCTTGTAAACTTGAAGAGGACTGTTGCGTTTGTTTGTGTATCCAGCTCATTTCTACATCCTGGAAAATATATTATTTTAGCTATACGCAAGTTTTGAGTCTCTGCGTTAAAGGAACTGCATACAGGATATTGTGTGAGCGTTAACTTAGCAGACTGGAAGCAAAAAACAAACAAACAAAAAAAAACTATAAAAACAAAACCTCAAGAATCAAGGACATGATAAATAAACAAGAAAAAATTCAAAAAAATACTTTTACAATGTACAACAGCAAACCAATACAGAACATTTTAGCTCTTTTTCAATTCCCTCGAATGGGATAAATAGAAATTTTATTTGCCTGATATGTCAGATTATTCCCAGGATGCACTGAGGGTGACTGTTGTTTTCTCAGGGTGGTCCGACTATGACTATAGATAGTCACAGGCACTGATTGACTGATTTGCCCATAATATTCACAACAGAAATATGAGTTTATTTAGTTTCTCATAAAAAAGGCAGCCTAGATATTTTTTTTAATGTGATTTGAAGAAGCTTGTTGTCTCCAGTGAGTTATAGACCCATTTCATGCACCACAGCCTTCAAATAAAGACACACATTGTAAAGAAGAAATCACTTAAATAAGACATGAAAAAATGTTTGTTTAACTAGATTAGCCATATTAGGGCACGATGGGATGGAAAGGGAGGAAACGCTTTGAAAGGAAATTATTAAATCGTGATTAAGTCATTGAACTCATGAACAACTTTTTACTTGACATCTGAAGATAACAGAGAATGTTTTTCCTCATCTAAAATGACCAACGTTTTACACATTTGACTTACACTATGTAGAAGAATGAGAATGTTTCTTTAAATGACCGTTTCAGATGATACAAGGATAAACTAGTTTTTATGTATATTTATAGCCCTCACACAGTTCAAAAGTTTAGGGTTGGTAAGGTATTTTAATGTTTTTGAATGCAATCTCATCAAGGCTGCTGTTTTTACAGTTGAAGTCAAAAGTTTATATACGTTACCAAAATAAGAGGGATTGTACAAAATGTGTTATTTTTTATTTAGTACTAACCTGAATAAGATATTTCACATAAAAGATGCTTACATATAGTCAACAAGAGAAAATAATAATTTAATTGATAAAAATGACTCACTTGATTGAAGCACTTGATTCTTAATACTGTGTTGTTTCCTGAATGAAAGTATAAGTTGTTCATGAGACCCTTGTTTGTCCTGAACAGTTAAACTGCCTGCTGTTCTTCAGAGAAATCTTTCAGGTCCCACAAATTCTTTGGTTTTTCAGCATTTCTCTGTATTTGAACCCTTTCCAGCAATGACTGTATGATTTTGAGATCCACATTTTCACACTGAGCCTCATATGCAACTATTACAAAAGATTTGAACGCTCACTGATGCTTCAAGGAAACACGATGCATTAAGAGGCAGGGGTGTAAATTATTTGAATTTGAAGATCAGGGTAAATTTAACTTATTTTGTCTTCTGGGAAACATGTAAGTATCGTCTGTAGCTTCTGAAGGGCAGTACTAAACGAAAAAGAAAAAAGATATTTCGTCAAAATAAGAAAAATGTACACATCTTCATTCTGTTCAAAAGTGTACACCCCTGACTCTAAATACATCAAGTTTCCCTCTGAAGCATCAAGGAGCGTTTAAACCTTCAGTGTGAAAAGATGCTGAAAAACCAAAGAATTTGTGAGACCTGAAGGATTTTTCTGAAAAGAGGGCAGTTTAACTGTTCAGGACAAACAAGGGACTCATGAACATCCACCACTAAACAAACAAACAAAAAAACAGCTGTGGATTATTCAGGTAAACAATCAAGTGTATGTAAACATTTGAATGAGTAATTTTTATAAATTATTTTCTCTTGTGGACTATATGCAAACATCTTTTATGTGAAATATTTTATTCAAGTCAGTACTACAGTTTTTCAACCAATACTTAAAGTACTTTTTCTAAACTCTTAACACAGCAACACACCTGCATCACACAATTAGCCAAATAGTTCATTCTCTGTACAAAACCGCATTTTGTTAAATAAATTCAAACTCTACATTTCAAAATGCTTAATACCTTTTTCTACTTATACTAACTCTATAAAAACACAGCAAACCTTATTCAAAACCGAGTCATTCGGTCAAAACTTTAGCACTAGTTTCTATCCAACAGAAACATATAGTCAATGATAGCACAGTGATTGTCAAAATACTAACAGCTGATGGCTTTACAAAAACTGCATTACTTGTCTTGTTTCAGTTCTACCTGCATATAATAGATTTTTTTTTAGATTTTTTTTTTATTCAGCCTTCAGTTTGCCTTCAACTGAAACCCATTTTACATTTTAAAGTGTTGTTGAAAGTGTTTTTTCTTTTTCTTTTTCTTGGCAACATACTATCTAAAACTGAACTGAATCTTTTACTTTACAGAATGTACAACAGAAAATGACAGGGTATGCACAAATTCAGTTGAAACCTTGATTGAAATTGCTTTCCAGTGGGTAGGGGTTGGATATGGATGGTGCCAGTGATCAACACAAATTCCAACATACATGGTATTTGGTTACAATTTTGCCACAGAATATAAAGGGTAAAGGGTAACTGTGACCTTTTTATCTCACAATTCATACTTCTATTCTTGGAATTGTGAGTTTACATCTTGCAATTCAGACTTTATCAGAATTGTGAGATAAAATAAAATTCACAGTTATCCTTTACCCTTTATATTCCGTGGCAGAAATAAGCTTTCATAGGTTCCACATGTAAGGGAAAAAACAAACATAAAAATGCACAGTGCAACACACATTCTTACTCCTCCCCCTAACTCTTCTTCTACATTTTTCTAATCCAACTACTCCTCTACCTCCTACAACTGTTTCTCTCACTCTCCCAGGCACTGTTTTTCTCTCTCTGATTCTTTGTGTTGTTCTGCATCCACAAAACCAATTCAAAGAGGTCTTTTTTACTCTATGTTGATGTAATGGAGATAGCTTCAACACCGGACTATTCCTCTAACTGAGACTGGAATCAGCTCTTTCTAAATATTTCATTGATCTGTTTCTTAAATATGCTTATCAGTTGTTACAATATTTTATATAGAAATATTTTCAATCATTTTGAGCTGCTGTTGTTGCAGAAATAGAGGATTTATACTGTATTTAAAGTTTGAAGCATTAGGTCTTCATTTCTGACATGCTGCGTTTAAGCATTTGCAAATAAGACAAAAAAGACCCATGATTTTGGTTTTGGGTAAGCTAGTATGAAAAGAAAATGTTTGCATTTCAGAAACATGGTAACTGACTGCATATTGTGTGAAAACAACACAAACTGTGTTAATGGTATGGTCACAATAGACGGATGTTGTGCTAATTGTGTTTAGAATTTAGAAAATATAACTACAGATTGGACAAAAGTGTGTTAGCAATTAAAAAAAAAACTGTAAATAAAAAATAACATACATTTTTATGATCCCTCTTATTTTAGTAAAATAATTAACATTTTGCAGATTCTGAATGTGTATGTAGACTTCAACTGTACTTGATTAAAAATACATGATTACAAAAAATACATATTACAATTTTTTTTTTTTTTTTTTTTTTTGTAATTTATTCCTGTGATGGGAAAGCTAAATTTTCAGTCTTTATTACTCCAGTCACATGATCTGTCAGAAAGTGCTCAAGAAACATTTCTTATATTCTTTTATTATCAGCTAAAAAAAGAAGTAGTTTGCACACTTAATATTTTGTGTAAAATCACTTTTGATTAATGCATCATTGCTGAATAAAACTATTATTATTTTTTTTTTTTAATCTTGAATGGTACGTATATATCAAATATTACTTACAAAACTTACTTTTATTAAAAATGCTGTCTTTATCACTGACAGAATCATTTTAAGTAAACATCTGCATTAAATATATTAATGATATTAATATATTAATAATTAAATATATTAATAATGTCTTCTGGTACAAATAGGGTAAATAATTAAATATTAAGTAATATTTAAAACGTTAAAATTAGTTCAATAAGAACAAATACATAAATAAAAATTATATTTTCTACAATCTACAAGCTAAATATCAGTTTAACAGATCATGTCACAATGACAAAGTTGTGGTTAAGACAGAGACAAATTAATTATTTGGACAGCATATCCAGGGTGAAACCATGCAGGGGCATCTGAAATGATTTCATATAGCCAAAGATAGTCGAACACTAAAAATTGTAAAAGAAAAAACAAAAACAAAGGCCCAGAGAAGAGCTATTCATATTCTTGCTCACACATACTGTCTCTCGTGTAATATAACAGGTGACTGCAATGTAAAAGATCAATATTTCAATTTCAGACTGCATTTTTATTCTCAGAGATTAGAGAACAATCAAATTCTCGATTTTCTTCGTCTGCCAAAGGAAGAAAATCTCCCCTTCTTACTGATAGCAAAAATGAAAAGGTTTTAGCCTGGGTGCAAGATGTTTGTTTTTGTGAATTATTCATCGAGATGTGTTTGTGCAAGTGAATAGCCATTTGCTCCAATACTGAAGGGCAAATAATACAGATTGCTCAAACATAACAGAAGAGGAATGTGACATTGAGAAGTGGAAATGCGGACAAAGCCTTCTGCACTGCAGCAGGGTCACTTACTGATAAACAGGCCTCGTCGTGACAGACGGAGCAACACTGAAATTCTTCATAACAAACCAGTATTTACATCTGAAGAGAGTTGCAGCATGTCGTTTCTCCACATTCATTCTAAGAAAAATATGAAAGAAACGTTACTGGATTTTAATAAGTTCCGTTTCTGTTGTTTTCTTTTCTTTCTGGTGAGGGCAGTTAACGCGCGCTCCAATAACAAAGACGCACTAAAACAGAGTTATCAAAATGATCAAAAATATATGTTTATATCTTAAAACTGCTTTTAGACTCATTTTAAAATCTTATTTTATAAAAAAAAAAACAAGGCTATCGTAGTCCTAATCTATTTAAACAAACTACCTAGAAATCACTTACATCGTCGTAGTGATACATTCCCACACTCGAATAAACTTGACTACCTGTTTTCTCTCAACAAGCAAGGATTTTACCACCCCCTTGTGGTGAAGGGTACAAAATCACTGTGTAAAAACATTTCCTTCTGACGTCTTTAAAAAAAAATAAAAAATCAGCCCAACAGTTGTCAGGTTTTTTTTTTTATTCATCAGTCATCCGCACCTCATCAAAACCTTCAGCTAATGAGCTGCTGCCCAGAAACATAAAACCTGCACATATTCCTCCCATTACAACATTTGCATACAGTTCAACCTCAGGTCAATAACTTTCACACACACTCCAAACAACACTAATCAGAATGGGCATAGAAACACCTGCAGGAGCTCTCACACACATACGCACATACATACATACATACGTACATACAGCTATTGGAAATAGCGACGCCTGATATTAGATAAACAGCTTAAGTAAACAATACCGCTGAAGAAAATATTACATAAAAATGTAACTCAAACATTCCCTGTAAGTGACATCACATACATAAACACTGCAAACGCGAAAACAAATATGAACATATCACGCAAAAATGGTACACCCATATTTGGGTAACAGAAAGAAAGAAAACTTCTTGGAAAGGCAAACTACTTTCTCAGGATTTTTTCCCATTACCTGCATCATTGACATGAGAAATGTGGGAAATTAAGAGTTTTTATAAGATGCCAGACTGTTCAAGCTAAAACAGGAATAATAAAAGAAAACAATTCATTTTAAACAATTAATAATTAAAAAAAAAAAAAAAAAATCACATTTTATGCATATGCTGAATCATAAATCATTTCTTGTGCATTTGTGGCATCACATACAATTTAACCTCCAAATATTTTCTTATACAGTAAAAATCTGATATTTTTATTTATCTCTTAAGATGTGTACCACCTACACTACCAGTCAAAAGTTTTTGAACAGTAATATTTGTAATGTTTTTTTAAAGCCCGCATTTATTTGATCCAAAAGACAGCAAAAACAGTACAATTTTGAAATATGTTTACTATTTAAAATAACTCTTTTCTATTTTAATATATTTTAAAATGTTATTTATTCCTGTGGTTTCAAAGCAGAATTTTTAGCATCATTACTCCAGTCACGTGATCCTTCAGAAATCATTCTAATATTTTGATTTGCTGCTTGATAAACATTTATTATTATTATTATTACTACTATTATTATTATGTTGAAAACAGCCGAGTAGAATTTTTTTCAGGTTTCTTTGATGACTAGAAAGTTCAGAAGAACAGCATTTATCTAAAATAGAAATCTTTTGTAAAAAACAAAAAAAAACAAATAAAAAAATTAAACTGACCCTATTATAGTGTATAATGTTGTAAAAGCTTTTATTTCAGATAAATGCTAATCTTTCGATCTTTCTATTCAAAGAATCCTGAAACAAAAAAATGTACGCAACTGTTTTAAATTTTAAAATTAATAAAACTAATTTCTTGAACAGCAAATCAGCATATTAGAATGATTTGTGAAGGTTCATGTGACACTAAAGTCTGGAGTTTGATCACATGAATAAAAAACTTTTGACTGGTAGTGTAATTATATTAATACTGAAATCTATGAAGAATCTATAACTATGAAATTAATTGCAATTAAAAGTAACAGTAGTCATAAGACAGCTTAACTAAATTTATAACCTATAAACTAAACTAAATTTGAGGGGGGAAAAAAAAAAAAATCAGATTAATGAGATGAATCAGAGGAATAGAAATGAGAACCATGAGAAGGATTTCCAGAATGTATTCCAACAGCTTGCCAAATTGATTGATTCAAAACACTAGAGCCCTCAAAAGCAGACATTTTCCTGAAAGGAAGATTTCAGCTTGTTTACAATGTTACCGACGTGAAAACAAACACAAGCAAACGTTTGAATCCAAGCTATGGTTTGATTGGTCTAGCTGCCATTTTTGGATTTGAAATGGCATTTGATTTTAGCTTGTTCCTGGATGGAGTTTATGTAACATTCAATGGATCTAGAATGAGAACCTTAATATTACCTTCTTCTAATAGACTAAACTTCAATGTACATCTCAGTATCAGTTGTAAATTGAGATATGAAGGAGACAAATAAGAAATCTCTCAGAGTTCAGTTTTATCCTGATTAAGAGGAACTTTCTTCTGGATCTCCTCCTCATCTGAGGTGTATCCAGCTTCTTCAGTTCTCCGCTTGCTGGTCTCGGTGTCAGTCACCTTGGACTTTTTCTTCTTCTTCTTCCCCTTCTTCTCCTTTTTCTGTCCATCCTCACTGTCTTTACCCTTCTTCTTTTTGCCCTTCTTCTTCTTCTTGTCTTCTGCGATAGCTGCCGTGTCTCCCTTTTTCCCAGCCCATTCCTCTTTAAGACAGCCTGCAGAGAGAATCAGAGGCACGTGTTGCAAAGTCTCGATCTTTACACTGACTGTCCTCACTGTTATTAGCAACAAGTGATCAAATCAGAGCTGTCTTTTTCTGGCAGATCTATACTGGTTGCTATAGCAATGGCATAAAAGCAAGTACAATGCCAAATTAATCCTTTATAACAGGAAGCAACAAGCTGGTGATTTGAAGACAGACTGCGAATAATTTGAATTTGCTCATTTATACCCCAACTGGTATTTTTTACTGAGGATTCATTACTTACAAATATGTTCATATTTATACAGTTTTTATACAAAATTGTATTTAAAATCCAGTCTTAAGTTTCAAATGATCCTTCTTATATGCTGATTTGGACCTCATGAAATGTTTTTGTTGCTATTTAATGCATCTTTGCTCTGTAAAAGTATTAAATCTTTTAAAAATGACTATTTTTTTGCTCTGCTCTACGCATTTAAGCATGTCCTTTACTTTTACTGCTCCTGTGGCCTTGAGTTGCTGCCTGTGAAGTCTTCCCAGAAACAACCGCTCTTAAAACTGGTGCCGATAAAGGAGATCAAGAGGTTTAGTCTGTAAGTAGTCATAATATTATGTCTAGAGCGGTTTAACTGTTATAAAAGGGATTGTGGTGGAGTAAAACAGCTGTTGGTTCACATTACCGGTGTCTTGTCCTTTCAGCACATGTTTTTCACACAGGTAAGTGGTGAGATCTTCCTCTTGGCTGCCTTTATACCAGTCCTCAATGACTTCTTCATACTGCTCTACCATCACGTCACACTGAGGAAAGAAAACACACAGCTTTCACTGATGCGTATTATATTTCCCATTTACCTGTGCATATATTGCGCAAACAAGAATTTGCATACATTGTTTGCATATGCATTCCCATTAATATGTTAATATAGAGTGCCAAAGTTATGGATTGAAAAAGAATCAAAGATTTTCACAAGAAAAACAACAACAGTATACTGGTTTAAAAACAATATTGTTTAAAGAAACTATTATATAATCATTAAGAAACTATGTTGCATTTTTTTGATCTACAATGCAGTATTTTTATTTTTATTTTTTTTTGTCATTTTGCATAAATTACTTTTTTTATTACTATAAACTATTTATTTATTTACTTCCCAGAAGTCATTACTTCAGACTTCAGTGTCACATGATCCTTCAAAAATCATTTTTATATGCTGATTTGGTGCTAATTATTTGCTCTCTAATTATTATCAATGTTATCAATGTTAAAAACAGTTGTGCTGATTAATATTTTTATGAAAACGTATGCAACTTTTCTTACCTTATAATTGTCCTTACTTTTAATCAACTGAATGCATCCTTGCTAAATAAAAGTATTAATTTCTTATAAAAAAAACATAATGACCCCAAACCTTTTAACAGTACTGTATGTACTATAGATTTTTTATGTTTTTCCAAGTCTCTTCTACTCACCAAGTCTGCATTCATTTGATCCAAAATACAGCAAAAGTGGTAATATTGTGAAATATTTTACTATTTAAAATACCTACTTTCTATTTTAATATATTTTAAAATGTAATTTATTCCTGTGATCAAAGCTAAATTTTCAGCATCATTACTTTCTTCAGTATCACATGATCCTTCAGAAATCACTCCAATATATTGATTTGCTGCATTGTATTATTATCAATATTTTTTTTTGATGAATAGAAAGAGCCAAAGATCAGCATTTATCTGAAAGAAAGAAAAAAAACTTTTGTAACATTAAACACTTTACCATTCAAAAGCTTGAAGTCAGTATGTATATATATATATATATATATATATATATATATATATATATATATATATAAATATAATTTTTATTTTATTTTTTTTTTCAAAAAAAGGGAGGGAGGGGAGAAATTATAGATATTAATACATTTATTTAGCAAAGATGCTTTAAATTAAACAAACGTGATGATGAAGACATTTATAATGTTATGAAAGATTTACATTTTTTCTAAACCTCCTATTCATCAAAGAAAATTTCTACTGAAAAAATTAATCTGAAAAAAAAAAAAAAAATCTACTCAGCTGTTTTTAACATAACAACAACAACAACAATAATAATAATAATAATAATAATAATAATAATAATAATAATTATATTTTTTTTTAGCAGCAAATCAGAATATTAGAATGATTTCTGAAGGATCATGTGATTTATTTTATTTTTGTGAGTTATTTTAAATAGTAAAATATTTAAAAACTGTTTTTGCTGTGCTTTTGATTAAATAAATGCAGGCTTGGTGAGCAGAAGAGACTTCTTTAAAAAAAACACGAAAAATCTTACTGTCCAAAAACTTTTGACTGGTAGTGTATAGTTACATTTCATCAATTTTTAAATAAATTAAATTAATGGCTAAATTTAACTCACTAACAACCCTAATACTAAGATCATTCAGTCACTCGCATACCTGTTTTTTGAGATCTGCCACTTCTGCACTGGTCTCGTTCCACAGTTCAAAGGGAATGTCCATGACCACCTTCACACCTTTATTAACCAGGTTATGTAAGGTAGAGAATGTCTCAGACATACCCTGTGCAGAGAAAGACAAATGAGATAACAGTTAGAATTTTGAAGTTTCTTTTTCACATTACATTTATTACATGAATTTGGCATTGCTATTTGGGGTATTGATTCACAAAACCAAATTTTTCAAGTCTTCATTACATTAAAAAAGTAAAATCACTACAGTGGTGCTGCAAAAACATAAAGGTGGTAGCAGAGAAGGAAAAATGGTAGCTGACCTTTGCAAAGCGATTACTTCCATCTCTTTCTTTGTGTAGATTGTAATGCATAATCCTTGAGCAAACATTCTCCATCACCTCAATAAAACGAATATCACTAAAAAGCAAAAGACATAGCTTAATCCAAAAACAGTACGACATGATTACTTTACTGTTGTTGTTGTTGTTGAATGTTGTTAACCATACAGTTGACAGTAACCATTGATTTCTGTATGTATGGAAAAAAAATACTACGGAAGTCAATGGCTACCGTCAACTGTTGGGTTAACAACATTCTTCAAAATATCTTTTGTGTTCAACAGGAGAAAGAAATTCAGGGTCAGCGTTTGCATTAAGAACAAAAAGTGACTTACGATTTGACATATTTGATTGGCGGTGCACCTTTATCATCCAGGAAGCGGTAGTTGGTTTCAATCACTTCTTTTGTTTTACCAGTCTCTTCAAATGCAGACTTCATTTCAATACTAACAAATTTGCACACTACAGAAACATACAGAACATATTCAGCATCAGAAGAGGAACAGAAAGCAGATGTGCCTCAAAACCTAGTGTGCTCCCTACATTGACAGCATTGTTTGTCATTATAGGCCCATTCCACGTTCTAAATATGCAGCCTATGTAGGCATCACAATAGGTTTTGAGACACAACCAGTGAGATTCGTTGAAAAGAGGAAACATGCTGCTCTTGTATTTTCTCCAGTTAATAATTATTTGAATTAATGGATACATATAGAATGAATTAGATCTCTTTCGACTTACAACTGTTGTGAAACAAAAAAGCAGATTGCTATTGATACACATGGACATCAGCATTGAGTACAATAACATATATCGCAGACATGTTATATTGTGTAAATGCGATTGAATTAGATTTATCAAGCACTGAAAATAAGTGTGGAAATGCATAAGCGATTATGGTCTATTTAAAGTAAAATATTGATTAATTATAAATAAGGACAGTCTACCTTCACATTTATTTGGCAGATGCACCCATTCATCGTCCCCGTTTTTGTTAGCAGCAGTGGCACTTACGAGAAACAACACGACGCAGATAAAAACATTCATTTTGTTAGTAAGAAATATTTACAATGAGCAATACTAAAATACCGAACATGTTTATTTATCTAGCCGCTATTTCTTCTGAAGCTTTCACTTCCGCTGTGGCAGGTTGACGCAAACGCTGAGCAGAGTGGACCAATCACAGGCGGCGAAGTGGCAGGACGAAGCCAATGAAAAAACGTGGGCGGGACCCAGGAGATCACGCATAAGATGATAGAATGGCTTGGTGTTTTTTTGCCAGTACAAATAAAGAAAGAAAATGTAAGTTTTCTTACATATTGCAGAATATACGGAAACACGTTTTATTTTTTAATTTGGGTCATCACAAATGAAATACAAGGAAGAAAGCGTTTTAAATAGTGGAGCTTTTCAGCAATAGATGACGCAACCACCAGAGGGCATTATACTCCACATAATTAGATTTTCTCCAGGACTTGAAAATTGCACTCATAAATTACCAATTACTACGGTGGCAGTGTTGGATAATCTTAGCCTACCAAAGACCCTTAGGTATATTTTCTGTCATTCACAAATGCCCGACTGATTTGCAGAGGCATTTTTCATATTCCGTCATGGTAGTACTAATAAATTTGCACAAATAAAATATGTTTTGTCTTACTGTTCTAAGATAAACATGTTTACTGTTGTGAGTCATCACTTGACGTCATATATTAAATCATGAGCCCAAACTAAAACTTGAGAAACACTGTGCATTAAAGAAGATTTGACAAGATGTTCTACACTTCTACACTCATCTCAGTCTGCCATTTAATAAAGGAATGTCTTTGAAATACAATGCAGAAGTCACCGCATTTATCTGAATTTACCCAAGCAAACTAATTTATAGGCAGCTCCTGTCATCAACAGCATTATTTCAAGCGACGGAGGTGGAAAATTGGATGCATTCTTTGGACAGTATGCTGAAGTTTAACCTGACAGCTATTAGTCAGCACTTCCAAGGGCACAAGAAAAAGGTTTTCATAGGCAACATGACTTGCAGTTACTTAGAAATGCCAAAGTAGTCTAAAACACCAATTCAGTTCTCAGTTAATTAACGATTCCACGTGGACCAACCATTACTTACCCTGATAAACTTTGTTTACTGTGAGGAAAATACCATGACACATGAAATAAAAAGTCTCTTATGCTCTCCAAATCTTCTTTGAATTTGAAGATCAGGGTAAATTTCACATATTTTGTTTTCTAGGAAACATGTATGTATCTTCTGTAGTTTCTGAAGGGCAATACTAAAAAAAAAATTAATAAATTAAAAAAATGTACACGACATCTTCATTCTGTTCAAAAGTTTACACCCCTGGCTCTTAATGCATAGTTTTTCTTAGAGCATCAGTGAGTGTTTGAACCTTCTGTCATTTTTATAAATTCAACTATTATTTTCTCTTGTGGATTATATGTAAACATCTTTTATGTGAAATATCTTATTCAGGTCAGTACTAAATAAAATAAATAAATAAATAAATAACATGCATTTTGTATGATCCCTCTTATTTTGGTCAAAAAATTAACATTTTGCCGTTTCTGCAAGGTGTATGTACACTTTTGACTTTAACTGTATCAGTTGTACCACGCAATACATCACAATGCGAATTTGACTATTGTATGATGGTGTTGGCATTGAAAATGTTCCCCATGTTAGCATTGTATAGCATTTATGCCACTTTTACTGGGCCTTACTTACTGTACTGTACATCTTAGAGCTGCAGCCAGGAATGAGTACATCACATATCTACATTTATATCTTGTTGGAAAATGGCAAGAAATCAAGGACAACACCAGGGTTATTTAGCTTTATTGAATCTGCATATTCAGCATTCCCTTGAGTTCAGTTTCTGGCTGTCAGAACTACTTTTTATCTTCATCGTATGTTCACACATTTCCAAGGAAAAGTAGAAAGTGGTAAGAATCATACAAGAGTAGCATGTATTTCATTCAAGTGTTTACATAAGCATTTACAGCGCCTTGCCAAAAGTAATCAGGCCTTGACCAATTCTGTCATGTTACTGGATTACACAGTCCTACATTGCAATTGTGTCCTTTGTGAGGCTTTGTTTTGAAAGCACTGAAACAAATCTCCTACAA
Source organism: Cirrhinus molitorella (assembly GCA_033026305.1). Lineage (NCBI taxonomy): Eukaryota > Metazoa > Chordata > Actinopteri > Cypriniformes > Cyprinidae > Cirrhinus > Cirrhinus molitorella. Next base: position 9,491,139 of record CM065120.1, read on the forward strand.
TGTGACATTGTTTTCTTACATTCTGCCCCTGTATTTTAATACGTTGGAACCTTTTGCAGCAGACTGCATCACTCAGAAAGGTCAAAATAGTGGCAATCTTTTTGTTGAAAATGTATGCTAATTTTAGATCATTTTTACCCCTTCACCACATTTTATTTATATTCTCCATCATAAAACAATATTGAATTAAAATAGCCTTTACAAGTGTCGTCAAACATATTTATAATACAGTAAAATATCAGAGTTGGTTAAATGCCTGAATGTTTTTGCATGGCGCTGTACATGGTTTGTCAGCATTCATCATCGCAGAGCAGGGGGATGTCTTATTCGATGCATGTCCCTGGACATCTCCCCTATACCTGATTATTATAATATACTAATTAATATTCACATACAGTAAAAAGTAAGCAGTCAAAGAACAGAAAAAAACAGCTCCAAAAACATTATAACAGTATAATGTATAAATAATGTCTGTCTAGACTAAAACAGTCTTGAAATTAAATCATTTGTACATGCTATTCATAATACAAAAATAAGATTTCAGTCATGTTAGATTCTAGCATAACTTCAGCCCTCCGGGTGCATAACACGAGTAATATCACACTATGATGTGCACGTATCATAGCACTAAAGTGAAAAAACTTCACCGCCAACGGCTCACTGATCAGTTACAGAGAAAAAAAAAACACAAACTAGTTCCACTGTCCTTAAACATATGCTTTAAATCCATATCAGATGTGTTTCTTGCTCAAGTACACTTTCCAACGAGAACTTTCTCTAAAAATAAAACACATTAATTGACAATGTTTCCAGTGCACACTGGCAATACAAAATATTGAATTGAATGAATTGGTTTACTGGTGATTTAGGGTTAAATTCAACATGAAACAGTACTCACAATTTATTTTACTTATGGGACATTAGAGTAAAATAGGATATTTACTGTATTTAAAAAAAGTTGGATGGGATGGGTATCCCAACAGTAACACTTTCCAAATTGATAAATTATTTGCTATTATTGTTGTAACTGGAATGAAATTACTGCGTTAATTCAATAAGCAAATGTCAGAATGATAATATGTTAAATTGGTGATAAAAATGGTAAAGTAATATTAACAGTGGCACAGTCTACTTATATGGATAGCTCACCCAAAAATTAAAACGCATGTCGTTCCAAACCTGTAAGACCTTCATTCATCTTCGGAACACAAGATATTTTTTATAAAATCAGAGAGCTTTCTGACCCTATGTAGACAGCAACACAACTACTGTGTTCAAGGCACAGAAAGGTAGTAAGGACATTATTAAAATAGTCCATGTGATGACAGTGGTTCAACCGTAATGTTATGAACTTGTTATGTTATGGTATTGTCGTGAACCTGCATCGAAGACTGACAAAATTGTTGAATAAAGTCATTATTTTTGTTTTCTTAGTGCATAAAAAGTATTCTTGTAGCTTCATAACATTAAGGTTGAACCACTGATGTCACATGGAGTATTTTAACGATGTCCTTACTACCTTTCTGGGCCTTGAATGTGTCAGTTGCATTGCATTGGTTTGTAATTAATGACAGAATTTTCATTGTTGGGTGAACTATCCCTTTCAAAAAGATAATAATCAAGATATTAAATTTTTTAAAGAAAACAAACATTTTATCTTTGGAATAGCATGCGCTGATTAATCATACTGTGATTAGTGATATCAGGAGTATGTATTAAGAAAATAAATAGTTTTTAAATGTTGAAAAGATATTTCATACAAAAATGAACTTTACTCTCCCTCATGTTGTTCCAAACCTCTATGACTTACTGTCTTCTTTAGAACATAGATCAATGGACCATTTTCACATTTTTGGGGGTTCTTAAAAGTGGAAATCGGCATAGTTCAATAAACTTTCAGGTAAAATTTTGCATTGGCATTTTCCGCGACAATAAAAGAAAAAATTCACAATAGCATCCAAGAGGAAAAAAATATTAAGAAATTGATCACGTTGGTCAGAATTTGCATTCACTCCCTCAGCTGTTGTATTAAAAACACAAACACAGCAGTATTAACTAGTTTTATATAATTCAATGTCAAGGTAAGAAAACACATAGTAAAATAGTAAATGTAAAATGAATATGAAAATGTAAATAATAAAAAAAATTAAAATGTAAAAAACTCAGCTAGATTTAGGATGTTTAAAGGTTAGTTCAACCAAATATGAAAATTCTCATTAATTACTCAGGGACATGTCTTTCCAAACCCGTAAGACCTTCATGTTTGGAACACAAATTAAGATATTTTAGATGAAATCCAGGAACTTTCTGACCCTGCATAGACAGCAATGCAAGTGACACACTCAAGGTCCAGAAAGTTAGCAAGGATATTGTTAAAACAGTCCATGTGACATCAGTGGTTCAACCATAATGTTATGAAGCTATGAAAATGTTTTTGTGTGCAAAGAAAACAAAAATAACGACTTTATTTAACTATTTTTTTTCCTTCCGTGCATGTTCATGTATGCATTGTGGTACTGTGGTACTGGGGGGAGGGGGGGTATTCTCGTAGCTTCATAAAATTACAGTTGAACCACTTATGTCACATGGACTATTTTAACAATGTCCTTACTACCTTTCTGGTTCTTTAATGTGTCAGTTATGCTGCTGTATATCCAGGGTCAGAAAGCTCTCAGATTACATCAAAAATATCTTAATTTGTGTTCCAAAGATGAACAAAGGTCTTACAGCTTTAGAACAACATGAGGGTGAGTAATTAATGATATAATTTTCAAATTTGGTTAAGCTAACCCTTTAATAACTATGGAAAAACATTTGCAAAAATGGTCCATAAAAGTCAGTGGTAGCCAAAACTGGTTTTGTCTTCAAAATATCTTATTTTGTGTTCTGCAGAAAAGAAAAAAAAATTATACAGGTTTGGAACAACATGAAAGTGATTAACCGATTTCAGAATTAAAATTTTTTGGGGTGAACAATCCCTTAAATTATGTGATGTAATGAAGACACATAAATGTAACCTCATCTACATTTGTCTGTTCTGCTGATTATGGCACTTTTCTGTCCCTTTTGAATCTCCATTTAATTCACTCACCCCATCTGTCTTGTAAATGACTTTCGATTTGGTTAAATCTCAGAAAAAATGACAAATATTGCAGCAGCAAACAAAAGAACAAACAGAATAATTGTTGTTGTGGTTAAGGTAATAGTTATTGATGTTATCACTGATTATTGTTATTATCAAAGTGCTGTACAGTACATACTAGCAATACTATAGCTGCGTGGTCACCGAATCATCCTGTTCCGTTACCCAGCAGGAGGAGTCTGGCGTTTGTCCGCCACAGGGCCCGACCAATCCCTGGAACACGTCCTCGTTTGAGTCTAGGAGGCGAGAGCTGGAGGCGGAGAAACTGGAAGCACAGTGCAGGGAAGAGGGTTGGGACAGAGGTCCTAAAGTCAGTAAAACATCCCTCCCGTTAGCTCTCTGTCCATTGGTTGTCATGCCACTGTCGCCCTCATTTAAAGTGCCCACGTCCACCTGATTAAGGTTGGTCTCGCTTCGGGTGACAGGGCCGGCACCCCTGGTGAAGCCCAAGTCGTGCCAAGCCCCCGGCGGGTGAAGCAATCCGTCTGAGATAGTGTAGGTTGCAGCAGTAACACCTGCCGGCTGCGGAAGGTGGCTGCCCATGCGTGAGAACAGCAGGCCGAGCCGTCTGAAGGAGTTCTTCTTGGAACTAGAGAAGCGTGAAAAGCGCCTCCAAGTTCTTGAAAGTGCAGGTCTTGCAGGAGCCACCGAGGACAAGGAAGAGGAGGGCGAGGGGTTCTTCCTCAGTCCGTTGATCTTTGGTTTACCCTCCCTGTATGCAGACGATGACGCCGCTGTCGTCGTTGTGGCCACCTCCATACCAGAGATGGAGCGAAAGAGGGCAGAGACTCCGTACGACGGATCCGAAGGTGTAATGGTTTTGAAAGACACACCTTTGGCCCCGATGCTGCTGCCATCGCTGTGGTGACAGGCCTCGCCATCATCGCTGACCTCGTCTCGAAGCGTGGCCTCGCTGCTGGAGGAATAGTTCCGCCTGGGGGGCTTTCGGTTACCGAGAAGGTCCAAAACTTCATAGCGGAAACTGGAAATGTCCTGTTTCAGCTCCTAAGGCAGAGCATTATTATAGTATTACGTAATGCATTTTTACCACACTAAAAGTTGATTCATCACAAAACCTTTCATGAATATTTTTAAAGGGGTCATGAAGTGAGAAATTAAAATTTCCTTTTATCTTTTAACATATAAGGAGTTATTGTACTAAAAAATATCCTGTAAGGGTGCTTTCACACCTGTAGATCATTTGCTTTGTTCCAAAACATGGATTCAGATTATTACAATGTTGTATTTTATTCTTGCCGCGGTTCACTTTCACACAGCAAAGTTTCTAACTGGACCAAATTTGCTAATACAAGTCACAAGCGAGTAAACTGTCCTCTCATTGGTCAAAGTCCCACGGTTTATTTTCTGCGATTCCACTCATAACTGTCATCTGTCAGGATGGAACGACACAGCTTTGTGGGCTTATTGTTGTTTTTGTAGCTGTTGTTATATTAAATTAACATTTTGAGCTGGAGTCCAGGATTTGTTATGGAAAACATTTTTAAAATGCACCTACTATGAAGAAGAGCAACATTATCAAATAAAAAAGGCAAGCTTTTATTTTGAATGTCAAAGACATGCTCATATACAGAAATTCAGTTTCATGTGAAGAGGTATTAGCAAAACAAACGGAACTGTAATAACCCATTATACATTGTGATATAGCCTGGCTCGTTGGTCCATTGGATCGGATCGCATTCTCACCATAAACAAACCACTCCAGGGCTCGTTTGAAAGAGTGCCGAGACCACCTCTTCAAGGAGTTTTTGGTATGCTTGTTTGGTCTGTTTTGGTGCACACCCGAGTGCGATTGCTGCATTCACACCTGCCCAAACGAACCGCACCAAGTGGGACAACAAACTCTAGTGTGATTCAACTGAAGTAAATAAGGCAGGTGTGAAAGCACCCTAAGTTTTAGAACTCAAAACTTTCTCTGTAGTCTAAAAACAGCTAATATTGAAGCCAATCTGCCAAAACAACGGTTGTGCCACTATATGATGTAATTGTGACCCTGGACCACAAAACCTTAAACTCTTAAAGTCCCCCTGTAGTGAAAATCAAGTTTTTTATGTTGTTTATTTGTCTATGTGGTGTTTTCAATATGCTTTTAGATAAACCATGTGCCAATCCATTAATCAACACCATTGCTGTGTATTTTCTCCTTAAAACTGTAGTTTCCCAAAGGCTGTCCCAGAAATGTGGTTTTTAAACCGCCCTTGTTTTGCTATGTCACAAACTTCAGTAACCAATAACGTCAATGGATTAAATCCTATCATTAGCATGCAAAATACACCAGTAGGATTACCAGCACAAAACCAAAAAATTAAAAAAGCAAAACCCGCTAGCTGCTAACCACTAACTTGAATAAATTATGAATTATAATTAATTATAAATTATAATTATATTGTGTTTACTACAGTTCAGCTAGTGGATCAGGAGGCTCTGGCTGGTGTGAGTGAGTGTAGTCATTTTGATGATCAGGGGATACAATTTTTGACTACAGGGGGACTTTAAGTAGCATGGGTATATTTGTAGTAATAGCTATGTTAACAGCTGGTCTATGTGGTAACATAGTACATTGGCCAGAACATCCAAATGCTATCATTTACTGACCTCAAATATGGCTTGTCATCTAAAATATGTAAGTAGTAGCAACTTTACATCGCCGCTCAGTTTAATGTTAACCTAGATGTGCGCTATTGAAGTGTGCTACTGGAGTTTCTGCGGAGTGTGGAAGCTGAATAGTAACGTGCTTATATTGCATGACAAATAGAGGCGCGGGTGTGCATTTTTGGTTATACAGACAAAATACATCTTTCGAATCTGTAAAGACCCTATGTTTATTTGTGTGCTCTAACAATAACAACAAAACATTGTGCTTTTGTAAAATAATGAAAGCAAACAGAATGCGCCTTCTGCCGTCTCGGTCTCTGTGAACTTGAGCGTGAAACTCTGTGTATACTTGCCTTACAGACATTAAAATATATATATATAGAGAATGAAATGTCTACTTTCAAATTATCCAATTCAAATGAAAAACAAATATTCTCAGATTAATCCGTATGAAATATGCATGCAGGCGCATCACTACTGCGGAGATGACGAATCAGTGTCGCAGAAATCACTAGTTTATCAATAAATTATTGTAATGTTAGTGCAACCTCCTTACTGTTTTTCTATGTCAATTAAGTTGATCAGAAAAATCTTTAGTCGAGGGCAGCCCTACCAAATATATTGGATCTGACAGTAATGTTACACGACACAAGTATGAGTATCCGTTTTTATTACGTGGCCATTATTGCTTTGTCTATTATTACAGATCGTTTGATATGTACTAAGCACTGCCGTGTTTTTAACCTAAATCACAGCATTATCACTATCTGTGAAGGATGTAGGCTGTCAAACATACACAAGTGTTAGCCAATCATAGTAGTGGGTGTTTACTTCTGAGTCTACAATCCACTAAGGGGGGTCAAAACAGGACAGAAAATAGCTTATTACTTTTAAATTATGTTTTTTGATGTAAATATTTTGATAACACTATAAGTGGACCTCAGAGAACAGTACAAAAGAATAAAAAGGCAGTTCACGACCCCCTTAAATTTAAAAGAAAATCTGCAGATTTTCTGTCAACACTGGGGCATTTGAAGAATGATTACTTTTGTCAGTGTTTCAGTTTGTAAGCATGCATTTCCTGATACTTATGCAAGATAACCAGAGGGCAGTCAGTTTCAGAAGCACCTTAAAATTCTCCTCCGTCAGCCCTTCGCTTGTCTTGGCGCTGCGGATCATGGATGCCACATACCTCTTCACTAGACTACGGATGACCTCCTGAGGGGTTGAAGGAGAAAAAGAGAAAGCAAGCGATCAGACAGAACTCTCTAATCTTGTTAATCTAGAAATATACCGCTGGATCTTTGGTGTGACCGTGCAAGGGAAAAGAGAGAAAGGGAAAACAAAGCCAGAGGCGAAGTGATATAATGCAATTACATGCACATTGTTTGTATTCTCGCATGTGTGTAATTGCAGAGCTTTATCTGCTGGCATACCTGATAATGCTGATTCTGTATCAGCCTGTCAGCATGCTTTTCCTGAAAGGAGAAGCAGATATTCACACAGTAATTATGGAGGGCAATTGAGCTCATTAAGTAATCAAATACATGCCACTTTTATTTATTTGTTTGTTATGTAATTGTTAATTTAACTCCCAGGGTCATTCACAAGAAGCTCTGTCATTTGTGTGCTATGAGTCCCCATTACTTACAACTGACATAATAACAGGGCACTTAAGTTTAAAACATTTACAATATAATATAATGAATTTGAATGAATTTAAATTAATTTATAAATGTGTTATGTATAATTTAGTGTGAAATAAAGCAATAATTGTGTTTGTCACCCCATATCAATGTTCCCATTAATCATGATCCACATTCAAATGACTGATTCAAATAAACCGTATTTGAGAAAACTGTGTTTTTATTGTAATGGAAACATCATGATATATAATCATATATCATGAATATATTTTGTTAATTTTTTATGAATTCATGATTCTGATACCAAATTTAGCGGGTTATAATTATAAAAAAATATAAATACATTTCTGTTACCACTGCATTTACCTTGATTTTATTTTAATTATTTTAAAATGTGTATTTTGTTGATTTTTGTTAATTTCATTATTCTGAGACCAAATTTAGCAGTTTAACATAAAAACATAAAAATTTAGCAGTTCATCATAAAAAAATAGAATTAAATATCTGTTGCCACTACGTTTACATTATTGTTTTTGGAAATATGGATTTTGTTGATTTTTGTTGGTTTTATAATTATTCTGACACCAAACTTAGGGGGTTAACGTCATAAAAAAATATAATTAAATTTCTGTTACCACTACATTTACATTTATATATTTATTTATTTATTTTCTTTTTGACATGGAATTCTTTTTTTTTTATTCATAATTACCGACACCAAATTTAGGGGGTTAACATCATTAAAAATACAATTAAATTTCTGTTACCACTATGTTTGCATTTCTAGTCTCAACAACATTATTTTCTCAACAATATTAATTTTCCGTTAGCATAGTTTCCGTATAATCGATAAATACACTATTGTTAAAAAAGGCATTGAAAGAAGTCTCTTCCTCTCACCAAGACTGCATTTATTTGACCAAAGATACATTAAAGCAATAATAAAGTGAAATAGTGTTACAATTTAAATAAAATATTTTCTATTTGAAAATGTTTAAATGTATTACTTCCATTATTTCAGTCTTCAGTATCAGAATTCAATATGCTGATTTGCTACTCAATAAATATTTTAATTTTTTTCAATGTTGAAAACAGTTATGCTGCTCAATATTTTTGTGGAAACCATGATACATTTTCCCCCAGAATTCCTTGTTAAATAGAAAGCTTAAGAAAACCACATTTATTTAAAACAGAAGTGTTACTTACTGACCACAAACATTTAAATGGTAGTGTATAAATTAAAGTGATGGTGTTGGAGAAATAATAGTTTGATCTGTTGATGCTGTCGATCGTCTGGTAGGACATTTAGGCTGATGCAAATTGCTCCAAAAAAAAATGTCTGACAGTAAAACGACTGAGTAACTAATTTCATGGAAATGAAGAAACAATTTGGTTTTATATCACCATCACATCCACAATGGGAGAATCAATCAAAATGTTCAAATGCAATTTCAATGCAAACTTTCATGTTCAGTTGGCTTTATTTCCTGGCCAGCCCTACAATGCTTTTGCATTACACTGAGATGTATTAGACCTACAGATGCTTTCCAGCTGGAATGCTGCTCTTTGTACACTCCGAAAACAAGGACCAAATCTGATGTGCCTTCCACATGCAGATAAAAGAATTCTGATTTTGCAGTATGAGCTGAGAGATTCTTAGTATTCTTATCAGATATTGCAGGAAAGCTGCTCTCCTCTTAGCTCTACATGTAGGCAGTTTATATAATGATCAAGGTTTGATCCCAGCTCAGCAATGCCAGCAAACATGTGGGAGAGAGTTTTGAGTGAGTGTGCTTCGGCTGTGTGTGTGAGTGTGCATGAATGACAGTGTGAGAAAGCGAAAGAGAGAGCGTACATGAGCATCTGTATTGATGCAGGCCAATAAAGGCCGTACAGAGAGATGGATTTGTAATAAAAGTGCGTCAGGTGGAACAAGAGAGGATATATTCGAAACAGAGATGACGAGAGTCCCGGGAGTTTCACGGGGAGTTGCATGGCAACACGGGAGGTTAAACTCCAGACAGACTCAGGCCATGTTACACTTCATTACATCATCAAAGGAGAAACAGAAACTTGTTGAATAAAAAAATGTTCCTTCATAGAAATTTCATTAATTTATATGAAACTCCACTTTACTGATTCAATTGAAATGAAATTTGCTACCACTCTGAATGAAGCCAGTAGTTGAAGTTGGGGGAGGGGGGCTGACAAGCTGGTTGTGACGTCAAAAAATGGCAAAGACCTGTCTCATGAATATTAATTAGGTCACGCTGACGTTGCTAGGTAACCTTTCTGGTTATCTAACCTAATTAATATTCATGCACCAAGCCTTTGCCATGGTAGGACTGATAAATGGGTAGTTGGCATTAAATGTACACTAAACATGTTAAACTACAACTAAAGCTATTTTAAACAGCATGTCACAAGTCATTTTCAAATTACTACACATGCGGTTCTCTTGACCTCATTTTAGAGACACAGAATAATTGTACTGTTAAAAATTCATGTTGCAAGACCATTTAAAAGAAACTATTAAACTAGTCGTGGTGATCAATTTTTACTTCCGTTCAAAAGTTTGGGGTCGGTAAGATTTTTTAAATGAAAATAATATTTTATTCAGCACAAAACTGATATAAAGTGCCAGTAGATATATGAATAATGGTTCAAGATTTCTAATTCAAACAATTACTGCTTTGAATAATTCAATTAATGTATTTCGGAGCCTTGTTGAGCATAAAAGACATTGAAGGCCATCAAACAGAGCCAAATCTTTTTAAGGGTAGTGTATACAGTTGAGGTCAAAAGTTTACACCCCCCTTTTAGAATCTGCAAAATAAGAGGGATCATACAATGCATGTTATTGTTTATTTAGTACTGACCTCATATAAAATATGTTTACATATAGTCCACAAGAGAAAATAGTTCAATTTATAAAAATGACCCTGTTCAAAAGTTTACATCCCCTTGATTCTTAATACTGTGTTCTTACCTGAATGATCCACAGTTGTGTTTTGTGTGTGTGTGTGTGTGTGTGTGTGTGTGTGTGTGTGTGCGTGTGAGATAGTTGTTCATGGATTTCTTGTTTGTCCTAAACTGCCCGCTGTTCTTTAAAAAAATACTTCAGGTCACACAAATTCTTTGGTTTTCCAGTATTTTAGTGTATTTCAACCCTTTCCAACAATGACTATGATTTTAAGATCCATATTTTCACACTGAGGACAACTGAGGGAACAGTCATTTTTGGAAAGGGTTAAAAAAACTAAGAATTTTTGGGACTTGAAAAATAATTTCTGAAGAACAGTAGGCAGTTTAACTGTTCAGGACAAACAAGGGACTTATGGACAACTAAACATTTAAAAAACATTTTTATAAATTAAACTATTATTTTCTCTTGTGGACTATATGTAAACATATTTTATGTAAAATATGGTCAGTATTAACCATATTTTATTAACCATATATTATTTTCAGGTCAGTATTAAATTAACAATAACATGCTTTTTTCTATGATTCTTCATATTTTGGTAAAGCAAACCTCAACTGTACTTCCCCTACATATTCATCTACTCGATGTTGATAAAAATTTATATTTGCATCTGTTTCAGTTTTATAGTGTTGTAGACATACAGTACCAGTCTATAGTAGACTATTTGGTCCCAGAAATGACAAAATCGCAATAGCAACCAATTAACACCAAATCCGATTATAAATTTGATGTCCAAAACTGTTTAAACACTTTCTCACCAGCATCTGTTGATTTAAAAGTCATGCTGGATTTTAAAAGTGGCTGTCTTTGTTAAAGTCAAAGGTTTTTATATGTATTTCTCTCACCTGAAAGTAATGCATGATGATACCAGTCTAAATACAATTACTGCATCCCACTATGAGTCAAAAACCAATAGTTCAAAAGCAATAAAAATGTAAATGAGCTATTTTAGCATTCAGTGTGCTGATATATGTGTGTGGCTGTGCTGTTAGTCATTGTAATGGGTAATCAGTTACACAATGAGCCAGCTGCATTGTGCTTAAAGTGTAATTTAAACCAGAACCACTTGATCAGATTCAGATGAAATGTTCACAGAGAATGTTCAAATGGATTCAGCTTGTTTTCTTTACCGTAAACTCCTTCAGATTCTCGTGTTTATGGGGGTCTTCTTCAGGAGGAGCAGGCTCTGACCCGCAGAGCCGTCCGTGTACCCATCGACATAGGTACCAGAATGACTTAGGACTGGGGATGATGTTGAACGGTGGGGGGAGTGTCCCGCCCTCGTCGAAATAACTCATCCACAGCTTGGTTCGAGCAAACTTCCACTCTATGTCAGCATGGTCCTAAAGCACAGTGACAAATAAATGATTAATAACTGAAAGATAATAATCAATGAAGTGTGAAATAAATCAACCAATGTATCCAGAATGTATTTATATTACACAGGAAAATAATTTAAAAGAGCTATGAATGAGAATTTGTTGCAATGATCAAAAGTTTGGGGTCATTTTTATTCTTGCAGCAAGGATGCATTAAACTGATCAAAAGTACCAGTGAAGACATAAAATGTTACAGAAGTTTTCTATAAATGCTGTTCTTTTGAGCTGAATCCTGAATGACCATGAGACGTTTTTCTAAAACATTAAAAAAATCTTTCCAACCTCAAACCTTTGAATCAAAATTTGACTGAAAATCAGTTTATATTCATCAAATAAGGAACCTTTAAAGAATTAGTTCACTTCCAGAATAAAAACATTCAGATAATTTGCTCAGGCCTATGTCATCCAAGATGATAATGTCTTTCTTTCTTCAGTTTAATTTTAATTTTGAATTTTTTTTTTTTTTTTTTTTTGAGGAGCTATGAATGAGAATTTGAGGAAAACATTCCAGGATTTTTCTCAGTGTGACCTAATGGGCTGAAGGTCCAAATTTCAGTTTCAATGCAGCTTGAAAGGGCTCTACATGACCCCAGGCGAGTAATAAGAATCTTATCCAGCAAAACAATAAAAAATGTATATACTTTTTAACCACAAATGCTCATCTTGCATTAGCTCCACTTTACGCATTGCATAATCACACTGGAAATGTCACGCATAATGTAGGCATTTACCAAAGCAAACATGCAAAGAAAGTCAAAAAAAGGTAAAACAACGATGTTGGGTGATTTTCAAGTTGGAGGAGAAAATTAGATGTTTTTTTGCACTACACTACCTTTCTGAACCAGAGTACACAGACGAAGAAGTTACCACATGTGACCTTTCCAGTGTGATTACGTAATGCGTGAAGTTGCGGAAACGCATTGCAGAACTAGTGCAAGACAAGCATTTATAGTTAAAAAGTATAGAAATTTGTATTTTTTTTAGAAAATTATCAATGGTTTCTTTAAATAAGTCTCTTGTTCCTCAGCTGGGACCGTGTGGAGCCCTCTGAAGCTGCATTGAAACTGCAATTTGGACCTTCAACTCGTTGGCTCCCACTGAAGTCCACTATATGGAGAAAAATCCTGGAATATTTTCCTCAAAAACCTTCATTTCTTTTTGACATCTTGGAAGACATGGGGGTGAGTAATTATCAGGAATTTTTTTTATTCTGGAAGTGAACTAATCCTTTAAGTTTGTTGTATGGGAACCTGCTTGCAATTTGTTGGCCAAATATATGTGTACTTGTGTATAATACAGTATATTTCAGTCTTTTTGAATTATTGTGGACAGCACTTACTGCGATGAGCTGGTAGGAGTTGTTCATCATAGCGATGAGCATGTTCAGGAGAACCACCAGTGAGATGACGTTGTAGGTGCCGAACATGGTGGCTCCGACAAACTCTGTGAACTCGTGCCGAGCTTTCACATTTGTTACATACAGATTCAGGAGGCCAAATATTGACCAGAACAGTGACTGAAGAGTTTCAAATAACCTGAAAGACAGATAGATTGAGAAAGAGAAAGAAAGAAAAAGAAAAAAAAGAGAAAAAAAAAAAACATGAATCAGAATGCAACAACATCACAGATGCATTTTGGAATGGCCTATATATATTTAAAATGTCATTAGTATTTAAATCTATTTTGTGGTTGTTTAGGTTTATCAAGTTATATTTTATTCCAAGTAACAGGACAGTATGTACATATATCATCATATTTTCACATTGCTATATTTATTCCACTGCAGTTCTGTTTAGAAACTTTGAATGCATCTTCTTTCCACTGGCAGTCTGAAAATCTATTTAAAATTTAATGAATCTTGCAAAATGATGGTTTACACACACACAAACATGCATAAACAATACAATATGAGGATGTCGCAGTTGTGTAAATAACTCTGCTAGAAGCTATAGTATTGAAATGTACAGCATCAAAAGTTTCAGAAGGCAATGTCTCGCTGTCTCTAAGATTTGAGGTTTGTGCGTTGTCGAGCTCCCTTAGGGTGAAAGGAATTGTGATTTTTTTTTCATTGCGTTAAATATTCAACATAGTCAGCTTTCATCAAGTCTTGGCAGAGATAAATACAATGTGGTTTCCTAAAAAAAATAAATAAAAAAAAATAATTAAAGGGAGTTACAGCAGATTTGAAAGGACATAGCACTCTGGATCACCTATGGAAGCAGGTATTAGATTGTGTTTGATAGAGTCTGATGGGAGAAACTTCAGTGGCACAGACATACAAAAGAAACACACAGCAAGACTGTTGAGAGAACGCTGACAGCAAAAAGTGCTGTGTCTGGGAAACCTGTGTGACAGGTGAAAAAAAATCCTTTTATTTTGTGTTTGTAACAGACTTGTCACTTGATTTCCAACCAGGCAAGTGCACACGTGCCTTTTTTCTTCTTCAACAGAAAGTGTCCTTTTTTCTTTTTTAAGTAAATGAATCTATGTATATGTGTGTTCTATCTATTGATTAAAAAAAAAAAAATGATTTTTTAAAATCCATATGGCTAAAAATGTACCAAGACAAGTGGCCTCTTACTTTGAATGGTCATGACATTTCTGAGTAGGGCATCGATATATCGCAAGCTGTGTGGTGTCCGTTCTGAACACATGGGCCAGATTTAGAAGGCTGCATCCATGTTATATTTTTGGCACATTCAATGTCACTGATACAATAAACGAATAAAAAATAAAGCGTGGCCAGCACCTAAACCACAGAACTGCCGTGACAGACCTGCCGTGGCGGAGCCCTAATGGAGGCACACAGGTTTGCCTCAAGCACCTCACTGACTTGTCAGAGATAGTGACATAACAACTGGCAGCCCACTAGAGCCAGCAGCCCTCCACATCCTGAGCCGTTTCAGCCGACATTTGGCATTTGAAGCTTTCGAGTTGAAAGGCCAAAATAATACAGAGAAGATATGAATATGTTCTGAGTGTACTGGTGTGTGTAAGATCTGTCCTCAGAAATCTGTTTTGCCTCTATGCACTGTAAAAAATATATATATATATATATATATATATATATATATATATATATATATGTTGTGTGTGTGTGTGTGTGTGTGTGTGCGCGTGTGTGCGTGTATAAATTGTAGTACAAAAAAAATGCAAATATAACAAAATATAAATACAAAAAATTGTATAAATCACTCGTTTTTCTAAAGAAACACTGTCCAACAGCGACATCAGCAGGTAAAGTTACAGTGGGCATCTTTCTCGCCTCCCCTGAGTCCATTGAGTTTTAACAGACAATCTAAAGCATGCAGTGAGTTTGGTGAGGGGTAACTGAGAATGAATGGGGGGAAAGTCACTTGAAAGGAGTCATATCCATCACAATTGACTGGACATTGACATGATTGGATAAGACTGGTTATGTTCTGCTGTGATTTGTTCATGTGATAAATCCAGCCTTTTGTGTTTGTGTGCTATCCGCATTAGTGAATCAGTCTGAATGAACTATATAACAGCATTAATGGGAATACTCATTTAAAAGTAAAGTAAGTAAACAAAATAAGACTTAAAATTGCCTGAATTGATTCACATTGATTGACATGATTTGTTTTCAGTGAGTAATCAGTTTGGTGAAATTTAAAGTAAATCTCAGTGTCTGTGACCAATATTAACAGAGCCTTTAAGTTCATGAATAAAATATATTGTTTAAAATTGTTACTGCTGTGAGTTACTATTTTGTAATAAATGTAAAATGCTTAAAAACACTAACTTGATGAGATTCATACTTTAATAAATAGAATATTGATTACATTGTTAATATAAAAAAAAAAAAATAGAATTTTTTTTTTTCTTTTTCTGATTGTGTAAGTAATGTATAACCAAGAAAATATGACTGGGACATGAATTTACATTTGACAAAAAAAAAAACCCCTACTCATTTCAGAACACCACTGTAAAAGGTACGCCTTTGTACCTTATTTACCCCTACAGGATGCAAATTAGTACCCTAAAAGGACATTTTAGTACCTGAAGTGTAAATAATAGTACCTAAATGGTACATATTTTCTCAATACATTCTTAACATAAGGGGAAAAAACTAACATGGTATGTTTTTCTAGAAAAATAGAAAAATACTTTTTGCAATGTGTTTTTATGAAAGGCCCAAGCCGCATGGAATGTCAAAGACTTTAATCTGTGAAGGAGAGTCTCAGTGACTGAACCTCAGAAAAAGACCACAGGAAGCCTGAAGGAGCTTGTGCTGCTTCAGATGTGATATGGGTTGAGGGATTTGATATCTCGGTGTGGTAATGCCACATACAGCTCATATGCAGCTGCAGGCAAAAAACAGAATTCTGATAGAAATGCAAGAAAATCCCCAGACGTTTCAACAACATGCTCAATTTTTTTATGTTTCAGGTGTTTATATTTCACAGAGCAGCTGCAGTTTTCTGAGAGACACAGCACAGATTTATCTTCTTCTTTCTCAACGTTTGCTCTCATAAATATTCATGAGCTGATTCTTGAACCTGCATTATTGTGCAGTGTTGGATGAATGTGCGGTTATCGATGTGTCATTGATCAACAAATCACTGGAAAAGCAAGGTCTTGATGAATATTCAGAAGCAGCATCAGCACTGTCCTATTAAGCGTTGACTGTGGCTGACCTGGAGTGCAAAACAGTCAAGGTATCATTTTGACTACACACAGTTAAGGGTCAAAAGTTTACATACACCTTGCAGAATCTGCAATATGTTAGTTATTTTACCAAAATAAGAGGGATCATACAAAATGCATGTTATTTTTTATTTAGTACTGACCTGAATAAGATTACATGTAGTCCATAAGAGAAAATAATAGTTAAGTTTATAAAAATGACCCTGTTTAAAAGTTTACACACACTTAATGTTTCTTAACGTGTTATTACCTGAATGAACCACAGTTTGTTTGGTTTTTTTAGTGATAGTTGTTCATGAGTTCTTTTTTGTCCTGAACAGTTAAACTGCCTGCTGTTCTTCAGAAAAATCCTACAGGTCCCACAAATTCTTTGGTTTTTCAACATTTTTGTGTATTTGAACCCTTTCCAACAGTGACAGTATGATTTTGAGATCCATCTTTTCACACTGAGGACAACTGAGGGATTAATTTGCAACTATTACAGAGGGTTCAAATGCTCACTGACGTTTCAGAAGGAAAAACAATACATTACACTGCAAAAATGCAGGTCAAGTCAAAAATAAATGAGTTTTTGCTTGAAACAAGTCACTTAATTTTTTTTCTGAAAACAAGAAATTTGTATTTGACCAAAAAAACACATCTGTGGATCATTCAGGTAACAACACAGTATTAAGAATCAAGTGTATGTAAACTTTTGAACAGGGTCATTTTTTATCAATTCAATTATTATTGTCTCTTGCACTATATGTAAACATCTTTATGTGAAATATGTTATTGGTAAAATAAAATTTTACCATATTTTGGTAAAATAATTAACATTTTGCAGATTCTGCAAGGTGTATGTAAACTTTTCACCTCAACCGTAGTACAATTCAAAAGTACTTGACTACAGTACATAAGCTATAGGGGCAACAGAGTGTTGCAGGGATGACATAAACAAGTTAGCATTTAGCACTTCCAATTCCATAATGTCAGTTGGTTTTCGGTTAAATGCCTGAAACAAGGTTAAGATATTTTCACATTTTATTCTAACATTAAATACATTAGTTATTTAATGTTAGATGTTACATTAATATTACATTAACTCTTCTTTGTGAGTTTTTTAAAAGCTGCTAAAGTGAGGTTGTCAAGGACATTAAAAATCATCACACCGAACAGGTAAGCTCATCTACTCACTAGTCCACTTTTACAGCCTTGTTGAGTTTATAATTGCATATTTGCTAATTATTTTAACTCGAACTTTTGCTGCTGCACAGTAGTCAAAAATGAATCTGAATTGTTATTAAATTATTCATTTAAATGAACCATTCAAATGAACTGAATAAACAGGATAATACAACAAACAGATGGCAGAGGTTTTAAAAAAAACACTTACGTAGAGAATGCATTGTTCTGTTTCTCACAGCGAATCCCCTTGCAGTGGTTAGGTTCATCTGCCGCCTCTGTCTCGTAGTAAAAGTAAAGCTGGTTGAGTCCATTGGCAAAGGCCAGCAGCACTAGACAGTAGATGAAGAGAAACTTGAGGATGTCCAGTAACATGCGGCCCAGAGAAATTTGGAGCGGGCCCAGGTGAGAGTTGGCTGTGAAGAGGGAGATGAGCCGAAGCGAACTGAAGATGTTAGCAATGGCAAACAAAGCCTCAGCGATCAGCGTTGGATGCCACATCTCCCATTCCTCTCGTGGACGAGAACTGTTATACTGGACAGGACAAAAAGTTCATGGTTTAGTTTCATTATTCATTGAAACTAGGTTTCATTTTAGTGCATTGAAATAAGCCAAAAAAAAAAAAAAAACATAGTTTATTAGGTTTCAAATGTACTTTACACAAGTATCTAAATGCCAAGTTCTGTCATGAATCTCTAGATGGTGCAGGCTGATTGGTTCATGTTGCATATGCAGCCAATGAACTACTTTACATTTAACTGTCTGGTTAGCATCCACTAGAGCATTTCACAGTGCACTTTCAGAGTTTATCAAAAGCCCTCCACCTCCCCAGCTCCACCTGTGTAGGTCTGCTACAAAAACAGCAATAACCAACAGCAGCAACAATTCAGCAGCATAGCAGATCTATTCCACCAAGACCAAATTTGAGAGTCATGATAGAAACACAATTATTATTGTGTATGCAAACAATGCAATACTTGTCCAAGACATTTATTTGAACAAATATACAGTGAAAATAGCAATATTGCAAAATACAATTAAAAATTACTTTTCTATTTTTTTAATTTTAAAAGATAATTCGTTCGTGTTCTTCAGCCTCATTACTTTAGTCTTCAGTGTCACATGATCTTTCAGGAATCAGTTTAGTATGCTGATTTGCTGCTCAAAAAACATTTCCTATGATTATTATTTTTAACAGCGGTAGCGCTACGTATTTTTACATTTTGAATCACTAGTGTGCGTGTAATGGGACCATGCTTACAGATGGTTGGCCAAGTATTTGTGCATTTGTGTAAAGTCCATTTTTAGCCTTATTCACATACTTTAACACCCACAGTCCAACATAACCAGGTGCTAAATGCACTGGTATTGCGCTGCATCATGCATATTTAAATTCATTGCCAAGTCACAGTCATTTGTTTCTGGGCAAATAAGCCTCCTTTTTATGCAAATGTGGCTCAATGGATCAGATTCACATTCGTGAATGGATTGGCTTATTTGCCTGATGCAGTTAACGCTGCGCTATTCAAAAGAGATGTTTGTGTACATTTTCTAGTGATCATGGCAGCAGTAATTCATCAAGTGATGATCAAAATGGAGAGAAGTATGTTAACTATCATATATCTAGACGTGCTGTGTAGTCAAGCACAATTTTGGCATTTTAAACAAATGCCTGGATTGCAGTAAATATTGCAATGCAACTTGCAATCAGCACTAACTTCATGGGCGTGTTTGCACCATTACCTGATTTGCACAATTCCTTGAGTTAATGAGGTGCTGTAACAATACAGACAACAGACGCAAATGACACAACACTTTCAGTAGGTTCAAATCAAACGGTTTGGTGAAGAATAATAGAAATGTTCAATGCGGAAACTATACTGTGTGGAAGTTCTTCTACTAGTTTTTGTTCTGGATATGCCCCAGGTTTTTTTCAGGCAGCTGAGTCAAAGGTCTAACGGGTTCTTAAGACATTTCCTGAGCTTTTGCCTTGCATAACTTCACTTGAGGGTGGAACGGGATGCCTTCTCCCCTCAGCACCATCCCTCAATTCCATGTTTCAGTGGGCAGAGAAATAAGGCTGGCTTTTCAGTGCCAGGCATGGCTGAGCTCTTCTTGCTTGAAATTCTGTTCTCTACTGGGACTAAGACCACAATATTAACTGTCTAATAAATTCACCCTCTACACAGAAAAAAAAAATGATGTAGAAACAATTTTCACTCATAAATTGCTAGTAAATTTCACAAGCAATTACAAAAGAAACAGTCTTACAAATTTAAAAGGAAAAAAGGAAAATGTCTTTTGTAAAATGTATTCCCACTGTTCGAAACCATACTATTAAACAATAATACATGTAGACAGGAACATTTACACAAACATTTATAGCTTGTAAATGTAATTCTTGAGAGCATGTCCAAACACAAAACAGAACATAAATTATATGGCTTGGACCATTTATCATCTCACACATGTATGCGCACACACACACACACACACACACACACACACACACACACTCGTGTGGGCTGGAACCCCTTCCATGCAGGGTGACTAACACAGCTGCAGATGGTCATGAAGTCTGGAGTGTCTGCGTGCATGTGCTCGCGTGCATTGGAGTGTGAGCGTGGATGACTGAACCGAGAGCAAAACATTTACGAGAGGAGCTCACCTTGACATACGCGACGATCTTTAAAGATATAGTGGCCAAATAGAGAGAATTCATGGCAAAGTCCATCAGGTTCCACCAGTCATGGACGTACTCATTAAAACCTCCATCCCACATCTCCTTGATCTCAGCCCATATAAAGCCTATGAGCAAAACACACAAACATACAGGTCTAAACTTGAAATACAGAATATATTGGTTACTGGAAAATATTTTGTAATTTATTGTATCTGTTGATATATTTGGATTTTTTTTGATGATATTCTATTATTAATTGTACATGCTTATTTCCCATACATTTTTTATATAAAAAATAAATAATTTAATTACAATGTTAAATGTAATCTTTAGCAAATCTCGCAATGAATTTAATGCTCTGATGCCTGAGTTTACTTGTAGATTTACTTTAGTTTGTTTTAATTAATTTGTTTTATCAGTTGATATGAAATATTTAATTGTGCATACTCATTTCCTTTACATTTAGATTAGCTTTCATCTAACACTAAGAAATATGCATACACTACCAGTCAAAAGTCTGCATTTATTTGATCCAAAGTAAAGCAAAAACAGTGTATATATATATATATATATATATATATATATATATGAAGAGTTCAGATGCAAAAACCTCTAAATCCATCTGACACATTTCTTCAAAAAATGCATTTTTATCAGGCTCAGATGTATAGGTTTCTATGTAAGTACTGGTACTTCTGATTGAGCTGAGGGTGGGATTTTGGGGAGTTTGAAGAGTTTGAAGCATCTGAACTCTTCATATATATATATATATATATATATATATATATATACACACACTTTTTTTTATGTTTGATATAACTGTTTTCTATTTGCATGCATTTTAAAATGTAATTTATTCCTGTGATTTTTTTTTAAATAATTTTTAGCATCATTACTCCAGTCACATGCTTCAGAAATCATTCTAATATGCTGATGTGCTGCTCAAAAAATAATGTATTATTATTATTATTATTATTATTATTATTATTATTATGCTAAAAACAGCCGAGTATAATTTTTTCAGTTTTTTTTTATTATTATTATTTATTTTATTTTTTGATGAATAGAAAGTTCAGAAGAAAAGCATTTATCTGAAATAGGAATCTTTTGTGACATTAAAAATGTCTTTATCATCACTTTTGATAAATTAAAAGCATCCTTGCTAAATAAAAATATGAAAAAAAATATTATACTGACTCTAATGTTACAAAAGCTTTTTATTTCAGATAAATCTTTGGATCTTTCTATTCATCAAAGAACCTTGAAAAAATATATACTCAACTTTTTAAAATAACAATAATAATAAGAAAAAAAATCAACATATTAGAATGATTTCTAAAGGATCGTGTGACACTGAAGACTGGAGTATTGATGCTGAAAATGTAGCTTTGATCACAGGAATAAATTGCAATTTAAAATATTTTCAATGGAAAAAAAATATTTCCAAGTTTTACTGTTTTGCTGTACGGTGGATCGAATAAATGCAGGCTTGGTGAGCAGAAGTTACTACTTTAAAAAAAAAAACATTAAATCTTACTGTTCAAAAACTTTTGACTGTTTAGTGTGCATGTGTGTGTAGAGAGAGCGATATTTCTTAAATATATACATGTGTGCATTATACACATATATATACACATATTATGTACATATTATATACTAAGTTAAAAACGATGTATGTTTCACGATTAATACTTAATTAGTTTCAGAACTTTATTACTTAGGGTTAAGCATCAAGTAAAAATCCCTGAACAGAATATTTGTAGAACATCACTACAGTGTTGATTTGCTCAATTTTATAATGTATTTCATTAACAAAATTCATACAAGCTATATGACCTACATCCTTATCACTCATCCAATTATACTCACCCAGCACCCAAGGTAGTATCATCCACTCCACCACAGTGGGTGGAGGGCCCTGCATGTGTAGGTTGGTGCGTGCTATGTGCTGCGAGGCTAGGAGGAGGAGGAAGAGGAAGGTGAGGTAGGAGGCTGTGTGGCAGATAAATTTGATGAAGGGTTTTTTGATGAAGAGCCCCAGCGTGCTTTTTGGAGCCAGTAGGTAGACCAGCGAGAAGACAGGGAAGAGCAGGCCGATAATGAAGCACATGACCAGCTTAACTGCCCAGTGACGGCGCCGCCAGCCAGGAAAGCCGTCATACCATAATGTGGCCAAGAGCTGTTGACAGTTTGGCTGCGCCACAAACTGGAGAGAAAAAAAGAGAGAGAGAGATTTGTAAATGGATTTTAAAGGATTTGTAAATGCTCATGTATAATGGCAACCATACGCAGAAGGACCAATTAACTGTGAGAAAAAGGAGTATTATTCATTCCGACAAGAATGAGCAATCTTTCATCTATCCTACAGATGGGTAAAACTACATATTTTCATAATCCATTTGTTGGTGGGTGGTATGATTGACTAGTTGAAAAGCTGATCTTAAGGAAAATCTGTATAATTAGGGTCCACCAGATCCAAATTAGACATTTCTTGACATTTGCAAGATGCATTGAAATGAAAAAATATATATATATTTTTTTTTAACTAAAAAGGATTAGTACACTTCTGAATTACATTCCAGGATTTTTCTCTATATAGTGGACTTCAGTGGGGATCAATGGGTTGCAGATGTTCATGTCTTTCTTTCTTTAGTCAAAAAGAAATTAATTTTTGAGAAAGAAATTGCAGGATTTTTCTCCATATAGTGGACTTCAATGGGAAACAAACCTATTGGTCCCACATCCCAGAGCTAGTGCAAGGTGAGTATTTGTGGTTAAAAAGTATATAAAGTATACAGTCATGGCCAAAAATATCAGCACCCTTTCAATTCTGTCAGAAAAATGCAACACTTCTCTCAGAAGATTGTTCCAATTGCAAATGTTTTGGTATTCACGTGCTTATTGTATTTGTTTGCACTGGAACAACACAAAAACAAACAAACAAACAAGCAAAAAAAACAGAAGAAAAGTCAAACTTGATCAAATTTCACACAGAACTCAAAAATGGACTGGAAAAAATTCTTGGCACCTGATCAAAATTGTAAGAAATAATTCAAGCATGTGATGCTCCTGTAATTTGTACAAGTAACAGGTGTGGGCAAAATAGTAGTCACACGTGCAACCAGTTAAAATGGAGAAAAGTTGACTCAACCTTTGTGTTGTGTGTCACACTGAGCAAGGAGAAAAGAAAGACGTGTAAATATTTGTCTGTGGATTTGAGAGAAAAAAAATGTGGAAAAACATGGACAATCTCAAGGCTACAAGTCCATCTCCAGAGATCTTAATGTTCCTGTGTCCACTGTGCGCAATATTATCAAGAGGTTTACAGCCCATGGCACTGTAGCAAACCTCCCTGGAACTGAAACACACTTTAAAAAGCACTCAGAAATGGTTACAAACAAAGTGCTGGAGAGTTCTGAAATGGCCAGCAATGAGTCCAGATCTGAATCCCATAGAACACCTGTGGAGAGATCTCAAAACAGCAGCTGGGAGA
Organism: Cirrhinus molitorella; assembly: GCA_033026305.1. Lineage (NCBI taxonomy): Eukaryota > Metazoa > Chordata > Actinopteri > Cypriniformes > Cyprinidae > Cirrhinus > Cirrhinus molitorella. Next base: position 9,514,916 of record CM065120.1, read on the forward strand.
AGACATCCTTCAAATCTGAATGACCTGGAGCAGTTTGCAAAAGAAGAGAGGTCCAAAATTCCAGTAGAGAGGTGTAAGAAGTATTTTTTCCAAAGGGGGTGCTACCAAATATTAAGTAAGGGTGCCAATAATTTTAGGTTCTGTGTGGAATTGTATTAGATTTAATTTGTCTTTTCTGTTTTTTGTTGTTCCAATGCAAACAAACCAAAAAAATAGACATGTGAGTACCAAAACATTTGCAACTGCAACAATTTTCTGAGAGAAGGGTTGCATATTCTGACAGAATTGCAAGGGTGCCGATATTTTTGGCCATGACTGTATGCAGTATATGCAAAGTAGATAAAGGCTGAAGATCAAAATTGCAGTTTTAATGCAGCTTTAAAGGGCTCTGCACGATCCCAGCTGAGGAATAAGGTTCTTATAGCGAAACGATCAGTCATTTAAAAAAAATACGTATATATATATATATATATAGGTATATATATATATATATATATATATATACACACACACACACACACACACTTTTTAACCACGAATGCTTGCCTTGCACTAGCGATGTGCATCTAAGATTCGCACATTCTCTAAACACATTGGAAAAATCACATGTGGTTAGCTCTTCATCTTTGTACTTTGGTTCAAAAAAGTAGGTTAGGGCGAAATACTCCATCTCATTTTCTTCTCCAACTTCAAAATCATCATCAGACATTGTTGTTTTATCTTATTTTTGTAATGGGTTTGACTTTCTTTGTAAATTTCCTTTGTAAACACTGGGTCAGTACCTCTACCTTCATACGTGTGACCTTTCCACGTGACTACGCAATGCATAAAGTCAAGCTAGTGCAAGACAAGCATTTGTGGTTAAAAAGTATATAAATTTTTATATTTTTTAGAAAATAACTGATCATTTCGCTAGTTAAGAACCTTATTTCTTGGCTGGGATTGTGTAGAGCCTTTTGCAGATGCACTGAAACTGCAATTTGGACCTTCAACTCATTAGTCCACATTGAAGTCCACTATATGGAGAAAAATCCTGGAATGTTTTCCTCAAAAACCTTTCAACTTTTCAACTGCGAAAAGAAAGACATGAACATCCTCAATGACATAAGGGTTAGTAAACTATCAGGAAATTGTAATTATGAAGTGAACTAATCCTTTAAACTTGTATTCTGTTTGGTTTTTATTTATAATATATGCATTTATTGAAAGTACTAGATTTATGAAAATGATCTAGCATCTACATTTACTGCATAAAAACATCTCGCTTTAAAGAACAGACAAATACTGTGATTCATTTCTCTGCATTTGTTGTTGATTGAACCATGTGTGTTAACACATTTAGCTCTGAAATGTCACTCATGGTTTGCAGCTGAATTTGAATGTGGTGACAGGAAGACAAACAGAACTGGCAAATGCAAACGGCAGTTTTATCATTATATTCCTGAAGGAAAGGTTTACTCATCTTATTTATGCCATTCCAACCCCCTCTGACTTTTTTTTCTTCTGTAGAACACAACATTTTCAATTTGCTTAAAATAATGGTCAAAGCATGCAGTGACAACGAAAGTGAGCTGTCAAGCTTCAAAAAGTACACAAAAGTATCATAAATGGGTACATATTAGTATATTCTGAGTCCTTTAAGCCATGTATTGAGGAACAGACCAAAATGTAAGCCACTAATCACCGAAAAACTTGACTTTTACTGCTTTAAAGCCCCGGTCTTCATTTACTTTCATTATATTACAACGATTGGCCCAGAAATGTATAACAAATGTAACTGGACCAGTCATAAGGGTACATTTTTTGTAAGTGAGATTTATACATTGTCTAATAAATAAGCTTTCCTATGATATATGGTTTGTTAGTATAGAACAAGATACAACCATTTGAAAATCTGGAATCTGGGTGCAAAACAATTAACATGATCTTTCCTTAATATCCTAATGATTTTTGGTATAAAAGAAAAATTTATTATTTTGCCCAATACAATGTACTTTTGGCTACTGCTACACATATACCTGTGCTACTTAAGACTGGTCCACAGATCCACAGAAGAAAATCAGTTAAAAAGGTTTGCAACAACACAAGGACGATTAAATTATGACAAAGTATTCATTTTAAGGTGAACTATTTCTTTAATGATGCAAAAGGTATCTCTATTATCAATCATTCTCGTTGAGGATAAATAGAGAAAAGCTTCTTCAGAGTGTAAACAAAGCTAATTAGCAGTTTAGTGCCTTGCTGTAGGAGACTTGCTTGCAAGAGAGCGTCCTCAGAAACATCTGCTTTGAAATGAAGCGAGCCAAGAATTGACTCGCCTCATATTTCATAGCACATTTGTGATAAGTTATCTAGTGGCTGTAATGGAAAATGCTGCGTGGGATGACAACGCGGCATGATAGATGAGTACAACTCTTAAAAGTTTCCATTGTTGAGAGTTTCTGTAGCAAGCCTGAGAAACCAACAGTGCCCCATCCACAATCCCTCACTCAGCCTTATTGCATATATCACAAAAGGTCCCGTAGGAAAAGACAATCAACCTCCACTTAATGAAGTAAGCTAATAGAAGCACCTCAACCCCAGGGAGGGGGGCGTGGAAAAGGGGGAAAAGAACACGGGAGTGAATTTAAAGAGCTTCGAGAAAGGAGATAGGACAGTAATTTCCTTCTGGTTTTATTTTATAATGAACCATTTGTGAGGCTGGGTCATTTCCCTTTGCTTGACTTGTTGGTATTTCTTCCATGGTGTGAGGGAAACGCTACAGCAATGAGCTAAATCCCTTCTTCATCCATCAATATGAACGCTAACCTTCAGGCGGCCCTTTAGCTAACAACACCATTCCTCAACCTGCCCACGAAATGAGCCTGATAACATCCCAGCCAGCATGCACCGCTACAGACTGTAGTAATGACTTACAACACGTGGCTCGCAAGTAAATAAATGGTGTCTTGCATTCTGACCTGTGAGAATGGTCTGGATGGCATTGGTATGTTCCTCAACACTGCATTGAAGATAAATGAAACTGGGGCACTGCACTGTAAAGACGGATGAGTTTGCTGTAGTAGTTTGCTAGACTTTGATATGAATGAAGTGAATGAAACTCACTTCCATGCAGTCCTTGGGAGTGACTAACTAAAAGCAGTGATGCTAGTAAACTAACTGCATTTTTCAGTACCATGACAGAAGCTCAGCTACATATTTCCAGTATGAAGCTTATTTTACCACTGAGCAACAGTTTGTAGACATGACAATGACTGAATGAAAGGAAGTATGCTGTTCTTTTAGTTTGGCAAGGAGTCAAAACAAAAGTGCACTGGAGATCAGTCTTATTTGTCGACATAGTGCACTATCCTGAATTTATGGATGTGAATAAATTTATAATGTCCAAACACAATAAAAAAGACGTCAAAAGAGAGTAGCCTATTGAAAATGCATTTCTTTGTTGAACAGCAACAGTTTTCGATTAAAGCTTATTTACAGAAGTTAATGGAGGCTAATTGGAAGGGGGAAAAATAGATCTGCTTTGTTTTTACTGGTGTTGAAAATGCTTATGGTACTGAATCTTGAAATCTCTCAGTACAAAGATCTTCATTTATGGGTAGGTTAGGTTTGCTTTGCTGAAGCTGTGAAACAGAAATTATGGCTGAACTGCATTTAATTTATAAATAAATTTGTCTTTCTCAAAGACATTTCTCAATCATGGCCAACAGAACTGTCAAAACCTGTGAAAGATAAACAAGTATTGACTCTTTAGGAGAACTGTTTGTTTTTTCCATTCACAGTCTTCTTGTTGTAGTTTATACTGTATTGTTTTAGTTTAGACATAGTGTACCAAAAGACCAGTACTACAAGATCTTAAAGGGATAGTTCACACAAAAATAATAATTTTGTCATTAATTGCTCACCCTCATGTCGTTCCAAACCTGTAATACTTTCATTCATCTTCAAAACATAAATTTAAGATATTTTTGCTGAAATCCAAAAGCTTTCAGACCCTTCAGAGACGCAAAGAAAACAAAAAGAATGACTTTATTTAACAACGTTTACTCTTGAGAAGAAATTGTTGAATAAAGTCATTATTTTTGTTTACTTTGTGCACAAAAAGTATTCTTGTAGCTTCGTGAAATTATGGTTGAACCACTGATATCACTATTTTAACAATGTCCTTACCACCTTTCTTTGCCTTAAAAGTATCAGCTGCATTGCTGTTTATTCAGGGACAGAAAGCTCTCAGATTTCATCAAAAAATGTTTAATTCATGTTTTGGAGATGAACTAAGATGACATGGATTCAAACTACGATTTGGAACATATTTGACAAACAATCAGTACTATATGAAGTTGCCAAGTTATGCATTGCTTTATAAACCATTAAAATAAACCAATAATGCAATAATATCCACTTAATATAATAATAAATGATAATAAAAAAATAATAAAAAAATAAGTCACTAGGATGAATCAACACTATTAGTTTTGGTTCACTTTGAGTGACCTTTATGAGACAGGTCAGAAGGTGAACAGAAGGACAGGTTATAAGGTAATCTGTTGTTCTTCTGTCTTGTTTGACAGAAAGCGATTACAGAACAACAGATGTCCTGTTCATGTTCTGGTTGCTAGGGAGCAGTATGCTAATGAGGATTGATCTCCAGCTCTGATAATGCAAAGAGTTTAGGCTGGCTCACTCTTGAAGAGTCACTGACTCTAATGCAGAGTCAAAGAATACATTAACTTCCCCTAATGTTGTGCACATCTGGTCTGCTCGATGTGCATCTGACCTGCATCACTGACTGCAATTTGAATACTAAAGTCATGTATAAAAATGTATGAATGCATTAGATAGCAAAATATCCAAGTGGCATCTGCAAACTAATTGTGTTAAAGGGTTTCTCACAACCAACTTTACTTTCTGACTACTTTTTGGTCTAAGGTGATTTTTAGTCTTTGTATGAAGTCAGTTCTCCTCAAGTTCACACAAGTGTGCAACAGGTGTAGCTCATCACAATAACTGTGAACATGTTTTCTCAACCTGATCTTATGACGAAAAAGTACCTGTGTTAACTCTAATGCTCCATGCCAAACTTACCATCTGCACTGCACCTAAACCTACCCGATAATATGAACAAAAATGAATGTGACGTAAAAACACAATCACAAGCATGCCGTTTTAGCTTGTTTTTTGATCTCTCATCTTTCAGCTCTTTCATGTTTTTTACGGGATTCTTACTCAAGGATTCCACATCCTAATTCCAACTCCATGCCGGCTGAGCTACAGAGCAAGCTTGTTAAATTCAGAAAGTGAAACATAAGGAGCCGTAATCATAATTAGTCTCAATTATAAAGCCCACCCACGACCGCTGACAGACTGTCCCATATTAACATATTTCCCCCCTCAGCCAGTTGTACGCTTTTTTGACACTTTCTCTGCGCTCAAGCAGCTGTGGCAACAAAGTATCGTAAGCAATGCAGGCGTTTTGTAGTTGAATGTAAAAATGAACAGAAGCCACTGTTGTGACGCACTGAGGACACATTTGCTGTATTTCTAATGGTAACGCGAGTAGAAGAATAGAAATTGGGTAGGCAAAGGTATACAAGCAACAGGGATGACCGCAAGCTTGAGAATACTGTCAAGTAAAGCCAATTCAAACACTTGGGAGAGCTTCACAAGGAGTAGAATGAAGCCGGAGTCAGCGCATCAAGAGTCACCACACTCAGACATCTTCAGGAAAAGGACTACCAAGCCACTTCTAAAACAGAAACAACATCAGAGGCATCTTACCTGGGCTAAGGAGAAAAAGAACTGGACTGCTGCTCAGTGGTTCAAAGTCCTCTTTTCAGATAAGTAAATTTTGCATTTCATGTTGAAGTCATGGTCCCAAAGTCTGAAGGAACACTGGAGAGGCATAGAATCAAGCAGCTTGAAGTCCAGTGTGAAGTTTCTGAAGTCAGTAATGATTTGGGGTGCCACGACATCTGCTGGTGATGGTACATTGTGTTTTATCAAGTACAACGTCAATGCAGCCATCAACCAGGATATTTTAAAGCACTTTATGCTTCCATCTGCTGAAAAGCTTTGTGGAGATGCTGATTTTCTTTTCCAGCAGGACTTTATCACCTGCCCACAGAGCAAAAACCACTTTCAAGTGGTTTGCTGACCATGATATTACTGTGCTTTACTGGCTACCCAACATGCCTTACCTAAACCCCATTGAAAATCTATGGGATATTTTCAAGAGAAAGATGAGAAACAGTCGATCCAACAATATACAGATGATCTGAAGGCTCAATAGTGCCTCAGCAGTGCCACAGGCTGATCACTTCCATGCCACACTTCACTGATGCTGTAATTTGTGCTAGGAGCAAGTCATTTGCTGTAACATTTTTAAAGTTTTGTTTTGCAAATTAGTTTTTTGATTGATCTTAGGAAATATTCTAATATTTTGAGATACTGGATTTTTTTTTTTAAATGTTTTATTTTACATGTAATGAATCTAGAATATATGAAAGTTTCCGTTTTTGAAATAAGTTAAAAACCAAAAAAGCTTATTGATAATCCTATTTATTTTCAAACTGTAGCTATTATATATAGTACATGTATTATCTGCTTTTAGTGTTTTCTCGTTCTTGACCCTGCATTAGTCCTGACATGTGACCCATTTTGAGAACCACTGCAATGAATACTGCAGCCACCAACCAACATCTTAATGTTTTCTTTGCTGCAACCTCAGAAGATTACAGAAAAACTGCAGAAGTGCACTGTGATCAGCGGCTTTTTTATGTCTGCCAAATTAAGTTGCCACTGGTGATCTAGCCATTCCCTAAACCCCACACACAGCACCTCCTAAATCTTTTAAAATGGCTCTTTTCTAGGAAATTGTCTCTTTAAGGGTACAATGCTTCCCAAATCCCTTTGAAACCGTCTGCTGTAAAAAGCCTTTGCGCATCAAAGTTTCTCAATATGAGCTGGTGGACTAAATTGCATATCTGGCAATAAAGCAGGAGGTGAATCAAAACTCATACTGAAGTACAAAAGAGTGAGAGAGAGAGAGAGAGAGAGAGAGAGAGAGAGAGAGAGAGAGAGAGAGAGAGAGAAAGAGAGAAGGGATGGTGTTTTGTTTTCATCCTCAGTGCAATACAACAATGGTTTATATTCAGATCTGTGAAAAATGGTCATTAAAATCTCATTATACACACTGAAAAGCCGTCTTCAGGCTTACGGCAAATATTAGAGTCTAAATAAATATTCATATCCTTGAAATGTGCATGATTTCATCATACAAAAAAGAAACAATGAACTATATGACATACATAGAAAGGACTGAAGGTTATTCAGGTGTATAAGCACTTCCTTTAGATTACTGAAGAGGAACTATTTAGCTGCCACTTTGACTTTATTTGAGTAATGGAACTTGCAGACCTGACAAGGCAGTGGGTACAGGCTACGGGCTACTTTAAGTCACATTAGTATGAGTTATCGGCATGTCAGTGGCATCTACTCGAATCGTGGTCTGAAAAAAAAGACAGTTTCTCATTAAGTTCCTCAAAGTCAGAAGACAATATGTGTGACAACAGTAAGTTTTCATAAGCTATTGTAGCGTCGGGACCAATCAGACAATGGTTCATTAGATTTACCGAAATCAGTGGTTTATTGAATTAACAATTAAGCACATACTTTCCCTCACCCAAACCAACACTGGGTGCCGCAAAGTCTTAGATGGGCCCGGCTACCATGGCAACCATGTCAACCAGGGCAGACCAGATAAACTTTACGATCCAAAAATATGTATAGAGAGACTTCCTCCATCCTGACTGTCTCTAAAGCAAACATACTAATATTGGAAGTGACTTATTTTGTCAATTCTTAGACAAACCTTTCTGTGACGAACACACAAATAATCACAGATCACTATGTATATTATGACAGTTCAGATACTTTGTCTTTTGTTTTATTAACTGTTTTATGCATGGTTTATGGTAGATTTCTTCATAGTATAATTGTGTTTGGTCTCGTTGAAATAGTATTTTGATTATCTAAAAGATGGTGTGTATTAGATGTTGATACCTGCGCGACATATTAGTGTTCTAAGAATCCTTAGTATTTTTGGCCTGAACCCCTATTGATTTACATATGCAAAATGCCATGCCTCGGAAACAAAGGGGTCGTAAACGAGGACCCGGTCTTCCGACCTCCCGCTGAGAAAGTCAGCCTTCTCATTGGTCGAACCCATTTGGGAAGGTGTGACACTCTCCAGACTTTGAAGGGCTCACGCACAGTTCTGCCCTCTCTTCTAAGAAATCTTCAGATTGTTTGTTGCGTGGAGGCCCTCCACAACAAGGCCACGGGCCTGTGGCCCAGCCACATGCGGCCTTCCTAACCATAAAAATGGCTTTTGACCACAAGACCACAAAACCTACAACACTGGAGTTTGTTTTCACTCATCCCTGGAGCTCATCATCATGGAAATGTCCTCGACATTTGGATAATATTTGGATAATTCTTTTGAATAACAGATAACAGATTGTGTGCATCTCATATGATGTTTATTATTGTGATGGCTTTTCTTTTTCTGATCTTTACTGAAAAGTAGACTTTGAGCATGTGAAATTTCTTCAGACACTGCAATGATCATGATATGACATCACGGACTGAAGCATCTTTATAAAAACATAAAATCAGCATGTAAATAAATTTTCAATTTAATTCAGCTACAAGGCCTTGCCTTGACGTAGCAATCTTTTCTTGGTCACACAATTTCACATAAAGCGAATTTGCAGGTTAGACTTCATCGAAGTTGAATGCAGCGAAATGCAAAACATCTTTGCATCTTCTGCTGTCCCACATTTGCATTAGAGCTGAAGATCTTTGCCCGAACCCGACAGGACCCCGACGGTTTCTGGCTTAATTTCTATAATTTTACATGGGTTTGAGCCAGGCTCTGGCTTGCGTTTTGGTTGCACCCGCAACTATGCATCCCGGCCAGTGGCAGCAGCAGTGAAAGGATGTTACTGCTGCTAGACGCACCATCAGTGAGCGCAGGACCACGCTGAAGTTATCTACAGTGGATTAAATAATTTTCCTCGACAAAAACATGTAACCTAATCTTGATGAGAAAGGGTTTTTCAAATTATAACTAAATATTAAGTTAGTCTTAAATGCATAATGTAGACAGAGTATATAGGCTAATGTTGGCATTATTCTTTTATTAAATTTCAGCTGCTATTCACCGTCGCGTTGAGGCCGGATTGTGGAGAGAAGTGGCAAAGCAAATCCCACTGAGCCTTTATCTTAATTTCGATATTGCCAAATACCCATCTTAATTTAGAATTTATCTTAATTTAATTTGTTAAGAAAGACTCATTTTTATTGGCGTGTAAGTGTATGCCTAGGCCTATTTAGAGTGCTGAGATGTTACGATGTTACAGAGGACAATTTTTTTTTTTCCAATTTCCAAGTGGCCTATAGCCTACATTATTCATGAATAAATTATGTTAAAACATGTATAAATGGCTCATTCCTGACAAACGCTGTATATAAATAATGTCGGGCAATTATTGTGCTTTTAGCCTCAAAAGCAGGGACATTGTTTTATCTAATTCTTTAATTATTGTAAAATTGTTTATTTAATTACTCGAAACTCAATAACAATACCTGTCTCAAAATAATTCTACAATTGAATTGATATAATATAATATAATATAATATAATATAATATATATCTACAACATTAAAATAAAATCTAAATCAAATTAGCACAAAGTCAATTTTGCTAAAATTTCCATATGCACAAAATGTGTATTATATTATATTAATATTATATTATATTGTAATATAATATAATATATTATATTAGATATTATTTTACATATATATATATATATAATATAATATTATATTATATTATATTATATTATATTATATTATATTATATTATATTATATTAGAAGCAAGGCTTATTTAAACTGCAATGGTTTATTTTCTACCAACCTTTTCTACACAAAAGGTTATTATTTTAACCCAACATGTTAGGTAATTTCATTGGATTGTTTGTAATATTTTTACCAAAGTTCTGGGTAGTTTTTCTGCACTCTAAAAATGTTAGGGTATTTTTTTGTTCTTGAACAAAAAGTGCTGGGTTCAGCTTGTTGGGTCATTTTATTGGGGTATTTTTAATATTTTTACCCAGGTGCTGGGCAGTTTTTGGTGACCGTTTGAGGTTCATAGTTCCTCCGGAGAACAGCAGCCCATCAATGGATCAGATTTCGGAGAGAACGGTAGAAAACACTTAAATTAAAATGCTACTTTTAAATGTAAAATTTTTCATTTCTAAAATGATTGTTAAACAAGTTTAAATGTATGTAATATTGTAAACTATGCTGTATTCACCCAAATAAATTCAATTTGTCTTATAATTTTGTCCATGGGTGTTCTTGCTTAATAATACATTTTTTTTTTTTCATTTTTTTTTTTTATTATTACTGTGTCTCTATAATTCTGTGTGTGAATTGTAATTTCCATCCTATTTTAAGCCAGCAATTTTACTATTTTACTATTACCTATGACTTAAATAAAACAACCCATCATGTTGGGTAAAAACATTTAACCCAACCTGCTGGGTCAAAATAACCTAGCATGTGTTCTGTCCAATATTTATTCCAAATAACCTAAGTTGGGTTGTTTTTAACCCAGCATTTTTTTTAGCATTTTAATCCTCCCCTCCCCACCACGCGTTTCTCCTTCAACCTCCGCTAATAAGCGTTCAGCTTGCTCAATTTCATTTTGCACAGTTCGGGTCAGATGTGATTTAAATGCTAATTCACTTAGCCTCTCCAGTTCCCCCAGCTGCATTGTTGCTGCAGTGCCACTGCAATTCTGTAGAGCCCAGGCAGTGCTCCAAACAACAGATCACAAACGCTGTTAGCAGAATGTCATTCTCCCTTTAGCTGAGCATGAGCAACCCAACAGATAATGCACCGCTGGCTCCAGGATGTGTTGAGTGCCACTCTTGCCAAACTTCACAAATCATGATGTCACTTTTTACTTGCTTTGCACAACAGGGAAGTAAATATTAATTTCATACTGTTGCAGTACATGCTGTATTTAACTGTAATTCATCATATGCACTCTAGTTGATCATTATAAAATAAAAAGAGAAAAGATGTTATAGGAAATGTGACCCTGGACCACAAAACCAGTCATAAGTCACACAGGTATATTTGCAGCAATAGCCAACAATACATTGTAAGGGTCAAAATGATATATTTTTCTTTTATGCCAATAATTATTGGGATATTAAGTAGAGATCATGTTCCATGAAGTTATTTTGTCAATTTATTACCATAAATATATCAAAACTTTGATTTGAATGCAACTTTCTCAATGTTTTGAGACTCCAGATTCCATATTATCTAAAATAGGGCTCCAGACAAAAAGAAACGTTGCGTAAGGAGCCACTGGCTATAAGAATCAAACTTGAGATGCCAGATAAATTTTTTAGGTGCCAGAGAATAAATGTGTTTTAGTTATTTATTTTGTAACACTTCAACATTTCAGTAATACTGTTATGTATTTATGTCTCATCTTTTCTGGACTTTATAAGCATTTTAATTAGTGCTGTCAAACGATTAATCATGATTAATCACGTCCAAAATAAAAGTTTATGTTTACATACTATATATTTGTGTACTGTGTATATTTATTATGTATATACAGTATAAATACACAGACATGCATGTATATATTAAGGAAAAATATTTTAGATTTATAACTATTATTTATATTTATTTATAATCAAAACTGTATACAGGTATAAATATATATACATATAAATATTTTGTTTTAATATATACATGTATGTGTGTGTATTTATACAGAGTAAACACACATATAGTATGTAAACATAAACTTTTATTTTGGATGTGATTAATCAGGATTAATCGTTTGACAGCCCTAATTTTAATCCATCTTGTAGGTTCACTTAAAGTGGGAACGAAATGTTTTTTTTCAACTCGAAAACAATATACGGTTACAAAGAACTGTTTATTACACCAAATCTGTGCCAATATCATGGACCATAAGCATCACTAGGCCACTGAGTGTAGTTTGGTTTCCTTCTCATTACATACTATAAATGCTGTCATGTCTTTTACATAGATAGTGTTGAATTTTATGTTTAGCTCCTTGCATTCTTCCTTATCAGAAGATGTAGTTGTACAGTAGTCTATCTTATAAAATAGCCTACGTTTTGATGTTAATTCGTGTTCATTTTGTACTATAGTAGTAAAGAGAAAAATATTATGGGTTCACTTGCCGCTTGAACTGAGCAGCTAAACTAAAGCGATAGTTCATGCTGCATTAAGGAGTGTCAAAACCGTATTTATTGTTTTAAACTCCTTATGAATTTGTCAGACTTTTAAAGCTGATACTTAAAAGGTAACAAATCACAAAGCTTTTTGTGCATCCCAAGCACGATACAAATAATATGAAGTTCACTCATTAACAGAACACAGCATACCTATAGGCTAGACTAACATCTTGATAATAAGAAGCCATAGTATCGATTAAAAATGAGAACTTAATTTGCTAATATCCACACACCTGACAACTTTACCTGTTGTAGTTTATTCAAGTTGTGCACAAAGCCACGAAACTGACACTGCAGGATCTCTCTCATGCTGAACAACTGGAGCTGCGTTTAGCAGGTCTGCTGTTAGCGCTGCAGTCCGGCAGAGAGGAGAACTGTTTGAAAGTCTTTTTTTTCACTAAAACTTTGATGTGCATCATTTCAGTTTAATATGTGAGCATAACATATGTAATTGCAAAACAATCAGGAAAAAAGGCATTACATGCAAAGTTATAAGTCATAACATAATTTACATAGTTGCCACTGGCGACCTCAGCAAAAATTAGGAACCATACTCTCACTCCGGTGTAATAATCTAGGAACTTTGCAGCTGAATACAGTCCCCAGCTATTTTAGTATTACCTTAGTGGCTTAGTGCTGGTCACGTTGGAAGTTACCTAGCTGGGGACTATATTCAGGTGCTGCGTAATATCATTGCGCCTGCTGCACCCATGGTACGGCAGCAAAGTTCCTTGATTATTACGCCAGAATGAGAGTATAGTTCCTATTCATATCAGCCTAGAAAATCGCAACTTTTCATTTTCTGTTGGTCTTAGTACACGATGTAACTACAAAAACGTCAAGTTTTAAATAGGAAAAAATATCGAAACTCTTTGGTCATTTTTGAGCAAGATGCTAACGGTCTAATCTGATTCAATGATTTATGCTAAGCTATGCTAAAAGTGCTACCACCAGACCCAGAGATCGGCTGAATGGATTTGAAAACTGTAAAACACATCTGTTTAACTCTAGGGGAGTTGGAAAATTAGCCTACTTTCAGAAAAAGTGGTGTGTTCCTTTAAAACAAGAAAACTAGTTGCCGCTGCAACATTTCTAATATAATTAAAACTAAAATAAAAAAATTGCTAATAAATAAAAAACTACAAACTATAGACATTTAATTGAAATCTGGTAAAAATGCAACTAAATTACTTAAGCATAAAAGCTTAAGTTACCAATGCAAGATAACAAAAAAATGTATTTTTCAGAATAGATCACCAACGGGCCGATATTACAGATGATTAGGTTGTATTAATCAAGAGAAGCAGAAATCGTGATAATGATTAAAATATAATTAATTGTTCAGTTCTACTTGCTAGTCATATGATTTTGATTTAACAAATATTTGGCTTTGCCTGTCAAGATGCAAGCTGCACCATCTGTTTTTTGGTTCACTTCTTAGAAAGAGAAAGACAGCACATTTTAAATACGGAAATATTTACTTAAACTTTTAGGAGTAAACTACCATATGAATGCCTAAAAGCTAGTGAACTCCAATTATGATTTAATTAATCTTTAAAGAGCTAAGCGCACAGATTGTGCCTAAATATGACCACGAAATGCTCAAGAAAAATAATAATGGTTAAGTTCTACTAACCAAGCTCTACTAAACAATTTAACACATCAGCAGTAAAACCCTAAGTGCTGTACAGTATGTCAACCTGACTTAGAGCAAACAAGCTGTAAACACTTCCTCTGATTTCCTAAGTGAGGAATCATCAGGATGTGTTCTCCAGGGCACAATCCACCAGCGAGAACTTCTACAACCTGTACACTCACTCACCAGCAAACCCACAGAACAGATAAAAATAACCGCTGCCAGTGATAGAGTACGGACGAGAGGGAGAGATTATGAGATGGAGGCGGAGGCCAGCGAAAAAGTGAGAGATGCAGAAATGCAAGTGTAAGACTCTGGAGTGAAGACTAATCGCTCCCTGCTTTCTCCACGGAGATCTTCTGTCCCTGTTTGTACTGCAGCAGCGGAAAAGAAACAATACAGGGAGGAGGAGGACGACATGGAAGGGATAGCTGAGGAAAAAAAAAAAAGCCAAAGAGCATCTTGATGAGACAGAATAAGAGTAGGATGGAGAGCAAATTTAAAAAGGTGGAAAGGGACTGTGGGTGATACAGAATGGATAAAGCGCTATTGAGTTAGGACAACTCTTGGCAGATGTCATGGCCGCTGTCCTCACAGGTCTGAGAAATGCTGTTTCAGGAGTATATAAATAGGCATCGTGCCACTCTAGTAAGCTGTGCCCGCTGGCATGTTCCACTGCCAAAATGACATGGCACAAGGTCCCAGTGTTCCTCTGTACAATCTGTAAATACCCATTTAATAGTCTGAATTGACCTGTGAACAATGCTAATGTATAATTCAGCCATTTACATGATGAAATTCCTCACAAATTCATATTTAATCACAAAATGACTGCGAGCTAAGCACGATAAATGTTTCACTGCAAAATCAAAGTGCAATCGCAGGTGAAATGTTCATAGCAGTGTCCTCACATCTTGCATTTTTATGAATAATCACAACAGCACATGAGAAATGTGCACAGGGCCGATTGTGAATGATAAAACTATTGATTTTAGGTTACCAAATCATGCGAGTGACACAGTAGTACTTGCTGAGGTGTGAAGTGGTTTAAATGATACATAAGCATTCATTGGATTTGTTTAACACTAGGAGGCAAGTAAGTTGAAAGATATAATTAATGCTTTGCTGAAACTGATGATGCAGAATATGCATGAATGTCACAACAGCACACATCAGATCTGGAGAAAATTAGAGAATCTTCTGAATTAATCAAACTGTGCAGTCACCCGATTTCTACAGCAGTGTTCACTGCCCTGGGCCCATGGTATAATGGAAAGTTTTACTTTTACATGTTTACATTTTATGACGGCTGTGCATTTTTAGTCTTGCTTTGTCATGATATCAAAATGTTTTGCTTAAAGGGATAGTTCACCAAAAAATACAATTCTGTCATTGATTACCCTCATGTCGTTCCAAATCCATAAGACCTTTGTTTCGTTTTTTGACCCTGCATAGACAGCAACGCAACTGACAAGTTCAAGGCCCAGAAAGGTAGTAAGGATGATTAAAATAGTCCAAAAGAGAAGAAAATTTTAAATAAAGTTGTTATTTTTGTTTTCTTTGCACACAAAAAGCATTCTCATAGCTTTACAACATTAAGGTTGAACCACTGATGTCACACGGACTGTTTTAACAATGTCCTTGCTAACTTTCTGGGCCTTGCATGTTTCAGTTGCATTGATGTCTATGCAGGGTCAGAAAGCTCTTGGATTTTATCAAAAATATCTTAATTTGTGTTCCGAAGATAACCAAAGGTCTTACGGGTTTGGGACTACATGAGAGTATCTATCTAATGACATAATTTTAATTCTTGGGTGAACTATCCCTTTAAGCTCCTGACTTATCTCTTATCTTACAACAGATGTACAATACTCATAATCTGCAGATGTATATTACTGTTCAAAAGTTTGGCGTCAGTAAGGTTTTTGTTCCGCAAAGTTGATTAAAAGTAACAGGAAAGAATTCTGTTTTAAATAAATGTGGTTCTTTTGAACTTTTATCATGCAATCCTGAAAAAATGCATTATAGTTTCCATTAAAAAAAAACTTTTTTAGTAATCAGTGCAACTGTCTTTAAAACTGATGATAAGGATTTTTTCTTGAGCAGCAAATCAGCATATTAAATTTTTTTCTGAAGGATTATGTGACAATGAAGATTGGAATATTCATTCCACTGTCTATGATCACCATGGGGTATTTGGCTGTAGATACCTAGCATATGCAGTTGAAGTCCGAAATTTGCATACACCTTGCAGAATCTGCAAAATATTAATTATTTTACCCAAATAAGAGGGATCATACAAAATGCATGTTATTTTGGTACTGAGCTGAAAAAGACATTTCACATAAAATGTATAATAGCTGTTATATATATATATATATATATATATATATTTATATTTATATATACTACTACTACTACTACTACTACTACTGTCACTATCTATCTATCTAGTTTTTTTTTTTGTTTTGTTTTGTTTTGTCATGAGTTCCTTTCCTGAACAGTTAAACCGCTGTTCTTCAGAAGAAAAAAAAAAAAAAATTCAGGTCCTACCATTTCTTTGGTTTTTCAGCATTTTTGTGTATTTGAACCCTTTCCAACAATGACTGTATGATTTTGAGATCTTTTCACAGAAGATTCAAATGCTCGTTGAGGTTCCAGAAGGAAAAACAATGCAGTAAGAGTCAGGGGTGTAAACTTATGAAAATAATGAATATGTGTACATTTTCCTTATTTTGCCTATATATATATATATATATATATATATATATATATATATATATATATATTTAGTATATATATTTAGTTATTTTTTACTACTGCCCTTCAGAAACAGAAGATACTTACATGAAGACATAATGAGTTAAATTTACCCTTACCTTCAAATTCAAAAAGTTTTCACCACCTGGCTCTTAATGCATCGTTTTTCCTTTTGAAGCATCAGTAAGCGCTTGAACCTTCTGTAATAGTTGCATATGAGTCCCTCAGTTGTCCTCAGTGTGAAAAGATGGATCTCAAAATCATACAGTCATTGTTGGGAAGAGTTCAAATACACAAAAATGCTGAAAAACCAAAGAACTTGTGTGACATGAAGGATTGTTCTGAAGAACAATAGGCAGTTTAACTGTTCAGGAAAAACAAGGGACTCATGAACAACTATCACTAAACAAAAAAATGTGGATCACTCAACACAGGATTAAAAATCAAGTGTATGTAAACTTTCGAACGGGGTCATTTTTATAAATTCAACTATTATTTTCTCTTGTGGACTATATGTATACATCTTTATGTTTAATACCACATATTCAGGTCAGTATTAAATAAAAATATCATGCATTTTACATGATAAAATGATTAACATTTTGCAGATTCTGCAAGGTGTATGTAAACTTTTGACTTTAACTGTACATATCCATGTATGAATGTTGTTTCTGATACACACAAACAGCAGCTCTTTGTAAACAGACCAAGATTAATAATTAAGCAAACATAGCATACAGCAGAAACACATGCTGAAATTAATAAATGGCCTTATGCATATTTGCAGAGTGACTTCATTTACACACATATACAAAGACATTGAAGATTACAGAGAGTTGTAATTAACAGCAGTCTTACTGTGCTGTATATAGTACACAGTGCATTAAAAAACTAACAAACTTATCCTCATTGCCTACTCTAGTGTATAAACACAAGCACAGAGTACTGCAGTGGGTGGAGCTAGTAGCTATTCACAATAACAAATGCATACTGTAAACATTTTGTTTAATGGGTTGGTACAGAGACATCCCTAGTTGTTGTCATAACTTCCTTATGTATTTAAGTTGTTGAGAGCAATCTGCTTGTCACAGAGACACTGGAGTGCTGGTTAATTTATGCAGTCCATGCTATTCTTACCGAGCGAGATGAATAAATGACAAGGAAAGGCTGGGCAGGATAGTGTGTAGAAGCAGATGGGCAGCGGACTGAAACTATAGTTCACACACAAGCTGCTGGGGATAAGCCTTATGTTACTATTGCCAGAATATCTGCATTTTTTTGTGGCTGGGATAAGCTGTCTCTCTGCCTCTTAGCTTCCTGTTACTGTCTTTCCTTTGCTTCATCCTTCCTGCGAATTTACCTCGAATTTACAGCCCATATTAATGTTTCATGAGCTATGAATGAGAAAAATGTAACTTTTAACAGTGTATGACAACATAAGTAAGATAAATGTACACAGGAAGCATGTACTATTAAATGATAAAACACAACTGTGCCTTATGTTGAGTATCAGGAGAGTGCATAATGTTGCCATCACAGGCAGTATACAGAGGCAGAAAGTCCACATCAGAATCCAATGTGTCCTTACTATCCTGTCTTTCAAGATACTGTCATCTAGTTGGTTTTCATATCCTTGGTATCCAACAATCCCCTGTACAACTCAAAAGTAGTTGGTGGAGTAGTTAAAATACAGTAAGTAAATACTGTTATACTGTTTTGTTTTGTTTTGTTTTAATGTAATGTATACACTACCAGTCAAAAGTTTTTGAACAGTAAGATTTTTAATGTTTTTTTTAAAAGTCTTTTCTGCTCATCAAGCCTGCATTTATTTGATCCAAAGTACAGCAGAACAGTAACATTTTAAAATATTTTCTATATTGTTATATAATATTTATATAATATAAAAATATTATTTGAATATATTTTAAAATGTAATTTATTCCTGTGTTTTTAAAGCTGTTATTAGCATCATTACTCCAGTCACATGATCCTTCAGAAATCATTCTAATATTCTGATTTGCTGCTCAAAAAACATTCATTATTATTATTATTATTATTATTATTATTATTACTATTATCATTACTATTACTACTACTACTACTACTACTACTACTACTATTATTATTATTATTATTATTATTATAATTATTATGCTAAAAACAGCTTAGTAGAATTTTTTCAGGCTCAAGGTTTTTATTTCAGACAAACGCTTCAAAGAATCCTGAAAAAAAAAAATACTCAACTGTTTTAAATATTAATAATAATAATAATAATTCAAAATGTTTCTTGAACAGCAAATCAGCATATTAGAATGATTTCTGGAGGATCGTGTGACACTGAAGACTGGAGTAGTAATGATGATGAAAATTTAGCTTTGATCACAGAAATAAATTACATTTTAAAATATATTCAAATGTAATACAGTTATTTTCAATCGTAAAAATATTCAAAAATTTTACTTTTACAGTAAAATTTTGCAGGCTTGGTAAGCAGAAGAGTCTTTTAAAAACATTAAAAATCTTACTTCAAAAACTTCAAAAACTTTTGACTGGTAGTGTATATATTTTTCTGAGGGAAAGTGTGGGAAAAGGCTAAAACTATAAATGTGTAATTTATTAATGGTAAAAACATGATCAAAGGGGGGAAATGTCAAGTTAGTGTTTATTGTTGCTATTGTTAACTAAAATTTTTAAAAATACATTTTGTTAAATCAAAATTAAGATGAAATAAAAAAATAAATAAAAAAGGCTGTCACAACGGAATGAATGAAAATATCCCTTTTGCCTTGGCAAACTAACTGTAATAAGTTAAATATACGTAAAACTGAAGTATCACTCTGAAATTGCTTGTAAATTTTACAAATAATTTTCAAAATTGGCAAGTAAAATTAAATTAAATGTAAAATTTTAGCACAGAATAACTGAAAAACTTTTTTCTCATACTCATTGCTTTATTTACAATTTTGAAAAATCATTTTTACAATCTAAAACTAAAACTGAAATAAAAAATAAAGCTAAACAGAAATGTAAAAAAACTAAATTAAAATGAATAATAACAAATATTACAGTTTTTGCCTATTGCTTACACACTTTTTGCAGAATTTGGCTCATTATGTCAAAACTCTACACACAAGCCAATCAGACATAGCACTTGGAGATTACCAACTCACATCTATGCCAAAATGAAACATTGCAATCAAAACGTAACACTCCTTTCTAAAAATGAAATTCTTGCAACAAAACCATACACACAAGCACCATTTGAATTACTCTTTCATATCACCAGCAACACACTGATGGGCTTTATATAAAACACTGCAGTCTTTGTGTTTCTATTTTAATTGTCATTTGCTCAAACTCAGTCTTCTGTAAAACTCAAAAGTAGAAATTCAGCAGCAATCAAACAATAGTTTTTACAATAAACAAACATTCTTACAGAAATAAAGTAAATTTAGCAACAATACAAAAGTAAAAAAAAAATGGGGTGATGGGGAGGCTTATGGATCCCGCCTTCTGTTTGGGTCTGGCCACAAGTTCTCGTCAACATCACAGGCAATGTCCTCGCGGGCTAGGCATCAGGGAAAATATCGCCTTGTGAAAATATCACCCTTGGATGGATCCCACCTCAATGTCTCCGCATGCCTCTTGCAAAGTTCTCAAAATGGCTTACCTGAGGCCTATTTGTAGTGCTAATGCTCAGACCAATTAGTGTTCTGTTTTCTGTGCAAGTGTTTTCAGGTGTGTATTTAAGTGCCTACAATTGCCAGATAAGTTTTGCTTTTTGAACACAGTATTTTCCCAATGATAACAGGTGATTTTGTTTTTGAACAAAGTGTCAAATGTAAGAAAACGTGTGTAGTGTTTCGCAATAAGTGTGTTACAGAATTGTAAACAAAGTGCAAAGTTGACAATGTGTTTAAGCTGTGGTTACACTGTGTTTAAGGTATGCTACAAGAAGTTTATGTATTGAGACTTTGGTCTAAGCATTCGGTTTTAGTGTGTAAGCAATGGGCAAAAACTGTAAAATAAAAATAAAAAAGTACTGAAATTCCTAAAACTAAAACAAAATAAGCTAAACATAAATATATATAATATAAATAATTAAAAATGAAAAAAAAAAAAAAAAAAAAACACACAACACTAAAAATACAGTACTACAACAGTACATTAACAATTTCCTGCAGTCTCTCTGTTATACTATAAATACAAATGCCAAAAAGTAAAGCAAACTATACTGCACATCTTATCTTGGATTCCTGTAACGAAACAAGTCATCAAAGCAGAGAAGCATTGATTGACTTTACACACAAGGTCCAGAACAGCAGAACAGAGCAGTGGAGCGCTAGAGAGAAAGAATAAATCTCTTTCTCTCTCCTCCCTCGCTCCATCAGAACAAAAGAAGCCATTGCTGCTCAGTTGGCCGGGAGCAATCCAACCTGCCGACCAGGCAGAGTGAGAAATTGATTTGTGTTGTATTATTCAGCAACAATTTGTTCTCAGTCAGATCTACTTTCGCTGTCTTTTCTATCTATCTCTCGTCCTTTCGCCCCCCAATCTGTGTGTTTGACTTGGATCAGTAAGAGAGAGTGAGCGAGTGATGTGTTGTGAGAGAGTGAGCGGAGGGAGCGTACTCTAATCCCAGGGTGCCGTCAGTGAGAACAGAGCGAGCAATTCCTCCGGCAGGGTGCAGGTCTAAAAATATAGGGCGATATTCGATGTTCATCCAGTCTCCAGTGTGAAGAAGAGCAAGCACCAGATCAGCCTTCTCCTACACCTGACCTGACGCTTTTCCCGCAAAAGTAAAAATTCATTTACTTACTGTCCAAGCTGCTCTTTTCTGTACAAAGAAAGTGAATGGGGACCAATTCAAATAACGCTCTGTTCTTCATACAATTGTATCATATGGCAACAGTCGAAAGACTACTTTTCTAGTTTTGTAGAGCATGACAGACACAAAGAAAGCAGCTTCTGCTACATTTTTCTTTCTTTTCTTTTTCAACAAAAGAAAAAAAAAAAGTCATACAGGAATTTAAATGGCACAAAAGTGGCTGAATGCCTCCAGTGTCTTTCTATATTTTAATTCTTTCTATATTTTATATTTCTATTTTGGGATGTTTAATAAGAGTAGTTTAACCCTTTAACTGTCAGCGTCCCCTCAGTGGGGGGGTTTACTTCACCATATTTAAAATAAATCCTAATCTAATCATGACAAACTATATATCGTTGGAAAGGTCTAAGACTCTTAAATAGGTATTTTACCTGTTTTGTGTTACAAATTGTGTAGGAAAAGTAATAGATTAATTTATGACAGGAGTGCACCTCAAATCTCATAAGAGTTCTGACCTTTGTCACAAAAAGACTTTCTTCGTTGCATTTTTCCCTGTCACGCTTTGAAAATCAAGAAATTATATATCAATTGAAAACTTAAAATCTCAGAATTTATCCTTTGAAAAACATTTTAAAATCATTTTAAAACATTTTAAAATCAGGCATTGCGTTACCATGGAAAATGTGCATCAAAATCATATTACAAAATGTTTTTGTTCATGAATTATACACATTTAAGCTTTAGTGCATTTTTATGTCTATTTTCAAAAATGGAAGTGACAGTTAAAGGGTTAACAATTTTGACTACTGGAAATATTTTTCCTAAAAAATAATGAAAAAAAAAAAAAAAATGCCCTGTATCTATATTATAACATTTCTATTCTGGCATGTTTAAAATTATTAGTTGACAATTTTGGCTACTGAAAATATTAATTCCAAAATAAAAGAAAAAAGAAAAAAAAAATCTCCTACACCTGACCTGTCGCTTTTCACGCAAAAGAGAAAATACATTTACTTACTGTACAAGCTGCTCTTTTCTGTACAAAAAAAGTGAATGGCGACCAATTCAAATAGCACTCTGTTCCTCATACAATTGTATCATATGGCAACAGTCGAAAGAATACTTTTCTAGTTTTGTAGGGCATGACAGACACAAAGAAAGCAGCTTCTTCTACAAATTTTTTCAACAAAAGTCATACAGGAATGAAATGGCACAAAAGTGGGTGAATGCCTCCTGTGTCTTTCTACATTTTAACATTTCTATTCTATTCTTGTTTAATGTGATTAGTTTGACAATTTTGGCTACAGAAAATATTCAATAAAATAAAATAATTCCTCCAGTATCTCCATATTTTAACATTTCTATTCTGGGATGTTTAAATGATTAGTTTGAAACTTAGTTACTGAATAAAATAAAATAAAATAAAATAAAATAAAATAAAATAAAATAAAATAAAATAAAATAAAATAAAATAAAATAAAAATCTGGTTTTGGCTAAAATTAGTTTTGGAGGTTCAAAATCACTGATGTTTAATTAGGACTTTTTCCAAATACACATTTAGACCATGTCAGTGTCTAATAATATTCACAGAATTTACAGAGAAGAGATGTTGTTGTGAAGGGGAAAGAAAGATAATGTGTTTGGTTAAATATTACAAAGACACGTCAGTTATTTATAATAAACAATATTACATAAATCAATAAGAATGATTCATTTTGATTTCATGGTGACTTCGAATCACTGAAACGCTCAACCACTTTCAAGTCCCATTCAATAGCACTGGCCAAAGCCCACTTTTTACAGTTCTATCAGCATATGAATACAGCACTGCATACAAGCAGCAGTTCAGATGAGAGGCGAGGTAAGGAGATTGAAGCACAGCAGTTATTGAGCAAAATGCTGCTCAGAGTATATGGGGTATGTAATCCTTATCGATTCAAAAAGCAAGTGCGTGAGACGTGAGGTGGGGGGTGCTGACTGCGCTGATGTTCCCCTGCAGTAAATCAACTTTCCAAAATTACAGAAAAGAAGAGATGATGGAAGGACAGCAGGTGAGGCACAAGAGCAGAAAAAGATGATGAGGGAACAACATCAGAAGGAGTGTAAGAGTCCTATAGTATCTGTTATATACACCTTTGGGATTTTTTCATTTTATTCATCTGCCAAGTAAAAATCATTGCTTAAAAATGTAAAACACACCTTTTCATAAAAAGCCACAAGATTCAAGAAATGATTAATGAAATGATTAATGTTCATAGTACAAGCAATGAGTTCACCAAAAAACCCTTACTCTCAAGCCATCCTATATGACTTTCTTCTTTCAGACGAATACAATCGGAGTCATATTAGAAAATGTCCTTGCTCTTCCAAGCTTTATAATGGCAGTGAATAGGTGTTTAGATTTTGAAATCCAATAAAGTGCATCCATCCATCTTAAAAAGTGTTCCATATGGCCTTATGAAGCAAAGCAATGTGTTTGTGTACGAAAAATATCCTTATTTATACTGTCATATGCATGTTCACAAGAGAGAGTTATGTTTACAGCAAAGGAATACGAGCGTTCTTATGGCTTATATCACAATCACAACTCCTCGTTTTGTACTTCTAATTCGTGTCCGGTGTTTTGTTTTGCTCTTTCCTCTGTGCTTCTGCGTTTGTCACCGCGTTTGCCTACATCCTATGTCATCTGCTGGAACGCCACTCTCTCGTGAATGTGCATACGAAGGCTTCATAAGGCCTTCATTTACCACCTGGAGATGTGTGGAGCACTTTTTTGATGGATTTATGCACTTTGTTGAACTTCAAAATCTCAACACTCATTCACTGCCATTATAAAGCTTGGAATAGACAGGACATTTTAAAATATAACTCTGTTTGTATTCGTCTGAAAGAAGAAAGTCATATACACCTAGGATAGCTGATGGTGAGTAAATCATGGGGTAGTTTTCATTTTGGGGTGAACTATCCTTTTAACAGTGTTGTTATTGCTAACTAAAACTTAAAGTAATTGAAAATAAATAAGTTGAAATTAAATAAAATATAAATATTAGATTAAAACCTGAAACAAATAGGAATGTTGCCTTCGAAAATAACTGAAAATAAGTTAAATAAGCTGTATAATGAAGTGAAGTACTTAAAATACTAAAATTGCTCAAATTAAAACTGAAAATTTTAATTAATAATACCTAATAAAAATGGGAAACTCACATATTAAAAATACTAAAACAACTAAATCTAAATTTAAAATGAAAATCTAAAAATAAAAGCAAATTACCCATATTGACCCGAATATAAGCCAACCTCTTTCAATACCTTTTGGAAAAATTTTGTGTTTCATTAAGAAAAGGAAAAAAATAAATTATAATAAATTATTTTCATATTGCATATTTTTCCTTTTTTTAGTTTTGTTTTGAATATATGGTAAATACTGGTAAAATGCACCAACAATCATATTTAAAAAAAAAAATATATATATATATATATATATATATATATATATACCTTAAAAACAACAGGTAACCCATCTAAATTATAAAACAATTAGGCTAACCATCTCATAGTAGCCTACCAACATTTCAGTAGAAGTAAAATCTTATTGTAGTCTTCAAATCTGGGTATTGTCTTACATTTTAAAATCACTTACAGAGGAAGTTTGATTCCATCAGGCTAACTAACAGTCAAGACTCGTTTTATGAGGATTTGGCGCCACCTATAGTTGTGGGTGTATTATTGACATGTCAAGGTCCCTCAATATAAAACAAACACATTTTTTCAGATGTATTTCCAAGAAAAAGTAAGATTAAAAGAGCACATTACAAAATGACTAAAAACAGAAACTAAAATGTGACCCTGGATCACAAAAATCAATCGTAACGTTCAATATTTGACCGAGATACAACTACTGGAAAAAATTCAAATATTGAGAAAATTGCCTTTAAAGTTGTCCAAAAGAAGTACTTAGCAAAGCATATTACTCATCAATCATTAAGTTTTGATATATTTACGGTAGGAAATTTACAAAATATTTTCATGGAACATGATATTTACTTAATATCTTAATGATTTTTGGCATAAAAGAAAAATTGATTTTTCTTTTAAAAATCGAAGATTTTGACCCATTGAAGTTTGCTCCAACCCCAAATATTAGCAATAATTACATTTTCAAGATGAAAAATCCATAAACCAAGTAGCTGTCTTGTTTACGTTCATGTGCAAGGTTGTACAATCCCTTAGCAGTAACAACAACAAAAGACCAGAACCAGGCCCATTTAAAGACAGCTCTAAGCATCACAAAGGCTCTGAGACCTGTGAGCGTATAATGAAATCCATAATCAGCATTATCTGTCACTATAATGCCCCTGAGTAATGTTTCAAGCAAGCCTGAGTGGCTTTATTCCAGGTGTATTTGATTCTCTGCACTCTCCTCGCCCTTTCAACCCTGTTTAGTATTACACCGTCATCTTCTCTGACTCATTTAACTCTCATATTAAATGAAGACAAATTACTGTGTGAAACCTGGAGTAAAACGCTGGTAGCCTTTCCTCAATATTTAATCTCATTCTATAAAACTTGAAATAACTACAAATAGAAAGGCACGCTAAATGGGCTAATAATAGTCTTCATCTCTCTTTTTCAGTTGTACAGCATCTTTTGCTCAAAGACCCAAATCTGTCTGACCATGTTTCCCGTGTGTATACGAATACACCATTGTCATCTGTATTCACAGCAGCTTTCCTTGAGGTGCACAAAACAATTAGAGCTAATTGGAGGAGCAGTCTCGCAGGTCAGGGCCAGCATCACCTCTGACTGACAGGAAGAGAAACGAGACGTATTGACACCAGGCTCTCAAATCCTCCAACTGGAGCATGTGTCAGTTCTTCAACTAGACAGTTTGGGTTTCAGAAAGATAAAGATCACTGGAATTTACCTGGAAAGCCAAAGACGTTGAAATGTGGAAATCAAGGAAACGTAACTCGAGGTGGATTCCCATGCACCGTCAAAATGTTTTTAATCCTTGTTTTGGTGGAATAGCTGGTACTTTTCACAGTGTTTGATTGAAGACCTTTAAAACCTTTTAATAGATTACCTTTGCATGTTTCTTTTTATAACTTTAGTTTCATTGTAATTCATACTGGTTTGTCTCCTGGTTAATTTACATGTTGCAGCTTGCACACTATCAATCAAATGTTTGGCTAAGTAGTAGCAGTTTTTTTTTTTTAAAGTCTTTTATGCTCTTATGCTGTGTTAATTTGATCAAAAACACAGCTAAAGCAGTTAAATATTCTTCAGTATTAAAATAACTGCCATTTTAAAACATTAAACCTGAATTTTTAGCATCGTTAGTCTTCAATGTCACATGATCCTTCGGAAATCATTCTAATATGCTGATTTGCTGCTCAAGAAACATTTATTATTATTATTATTAATGTTGAAAACAGTTGTGCTGCTGGATTCTTTAGGATTCTTTGATTAATAGAAAGCTGAATAAATATAAATATAAACATTTTCAGAGTTGTACATTTAATGCATCCTTTCTATAAAATAAAATCTTGAACTATGTCAAGTAAACAGTTATCAAACAAGCAAAGAAAAAAAAAAAACATTTATATACTTTTTTTACCACAAATGCTCTTCTTGCGCTAGCTCTGTGATGCTCATCTTCACACATTATGTAATCACTTTGGAAAAGTCATGTGTGGTCAAGGGCGTTTGACTTTCTTTGTATCTTCACTTTGTAAACATTGGGTCAGTAATTCTGCCTACATCACGTTGGTGTGATTACGTAATGGGTGAGCTAGTGCAAGATAAGCATTTGTGGGTAAAAAGTATATAAACTATTTATTTATTTATTTTAGAAAATGACAGTTCGTTTTGCTAGATAAGACCCTTATTCCTCGGCTCGGATTGTGTAGAGCCCTTTGAAGCTGCATTGAAACTGTAATTTGGTCCTTCAACTCATTGACCCACTGAAGTCCACTATATGGAGAAAAATCCTGGAATGTTTTCCTCAAAAACTTTTATTTCTTTTCAACTGAAGGAAGAAAGACATAAAAATCTTGGATATGATAGGGGTGAGTAAATTATCAGTAAATATTAATTCTGGAAGTCTAATCCTTTAAGTTTCTCTCAAACAATACTACAGTATATGTACAGCCACAGAAAAAAAAAAAACACTCTTCCTGCCTGCTTCAACAAAATGCTGAAAATATTCTACCTAGCACATGACTGCCTTGCTTTTTTCCCAAAACCTTGTGATCTGCCTACGGTGGTAGCATTTTAAGGCATCATTGGAGCACTTCCAGTATGAAAGCTGTTCCAAAAGGTAGGCTTAAAAACTTAATTATGCTGCCTTCTTTTGGCCAAATTCTAAGGCAACATCATGTATCTTTTGTGGAGAATGCAATCCCGTAATGCACTGCAAGCTCAGGGATAAAAAAAAATAAAAAATCCAAGATGGCAGATGAGGAGAAGAGACGTTTAGATTATACTGTCAATAAATGTATATTTCACTCAGTGTCAACAAAATGGTTCAGTGTAATTAAAAATATATAATTCAATCCAATCTTTGTTTATTAGAGTGTAATATCATTCAATTTGTAATCAATTTTAAGTCAAGTCTCAAGTTTATTTGATGCAGTAATAGCTATAGCCTAAAAAGTTTAAAATCACTTCCAAGACTATTTGAATCCTGAATTAGAAGGCAGCTGCCTATAGGCAGTACGCAATGTGGCAGCACACAAGGTCTTGGAACAGAGCAACTGTCTTTCATCTGCCTAGTGCTTCGTTCTCATTTTCTCTATCTCCTGTCTTTCTAATCTCGTCAAACCTCTGGTCTTCAGCACACATTGTATCCCCCTGTGGATCAGTAAGTTCACAGAGAAAGCCAGAAAGGCGCTTTGCCTATTGCTTTAGCTTTGGAACAACACATTCCTAAATATTTTAAGGGTCTACAGAATGCAAAATAACTGAGTGGACTTCTACAACACAAAAAAATTCATAAAGTTCATGTGTGTGTGTGTGTGTGTGTATATATATATATATATATATATATATATATACACCAAAGAAATGTATAAATTACAAAAGGTGCTTTTCATGGTGTATTTAGGCGCACCTCACACAATCTGTCAAAAAACATGTCCATATCATATTTATCAAAAAAACAATGCAAGCAAACAAAATTAGATTTCAGTTAAATTTCACTTCAAATTGCCTGTTTTTCAACAATTACATTTTTTCAATTAAAAATTAAAATTGTTTTTATGATCTCACCTCATAAGCTTAAAAAAATACCTTCTCATTACTGTAATATGAAAAAAATACTACATTATTTAAATTACATTACATAAATAAGTTAATTGTAATTTAAATAAATGCAAGAATTAATGTAAAAAAATTTAATTAAAGTATTTACGCTACATTGCCGTGTTTTTGTATTTATTTTATTGTATGCTTATTTTAACGAAAATATATTATGGAAATTAGAGAAAAAAGATGCATTATGGTAAAGACAACAAAATAAATAAACCCTCCTAAATTCTTAAAAAAAAAAAAAGTGACAATGTAAAATACATATAAGCTTAAATATTTTCTGTAAATTATTTATTTTTCTTTTCTTTTACGGTGAGACTTCAGGATAACTTGATACATGTTTTCTTGGAATTAAACTATAATCAAATTATGTTTCTAGGCTGCCTTCGCTGAAGCTATAACAAGCAGAAGTAATGTATGTCCATGATTACTGAAAGGAAATGTTGTGATACAATTGCAAAAAAAGAGTCAAACGCTCAGTGATACACACCTTCCCCAAAAGCATCATTCTACAGAACCTGTAGAAAACCTTGTGCTCATTAAAATCATTGTATGTTCAACATTAGACTGGGTTGAAATGACCAGCAACAGAAGCTACAAGAAGTCTCCTTACCTCTTTCTGGTGATATTTTATGGCCAGCTTGAGTTTGGCCAAGTCTCTGCACTCTCGCGGGTCCAGCTCCTCGCTCTGGTCATCACGGTGATTGAGGATGGTCTCCAGCTCACGAGAGCTACGTGCCTGGTCCAGCAGGTCTTTAGCAAAGAGCTTACACTGCTGAGAAAGCTCCTCGTACTCTTGTCGAAACTCATTTTCCACTTTACTAAGCTCCTTCAGTTCCCAGCCCAGTCTAAAAGCGGTTAGAATGGGATCCTCACTGGAAAGGGCGATGAGAGAGGGGCTGGCAAGCGCTTTATAGATGTTGAGACGGGACCGAGAGTGACGCAAACTGTCCACCTCAGAGCTGGACACACACTCCACACAGTCACAGCGGATCTGGTGCGGCCGAGGGATGGTGACTTTGCGTTGGACCAGGAGTTTGATGATCTCATAGTTGTTCGTGTGGGCGGCGAGCATGATGGGAGTGATGTCAGGTGTGAACTCGGAAAACTGGGCGTCCATCATTAATGACGGAACCTGAGAAAGAGGGGACAAGAACGAAAGTGTGAAAAACACCTGCACAAGCTGCTGAGAGTCTATCAGTATGGCAATCCTCCAACCCACACAGCATGTAAACACAAACTACACAGCGAAGCAGCAGAATACAGATGACTAGACGAGAGCGCAGCCAGCTCTCCTCATAGGAACTAAAAATCACAAATGAGCTCTGTAATATTCCAGCTGTTTGCTGCACCAGCCATGGGATTAAATAATGAACAAACTGACTTTAGCTAGTCAGCGATAAAAAAAAAGGCCCTACACCAGAAAAAAACAGCAGCTGCGGTTCCAGAACATTACTGTAAAAAAAAATACAGTAGAAACATTTTACAGATTAAATTTACAGTAAAAATGAGCTGAAATTAACTAGAAAATGTACTTTTACCATTAACATTATGACCTTACAGTCCTCTGAGTACAAGTGGGCTGTCAAGCAACTGTACAGGTAGACAAGGTCAACGGACTTCAATAGAGTGTTTTCACAACGTGTCATCCATCGGCCATATTAGCTGCACTGAATGTAAACAACGCCACTGAACAGTATAATAACAGCATATTTTGCTGATTATTGCTGCTGAAAACGGTCAAATATTGTCATGTTTTGGGCTGTATTATTAATTTGCAGTACTAAAGACAAATCAAGCAGAAGAGTGCAAAAAACTGAAGAACAAAAGGCGTTTGTGGTTGGCCAAACTGAACCAGGACATTTGTGTTTATTCTTATAATTTCCGGTCAGGTAGGTGAAATATTAGGCAAATATCTTAATTAATACTGCTCATACGTATCTTTGCCACCTATTAACTTTAGTTTGTCAAAATATTGTGCCCTTTCCTGCTTACTAAGTCCTTCTCTATTTAATTTAGCAGCTTCCACACATTTTTTCCCTGGCTTAGACAGCATAAATTAGCAGAACAACGTATTCAGTAGTACATTAAGCATGGAACCCATGTGCACCAAACCGTGACAAGTGCAAACAGTGGTTTAGCAGTGGTGCATTTAAAGCAAGATGCAACTGTTCAATAACAAAGAGACTCAATTTTGAACAAAGAGAACTTGCATGCTTGCTAACAGTTCACTGTATTTTTACAACCAGTTCAGTAAAAAATTATGTTCTGAACAAGTACATAAGTCCAAGCAGTCAGGTTATACCGAAGTGTATCATTCTGTGTCCATGATGCGCATTAGCAGTTTTGTGTCTTTTCTTATGAAGACTTTAGCAGTTTTTATGCAATGAAAGCTTATGGCTAATTCATTTGTTCAATATTTTACCTTTTTAAAGTCTGCACTTAACAAAGTTTCACATACGGATCTCAACAATGTTCAGATGTCACAGGGTGCAACAATAATACAAAAATACAACTGTGCAACAATAATTAAAAATCTGTTTGTGATGTTACATTGAAGTTTTTTGTGCAGCAATTTCATTCGATCTCATTTTGATTTCAATGTCACAGCTGCAAGTAGCATCGAACATAAATGATTCGTGAATAATGATTCTCATGAACTGGTTCTTTTAGTCAATCAAAAGGATTCACAAAACATCTTTAAACCTGCTGCTCCTTTTGATATGCTGATCTCTATCGCTTTGAATCAGACTCAGTGAATGGATCATTCACCATCGTTACTAGGTTCAAAATTGAGTACCTCACTGAACCGTGAGTCATATTTTCGTAATTAAAGTTCGTAATTAAAGCTCTGCATCACAACATATTTTGATGTAATAAATGAACTGAAACGTCAGTATTTTTTTCTAGGCCTATATAATAGAATAGAGAACAGAATAGGAATGGTGAGCAGGCCAGAGACACAATACACATGTCAGAGGGAGTAGCCAAGACTATTTGATGCCTATTTTAAGAGATGAAAGAAGAAATGTTCATTTGACAGCAATGAGAACTGGATAAAACATAGACACTTCCAGAACATGATGTGAGACAGTCTTAAACCCTGCCTCCTCTGTCTTTCACTCCTCCCCTCACAAACACAGATGCTACACGGGAGCATGAAAGATGAACCATGAGAGAATGACTGTTTACAGCATGAGTGAACAGAAAAAACGAGTGATGATGGAGGAGAACTGCATATACATCATGCCGTCCTTGCAGCTGTGTGCCATGGAGGCAGATGAACTCTGTCAGAAAGATGAACCACAAGCCAGTTAGAGCCTTTCTTCTTTTTCACCTCTCCTTCTTTCTGTCTTTCACCCTGTTTGTACCTTTTCTCCCCATCCATCACATCCACACTCATTCAGATGCTTTATCACGAACCATTGTGTAATTCCTTTCCTTTTTATCCTGATTGTTTACCTCCATTTAGGAGTCAAGGGCTGTACTTTCAAGAGCAGATGACTGTGTGTAAACACAAACATACACTTAAACACATATCATATGCATAACAATATTAATTAAATTTTAAGTGCCAGTATATGACCAAAATATTCAATCTTATCATAAAGGCAGCTATATATGCCATGAGAACATTATGGAAATATGATTTGTGGTACGTCGGTGTTACAAGCCAGCGAGTGAGTAAGTGAGGTTTGCAAACGCATTTTATTTTGAGATTTATTTTCAGTCCATTAGTATAACAGTCCTCCCCCAGAACTCCCAAGTGGCTGCAAGGGTTGCTATAGTGATAGCAATGCAAAATAGCCCATGCTCTGTGAACGGCGGGCACATGGTACATGGGCTAGATTCCAATTTAGGCCCCACGGCACTTCCCGCAACAATCTCACTCGATGTATCTGCACCACCGGAGTTCACTTTAGAAAACCAAATAATAAGCAAAAAGAACAAACCTTGCTACCGGCTTTATTTCCCCTAATGCTTGTTCACTCTAACATCAAAAGTATAGGAACCCCGTGCCTCTCTCTTCTGAACAGTATTAGTGATGTAGCACTTCACTTCATAAAAGTGTGTACGTCTAATCCAGGGGGAGCAACAAAGCTACCTGGAGCTGCATAAACATCATTGCTGCTCCTCTGTAACTCAGTCAAGCTGTAGAATAATAATGGATTACAAAATAATTCATCAGTCCATGTTTACTCACCCCCATGTCATCCAAGATGTTAATGTCTTCCTTTCTTCAGTCGAAAGGAAATGAAGGTTTCTGAGGAAAACATTGCAGGATTTTTTCTCCATAAAGTGGTCTTCAATAGGAGCCAACGGGTTGAAGGTCCAAATTGCAGTTTAAATGCAGCTTCAATGGGCTCTACACGATCCCAGCCGAGAAATAACGGTCTTATCTAACGAAAAAAAATCTGAAGACTAAAGTTATATACTTTTTAACCACAAATGCTCATCTTGCACTAGCTCGACCGCACGCATAACGCAATTACGTTGGAAAGGTCAAGCATGACGTAGGCGGAAGTTCCGACTAGTGTTGACTTCGTTAACAAAGGCTGTATCTGAATTAGCTCCCTATACCCTCATTCACTATTCCCTACATTAGTCCACTCATACAGTTCACTTAAAGGAATGAATGAAAACGAGTGAGTGAATTAGGACATTTTTGCATAGTTTGCTTGCTGTTTATTAATCTTTTGAAATGGGCAGTATTAAGATTAAAGGATTTATCTTGAACTCTGTCAAACACTTATGTTTAAACCCTAGTTAAACAATTAAAAAATCAATTTACAATGAATTTGTACATGTGTTGTATAATGCCGTGGATGAGCACGTTGTTGTAATGGTAAGTCCACTGAGGCAAGATGTATGATGAACCCAAGTGCACTTTTATTGACAACAAACGTGAAGTAATCCACAGTGTAAAAGTAATCCAAACAATAAACAGACTTGACTTGAAAACAGACTCAAGGTGGCTTGGCTTGAAACAGACTTGGCTTGGCATGGACAGACTTGATTAAACAGACATGACACGACCAGAACTCACCAACAGCGGATTACAATGTTAATACATGACAAAGGAACAATGGAACATGAGGGCAACTTATACTCAACAGACATGGTCACATGACACAAACCAACCAATGAGAAACACAGAACATGACATAGCAACCAATCAGAACAGAGAACACCACGACAAAACATGAACCAATGAGAACATGACACATGGACAAGCAGGATAACATGAGGAAGCAGGGAAACAAAACAAGACAGGAACCAAGACTAGACTTTAAAATAAAAGACATGAAAACATGAACATGAAACAGAACCCCAAAAACAAAACCCAAAACAAACCCAAACACCCACGTTTCAGTTGTAAAATGCATGGATGGATGATTCAGCTGTGGGTGCCATCTTCTGGCGAGACACGGGAATTTATTCGTCATGTGACCCTCACAGTGTATTATGGGTTATCTCAATAATAGTGTCCTATTTGAGGGTATAGGAGGCAATTTCGGATACAGCCAAAGACTATGACGAAAAGTGTTCGCTGACGAGCTTTTTTCCCCATGACTAAGACGAGACTATAATAAGGTCAGTAAACGATGACTATGACTATGACTAAGACAAGACTAAAATGTTTTTTAAAAATTTAAACTTTACCAAAAAACTCTTTTTATTTTCGTCAGAAAAAAGGAGACAAAATGTTATTGCACACTGCTCTACACACCTCTACTACGCAAGCTTTTTTCATATGTGCGGTTGCCAGATATCAAGAGTCAAAATCCCTGAATCAGAGCTTCACTTTTACATGAATACACTTTCTGCCTTACGTTATCTGGCAACTATACGCATGCGCTCGCTCCTCATTGCAGAAGCGCCACCAACGATGATCTAAAAACACAAACAAGCTTAAGTTTAGTGACCTAAATTAAAGCGTCACTCAGACGGTCTGTGTCATGAGATCTCGACTATAGGCCCATTGTTTGCGATTGTGATCGCTGAATAAATGCACTTACTCAACTGTTGTTTTACAGTTTTTCCCAGTCGCTTTGGTACATTTCTCAAATCATCCTTGACATTTGCAAAACAGTAAGTGCATTTCTCAAAACAATTCGTACAAATAGCAAAACACCATGGATTACCTGCAAAAGCCAGTCTCTTGCTCAAAATCCTTAGTACATCTCTCAAAAATAAATATCTGTGTCAATGAACATGTCAGTGCCATCAGAATGACAAGTCCTTGTGTCATTGTGTACGGATTAGACAGTCAAATTGCTTAGTCATGTTGTAAATATAACAGTGTACTCTGGAGGGATGTTCTGATGTAAACTATGGTTGAAGTTTTGATGACAATTATTGTAAATTGTAGGTTACACCTTAGTGCATGTCCAATTCCTTGTCCTTCCATTGTCAGACATTGTAACATTGTGTTTTGCCCCGGCTATATATATACTTGCCAGTTGATGGTTCATGAGATGCACCTTTGTTAGAGAAAGTCAAAATTCACCTGGGAGCAATTTACCAATTTAGGACAGATTTAGAAAAAAAAAAGTCTACTGGAAATGTATAGAAATATGCTTGACAAATTATGACAACTTGTTCAACCATTTTGCATGTAAAGACTTATGCTATGAACTAATGCCTAAATTTTGTGGGGGGTGAGACTATTCAACAGAGACCCATTATAATACATTTCGATCAACATGACATAAGCTATTGATAATGTAGGAAACAGCAGAGAATTGTACATAATCATTTGCATGGACATACCAAAGCATTTGCAACAAAAAAAATGAGAAACTGCTTTTTTGATGTGCACAATGACGTGAAGACTGAACAGGTTGTTTTGAGAATTTCAAATCTGATTTGAGAAATGTACCAAAGCGACTGAGAAAAACTATAATAGAGAAATAGGTTATTGCAATGTGGAATTAGTGGAATTACTAGAGATCTCACTTTTATAATGAATCATAATGTAGACAAAGAGATTGCATAAGTCTTTGGTATTAGTTTATATAATAAAAAGCCTATAATAAATCAGTACACTAGATGAGGTAAAATACACCATGTATATGTCCACATTCTATTGATTTGTGCTTTCTGGTGAAAGTGCAATACCTAAAATGCAGAAGTAAATTTCTCAAATGACAACAATCATTATAATTATAATTCTGAGCAAAAATTATTTTTATCAGTTTATCCATTATACAGAATGACGAAAATGTGATTAAGATTTCATTGACTAAAACCTGACTAAAATGCTCATACATTTCATTGACTTAAACTTGACTAAACAAAAAAAAAGACAAGGTTAATTGTCTAAATATGATAACTAAAATGTATATTTGAACAAGACTAAGACTAAATTAAAAATGGATGCCAAAATTAGTAGCCTTCTATACGGTCGATTTATAATATCTTATTGATAAAATGTCAAGTTTTCATTGATTAAAACTAGACTAAATACTTCTGGTTTTCTGTAATTAAAACTAGACTAAAATACTTTAGATTTTCTTTTAATAAAACTAGACTAAAATGTTGAGACTCTTAGTCGACTAAAACTTGACTAAAACGAAATAGGATAAAGTTGACCAAATGACTATGACTATTTTGAAGGAGAAAATAAGAGTTTTTCATCTTAACCAAAGTACAAAGACAAAGAAATTACCACGCATGACCTTTCCAACATGTTTACACAATGCATAAGCAAAACGAGCATTTGTGGTTCAAAAATATATACATTTTTATTTTTTTAGAAAATGACAGAACGTTTCGCTAGATAAGACCTCGGCTGGGATCGTGTAGAGCCCTTTGAAGCTGCACTGAAACTGCAGTTTGGACCTTCAACCTGTTGAAGTCAACTAGAGATGAAAATCCTGGAATGTTTTCTTCAAAAATATTTTTTTATTCTGAAAGTGAACTAATCCTTTAAAATCAAATAAAGCCAGATAAATAGATGTATTAACTTTAAAAATGTTTTCCAGCCTATAATTGTGGATATGCAGTTCATTTTAATGTTTGATTTTTGGGACATTTCGTTTACTTGTGTATGTGAACAATGTAAAAATCTCACTGAAATCCCAGTTTCTTAACATAATGTTTGTGCACCACATATATGGCATCCTGTTAACTCCTCCCTCAATGTGTATAAACAAACCAAAAAACGTGTTTATAGTAAATAACTCACTGTTCACATGTACATAATACACTTGTAAGCAAGCCTGCAGCACTTTCTGTATAACCAAAACCCTTAAAGACATCATGAATGACTAGACAAGGTCAGATTTCTTTTCTGTGTTGACTTATTTTCTATTGAAACAGGAAATTAGGGCGTGACACATTGAACAGCCAATAGTTTTTAGTTTAAAAGAATAATTTGAATTGATTAGGTTGACATGTCAAAAAAAATGATATTCCATTAAACACTCACAAAACAACCCTGCTTGCTCAATTTACATAATTAAAATACACTAATGCAATACAGCTCTTTAACATGCTGTCACGATTTATTTTTACGCCATGCAATCTGTCTAAATTCGTACAACAGAAGTTTACTCAATCCAATAATCCTTTGCATTAACATTTTTCATTGGCAGTAACACTGCATTACTGAAACTGGGCAGAGTTTCCAGCAGGCTTTGCATGGGACTGAATGGGGAGTGTAAAAGTGCGCTTTTTGTGCAAAATGAGTAAAGTTGGAGGCTTTTTAGAGTTTAATGATCAGTTATTAGGAGCCTGATGTTAGGATGGTGTTTTTGTGGTGAATAGTGGAACTTGAGTTGAGCACTTTGTCCACTTCAAGAACATATGACTTGAGAAAGCATAAACTGATCTGATTGTTCAGATCACACATGCTAAATTTAGAGAGTTGAAAACTAAACTGTCTTCATGTAAGACAACCAAGAAACTCAAGTACTTGGGAACCACTCTCCACAACTGAATAAGGTTCAGAAAAATAATTATAGTTTTTAAGTGAAGAAGAACTGCAAAGGCTTCTCAATGGAATTGCTGTATATAAAAAATAATTGAATGAGCTTCTGCAGAATCTGCATTTCCTGCTCAGCTTTACATCTGCTATTCACCTGTAGATGAGAGTGATTCTATATGCATCATTGATTCTACTCCTTAGAAAGGGGCATTCAAAACCTCAAGCACTGATAATTTCACAGTGATAGATTTTGTGTGCAGTAGCTTCCTTCTGGCACCACGCTGTACAAATCAAACTTCGGTTCACAGTGAATACCGCTGTCACATGCCCTTTTTCTGTCTATGTTAGCAGAACTGACTTAAAGTTACACTCCCCTTCATCCTCCACTGGCCACCAAATCAAGCATGCCGCAAAACTCGACCTATGAGAATACAGGAATGCAAGCTTTTCAGGTTAATCTTACCCTTGAATGAGGGGAAAGATTAGAGGATAACAAAATGCAATCCAATAAAGATTTGTCGTGCTACGTGAGGTGAAAATCAAATCTGAAAATCCATCTCATCTTTTCTATTAGCTTTGGAACACCCACTCATCCGAACACATGCACATAGAGTACAACCACAAATATGAACAGTTCCCACCTGCATACACACTGTTCACACAAACAGCAATATGGCATTGGATAAGCAGGAAGACACTGACAATATACATATGCAAGCACTATATTTATATGTACTGTGTCCTAACAGGGCTGGGATTCAAGAACTGGTTGTTCAGAATAGGGTGTATTATAAAAGTACTTGTGTCAAATAATATTAATGATGTTCAGTGCCATTGATGATAAGTTCAAGTTGATAAGTTCATCACTGATGTGGATAAAATACTAAAGAACCATTCCACAAAAGCATTCTTGTTTTGCAAACAAATGTACATCATAGCAAGAGAAACTATGGCTGAACCAAGTAAAAAAAAATAAAAATTGATCTTTCATTTATTGGATTAAATTGTTTAAGCAGCTTGCTTTCAGAACCGGTCAGAGACTTACTAAAACGCACTGAATCATAATTATTTAACAATTTTTACAGTAAGCATTTTTTGGTTGCTGTTTTCTGTTTATGTCACAGTATTACAAACAGTTGTGCTGCTTAATATTTTTTTGGAACCTGTGATACTTTTTTCAGGATTCTTTGATGAATAAAACGTTAAAAAGAGCAACATTTATTTAAAATAGGAATCTTTTTTAACAATGTACACTACCATTCAAAGTGTGGGGTCAGTACATTTTTTCTTTGTTTGAAAGAAATTAATAGTTTAATTCAGCAAGGATGGGAAAAAAGTGACAGCAAAGACTTATATTGTTAGGAAAGATTATTATTTTTGAATAAATGCTGTTCTTTTAAACTTTTTATTCATCAAACGATCCTGAAAAAAGTTTTCACATGTTCCAAAAAAATATTAAGCAGCACAGCTGTTTCCAACATTGATAACAAATCAGCACATTAGAATGATTTTTGAAGGAAAGTGTGTGACACTGAAAACTGAAGTAATGGCTGATGAAAATTTAGCTTTGCATCACAGGAAAAAAAAAAAGCAAGTATATTAAAATATAAATAAAATTTCATAATATTACTTTTTCTGCATTTTTGATCAAATAAATTGAACTTTGATGAGTGTAGGACACTTCTTTAAAAATAGAGATGCACCGATTGACCAGCTAGTGATCG
Source organism: Cirrhinus molitorella (assembly GCA_033026305.1). NCBI lineage: Eukaryota > Metazoa > Chordata > Actinopteri > Cypriniformes > Cyprinidae > Cirrhinus > Cirrhinus molitorella. The sequence continues at coordinate 9,554,469 of CM065120.1, forward strand.
GAATCGGCTGTTTTTTCGCATGATTGGCCCGGATCGGTGACTGGCCGGTCAGTCTCACGTCTTGCCGATTCCGAGCCCGATCCTTTTATTGCCAGCGGCGCAGGCAATTACATTACAGCCACGCGCACACTCACAGTCTGGTGTAAACATGCCGTTGGAAGTTTTTTTCTGTAAGTGAAGATGACAAAAAAATTCGCGGTTTGTAACATTTGTAAGGCTAAAATACAACGTGGGGGTACTTCCACAAAAACGTTCGGAACGGCCTGGAAAAATGAACGCACGCACTGCGTGTCACGACCGCCTCGCTTGTATTATTAGCGCGCATAAAGCGCGGCTACATTTGAAATAACGAACTTGAGCGCGCAAAAGACGTGACATGTGAACTGAACGGCTCCCAAAAAGGCAGTGCGGTGGGCCTCGCGTTTTCAGACATAAAAAGTGCGTTCGGTGTGATCCGGGCCTAATAAGACACTTAAAACACTATCACTCAGCTGAATATGCCCAGTTTGAAAAGAGGAAAGAGGCTAAAGCTAGCGCGCCATGTCCAGGCTAAATCTCGTCAGCCACAAGTCAGCAGCCTCTGCTATCTTTTATTGGGATGTTCAAGTAATAGCATTTAGTACTAGCATTGCTATTTCAGCCTGTTTTAAGACAGTGCACTTTTTGTTATTAAAGTTATTGTCGTGACTACTTGTCGTAACTACTTTGTTAGTTATATATTATTTCTGCATTTTTCAAGGCACAGAGCACTTTACTTTGTTGTTAAAGTTATTTTGTAGTGAGAAGATCCCGTAATGTTTAATAATTTATTTTATTCTAAAATAAATAAAAAAAATTAAGAAAATATATGTTTTCTGTATATGCTTTCATTACAGTTCAGAAATCGGAATCAGCCAAGAAATTTGCAATCGGTGCATCTCTATTTAAAAAACATTAAAAAAAATCTTACTGATCCCAAACCTTTGAATGGCAGTGTGTATGTGTGTGTGTGTGTGTGTGTGTGTGTGTGCGTGCGTTAATGTGACTCATTAAATATAACTATAAAAAATAAAAAAATTAATAATAGTAATAACAGTATTATTGCACTTCATTTAATTCGCTTTTTTTATGAAATAACAAACTATTAAATTAAGTATTACATAAAAAATTATAGTATTTTCATAATGCAAATGAGCATTGACTTCACTTTTGCTGGAAACAGCTCACCATGACTTTCTGATTGGTGAAATTTTATTCACAGCCTCATGGGAAATGTAGTTTTTCACCAGGAATTCCTCCGTTAGACACAATTATTCGAAAAATAAGCTAAAATTATTTAAAATGATGTCTTCAACAAAAGAACATAGCGTTGAATAACAACTTTGGAGCAGGTCTATTTTGAAAGGTTTCTAAGTTATAGTTAAAAATCAATTTCCCTATGGAGAAAATGAATTTTTACTTCCAAAACCTGACTGTTGCATTCCATAAAGCTTACAATGTGCTCTAATTGGTTATGATTGTGTCACATTGTGTTGCACACCAGTTTTCAGTGTGGACAGACAAAATACTTGCAAAATACACAGTAAACACAGCTTAATTCATCAGTGTGGCTGGACACCAGCATATGTTGTGTTGGTACCCCTTTCAGGCTTCTTAACTAACTTATCTCCAACATGTCCTCCAATTTATACGACCGACGTAAGTCGTTTTCACAAATCCTCAAATACGTCTCTGTAGAGCGTATTCAACATCAAATACGTCTCTGTAAAGCGTATTCAACATTTGCTCCCTTATCAGTAACAGGTATCTAATTCAACGTTAGCATTATGTGTAGGTCAATTAGTAGCGCGTTGCACTGCAAAGTGGTATAATCATATGAACAGAGGTTCGATACCAGAGAAAGCATATGTTTTCATTGTATGTTTTTTTTTTGGAATATGCACTAGAAATCATGATTTTGCACTATTTCTGTAAGGGGTAGGTTTAGGGTGGGGTTAGGTGTGCTCATTTCTACAAATTACACCTAGTAAAACATGTTTAAATTACAGTGAAATTGGTATAAAAACTCATACGTCATGACGTCAGATCTGTCATTATTTTTACGACCGCTAGAGGGCGCTTAACTTTAAAACGTAAACATGGGTCGTATTTGGTCGATTCAAAAACGTACAACTGGGTCGTATTTTCTTTGAGGACAGTCTCCTTATCTCACATTGTCAGATCAAGCCTAGATGAGAAAGCATAAACCAGCCTGGACCACAAAATTACTAGTAGTGCAAAGTGTCTCTTTTCAGCAGAGAAAAAGCAACACACATACATACCTGTTTCTCTCCACTGGGTTTCCTGTGGGACAGCAGTAACTCTACGGCTCCCACCACTTCTTTGCGGATGGCATAGAGCAGAGCATCTCCAGTGTTCACTCCGTGATCCAGAAGCAGCTCCATCACCTCAAGGTTCTCATTCTCAATAGCTATTAGTAGAGCACTGCGGCCCAGCGGATCCACACAGTTGACGTCAATGTTGTAATAGACCTCCGCCTCACGTAGAGCATGCTGAACACCTGCATAGTCGCCCTTTTCCACGGCCAAAAGGAACGAACGCTCCTCTGGAGAAAGCTCTACCTCCGCCCGGACGATCTGTAGAGGGATTCGGTCCCGGTACGGAGAGTAGCTGCTCTTTTTGTAGTATAGATGTGACATGGGATTCATGATGGATGCTGGTAAAGAAAAAAAAACAGAGAAGCTGTAATAATTTAATATTTGCTAACAAACAGGAAATAGGCACTTGATAAACAGTGAGTCAGCTTTTGGCAGTGGATTTAGTATACATTTATAAATTAAATATCTTAGCATTCCACAGAAGTAATTTCGATGATCTTGAAATGCATTAAGATATGCTGTTTGAAGTTTAACCTGAGGAAAATTCAATCAGAGATAAAAAGAAGTGTACTTGTAAACGGATATGAGAAATTAATAGATGAACATAATGTTCACTACATCTACAAAAAGACTTACTCGAAATTACTTTTTAATAGGTTTCCAGGAGTGACTGTTGCCTCAAGTCATTTTTCTTAATGGTCACAATGTGGTCACAAGCAGCAGCTATCTCTGTTATTATGTTCAGTCATCAAACTGTGGTGCCAGTAATTCTACTAGGCCACAACTGAAGCGCAATTTGCTACACTATAAATGCTACACTAATTTGAGAAAAATACAGGTGTGTGTGTGGAAACATCATGGTGTTATCACACTCTTTTGTCACATTAAGTTAAGGGGAAGTAATGTAGAAAAGGTGAAAAGTTGATATTTTATAGTTATGTCATTTGAGAGCTAAGTGCAGTGATAATTTGAATCATTATCACCTTCTTTGTTTTACTGATATTTACATAATTTGGTCTGTCTTTAAGGGCGTTCTGCTATTTATACAGAGAAGAAGTGTCTGTTAGAAGAGTGGAAGGATTAATTCTGTGACTTGAATACAAATCATATTTAAATCTTAAAGGTGACATGTTATGAAAATCTGACTTTTTCCTTGTTTAAGTACTATAAACGGGTCCCGATGCATTTACCAACCCAGAAAACATGAAAAAGGACAACCTACTAAACTTTGTTTTCTTAAGCCTTTCTCTGCAGATTTCACTCCCCCGTGACGTAGGAAGGGGATCTTATTATAATATTACAGCCCTTTAGTCTTCATGTTTCCACCCACAGCGCGCTATTATGTTTTTGCACCAATTCTAAGGAGATGGCAAAAGTTTGAACAAAGCCTGCAAACTGTTCTGTCTTTGGCTGTACAGATGAGCACAGAACACTATTTAGAGTCCCAGCTTCAGAGAAAACAAGAGAGCATTGATTTATTTACTGTATATTATGAACCTGCCACACAGATCTAATATAATCTTGTGATTTCTTTCCACAGCTGTTTACCTTCACAGACATAATCGACTGTTTTTGTAACTTGCGTGTTTTTAATAAAATTGTGTCAGCATCATCACTCCAGTCTTGAGTGTCACATGATCCTTTAGATATCATTCTAATATGCTGATTTATGATCAATGTTGGAAACAGTTGTGCTGCTTAATATTTTTTTTGGAACCTGTGATACTTTTTTCAGGATTATTTGATGAATAAAACATTAAAAAGAGCAACATTTATTTAAAATAGAAATCTTTTTAAACATATACACTACCATTAAAAGTTTGGGGTCAGTAAATTGTTTCTTGCTTTCTTTGTTTGAAAGAAATTAACAGTTTAATTCAGCAAGGATGGGAAAAAACTTTTTATTCATCAAACGATCCTGAAAAAAGTTTTCACATGTTCCAAAAAAATATTAAGCAGCACAGCTGTTTCCACTTTCTGAAGGAAAGTGTGTGACACTGAAAACTGAAGTAATGGCTGATTGAAAATTCAGCTTTGCATCACAGAAAAAAAAATATTTTTAAGTATATTAAAATAGAAAACTATTTTACATTGCAATAAAATTAAAAAAATATTACAAAAATATGACTTTTTCTGTATTTTTGATCAAATAAATGGAACTTTGATGAGTGTAAAACTTTGAATGGCAGTGTGTGTGTTTGTGTGTGTGATGTGACTTGTTAAATATAACTATAAAAAATAAAATAATTAATATTAGTAATAACAGTATTATTGCACTTTAATTAATTATGAAATAACAATAACTGTGATAATACTATTATATTTTTAAATAAAATGGTGGATTTATTGATTTATTTACTGTATATTATGAACCTGCCACACAGATCTAATATAATCTTGTGATTTCTTTCCACATCTGTTTACCTTCACAGACATAATCAACTGTTTTTGTAACTTGCGTGTTTTTAACAAAATTGTGTGTGTTTGATAATTTAAGCGGAATAAGACATGAAAGAGAACTTAGTACTCACATGCAGCGCAACAGCCGCGTTCTGTGCGTGTGCACTCAAAAAAACATATATCAGAAGTTTAAACTAATCATGGTTTAAAATGCATGATTTTTGTGTGACAGACATGACAGTAAAAACCAAACAGATGTCTTTTGGCAAAAAAAGTCAAAGTATCTGAGGAATGAGCTGTAAAGGCACAGCTCTATTCTGGAAAAGAAAGAGGGGAGCAGCAGTTCATTTACATTTAAAGAGACATGCGTGAAAACAGTGTGTTTCTGCTTCCACTCAAAATAGGCATTTTCAAAACGATGTAATAAATGATTTGTGGACTATTTTGAGCTGAAACTTCACAGACACATTCTGGAGACACCTGAGACTTATATTACATCTTTTAAAAAGTAGCATAATAGGTCACCTTTAAAGCTGCATTATGTAATTGTTTTGCAATTATTTTATTATTTTGATTCATAAGTCGGTCAAATCGTATAAATCCATTCACTAAAAAGATTTATTCAGATTCATTCATTCTTTCTGAATCTTTCTGCAAGTTACATTGTTTTACCAGTAGGTTGCGACAAACATTTATGACAAATTCGTGCATAATCCTGTCTTCAAATCTACTATAAACTCCAGAAAGCATTTTCACCAGAGCTGGCCGCAATCCCAAACATTAATCTATATCATTAATGACGTGTTATAATCTCTCAGATCAACAAAGAAGACCTGACAGCATGAAGGGCTTTCTCCTAAACTGACCAATCAAAATGGATGTTTGCTTTGGAGTCGCAAACCTTTCAAGCCAATCAACTTTCAGTATCACTTTAGAACATCATCGACCCCTCTAGATATTAAAACAACAGGTGAAGAGAAAATTAAAACAACATATTGATAAAATCCAAACAAAAAAAAAACTCATATACAGTGCTGTTTGAAAATGTGTGAACCCTTTAGAATTGTCTGTATTTATGCATAAATATGGCCAAAAACATAATCAGATTTTTGTACAAGTCCTGAAAGTAAACAAAAAGAATGCAAATCAAACAAATGAGACACAAATATTCTCACAAATATCCAGTATTTCATGTGAAGTATGTGAATCTCTAGGATTAGCTCTTTTAAAGGTGAAATTAGAATATAAAGGGTTCACAAATTTTTCAGCATCACTGTATAAATGGAACTACTTCTGCTCATTAATGACCACAAGCCTGGGTACTCAGACAGACCCAAAGTCAGACTGTCTACTAGAATCGATTACTTTTACATTTAGTTGTAATAACAGCTAATTTAGCATACTTGATATGTTTGGACAAAATGTGTGGTTTTCAATTGGATTTGTGTTTAGACAATAAATCTGTATTTGTACATACATAACATTTTAAATGAACATTATTTTTAGCTTAAATGTCTACGGACTGTATTTGGCAATGCTTTTGAGGTAAACCAACTGTAAAATCATTTTGAAAAGGAGATTAGTTGGAGAAGCTTCTGAATATGCCTTACTAGTGTAATTCCTGTGGGTGTAGTTTACAAAACTTGGCTGTTGGCTCCATGTAAACAGTGCTTTACGGTTACTTTCGTCACATCCTTCCCATGGTATTCCTAGTATCTTGACATGGAACTAGATTTACATTTTTAGCTGGTCATGACATTAGTTTAAATATTGGATATAACTTGCACATTGTACATGCAGTATTGGTGAGCAATACTAAGCATTAAACACTTATTGCGGTTGCCTGCTAGGCTGTTATTATGGTAATGCACTTAAGAATGTGTTTCTCATTCATTTATACAGAGGGGTGAAATTATTGTTTGCGGTAATTCACTGCTTTTCACAGATGCGGCCCATAAACTCAACCTAGATTATGCCTTTAAGGTAACTCCACATAAGTGGCTGCTTTCTTTGCTCAGAACACTTATTTCTTTGCTTTTTCTGCTTTCTCTGCATTGATAACATGCAATTTAGTATTACTGGTAAGCAAACCAGTGGAATATTCAAAGAGATCTATCAGTTTACCCGCAGTTTTGACGGTTCATCTCAACTCATTCCAAAGTGTGCCGATCAGCAAGCAAAAAATATCCCACTAATTTCAGAATAAATGCGAAGACTTGAGTAATTACAGTGATTGACTCTGTGATGATGTTGTGCCTTGCTTTGATCTTCTTCTCTGAAGAAGACGAACAGACACACCAGGTGGCGTCTTCCATATGGTCTCGCTTCAACTGACACCACACATGCACACACACACACACACACACACACACACACTTATCAGCACACTCAGACTCATTAGCACCCAGTTCACACTTTACGCTGAATTTTATATTATGGGGTCTAACCGGTGTCTAATAGATGCAGATTTTGTTTTGTTTTGTTTTTTGTTTTTGTTTTTTGTCGTGAACTACAGTAAAACTCCATGACTTCATTTATTAGCATTCTTTCAGCTTGTCAATTTTGTGAGCTTGTAATTTGTAATCAAAATGTCATAATTCCTAGTGAAATTAAGTCCTAGTGACTTCTATTTAGTGACAAATGCTAGACTTTAGTCATTTAGTCCATTAAAATCTAGGATGTACAATACCTTTTTTTTTTTAAACTGTTCCGAAACCAGAATTCTGAATATCGGCCAATGCCTATACGTTACCATTGAAGGTTGCACCTTGTGACATCACATTCTGCTTTTGGTTTGTTTAGATCTCTTAGTTCGATTTTGCATTCATATATCAGCCAAACTGCAGAGTTTGTTTGGAAACGAACCAAGACCCCCTGTAATAGTAGGTCTCACCAAAGTTTGGATGGCAGCGTTCACATATTTAAATGAACTGCACTAACTGAGCAATCTCACCAGAGTTCAGTGTTCAGAAAAAAATTTGTTATCGTATAGTCGTTTGATCTCATTTGACCCGAAGGGCCTGAAATAATGCGGTTTATCAGAGTGTAAACGCAGCAAACCAACTTATGTTCAGCTATTCTTTTTCATAGTTAACTTTTAAGTTTTTTTATGGATTTAACATGGTTGATGTTAAATTTGCATATATGTTATTAATAACTAGGGCTGCTACAATGTCTCAATTCATTTCAAGTACCCTATTTTTAAAAATCCTCGACTGCATTTTGTCGAGTAACTGGCAAAATACTGGAAGTGGCACATTCTATTAATGAGAATCCATGAAACGCATTATTAGTGCGTTTTCTAAGGCTACATGACATATTAAGCAATTCAAAAATCATAATAAAGCATAATGCTATTGTTAATTCACAAACACTACAGTCAAAGCCTACTTATTATTGAGTGAAATATTCAATGATCACCTGATTAATCATTCTAAGGGGTGTGATGAGACACTTATCCCACAAGATGAGACGAGAACATGAGACTGGGTTCATGAGACGAGACAAGATTTTTAAACTTTTTTAAAGAAATCCTCAATTATGTCCTTCACTTCATCAAATTTTTTATCAAATTTTTTCACCTAAAATTTTTTTTTTTTGCATTTTATGTTTTTTAGTCCATAATGGACTAAAAAAAAAAAATTAGGTGCATGAACTTGTTGATATGAAATTAAAGATCTGTTTTGATGAATTATATGCAGTAGTAAACATGTAAACCAAAGCTGCATGATTCTGGATAAATTGAAAATCATGATTTTTTAAAATAAATTGGACGATTCTCTCAAGATTCTGAAGAAAAAAAGATTAGAAATCTAAACAAAATAACGTAATGTACTAGTGGTTCTCACACAATGTTCATTGCTTAAGTCTTTTAAAAATATATTTGATCAAAATTTAAAAGAAATGAAGTCAGTGTCTCAATTAATAAAGACTTGTTTCACTATTGAAATCTCCTGAATGAATGATTCAAAGATAAATACGTTTTTAAATGAGCAGTTGTCGCCACCTCCTGGTGGAAGAGGATAAGCATTACAATACAAGCAAGTGTTAAGATAATTTCGTTTTGATCGCTACTGTAGACAATAAGTGTTTATACCCAAACTATAAACTTTTTCTCTCAGTACTGCTGTTATTTAAATGTCTGTAACACAGAAATGATGCTCATTATGTGGTTGAAAAGACTGTTTGTGTTGCTCTTTCTGGATCAGCAGCAACATGAATGTAGATTTGAATGTCTTTAAAGGAACACTACACTTTAAAAAAAAAAAAAAAAAAGGCCTATTTTCCAACTGCCCTACAGTTAAACAGATGAGTTTTACTGTTTTTGAATCCATTTGGCCGATTTCAGGGTCTGGCGGTAGCACTTTTAGCATAGCTTAGCATAAATCATTGAATCTGATTAGACCGCTAGCATCTCACTCAAAAATGACCAAAGAGTTTAGATATTTTTCCTATTTAAAACTTGACGCTTATGTAGTTACATTGTGTACTAAGACTGACAGAAAATGAAAAGTTGTGATTTTCTAGGGTGATATGCATAGAAACTATACTCTCATTCCGGCGTAATAATCACAAACTTTACTGCCGTACCTCAAGGTCACATTCAGATCTGCCTTCCAATCAACAACCAATGGATAAACCAAGTCTCCTCCCATTACATCACAACTACATCTTTTGGAGAAAGAACGTCAATCTGTACCAAACAAGTCTCAACTTTTTCTTTTTCCGAGTTCTTTTTCTCAACGTCTCTAAATATCCACACCATGTTAATCCTATGCTAGTGAACACATCAGTGCACTTGCCCCCACTGCAGCTGGTACACCCACACAGCTTTCTGCTCCTTAATGCTAATTTTTAGATACTGGATAGGCACATGGTACAGGCAAACCTTTCCGGGATCAGTGCTGTTTTTAAAATGGCTCCTGGTTGCTGGTTCTTCTGACTGAAAGCAGATGACAGTTGCAGAGCATGCTTATGATAAACAGTGCAGTTTTGATTATCATTAGCATTGGTGTGGACCCTGATATAGTTATCGTTTTTGGTGTGAATAGCCCTTAAGTCTGCAAATATTTTTTGGGCCACTATAGCCTATCTATAGGCCAGCAAAGAAAGCAATTCTTACTTTAGCTTTCTTTTACTTTCATGTGGTTGCTGTACAGTATAATGATTTCTAACAATCGATGACCCTTCCTATAAACTTTACCCTGCTTCTAACCCTGAGGAGAGGATAAAGGGAAGGCAAGAGTTTGACAGTCCTAGTGACTCCACTACAAAGCACCACTCTGACCGAGCAATTATCTCTGCAGTCTAATCGCAGATGGTTTAATTGTATAATTAATCTGTGGTTCTCAGTCCTCTAAGGGCTGCTTATCTCTGAGGAATATCATTAGAGTATAAGCTGGGCCAAACATTAGCTGATAAATTAGACGCAAACTAAGTGTACAGGACAATCCCCAGTGATCCATCTGAAGAGGAGAACGCTTCTCTTTTTGGACTGAGAGCAATTTCCAGAGTGCCTGAAGTGATACTTCCTTCCACAGCATCTACCAGAAATTATTGATTTATTTATTGCAATAATAAACCATATAATCTGAAACAGTGAGATAATGCCAAATACTAAAACATTCTGAAATTCATATAAATTCTTCTGATGAACTTTTGCTGATAATATAATTTCTATTTGGCTTTTTGAAGCCCATTATAGGTTTGTCTTGCTCAAATAGCTTTTCGTTTTATCTGTTTTTAACCACAGTACACAAAAACAAGAGTCACAAAAGAAACACAATGTGCTCTGAGGGGAAATAACTTTAACTTGTACAATCAATGAAAAGTCGCTGACGAGGTCCGAACAGGCACACTGATTAAATCAATACATCGACGAGTATTTTCCAGATTGGATCAGACAGATAGTATGGATCTTTCAGCAGAAACCTCAGGGGAATTAAATGCAGACGCTTATAAGAACTCATTTGGGCTTGTCTGCTCCTTTGAGATGAGCAAATTAATTTATAAATGGGCTGACACAGCACAGTTGCATCTTAAAGACAATTTCCCTGAATTACAGGAAGCAGGGAGATTAGCACATATAGCTTAAGTCGTAACTAAAGGAACAGGCTGGCATGGATGCCATGCAACTGTAGACATTTATGGGTATTAGAGGCATCGCCATCTCAGAGGCTACAAAACAGCAGATTGTGAAGGATTGCACGTTTACGCCACTGTAATCCAATTAAACTCCTTGCTGTGCTGTGTGTGTTTAGAAAGAGACAGTCTGCAGTAAGCCCGTCTCCAAAGATGAATATGAAATTGTAACATTTTTCGCCTTTTACCTTATGATAATTTTTGTTTCTCTCTACCCACTGGTTACATGCACATCTGTCTGTCAATCTGTCTATATCCATGTTTCTCTGTCTGTCAAATTCTATCTATATGTCTATCTGTCAGTCTATCTATTTATCTGTCTGTCTGTCTGTCTGTCTGTCTGTCTGTCTGTCTGTCTGTCTGTCTGTCAAACTCTGTCTGTCTGTCTGTCTGTCTGTCTGTCTGTCTGTCTGTCTGTCTGTCTGTCTGCCTGTCAAACTCTGTCTGTCTGTCTGTCTGTCTGTCTGTCTGTCTGTCTGTCAAACTGTCAGTCAGTCAGTCAGTCAGTCTGTCTGTCTGTCTGTCTGTCTGTCTGTCTGTCTGTCTGTCTGTCTATCTTTCTGTCAGTCAGTCAGTCAGTCAGTCAGTCTGTCTGTCTGTCTGTCTGTCTGTCTGTCTGTCTGTCTGTCTGTCTGTCTGTCTGTCAGTCAGTCAGTCAGTCAGTCAGTCAGTCAGTCAGTCTGTCTGTCTGTCAGTCAGTCAGTCAGTCAGTCAGTCAGTCAGTCAGTCAGTCAGTCAGTCAGTCTGTCTGTCTGTCTGTCTGTCTGTCTGTCTGTCTGTCTGTCTGTCTGTCTAAAAATCTTTCTGTCTGTCAAACTCTGTCAGTCAGTCAGTCAGTCAGTCAGTCAGTCAGTCTGTCTGTCTGTCTGTCTGTCTGTCTGTCTGTCTATCTATCTATCTATCTATCTATCTATCTATCTATCTATCTATCTGTCTGTCTGTCTGTCTGTCTGTCTGTCTGTCTGTCTGTCGCTAGAAACTACCCAGGAAATGCCAAGCAACTACTCAAAACACTATGGCAACCACTTTGAAATGCTCAGGGAAACACCTAGATCACTTTAGCAAAGTGCTAAGTAATGGCTCAGAACACCTTAGCAATAGTCAACCACAACCTGGTAAAGGCCTGAATGAACATCAAACTTTTTTAAAACTGTTTGTAAACAACAACAACAACAACAACAGAGTTTCTCTTGACAAACTTTCCTTTTCTAGCTTCCGTTGTTTTTCTGCTGTCGCAACTTATCATCATGGTCAATTTGTCATGCCCTACAGTTAACATTTAGAGGAAACCTCTGTCATTTTGCCATTACTCATTCGACAAACCCTAACAAACGATGGCAGGCAGACGTATAATGAAAATTTAACATACGTCTGAGAGGAAGGAAAATGCTTCCTCCTGTCAGATTCTCTAACAATACAAAGTGACTGCTTGCCTCACCATTATATCTTTTCCTGTTAGCAAACCCACCCGTGTGCATGTCAGAAAGCCAAGAGCAAACCCATGAGGGTGTTTGGGAAGCCTTTAAAATTGTATGAAGAGCTAAGCTCTGCAATCTCTCGTGATCCAAAACAAACTTATGAAAGACAAGCACGGAAACATCTCCTCCTTGTCTAGTGTAAAGAATGCAAAGATCGGAAGGACTATGGCTGTTCTTCCCAGCATGCTTCACATATAAACATGAGAAGCCCAGATCTGCTTCTGCAATTTTTTTAATTTTTAAGGCAGGCAGTAAGTAATTTTTGCAAACTAGAAATGTACTTCTCTTACCTGGTAGATACGGCAGCAAATTTTGAAATGTGTTGTTTTCTCTTATTTAGAGGTGTTTATTATTGACTATTATGTGGTGAGGATAAGTTATACATATACAATACCTAACACTCTATTCTTTATTTTTTCATTGTCGGCTGAATTCAGTCTTATCCATACACTTCTGTGCAACAGATACTCTTTTCTTATTAATCCCCATGCCATACCTGAGTGTATTCCCAACAGCCTGTCTCCAGTTTAACCTTTTAGTTTAATAGATAATTAACAACCCATAGTCTTCCAGGCGTTTGCAACATGCACGCACACACGCAAACACAATTTTCTATCATTTATCCACGTCAACAAACTCGCTGTTCTATGGAAAGGCTCTTTAATTCAGTAACGGCGATAATTACGGGAAAGAATAAGCCATGAGTGAGTTCATCTTGTGAGTCATTTTCGGGGTTAAGAGCTGTTCGCTGTGACATATGGAGACACTGTGGCAGTGATGTAGAGCATCGGTGTGAGAGTTTAATATGCCAGGCACGTTGAGTTACTCTCTTCTCTGTGAACTTAGGCGATACTTCAAAGCCACGCTTTTGTCATGTCTAAAGAATGTGTCATCGATGTGAGATTGGATCAAAGTTTCTGTTTTGTGTGTCTGAAGCTCTGTTCCACAACCTAGCGCGCTTCTAACACGGCATCCTAACCAGCACGGGAACTCAAACGTGACTGATTTGGAACGCTCTAAGGTAAATCCATGTGCCACACCAATAGCTTGTCTCACATGAAGCGCATTGGGAGATTTGACTCAGAATTGACCTGCTGGAGACATTAGCATGATACTCTAATAAGCATAAAACACAGCACACACAAATAATTGGGTAAAATATTATTGTTTTGATTACATTACAGCTGTTTTTATTGATACTTCCCGTATTGAATGTGGATCTGGAGCACATGATTCCTTATATACTGTAAGCATTTTAGGTTGTTATTGGATATCATTACTACTGTACATTGGTCGGAATTTTGTAGCTGTGACTTTGCAAAGCGTTTAAGGGACCTTTTAAATTATGCAGTACTGTGATAAAAACTGCAGAGATGACAAATGACACTACTGTAGGCAAGTGCTTCTAAAGTAAAACTGTCCAACAGTGACATCAACAAGTTACAGAGGGAAAAGTCATTTCTAATCAAGATATGATTGGATATAACTGGTTATGTTCGGCTGTGATTGGTTCATGCGATAAATCCCACCTTTTGTGTTTCAAATCAGTTTGAATGAACAATATAATGACATTAATGGAAAGCCAAATCAAAATGTATCAAAAAAAGACTTAAAATGGCTTGAAAACATGATCTGTGGGAGTTTTTAGTAAGTAATCAGCTTGGTGACATTTAAAGTAAATTTCCACATCTGTGATCAGTATTTACTGAGCTTTAATGACTGATGATCCAAAAAATAAAACAAAAATTGTTAAAAGTTAACTATTAAAAATAACAGTTGAACATAAGTTATTATGTTAATCTGTTGAGTTATTATTTTTGAATAAAAATGCATAAAAACACTAAATTGATGAGATTCATACTTGGCTTTAATAAATGGAATATTGATTACATTAGTAATGTAAAAAATATATACAATGTAACCGTTTTTTTCTTCTTTATTTCTTTCTTTTTCTTATAGTGTAAGCAATGTTTATTTAACCTGGGGCATGAATTTACATTTGATTAAAAAAATAAATAAATAAAAAATAACATTGTCTCCTCATTTCAGAGCATCACCGCACATATATTATCTTTGTTGTAAATATAACAAAGATTATTGGAGTATGTTTTACAAGAAAATACAAATTCATTCTTTCTAAGAAAATGCCATTTTAATCTTTCTACCTCAAAATTTTAATTTAAATTTAAGTTTAAATAATTTAAGTTTAATTTAATGTGTTACCTGCGGTTTGTAATTATTCATGAAATTTACTAGCAATTTTTGAGCAAAAAAGTTCAAAGTAAGTTTCTGTTATTTTACTGTTTATTTTTGCTTTTATTTTTGCTTTTATTTGATTTTAAAAATACATTTGCAGTCTTAACACAGAGGACTTCTGCAAAAGCTTGTCTGACAAAATAGTGCATAGAAACACTTGATTAGATAGGACTGGTCAATATTTTTTATGCTTTAACAAAAAGTCTATTATTAATAAAAAGTTCAAATAAAATACCATTATATAAATGTAAAGTACCATGAGGTATTTCAAAGGATCAATTTTGAAATCACATGAACTAATCATTTGAACTTTAGATGTAAATATAACGATAATCGCATCCAACAGTGCATTCAAAGCATTTTTTATAATGACCAAAACAGGTATAGTCTGCATTTGCAATAATGGCACATTAAGAGCACTGGCAGTTTCAGTAATGGTCTCTGATTTGATGTAAACCGCGTAAGCAGCTTGTCTGAGTCTGGGCCTCAGTGGAGTTGACTTCTGCTGGTCCCAAACACTCAGTCACCGCAAAGCCAGACAGCATAAGCCACCAGACACCCTGCAGTTCTATTAGATTTATTATCTTCTCACAAAGCAAATCTGACCTTCTCCCTTTGTCCTCTCTTTCCTTCTTTCTCTTCCACGTTTTAACTGTCTTTACCACTGTATCTCTTGAAGAATCTGTGCTTTACTTGTTACTAATACGTCTGTTCCATCATCTTCTTGTTCTGAATGATGTCACAGTGACAAAATGAGCAAGAGAAATCCAGGACAAGAAGTCTGAGGGACTTCGTTACTCTTTTGTCCTTCAAGGACTCTTTTTTGAAGCCTTTACCATTCTTAAAATCACTGCAGGTGCACTGTTGATGATTATTCTGAGAAAAGTATGATGATCCACTTTTTTTGAAGATGTGTGTGGGCCAGTGAGTACACACCTGTATTTGCCTAAGTCCCAAATCTGTTTATCTTATGTAATGCACCATTAAGCGGTGTAATCTTGTTTGAGAGGCTAGGTCACTCACTTATAATCAAGGGTTTGAAAGGTTGGACCCTGATGGGTCCTGTGCAATTTCATTACAACCCTGGAGATGAAAAACTGGAGACAAGGTTAAATTGATCCCCAGAGACATTAGTCCAAATGAACCCTGGCTTACAAACTCAATGCGTCTCTTATAGACTAACAAACCGAATGTTATACAGTAAAGATTTTTTTTTTTCTGTCACCTCCTAATAGTGTTGCTCACACCAATTTTCTTTTTTTCCCTTAGCTCCCTTGAGGCAATGAGCATGGACAGTCCATCTGGGACAAACCCTGTCTACTGCCTCTCTTTTGTTTCCACTCAAAACTGCACCTGGAACGAGTGTATAAACTGGGATCACACTCCTCAGCCCTCAGAGATGGGCAGATATCATTTATTATCCGGTAGCCTTAAGTCTTAAGGTATCTGTACACATCCAATTTCTGTTTAAAGATATAATGCAGCATAAACATTGTACAGCACTGACTCATAGTTTCCAAACCAGCTCTGGTGCTCCTTCAGAACAGCCTTAAACTTTCTACATTTCAAAATTGATATCATTCTTAGGGTTTTTTTTTTCTATTTGTAATTTTATTATTCAATGTCATGTTAAAAACATTAATGTTATAACATTTCTGTATTCATAATGTCTGTGTAGTTTGTATAAATGTGGTATATATACTACTTCAGATGAAGCTACTGTGCTGCAGTGTAAAGTTGACATACATTAAGAAAACAGTTCACCCAAAAATGAAAAAAATTGGATAAAATGTACAGACATTTATGAAATTTACTTACTTTACTTTACTAAGTTTTACATGAGTCTGAATGGGTGCTGTCAGAATGAGAGTTCAAACATCTGATCAAAACATCATAATAATCTACAAATAATGTAAATAATCCACAAGCTGTGTGTTTGTAATAATCAAGACGTTTTTAATGTCTTTAATGTTAAATGCAAGTCTTCTGTCTATAATATTGCTTTCTCCAGTGAAAATGTTGTCTCGTCTGAATCAGAAGAGATATATGCACAGATCAAGCAATGCTTGCAAAGCAAAACAGTCCAAAACAAACAGATGTGAGAGGACAACCAGGGATTGACTTTTACACTAGTATTTCATACAGAAGTGACAGTTTGAAGATAAAAGCATTAATGATGGATTGGTTTCTTACAAACACGCAGCTTTTCACTTCACAAGACGTTAATTGATGGACAGGAGTCATGTGGATTACTTGTGGATTATTGTGATATTTTTATCAGCAGTTTGGACCATTCTGACGGCACCCATTCGCTCCAGAGTATCCATTGGTAAGCAAGTGATATAATGCTAAATTTCTCCAAATATGTTCTGATGAAGAAACAAATTCATCTACGGTAAATATTAGATGATCTGAGGGTGAGTAGATGTTCTGCAAATATTCATTTTGGGCTGAACTATTTATTTAATTCATGGCAAAAATATGATATTTGTATACAAAACCATTACAGTCTCAAAAGTTGAAGCAGCATTCAGCATTAGGCTCTTTCAGGACTCGTTTTAGATGATGTAACTCATCACACCATCACTCCATTACAAAACAATCTAATGATGTTAGGCCCTATTAACTAACCAGAACGTAAATGTTACAACAACTGTCATTTGCATCTTCATGAAAATTGCCTTTGAAATATTACTAAGCTTCCCAATTTCATTAAGAATCTGCATTAAAATGCTTCATTTACTGTAGACCTAATAGTGTTGCTCACACAAATTTTCTTTTCTTCCCCTCAGCTCCCTCAAGGCAATGAGCATGGACAATCTATTGGGACAATCCCTGTCTACTTCCTAACCTCTGTTTCCACACGTACAGTAACAGCGCCTGGGACGAGTGTATAAATCTTTGATCACAATCTTCAGCCCTCAGAGAGCAGCGCATATCGATAATTATCCTGTAGCCAGCAGTGCCTGCTTAGCAAGTCTTACATGCATTAATGCATGTAAGAAAGATTTCTTTTTCTTTTTTACATAACTATTACAATCTGGCATTTTGAATAGAGACAGACTGATGAAGTTTGACCAATATTTGTCCTGATATACAATCTTTTCAACTTCAACTAGATCTCTGCTATAGATAACTGATGCCATTTTACTGATCACTACAAAAAAGCAGCCTTTATGGTATATGCTGTTTAAAAGTAGAGCAACTTATTTGTGACCCTGTACCACAAAACCAGTTATAAGCCGCACAGGTATATTTGTAGCAATAGCCAAAAAAACATTGTATGGGTTAAAATTACTGATTTTTCTTTTATGCCAAAAATCATTTGGATATTAAGTAAAGATCATGTTCCATTAAGATATTTTGTAAATTTCCTACCATAAACATATATCAAAATTTAATTTTTGATTAGTAATATGCAATGCTAAGAACTTAATTTGGACACCTTTAAATGCTTTTTTATATTTTTTATTTTATTTTATTTTATTGCACCCTCAGATTCTAGATTTTCAAATAGTTGTATCTTGGTCAAATATTGTCCTATCCTGTTCAGTTTCATTTAATGTGTAAATCTCAACTGGTTTTGCAATCCAGAGTCACATACAATACATTGTTTAGATAACTACATTGAGTCTATAATAACAGCCATTCATTCTATATCATTTAAGATTCAGGCAGCCCTTAAAAAAAGATGAAAATAATCAGCCACCATCCAGATTGCAAACAACTTTGAATACATAATCTTAATCATCATCAATAATAATATAACACTATTCTGAACATATGTTGTGTTATTGTTGTATAATGATTCATTTTTGTATATAAATAAAGCAAAAACAAAGCAATTAAAAACATGTTCTGCATATTGTTTTGGGGCACTTGGATATATATAAAAAATATATATATATGCATATTGGTATAGTCACCAGAAATCAATACGGGGTGATCTCGAAGTTGAACTCAAACCAACACTGCAGCATTAAGCATCCATGCAGTCATTAGGACCTTTTAGGATGATGAAACCCCAAAACAGCATTACAACAAAATAGTCTGTTAGAAGACCTTTTAAGTAAACAAAACAAGAATATCAATCAATATTGGCCGTCAAATCTCATGACGCCTCGCCAATTCATTAAAATCTACATTAGAAAAACGCTTCATTTACTTTACAGACCAGGTTTCCATGGCCAGTTGCGTGATGTGTCCAATCTTGTTGACCAAACGCACGCACTGGCACCTGCAGATACGAAGGCGTTTGAGCGCTTTCACTTTTGCGACGCATCAATGATGCTCGACAAAAGACGTTTTAGAACTTAAATGCGAATGTAACGAATCCCCCGTATGGCGTCCCTTACCTGATGCACCTCACTATATGGATATTGAATCGCCCCTCGTATCAAACAAGGAGGGTGCTCCGTGGTCTTCCTATGTGGCAGGAGAGTCTGGAAACACTATTTATCATTGGCTTCCTCACGAGATCCTCATATTCCAGATGTGGAGCCAGTGGAACGCGTATAGCGAATGTACAAACCTCTTGTCTTTCCTCTATTTTCTTTTTCTACTCTCTCACACATGCATTAACACGCTCTGCACACACGCCCCAGTGGGCTCTCCACGCGTAAACGCCATGAGGAGCATCCCTGACTCCAATGCGCATTTTATCCCTCCTGTACGCGCAGCTTATTTCAGTGTATTCAACCCAGCGCAGTTCTCACGGTACAGAAATATCAAGGTTTGGTCAGCGGAAAGGCTGTTTAACTCACATTGCCAAACGGACGCTAGATACAGGTGGTTTTGCGAATCTCCGACGTCTTCTTCCAAAAGTGCGGAGCGTGGAATATTTTAAAAGAACAAGTGCGTCTAGCGCTCGTATGGCGGCATCTTGTCTTCATATTGGGCTTCGCGGCAGCTGCAAAGATTCCAGCGTTCGCGCGCTGCGGTTGTCATGGTGTCAGACTGAGGGATGCTGCTGTGGCGCTTGATTCGTGACATCACACAGCCGTTAGAATTGCCACAAGTTTTCTTTTATTGGTTAACACTTACGGGGTTTCCCTTCTTATAATTTAACTCTTAAATGTTGGAGTTAGGGATGCTTTTTGCTACTATATTCCATTCCTTCTAACAATGGGAATCATTCTGTTACAGAAATAGATCCATGTGTAAATGGAAAAGTCATCGTTTAAACAGCCGTCGTTACCAAACCTTATTGACTTTCTTTCTGAAGTATGTTTATGCTGCGTTGCATTTTTCCACTTCACAAAACCATATAGTGATCAAGGGCTGCCTGTCAGTGTCCAAAATAAGCATAAAAACGTAGTCTTTATGACTGCTTTTGACAATGCAACTTTTTAAAGGAATAGTTCAACCAAAATTTAATTTTACTGAAAATGTACTTACCCAGGCCATCCAAGATGTATGATTTTGTGTTTTTTCATCAGAACAGATTTGGAGAAATGTAGCATTACATCACTTACTCACCAGTGGATTCTCAGCAGTGAATGGGTGCCGTCAGAATGAGAGCTGATAAAAACTTTACAATAATTCACAAGCCATAATGTCTTGTAAAGTAAAAAGCTTCAAGTTTGTAAGAAACAAATCTATTAAGGCATTTTATCTGCATTTTAACTGTCGCTTCTTTACAAATTACCATAATTCAATGCTTCTTCAGTGTAAAAGTCAATGTTGTTCTCTTACATCTATTTGTTTTGGACTAGTGCTTGATCTGTGCGTATTTCCTGATTCAGAGGAGACCACATTTTCACTGGGGAAAGCAATATTATAGACAGAGGACTCATATTTTAGCTGGTAGCAACGGTTTGAAGTTAAAAGCTACTTGATGGATTTGTTTATTACAAATACGCAGTTACATTACTTGGATTGGATTATTGTGATGTTTATATCAGCTGTTCAAACTTACATTCTGGCACCCATTCAAACTCATATACATCTTGGATGGCCTGAGGGTAAATAAATTTCATACATTTTTATACATTTTGTGCAAATTTTCATTTTTGGGTAAACTATTTCTTTTTTCAACTTCACATTGTAGTATATATACCACATTTATACAAACTGTTCAGTGCTAAATAAATGCATTTACGCAGACATTGTGAATACTTTTTAAGGGAATAGTTCAACCAAAATTAAATTTAGCTGAAAATGTATTAACTCTCAAGCCATTTAAAAAGTAAGTTTGTTTGTTTCTTCATCAGAACCAAGTACCATAATTTTTATAAGCATTTTCTATGACTAGTGCTTGAACTGCGCATATTTCTCTCCTGATTCAGACAAGACAACCTTTACACTGGAGAAAACAATATTATGGACAGAGGACACACATTTTAGCTGGTAGCAATGGTTTGAAGTTAAAAATGTCTTGATGGATTTGTTTATTGCAAATACACAGTTTGTGGATTACTTACATTATTTGTCGATTATTGTGACGTTTTTATCAGCTGTTTGAACTCACATTCTGACGGCACCCATTCAAGCCCATATACATCTTGGATGGCCTGAGGGTAAATAAATTTCATACATTTTTATACATTTTATGCAAATTTTCATTTTTGGGTAAACTATTTCTTTTTTCAACTTCACATTGTAGTATATATACCACATTTATACAAACTGTTCAGTGCTAAATAAATGCATTTTTGGATGAACTATAACTATGTATTAACTATTAACTATTAACTATGTATACCACATTTATACAAACTGTTTGGTGCTGTTTTGGTGCTGTAGAAATGTTCAACTGAAAATGTACTCATCCTCAGGCCATCTAAGATGTACATTAATTCAGTTCTTCATCAGAACAGATTTGGAGAAATTAGCATTACTTACCAATGGATCCTCTGCAGTGAATGGGTGCCATTAAAATGAGAGCTGATAAAAACATTACAATAATCCACAAGTAATCCACACGACTCTAGTCCATCAATGAATGTCTTGTCAACTGTAAGGTGTCCTATTAAATATGGTAAAAAAAAAAAATAATGATATATATTTTAAATAACTGTTAATGTAATTTATAAGACACTAAGCACCAAACAGCAACTGACTGGCATGTTTGAATATGTGGATGAATGCCAATAAGGTATGACTGTCGTCAGAAAATAATATTCACTGCTAAATGTCTCTTCACTTTGACTTGCCTGTAATTGCAAGCAGAATCAGAGACGTAACAGCACCCGCTCTCTAATGTGTGAGTCAGTGATGTGTTTGGACAGAGCTTTGGAAATTTATGTCCCTGGATATTGACTGGTGTTTCTTCTAGCCGCCTCAAGGCATAGATGTGATTCACAATAGCCATTTTGCCCTTATTTGCTGAGGACCTGAACACAAGAGAAACATTACAGAGTCACACTGTGAGCTCACACTCATCGCCATTAAATAATCATTAAATACACACCTCCTCTCAGCTCAATCCATCATCAAAGGGAAATTTCCCTAATCTTGATTCCACGATTCTGGGATTCTAGGATCTTTCTCTGGACTTCACATCTCATGTTAAAGTCCTGAAAACAATGTACATAAAGGAAGAAAACAAATGTACCATTTTCCTTTTCCCTATTGGCAAAAGCGACACATTACCATTCCTGGACATTTAACCTGTGTGTTACAATAGAGGGTTTTCTCGATGCATCATCAATAGGCCATGTTGCAGCAAAGAATGTATACAACGCCAACGAACCGAACAAAACTAGCATATCTGCTGATTATTGCTGCTGAAAATGGTCAATTATTGTCATGTTTTTGGGCTGTACTAATCAGTCTGACCAAGAAAAACATTTGGAGTACTATAGACTGCCATGCAGAAGTTATAACAAATCAAGGAGAAGAGTGCAAAAAACTGTCTGAGGAACAAAAGATGTTTGTGGTTGGCCAAAGTGAACCAGGATTTCTGTAGCAAGAATCTTGACAACATTTGTTTTTGTTATTTTCATTTCCTGTCAGGTATGTGATATTTTAGGCTAATGTCTTCATTAATACTGTTTGTATGTATCTTTACCACCTATTAACTTTAGTTAACTTTAACATTGCACCCTTTCCTTCTTACTAAGTCCTTCTCTATATGATTTAGCAGCTTCCACGTTTTTTATGTGGTTTAGACAGCATAAATTAGCAGAACAACATATTCAGTAGTACATTAACTGTGCAATCAATGCTGTTGTTTACATCCAAGTATCACCAGTATGGCTGCGCATTCGAGTAACTAACTAAATCGTGACATGAAACCTCCAGTCAATTCATTTATGTCTTTTGAAGCAAACATCACTGTTTCTGGCAAAAAGAAAAAAGAAAAAAGAGTCCTCTATTTAAAATATTGCTTTCTCCAGTGAAAATGTTGTCCTGTCTAAATCAGGAGAGACAAATATACACCGATTAAGTACAGTTTACACATGTAAACAGTTAGAAGCAAATATGTAGGTGGATTTTGATGCAAGAGGATAACAGGTGTTGGACTTTTTCACATTATTATGGACTTTTGGCATTTGACAATTTTGCTCAGAAATTACAATATGTGGTAAGACAACTTACCTAATTAAAAGAACAGTTCACCCAACAATGAAAATCTGCTGAAAAGCCTAAAGCAATGGTTTAAAGTAAAAACATGCAGCTTTTCGCTTCACGAGATGTTAACTGATGGTCTGGAGTGGTGTGAATGACTTGTGGATTATTGTGTTTTTATCAGTAGTTTGGACTCATTCTGACGGCACCCATTCTCTACAGATCCTTTGGTGAGTAAGTGATATAATGCTACATTTAATCCAGTTTTGATGAAGAAATAAACTCATCTATGGATGGTCTGCAGATGAGTACATTTTCAGTAAATGTTCTTTTTTTCAGTTTATATTAATATAAACTAGGTAGCTGCAAAATAAGAAACTTTATTCCTTACATTCATTTCAGTTTTCCTACATTTTTATGTAACTGAATGGTTTTTCTATACCAAAGGTTTTTTAGCGTATGCCCACATTTTTGTTCACACTGTTTTGACATTTAGCTGTGATGATTTCAGGTTTTACTGATTGCATTCAGTCCAAACAAAACGTGAACCACACATGCTAAATAATTAAAAATCCTAAATGGCAAGGTAAGGTATAGGGGCTGTGGGTTAGAAAATGCAACATTTCCCCATCATGAATGAAAAACAAATGAGTGTTGCTTTAATGCAGGATGTTCCTACTGTAGTAAATCCAGGGGTTATTTCTATTTTTAGTTGTATTTTTGCAAGATGAATTTGCTGTTTTCTGCAGCATTACTTAATTTAGTGAAATAGGTATATTTTACCCAGTAGTTAAGTTAAAATATGAGTTTGCAATACACTCAATGAGATGACGAATACTTTAAATGCTTTAGTCATGGTGAATGTTTATTGCTGCAATGAAAGCACCTCAGTGCATAAGTACACTTATCTATGAACATCCACATGTAGCAATTGTTTCTGCCCAGATTCCTCTCTGTCTATTCAAGTAATATTAAATAATAAATTTGCTTCCCTTCCACAAAGGAATAGGCCATTCGTTCTCCTTACTTCTACTTCTACTTTGTCCAATCTGAAGAAATCCTACTGAGGTTTCATTATCTATCGATGTTGCTTTGTTGGAAACATAACATTAGAGACTGCGTCAGATTTAATGGAACTCAGCACATATTATTCACTGTGTTCAGTGAATATTTTTTTAAAAGTAATTTCTTTTATTCATTAGCATCAGTGATAAGGAAGTAGGAAGTTACAGTTTCCTTTAGAAGACACTGAAGGCACACTTAAATTGCTTGAATCAAGCTGCATTAAAATAAGTATGACTTATATTTTAGTATGACTTATGATTTTATATTTTGCTAAAGAAAGAAAGCATAAGCAAACACTCAGAAAAGCTCTCTTTTATTTATAAATCTAAGTTTGTTTGGTAATTCATTTAATGAAACTGACAAATTTTGTAAATGTGTGATTTAAAAGTATTCTTTCTGAAAATAAGACAATCAACACAAATAATATTCAAACATGACTGTATAAAATCAGTCAATAGTTCACCCAAAAATGAAAAAGTACTCACCCTCAGACCATCCAAGATGTAATTTCATTTGTTTCTTTAACAGAACAGATTTGGAGAAATTTTTCATTACATTATTTGCTCACTAATGGACCCTCTGCAGTGAATGGGTGCCGTCCGAATAAGAGTCCAAACAGCTAATAAAAACATCAAAAAATATCTTGTGAAGTGAAAAGCTGCAAGTTTGTAATAATCAAATCCATCATTCAGATGTTTTTTAATGCAAAATGTTGCTTTCTGTTAAAATCCTAGAAGTCCTATACCATTGGTGTGGATTATTATGATGTTTTTATCAGCTGTTTGGACTCTGACAGCAAACATTCACTGCAGATGATCCAAACCCAATAAAGAAACAAACTCATCTGTATCTACCAGATGGTGAAGAAATATACATTTCTGTGAGAACTGTTCCTTTAAAATGTGGTTTACACTCCCTTTGGATTCATTATGTTAAACATCCTGGTAATATATTATGGCAATTTATCCACAGTTGCTTGCTACAATCGTTCCTGGAATAATGAATAATTGATAAAGAGCTTAAAATGATTGCACTATAAAAACAGACACCTACACTTCCTCTCCTTTCTGATTATGAGCCACATTAACAATGGACAAGCCCTCCATTCTCATTTGACAAAGTGATGTATTTGAACAGAGCTGGACGGCTCTATTAAATAATACATTAAACATGGTTGTAATTTGAATGCATGCAAAGTATGGGGCTAGAACTGGTGGAATGAGATTGGTTTATCTCACTGACATCTCATTTCAAATGAATGAGAGGGAAAGCGGGTGTTTACAAATTTCTCAGAATGACAATCTATATACATGAAAGTGGACTTACACTACCTCAGTCAACAGTTCAGTAAAAAAGTTTAGTGACCGTATGACAGTGGCGAGCGTTTTTTTTTTTACCAGGTATGCTAAGTCGATTTGTGTGCACATTTCCTACATTATTTGTAAATAAGTAAATAAATTTATCTCCAATCCTTTTTCTATCCTTTCAGGTTTATCCATATTTTTTCATTCTAGAAAAACATATAGTTGCTTTTCCAAGTAAAAACCGACAAACAACGTTTACACGTATTACGTTATGATACGTAATATTCAGAGGGCGGGGATGTGGTGTATATGTCTCTGCTTATGAATGATTTTTCTTTTTTATTAATTCCCAGTGAATAGGAGTTAAAACTCCCACCCGGGTGATACGACCATGCAAAATGCCAAAAATGATAATAGGCTGATAATCTTTAAAATATTGCCAAGTAACGTTAAACAACAATACAATCAAAGAAGAAATCAGATTTTATTATTTCCTATTTTTTGTCTAATGTGTGTTATTATTTTACACATTTTATATAGATTTTTATACACTTTTTTATTTTAATTTTCCACTTAGGCATGTTAACAATAACGTATATATCTTCAACACTGTCTATTATATGTTTTCAGAGGACTTTTTTATTTGATTTAGTCGAGTTTTACATCAAATACAATGTGATTTTCGGCAATCGAGATCTGGCAGCAACAGCGCATTTTTCTGCTTGGGCGTGAGCAAGCTTCCGTAACTGGCGTAGATTTACAGAATTACTGTTGTTTGTCAAATAAATAATTTAATGGATCAACTGACAATCATGATGCTTCAGGCACTGCTTAAACACGTTTTAAAGTCACACACAGTTAGTTCTATGTCTGTGTACTTCGGTGTTTAGCCATATTTTGTAAAGGGCGTTTGACTTTCTTTGCATGTTTGCTTTGTAAACACTGGGTCAGTACTTCTGCCTATGTCACGCATGCGTGAATACATAATACGAGAGGTCAAACTAGTGCAAGATGAGCATTTGTGGGTAAAAACTAGATAAATTTGTATTTTTCTTATGCCCTTATTCCTCGGCTGGGATTGTGTAGAGCCCTTTGAATCTGCATTGAAACTGCAGTTTGGATCTTTAACCCATTGGCCACCATTGAAGTCTACTATATGGAGAAAAATCATGGAATGTTTCCTTTGCGAATGAAGAAAGAAAGACATGAACATCTTGGATAACATGGGGGTGAGTAAATTATCAGGATTTTTTTTTTAATTCTGGAACTGAACTGATAAGTTCAAATGGTGTTATTTATGACTAAAACCGCATAGAAATTTATATTGTTCAGCATTTAAAGGAAATAGGATTATGATCTTTACTGGAGACACAAAAGGTACCCGAATACCAGGAATGACCCATGTAGGTTTAAGTCCCATTGGTTACGGTTACCAATAATTTGAATACCAACAGTATTTTTGACTGTACTTTTTGGTGACATAAGCAGAGCACAGAGAAACATCCACTCTAACCCTGCTTGTTCTGCCAGTAATTTGAAAACAAAAAAGGAAATTGTTTTTCAAGACACAAATGTTGTTCAACCTGTAGGGGAAGTTGTAAGTGTCTGTGGATAAGATTTTTACAAGATTAAAAAAAGAGGTAAGAAAAAAACAACAGCTGTGAAATACAATCATTATATAAAGTGAAACACATACGACTCTATAAAAAGCTTAGTTAATGTAATTAGATACAGTCATTTTGGTATTGAGTGAGCAGCTTTAAATGATGGGGGGAGTTTTTGCTGTTTTCTTGAGAAGACTAACTAAAAATGAAATTACAGAATTACCTGGCATTATAGTTCTTGGATAAGGTCACCATGAATGGAGAGCAACCCTAAATAGGGAGCGAGAGACTGACTGGAAAAGAAAGAGGAAGTCAACAGACCGTACAAGACACTTACATCTCATAGTGATAGATGGTAAAAGGTGGTTGTCGCCTGTCACTTTAGTCCTAGTCATAACCATGAATCATTTCACGCCAATCTCATTTAATAGGTCATCAGACCTTTTTTCAAGTTGAGTGTGCTTGGTTATATAAAATATTGATGTTAAACTCTCCTCCAAACTGTCATCCTTATCATCTCAGGCAGAAATGCAATGCTCACACAACCTCACACAACACAAGGTTTATTACTGGCCACAAAAGCAACATCTTTAATTACTGGATCCATGAATTAAATACATCAGACGAGAGAAATATTATATGATGTTTTCCAGTGATTTCTATACATCTGATATCCAGAAGATGGCAGTATCGGTCAAAACCCTTCAAATCCCTTGGCTTGCATCTATCTGCGCTCTTTTTGGATGTCTGAAGTATTTACCTAAAAAAGTGAACCATATGCTTTGAGGTAAAGTCTTAATACTGGTGTAATTATGTTTTTTTGCATACCAGTACATCACCAGTGCAGTATGCTTTTATGATGTTGCAATGGCATGCAAATTAGTATTCAGCCTCTTTTGGTAGTAATAATTATTTACTGTAACAAAGGGAAATGTATCACATGTTTACGATAAAATGCAAAAAAAAAAAAAAAAAAAAAATCCTTACAGTACTTGTGTTTTCACTGTCACATGGCTTTGTTTCCATATGAGGTAAATGTGTGTCTTTTCAGCACATTTGGCTAGTAAAAGCATTGTTACATCTTTGGAGGCTCATCTTCCATTCGGCAAGATGAGCTTGGTTTCAGTTTCAGCCACAAGCCTGGGCCACTGCACTAAAATGTTCCACTGCAGTAGCACAACAGATCATTTAACATAAAGGCTGTGCAAAGCATTATCCCTTTCACAAAATAAAATAAAATTCAAATTAAACTTTGTACAAATCAAACTTTGTATGGCAACAATTAAAGAAAAAAGAATCATCAGGTAACCCACCAGTTCAGTTGGTCACACTGGAAAACATAATGTCATTTAATAACCGTAACACAATAATATGGTGCTGAGTGCTAGTGCGGCTGTGTTTGCCTTTAACTGGCCACTCCATGTTGAGACCTTCAGACTTTTGTATTGAGCAGCTGTAGAAAAAAAGGTTTGTAACATTAACAAGTGTCCTATACAAGAGCATTGTAACATACAACAACTAAGAATCAAAATAATCTTCCTTCAGCTCAAACCTGTGACATTGAGATGCACGAAATGGCCTTTTGCTTGAGTTCCACTGTTTAGACATGTGGCATCACACTGGTAGGAGCCACTGTCTTGAAGCTTTAAGGAACTAATTGTCAGGAAAATGTTCCGTAGCCTGTGCTCAGCTCTTTCTGTTTCATTTACTCTGATCAGATATCTGTTAGGATCCATAATGGGAAACTGCTCACTGCTGTTTTTATACCACCATGTGGTCTGAATGTCACAATCCTTTGTCTTATACTCCACTGTGCACTTGAGAGACAGCAAAAGACCTTCAGTCTTCGTTATCATCTCATGCGGGTATTTCACAGTCACTGCACAAGGGAAATATTTTGTATTAGCCCATCAGAACTACAGAGTGTATTAAAAACAACCTGAGCACCAAATTGACTTTCACAAAAACCTTAATTAAAACAAATGTGACCCTGGACCACAAAACCAGTCTTAAGTAGCACAGGTATATTTGTAGCAATATCCAAAAAATATATTGTAGAGCCCTACAATGTCGGGGTCAAAATGATCGATTTTTCTTTTATGCCAAAAATCATTAGGATATTAAGTAAAGATTAGGTTCCATTAGGATATTTTGTTAATTTCCTACCGTAAATATATCAAAACTTAATTTTTTTTTTTTTTTTTTTTGCACCCTCATATTCCAGATTTTCAAACAGTTTTATCTCAGCCAAATATTGCCTCACCCTATGCCCAAACCATGCATCAATGGAAAGCTTATTTATTTAGCTTTCAGATGATGTATAAATCGTACCCTTATGACTGGTTTTGTGGTCCAGGGTCACAAATGTGTCCAATGATTTATATATATATATAACTAGCAAAGAAGTGCTAACCTGAGTTCTACCACATCTGCTGACAGTGACATATTGCACTAGAGTACATTTTTAAATATAAAATTTAGATAAATATTTTAGTTAAGAATTTAATTAGACTTACCTGCTGTTAGAAAGGTCAGATGACTGATGAAAACAACCATTATAAGAAGCACAGCGGGCGGGTGAAGCATCTGCATGTTTTTGTGCTCAATCAGATGAAATGGCTAACTTGACTACCTTAAGTTTGTCTGACCGTATAAAGACAATTCCCGTTGAATTTTACAGAAGCAGTATAATTTAAGACAATCACAGCTCACATACCTGCTGAAACAAAGATGTAGCAGATGAGCGAACAAAATCTCAAAATGAACTTGTGTTTGGTTCTCGCTGGTGGTGGTGGATATGCAAGTTGTGTTAAATGTTGCATAAACACCTTTTATGCAGCATTTAACACCTCAGACCTTGTACAGGAATCACATCAACTTTTACTGCTAACATGTGGTTAAAGCATTAAATGCACCATTTTCAGCTAAACCAGACAGAGCATCCCTTTTTCATTTTTTGCATAAAGTCAGATATACTGACTGTAAGACAAAAACAGTTTGGGGGCATTTTTTATCTCACAATTCTTATTTTCTTATAATATCTTACAATTCTGCAACTTTTGCATGGCTTTACTTTCAATTGATTCATAAGATGCAAATGTATGAGCATGAAAATCTAAAGTATGAATATTATATGATATAGTTATTCTCTGTGATCAAACTACTCTGACATAGTGTGTAAAAATATTATTTGTATTAATGCAATGGAATGCTATTTAGCAAATAATTTCATGATTACTTGAAAGAACACATGGTTTAGAATCCAGAAGTTCATATTAACAAAGGTCATGAACAAAATGTTTGTGATTTTGCTGTTTTGGCAGGCTAAAATGCGCTCAATATTGTAATTAACTGTTTTTATTTGAGTCAAACATATTATTTAGCATGAATAAACTAAGCTGACTGCATTAGGCAGAAAATTGTGAAATATAAATATAGCTGCAAGGGGCAATTAAGGGGCCAAGCACTATAAAGCAAACAAGCATCAGATCAACTGTAACTGTTATTGCTTTTGACCAGTAGGTGGCGCTGTTATCATGTATGTGTTCTGTGTGAGGTGACAATGACACACAAAGTTTGGTGTCAATACGTCAAAGCTTTGCAGAGATACAGCCTCAGACATAGTCTGGCATCATGCCTCAATTTTGTTGTGGTGCTATACAAAGTATACAAACAGTTTTGTCTATCAACACGAAATTCATAACTGACAATGAGCTGACAATGGCACGCACAAAGTTTGGTGTCAATATGTCAAGGCTTTGCATAGATACAGCCTTAGACACAGTTTGGCATGATTCCAGCAAATTCGTTGATGTGTATATCGACACAGGCAATTTTTTTTTTTTTTTTTTTTTGTATTAACTGGAACACTTATCCCCCAAACAAATTGTGGGCTAAAGTGTACCCACTTTGTTTCTGTGTTAGGTAACTGTGTGTCTTGTGCGACACATTTGGCTGGTAATTTTTTTTTTATTTTTACCTGTGTGGGCTCATCTTCCGTTCAGCAAGATGAGCTTGGTTTCAGTTTATACCACAAGCCTGGACCACTGCACTGAAATGTTCCACTGCAGTTAAAATGAATGTAGCACAACAAGTAATCTAACATACAGGCTGTGTAATTATTCTTTTCACAAAATAAAACAGAATTAGAATAAAACTCAATTTTGTACAGCAGTGTAACAATTTATGGCAAAAATGTATTTAAAAAAAAATTATCATCAGGTAACCTTTATTTATAAAGCGTCAATCTGCTACCTTGTAACTAATCTGCTACCTTTTAATCTAACCAACCTTATAACAAATTCTTAGGTACATATGCTGTCACATTGAACATTGACTTTGAACCACGTCTAGAGTACAAGAAAAGTCCAGTTAATCACTAGCAGATTTATAGTAGTCCATGTCATCTGTATTGCTCCATACTGAAAACACAATGTAATTTCATAACACTATAATAATAATATCAAGGCACTGAGTGCTAGCATAGCTGCGTCTGTCTTTAACCGGCCGCTCCATGTTGAGGCCTTCAGACCTTTGTATGGATCAGCTGTAGAAAAAAAAAAGGTTTGTGGCATTAACAAGCTTCACATACAAGAACTAAGAATCAAAATAATGTTTCTTCAGCTCAAACCTGTGACGTTGAGACGCACAAGATGGCCTTTTGCTTGAGTCCCACTGTTGCGACATACAGCTTCACATTGGTAGGAGCCACTGTCTTGAAGTTTCAAGGAATTGAATGTCAGGAAAATGTTCCTTTCCCTGTGCTCAGTTCTTTCTGTTTCATTTACTGTGATAAGATATGTGTTAGGATCCATGAGGGGCAAACTTTCAAAGCTGTTGTTCATATACTTCCAATTGGCTTCAATGTCGCAATCCTTTGTCTTATACTCCACCGAGCACTTGAGAGACAATAAAAGCCCTTCAGTCTTAGTTACTGGTTCACGAGGGTATCTCACAGTCACTGCACATGCAAAATATTTTGTATTAGCTCATGAAAAGTACTGAAAATACAACAAACAAATGTGTCCACTTAATCATATATGCAAAAAAAAAAAAAAAAAGTTAAAAGCGCTAACCTAAATGCTACTACATCTGCTGTCAGTAACATATTAAAATATGTATAAATATTCTTACTTAAGAAGAGAGTGAGACTTACCTGTTGCTAGAGAATTTGGCTGGCTGCAGAGAACAAACATAATTAGAAAAGCAGTGGTCGGCTGAAAGATCTGCATGTTTCTGTGCTCAGTCAGTCAGAGGAAATGGCTAACTTAAATATGGCTGAAGTTTGTATGATGCTGCACCACATCAAGACAACTTCCTTTAAACTCTGCAGATGCAGCACTGATGCATCATTTTAGACAGACAATCACTGATCACATGCCTACTGAAAAATAGATGTGGCAAAGCGCAGTTTGAAAGCTTTTTTTTTTTTTTGAGGAAATAAAATCTTAAATCAACTTGTGTTGATTTTTTAGTGGTGGTTTGATACGGCAAGTTATTTTAAATGCAGCATAAGCGCATAAAGTAGGTTTACCTTGTACTAGAATCATACCTCAACTTTTACTGCTAACAGTAAAAGTGGTTACAGCTTGCCAAAATAGTGTCTATTTACACTAAGTGCAAATAGCCCACCTTGTTGGCAGTGGATATTTACACTAACTCCGCCCACCAATGTGTAATGTGGCTAGTCAACACTACAAAGGATGGCTGTCAATCATCAGATCCAGTGGCGAAGCAGTTAAGGTGTGCGATTAAAGCTTTTCGACACGGATGACCCCCGGATTCAATTCCACCTTATGGCGGAAATTCCATCTTTTTTTCATCCTTTTTAAATCTCATATAATATCGGAAAAAGCATTGATTTTCAATAAAAATTAAGGAAATAATCGAAAATTGTAAAATAAAGTATCGGTTAGGCTAAGGGTAGGTGTGTAGGGAGGGCTTATTGTCCCACTAAGGCTGCATCCATTTAATAAATTGAATTAAAACGATAATTTACACTCAATGCATAATTACTGAATACTGTTTTAATATAAAACAATAGTAATAATTGTATCTATTCGCAATAAGTATTATAAATAGCAGAAAATCCTTAAGTTTAAATAAAACCCATTGCTATTTGCACTTAGTGTAAATAGCATCTAATTGGTATTTTCACTTAATGTAAATAGCATCTATTGCTATTTGCACTTAGTGTAAATAGCCTCTATCACTATTTACACTTAGTGCAAATAGCCGCTGCCTTAAAAAATATATCACTTTCAGCTAAGTCAGATAGAGCATCCATTTTTGTCCACTATTTGAATAGTTTCCTCTCTTACTTTCAAAATCTGCAATGCGATGTAAAGTTAGATTTGTATGTTTTTTTACTCTCAAATATTTTTTGTCATCATGTATCACATGAATTTTTTATATAATTTACAGTAGGTTTCCTGCAAAAATAATATCTGTGCTTGTCAAGTTTTTTCCCCCCATCTTTGGGTTTACACATTTAGAAATAGAGAGTATATAAAAGTTAGTAAGTAATCCAGTCATTGAATCCATCAGTTCACATTTATTTCAATGAAATCACATATTACAGGATATACAGGTATATATCACACAAAAATATGTTTGTTTATCATTTTATGGTTACTTTCCATAAGTGTTGGCCAGCAAGATACACCAGAACATGTTGCAGATAACAAACAAACAATAGTACAAATACTGTCTGTGGAGAGTCTCTATATAGTTTCATGCAGGAAACCACAAAACAGCTTCTGTGTGCATTAATGACATAACTTTCACTTTGCTGAAAGCTAGGTCTTCTAGCCTGTAGCTTATTATAATAATGTTTTTCTTCTTCCTCAAATCATTGTCATTGCTCAACATAGTAATGTGAAGTGTGATATTAAGGAATGTGGGAAACACAAATTTTTAAGTTATAAATTTTTACATTTATAACTTACTGTCACAGAGTCGGCTTTAAGAAAAAAACACAATTGTAAAATATTTAGTGCATGTCAGTACATTCAATGGAGTCATAAAGTGCAAATGTATGAACCTAAAAATCTAAAGCAACAGTATGAATGTCATTTGTTTATAGTATCTCTATAATCGAAATACTCTGATATAGTGGTAATACATAATATGTATTTTACTGTATTAATGCAATGGAATACTATACTGTAATGTAAACATAAATAAATACATTAAATAAATACTAGACATATATTAATTGTTCCTTTAAGGACACAGGCTAGAACCTAAAACTTTGTATAAACAAAGACCTTTTGAGCAAAATGTATATTATGAGGTAGCAGCAGAGTTAACATTCCTCGCTTGGGGTATTAAGGTGTTCCTCATAAGTAGATTTTTCCCCAAAAGTGACTCCTTGGGGGAAAAAAATAAGCAAAATTACATAATGCATTAAATTAGTTTCATATTAAGATATATTCTTAAAAGATTACAGTATGTTGGGCTGTATTAGCCTGTCTCTAAGTTGGATGGAGTGATTTGCTGCTTACTCTTTAGTCTGGTGTAAAGACAGATGATAATAATGACAAGAACCACAACAGCCATGACAATGAGGACTGAAACTGTAATGATGTAGCTTCTTGGTGTAACGTTCATCACTGTAAGAAAAAAAAAAAAATTAACATTTGGAAATGTCATCATAATGACTATCTTAATAGGTTTTGCTGTTATCCGTGTTAAACTTCTTACCTTTATAATCTTTTTCAGGCACATAGATTTGGTCGCTCTTCTCCACGTTGTCACTCTGAGCCACACATTCCACGTACTTCCCATGAAACTCTGACAGTGGAAGTGTGAGATTGCTAGTAATAGTAGTTGAGCTGTCTTTGTTGAGAGTTGTGAAACTACTTGGACTAAAGTTGTTCAAATCTTTCCCTGCAGATTTCCACTGGATAGTTGGAGTCGGTTTACCAGTGGCTGAACATGAGACTACAACATCTGGACCAGAACTGGGTGCAGGATTCACTGACGCTGTTATGTTTAATATACCTGTAAAAATACACCAACATAATGATTTAATGTATGATCTTTTTTAATATCACACACAAAACAGTGGATAACTGGCTGCATGTACTACTTTCAATTTTCTGAACTGGAAACTATATGAAAGTTTCAGTTTCATCCTGAACACAGTGTTTGGTCATGCACTGAGATGCCATTATTATTCATTCACAGATCTGTGAGTATATTCTGATCACAACATCCCTTACCAGTTTGATCAGTTCTGCATTATCTTCGAAACTGCTTTTTTCTTATTAGACAACATATACTGTACACTTTACTAACCATTTGACACAACTTTAATGACTTGATTAAAAACAGTTGAGGTCAAACGTTTACATACACCTTGTAGAATCCAAAATAGGAGGGATCACAAAAAAATGCATGTCATTTTTTTTTTTTGAACTGACCTGAATCAGATATTTCACATAAAATAAGAGAATAGCTGAATTTATAAAAAATTACCTTGTTCAAAAGTTTACATACACTTGATTCTTAATACTGTGTTGTTACCTGAATGATCCACAGCTGTGGGGTTTTTTAGTGATAGTTTTTCATGAGTCCCTTGTTTGTCCTGAACTGTTAAACTGCCCCTTGTTCTTCAGAAAAAAAAACATTCAGGTCCCACTAATTCTTGGGTTTTTCATTATTTTTGTGTATTTGAACCCTTTCCAACAATGACTATGATTTTGATCAATCTTTTCACACTGAGGACAACTGAGGGACTCATATGCAACTATTACAGAAGGTTCAAACGCTCAATGATGCTCCAGAAGGAAATACGATGCATTAAGAGACGGGGGTGAAAACTTTTGAACAGAATGTGTACATTTTCTCCTATTTTGCCTAAATATTATTTATTTATTTTTTTTAATTTTGCCCTTTAGAAGAAGATACTTACATGTTTTCCAGAAGACAAAATAAGGTAAATGTAAATTGACTTTTTATAAATTCAACTATTATTTTCTCTTGTGGACTATATGTAAACAACTTTTATGTTAAGGAATTTATTCGGGTCAGTACTAAAAATAAATAAATAAATAAATAAAAAACATGCATTTTGTATGATCCCTCCTATTTTGGTAAAATAATTGGAGCACAGCGTTAGTTCTGGCAGGTCACGTTAGTCAAGCTCGCATCAGCTGACGCTCAGCTGATCCATGTCTACCTATAGGAATGCGCCGCCAATCATAATTCCCTTTATAAGGTCCATTCAGTCATTATTCAGCAGCTATCGCTTTGCTCAGGAGCTAATCACCCACCTCATCCTCTCGTCCAGTAAGGACCTGGCATTGGATATTTCTCGTTGAGTCAGACCACTGAATTGTTGTTACATAAAATAATCACTTAGGAAATTAATGATATCTGCTACCTTAATCATTAATGTTGGTTCTGTTTACCCTAGGGGGGTTATTCATGCTCTCCCTGCTCCTAACCATGCTAGGCTGCATGGATGGTCAGGGAGTGTTTGCCCACAACAGAACCATACCCCCAGCCTAAAATACATGCTAATTGTAAGTTATCTTTGATGATAGTGGTCCTGACAGAATTAACATTACGGGTATGTAAACTTTTGAAATCAACTATATGCATATCAAAACTACAAAACAACTACTAAACACAAAAAGGAAATTGTATAAAGTTAACACATTTAAAACACATGATAGCCTGACAGAAAAAACTGACATGCCCTAGTCCTGAAAACACAGTTCAATGTTTTGGTTCAAATCTGCGCTTGTTAGCTGTGTTTCGACTCAAAGGTATTGTATTGGTTGCAGGTATTTAGCTTACCTTTAACAGCGAGGCACAAGGTCTGCCGTTTAGGTTGGGATGGATACACTTTGAAGGAACAAATGTAGCAAGCCTCGTCTTCAAATGTTGCGTTTTTTATCCTAATGGACGTTGAATTAACTGACGCTGAGATGAAAGTGACTTTTCCTACATACTGATCATCCACGTGATCCTTGAAGAGGTCGCTGAATGTAGCCAGAGTTTGTACCGGTTCGTTGTCGCGCACCCGCTGCCAGGTGACTTGTTTGACACCAGACGCGTCTGACAGCTTACAAGAGAATGAAGCATCCTGGCCGTACTCAACAGCTGTGTCTCCGCTTGCAACAATATCTGAAAGATAAGCTGTGGGGGAAAAAAATGTTGTTATAAACCTCCGGTCATATCCATCCAGTTTAGTTATTAGGTTAAAAACTTTATAGAGTTTTTGTCTCGAAAACAATATACTGAGTAAAAAGTAGGTAATGACCAACCTCTGTTTATGAGGCTTAAAATTAAGATCACTAGACACAACATGTCGACTGGTTGGTATGGGTCTGTTTGTAATCACACACACAGCTGATTATATTGGGTGGTAGGCTAAAGCAGAAAGTGAAAGTAGCATATGTAATTTCCCATTCACTATTACTGGTTGTAGCTAAGCGGACATTTTAGGGATTTCCTGGGGGTGGTTTCGCTTATATCAAATCACGTGTTAAATGACACTTTTTCTTGTCAGGGCTAGTACACTAAACATAGGCTACAATAAAAATTTAATGACTTTATAACAAATGTTATAAAAGTTTTCAGAATTTCCTGAAATACAAATAGACAGATGTACATTAATGTTAGTTTCCTCCATTTATGTAAATTGAAATGAATCATTTGCTAACTTTGCAATGTGAGGTAATTATTGGAGTTTCCTATTTAAATAAACGATTTTGTATTATATTATGACAGGTAAAATGACTCAACACATTTGGGAATAGATCATCAGTGTTAAGGAACAGGAACAGTATTATTTACCAGAAACTGAAATAAATGCAGAAATGGTTATTTTTGCTGTCTCATATACTGTATTTTGGTAAATATCGGTCACGATAGTCAGATTCAGCATTCCACACTGCTGTACGATATGATTTGGGGAAAATGATACAAATACGTGTCTGCATACTAGTAATCTCACCACTTTAAATATTTAACTCATAATAATTAATCAGTTATTTAGTCTAACTGTTAAGGAAAGAAAATATTGATATAGGCGTAGAAAAAAATGTCAAAATATTTTTTACTAACATAATTTACAACCAGCCTGTTGGTTGTATTTATCAGTGGATTAATCAAAATCCACTCGAAGACTAATGAACTTTATATATTAAGTTGACTAGCTTTTATATGTAATGTATGTATATTGTTAATGGACCAAATGTTCTTATTAAATTTACATCCAGCGGTCCAATGCTGTGTGAAACACTGACGGAAATGCTGGTGTTCTACACTTCCAGTAAAGTAAACAAATGAATTCTCATGCAGGCAAAATGAAACTAAAAATTCTTTGAGGTTTAGTCATCCACAAGCCGTCCAAACTTTAAGCAATACATCACTGGTTCACCAGTGGATCCTCTGCAGTGAATGGGTGCCATCAGAATGAGAGTTCAAACAACTCATAAAAAACATCACAATAATCTACAAGTAATCCAATCCATCAATTCAAATCTTGAAAAGCAAAAAGCAGCGAGTTTGCAAGAAACAGGTCTATTACTATTGTGAATTTGCCCAGCTGTTTCAAGTCTAATTCTGACGGCACCCATTCACTGCAGAGGATCCATTGGTGAGTGAGTGATGTAATGCTAAATGCATCCAAATCTGTTCTGATAAAAAAAAAAAAAAAATCATCATCATCTTGGATGTCGCTGAGGGTGAGTACGCTTTCAACATTTTTTTATTTTTAAGTGATTAATTTCTTTAATTTGCCAGGTTTGAATGTGAATAAGGCAAGACCTTTAGTGAATAATAACTTATGTTTGTAACACAAAGTTATGTGTGGATTAAGAAGAAATCAGCACTACATTTTTGGTAGATCTTGTTTTTTCATAGTAGTTAGGTACTTTTTCTCTTGGATTTAAAACCCTGTGACCCTGGACCACAGAACATAAGGGTCAATCTTTTAAAATTTGAGATTTATACATCATCTGAATAAATACGCTTTCCACTGATTGTAAGGATATGACAATATTTGGTTGAGCTACAACTATTTGAAAATCTTGCAAAAAAATCAAAAAATTGTGAAAACCACCTTTAGATTTTCCAAATGAAGATCTTAGTAATGCATATTATTGATTAAAAATGAAGTTGATATTTTTCCGGTAAGAAATGTACAAAATATCTGCTTGGAACATGATCTTTACTTAATATCCTAATAATTTCTGGCATAAAAGAAAAAAAAAAAGGCCATCCAACCCTTAAGCATTACATCACTTGTTCACCAGTGGATCCTCTGCAGTGAATGGGTGCCGTCAGATTGAGAGTTCAAACAACTGATAAAAAGCATCACAGTAATCTACAGGTAATCCACATGACGCCAATCCATCAGTTAACATCTTGAAAAGCAAAAGGCAGCGTGTTTGTAAGAAACAGGTCTATTATTATGGTGTTTTAAATTAAACTGTCACTTCAGCCAATATGATAATTGATTGATTAGAGCTGTGTGGATTACTTTTTGGATTATTGTACTGTTTTTACCAGCTGTTTCAAGTCTCATTCTGACGGCACCCATTCACTGCAGATCCATTGGTGAGTAAGTGATACAATGCTAAATGCATCCAAATCTGTTCTGATGAAAAAAAAAATCATCTACATCATCTACATCTTGGATGTCACTGAGGGTGAGTACACTTTTAGCATTTTTTTTTTTTTTTTTACATTTTTGAGTGATTCATTTCCTTAATTTGCCAGGTTCGAATGTGAATAAAGCAATACCTTTAGTGAATAAAAACTTAAATTGTATTATGTTTGTAACACAATGTTATGTGTGGATTACGATTTAAGAATAAATTAGCACTACATTTTTGATAGCTCTTTTTTTTCATAGTGGTTACTTCGGATACTTTTCTTGCAGGATTTAAAACAATACTATGACTCGCTGGAATGAGAATCAGATTATGTTGCTGTTAATGTGTCACATTTCCTGTCTATTCATTTGAATATTCTTTGAGTGTTGTTAGGAATTGGTTGTAATATGCAAAGTATGCAAGGGAATTTAAAGTCTTCTTGATAAGATATGGTGGGTTAGTCATCAGAGACTGATTGTTCAGGGATGTGCTTCAATTTTCAAGAATTTCAAGAATTTTCATGTCCAGCGCTGTTTCAGTAATAGATAAGGACACCTATGGACTATACATAGTATAGATGACAGAATATATGACCCTGGACCACAAAACCAGTCATAAGGGTCCATTTTTTGAAAATCTGGAATCTGAGGGTGCAAAAAATCTAAATATTGAGAAAACCATCTTTAAATTGTCTAAATGAAGATCTTAGTAATGCACATTACTGATCAAAATTCAGTTGAAATATTTCTTGTAGGAAATGTACAAAATATCTTAATGGACCATGATCTTTACTTAAAGGAACACACCACTTTTTCTGAAAATAGGCTAATTTTCCAACTCCCCTAGAGTTAAAAAGATGTGTTTTACAGTTTTCAAGTCCATTCAGCCGATCTCCGGGTCTGGTGGTAGCACTTTTAGCATAGCTTAGCATAAATCATTGAATCTGATTAGACCATTAGCATCTTGCTCAAAAATGACCAAAGAGTTTTGATATTTTTCCTATTTAAAGCTTGAAGCTTCTGTAGTTACCGTGTACTAAGGCCGACAGAAAATGAAAAGATGCGATGTTCTAGGCTGATATGGATAGGAACTATACTCTAATTCTGGCGCAATAATCAAGAAACTTTGCTGCCATACCATGGGTGCAGCAGGTGCAATGATATTATGCAGCGCCTGAATATAGTCCCGAGCTAGGTAACTTCCAACGTGACCGGCACTAAGCCACTAAGTTAATAGGAAAATAGCTGGGGACTATATTCAGGTGCTGCGTAATATCATTGCGCCTGCGGCACCCATGGTACGGCAGCAAAGTTCCTTGATTATTATGCCGGAATGAGAGTATAGTTCTTATCCATATCAGCCTAGAAAATCACAACTTTTCATTTACTGTCTGTCTTAGTACACGATGTAACTACAGAAGAGTCAAGTTTTAAATAGGAAAAATATTGAATCTATTTGGTCATTTTTGAGCAAGATGCTAGCGGTCTAATCTGATTCAGTGATTTATGCTGAGCTATGCTAAAAGTGCTACCGCTAGACCCGGAAATCAGCTGAATGGATTAAAAAATGGTAAAACTGATCTGTTTAACTCTAGGGGAGTTGGAAAATTAGCCTATTTTCAAAAAAAGTGGAGTGTTCCTTTAATATCTTAATGATTTCTGGCATAAAAGAAAAATAGATCATTTTGACCCATCCAATATATTTTTGGCTATTGCTACAAATATACCTGTGCTACTTAAGACTGGTTTTGTCCAGGGACACATATAGTTTTGACTGTGTGTTGTATGAATATGTTGAAAACCACACAAAAGGTTTTGATTATATATATGTATATATAAACACACACACACACACACACACACACACACATAAAATAAACAAAACAATAAATGCACTAAAAACAAACAGATCTATTCTGTTCAATATACTAACTCTGAATTGGTAGACTGGGCATACTACTCTAAGACGTAGTCCAGCTGTAACAACAAATCTCACAACAATAAATAATACACAATATTAGGTTGAAAGGTCTTAAAGTGCAGACACATGTAGGATGAAACTGTGGAAAAATACAGAGTTTCTCAGGTGAAATTATATTATTTATATCATTATATAAAAAAATAGCTTATTCACAAATGTAAACATGAAATTGCATTAGCAGTTAACAAAAGGTGCATCATAAAAATTTGTACATTCTGAATAAAGTAGCAGTTGTACAGTAGTTCAAGCCATACATGCAGATTTTTGATTTTCTTTATCTGAAAAAAAGCATAAATAAATACATAAATAAATAATCAATATACAAAACAACACTGTTTTTTTACATGACAGTAAATATAGTTCTGATAGATAGAGTGTAATATTTTTCTGCTTACCATTTAACTTGGTGTGAAGGTAGGCAGCGATAATGACAATACTGATGATAATCACGACCAGCATTGGAATTATATAATTTCTTAATGTGACTTTATTTTCTGCAAAATAAAAAGGTTTTTTGCGTGTTAATAATCATTTTTAAATTCACTAAACCACTACCATTCAAAACATATGAACAGTTTCAAAAGTCAAATCAAGTTTTACCTTTATAATCTACTTCAGGCACATAGATTTGGTCACTCTTTTCAATTATGTCACTCTGAGCCACACATTCCACGTACTTCCCATGAAACTCTGACAGTGGAAGTGTGAGATTGCTTGTAATGGTGGTTGAACTGTCTTTGTTGAGAGTTGTGAAATTACTCGATCTAAAGTTGTTCAAATCTTCCTCTGCAGATTTCCAGTTGATAGTTGGAGTTGGTTTACCAGTGGCTGAACATGAGACTACAACATCTGGATCAGAACTGGTTGCAGGATTCACTGATGTGCTTATTTCTATTATACCTGTAAAAAAAAATACCAGAAACATAATGACTTATGATTATCATGACAATCTTTTAATACCACACACACACAAAAACTAGCTAAACTGGCTGTCTGTACTCCTTTCATTTTTCTGGAACTGGAACCTAAGTAAAAGTTTCATTTGCATCTTGAACACATTGTTTGGGTCATTGTTTGCCATTATTGTTCACTGACAGATATGAGTATGTTCTGATTCACTTCCCCCTTACAAGTTTGGGCATATATGCATTATCTTGGATTAAATATTTTCTCTGTTCCCTGGATAAAGATACAGTTCATTTAACTCACATCCGTCTTGTGTTTCCAATAATGTGGAATACTGTCAAACTATGTGACCCAGGAGGACCACAAAACCTTAAGTCTTAAGTACCACGGGTCAGAATTATACATTTTTCTTTTACGCCAA
The DNA here is from genome assembly GCA_033026305.1 of Cirrhinus molitorella. Lineage (NCBI taxonomy): Eukaryota > Metazoa > Chordata > Actinopteri > Cypriniformes > Cyprinidae > Cirrhinus > Cirrhinus molitorella. The sequence continues at coordinate 9,597,506 of CM065120.1, forward strand.
ATATCATTAGGATATTAAGTAAAGATCATGTTCCATGAAGACATTTTGTAAATTTCCTACAATAATTATATCAAAACTTAATTTTTTTTGCACCCTCAGATTACAGATTTTCAAATAGTTGTATCATATGTCCATGGTCACATATGAGGTAAGCTGTCACAACAGGAACTTGCCATTAAATAGCCAATTACAAGCCATTAATGGCTTTTCAGGCTCATATCCTCAAAACAATAAAGAAAAACGAAATAATTCATTAATCAATTTTTAATCAGTTTTAAATTTTAACATACATAAATATCAAACCACTGTTTTGGCAAAAGGAAATTGTATAAAATGATACATTTAAAACAGATGTAACAGCCTGACCTAAACTAACATGCCCTAGTCCTGAAAACACAGTTTAATGTTTGGTTAAAATTTGCCCTTTTAGCTAATTTGTGTGTTTTTGACTCAAAACCTGAGAGAAAACCTCTGTGACTTTCATGGTTACAGTTTTATTTAGCCTACCTTTAACAGCGAGGCACAAGGTCTGTCGCTTAGGTTGAGATGGATACACTTTGAAAGAACAAATGTAGCAAGCCTCGTCTTCAAATGTTGCGTTTTTTATCTTAATGGACGTTGAATTAACTGACGATGAGATGAAAGTGACTTTTCCCACATACTGATCATCCACGTGATCCTTGAAGAGGTCACTGAATGTAGCCAGAGTTTGTACCGGTTCGTTGTCGCGCACCCGCTGCCAGGTGACTTGTTTGACACCAGAGGCGTCTGACAGTGTACAAGAGAATGAAGCATCCTGACCAAACTCAACAGCTGTGTCTCCTCTTGCTACAATATCTGAAAGATAAGCTGTAGGGAAAAAATAACGTTGTTATAAACCTCCTGCCATATCCATGCAGTTTAGGAACATCCAACCAGAGCAGTGTCAGATTTAGCCATATGAGTCAATTACTGACCTCCTCTGAGGAAACTTAAAATGATCAGAAGGTGAAGCATGTTTGTTTGGCTTCTGTCTTGAATAGATGCATATATAGTTTATCTGAGGGACTTTCCACTTGCAAGGGGAATTTGACTGTTAAAAACTGAATAAAATACAGAATATTCATTAGGCTTTTTGAATTTGAAGATTTAGTGCCTTTAGCAAATCTGTGGCCACAAAACTATTTTACAAAATAAAATAAACTAGTAAAAATTAAGAAATGCAAGACATGCATTCAGAACTACATTATTTTTTTCACTGTATTGTAATTACAATTACAGTAATATTTTTGTGTAAACTGGCTTAAGTATAGTTTTGTCCCCTAAAAATAAATGAATAGTTTTATACATTAAAAGTTAAAGTGTTTAAAAGTGACTGAAAGACATTTGCAGCCAATGGATGTGCTGAAAGAAGCTCAGGTGTAATCAGCGTTGTGTTCATTCAGTGCCTCCATCAAGACACACTATAAGCTAATGCACTCTTCTATATTTGATATGTTGCTGCACTCTTTGTTATCTTTTGCTCGTTATAGTTTAAGTGACCTATAGGCAGTGATCTGTTATCTGGTATCTATTTCGTAAAAAGTTCATCAGGAATTACTAACAGTGATATACCGGACTTTCCAGAGAAAAAAACATTTACGTGTGACTTATGTTAAAACACTTCCGCTTTTATTCATGCATGTCATGTCGTTAACTCATGTCATGTCATATAATCTCCATATTACAGTGTAATTTTTTACTGTTGGGTTAGAGTTAGTGAGTAATGTCTTTATAATATAAATAAAACCTTTTAAGTCCTCAATGACTTGCCGCCTGGGGTTTCACAGTAAATCCGGGCGGTGACTATATTCCCAAGAAATACAAACAGGAAGTCCGACGTCATAGCCTTTCATTGTGTTTTCTTATGAAGAACATCAGCATAATGTAGAAAACAAACGCAATCACCATGCCTTTTGCAAGAACACACGAGACGAAATAAATGACATACTGTAAAAACTACTGTGATTCCTCGTGTTTCCCCAGGTCAGCATGATAAGCAAATCACAAGTCAAAATAAAAGTCTTTTTTTTTTTAATGAAGAAATGAGCATGAGCTGTAAAACATAATGATTTGGATATAGATTTTTTTTTTCTGTTAATAATTTGATGTTTATAATGCTTATTGATTTAAGTTTAATGAAACTGATATTGAATACTGATTTACTTAGACAACACTCTTAAAGTTTACAAATATTCCCAGGGGAAATCTTGGAATGTTTAAACGTTAAACACCTGTAACACACAGTATTTGTGTATGTTGTATGTCTCAAACTTTAATATAAAATTTCAATATTTGTCTGCTACAAATTAAAATGGCATAGACATAATTTATCTCTAAATGGTTACTGTCAAGTACAAAGAATGCTGTTGTACCAGGCTTGTAACACTAATAGAAAACAAATGTATTTAAAATTTTGTGCATGAATTTTTTTTTTTTTTTTTTTTTTTTTTGCAGTAACTCTAAAAATATTGTCTAATTTTGTGGGTCCAGAAGTACAATAGAAAGTGTTACAAATCTTCTAATCTAATCAGCCTTCTTTTTTTTTTTTACATTTTAATTTCAAGGCAGATGTGAAACTTCTGGTAGTCATTTGCAAAACAGTGTTTTTATTATTATTATTAAATATTAATCACTGAAATATGTTTTTGTTATAATTTGTGCTAATTGTTTATGTCATAAAATGACATAAACTTTTATTTTGATCTCTCATGACATCAGACATGATATAAATGGATATCAGTTTGATTGAGCCATTGTGTCATATTCTCTAATTATATGTTCTGCTCTTTTTGGAATTTTTAAGAATTATAATTGTTCTGTTAAATCATTGTAAAACTGTTTAGATGCCAGTTTAGGCTTCCTTGTTTCTTAATTTAATATTATCTTTAAAGGTTAAGGTTAAGTTGTGGCAAGTAAGATTCAGTAAAGCTGTGGCTTTGTTTCCCCCACACAGCAATTACATAAGTGTAAAAAATTTCATGCTGTTTATTTACTGGTACTGGTATCAAAAGAGAACTTCTCTCAAGGAATGAAACAGAAAATACCAATGTATTAGGCTACACCCAAACAACAACTAACCGCAAATCACATGCAATCCATTAATGTGTGGATTGTTCATTTTTACAGGTTGTTGATCTAGTTGTTTTTCGTGTGATAAACTACTAGAGAAACATTTGTTTTTAATATCTGTGGCTGTTTGCATGAAAGGTTTAGACTAGTCTAATTTTGTGTTTTAAGGCTGGTTTTCATTTTTTTTTATTATTTGGTTATGTAAAAATATATATTATTCTAAATTAAATCCAAAAAATAAGACAGATTACCCTTTGGCTAATTGCTAGTTGGTCAAACTAGTTCTTACACCATTTTAACATATAAAAGCTATGTTTATGCAACAGGCCCCAGGTAATATTCAGAATATCGTCTTGTCATTGTTTCATTTAACCATTTTCTGACCTGTCTACTAAATTAATTGAGCACAGGACAAATTTATAAGGATAGGGCTCTGTTCCTATTCACTAAGCTAGGTAAAGATGTGATAAGCACAATAGGCCTATTTCACAATATGAGTAACTACAGTTACATTATGGTTTTGGTTAGTAATCTGAATGAGTTTCACTTTATCTTGAACACACAATTACTGTCAAAGTAGCGTATTGCCTAATTAAGTAAATTTTAATTTCTAAATAGAGTGTTTTTCTGATGCATCATCAATCAGCCATATTGACACAGAACATTAACAATGCCACTGCACCGAACGAAAATGTACATATTTTGCTGATTATTGCTGCAAATAACAAATCAAACTGTCTAAGGAACAAAAGGCATTTTGGCCAAGCCCAAGCTGAACCAGGATTTCCAGGGCAAGAATCTTGACAACATTCATGTTTGTATCATTTCCGTTCAGGTAGGTAAAATATTAGGCTAATATCTTGTTGTATCTAATATGCTTGTATGTTTCTTTACCTCCTTCAGTTTGTCAAAATATTGCGCCCTTTCCCGCTTACTAAGTCCTTCCCTATATGATTTACCAGCTTCCATATATTTTTTCTGTGGCTTAGACAGCATAAAATAGCTGAACAGCGTATGCAGTAGTACATTAACTCCCCCATGCCATATTTGTGACTCTGGACCACAAAACCAGTCATAAGTAGCGCAGGTATATTTGTAGCAATAGCCAAAAATACATTGTATGGGTCAAAAATCATTAGGATATTAAGTAAAGATCATGTTTCATGAAGATATTTTGTAAATTTCCTACCATAAATATATTTAAAAATTTGATTAGTAATATATGCATTGCTAACCCTGTTGAAAAAACAGGACCAGCACATGACCAGCATAATCCAGCAAAGGACCAGTACAAACCAGCTAAGGACCGGCATAAACCAGCATCAAACCTACCTAATCAGCAGCAGGGAAGAACATGCTGTTGTTTACATTTGAGTATTTGAATTTACCTGAGAAACCCTGAAAAAAAATCGAGGGGTGTAATACCGTGTATTTTACACCCCGGAATGTGATTTTTAACAGGGAACCCCCCTCGAGACGCCATTAAGCTAGTTTTGGACTAGTTTTGAGTAGCAGTTGGGTGGGTTTTGATGTGAAAACCTGGCAACCCTGGATATGACCCACTCCCATGCCATATTTGTGACCCTGGACCACAAAACCAGTCATAATAGCACAGGTATATTTGTAGCAATAGCCAAAAATACATTGTATGGGTCAAAAATCATTAGGATATTAAGTAAAGATAAATATATCTTCCATGAAGATATTATGTAAATTTCCTACTGTAAATATATAAAACTTTTTGATTAGTAATATATGCATTACTAACCCTGTTGAAAAAAAACAGCATATGCTGGTTTGGTAGGTTTTGATGCTGGTGTGCTGGTTTATGCTGGTCCTTTGCTGGTTTTGGACCAGCACATGACCAGCTAAGGAAAGGACCAGCATAAACCAGCATCAAACCCTCCCAACCAGTTGTTTTTTTCTACAGGGAAGAACTTTGTTTGAACAAATTTAAAGGTGATTTTCTCAACATTTAGATTTTTTTTACATCCGCAGATTCCAGATTTTAATAGTTGTATCTCTGCCAAATATTGTCAAATCCCAACAAACCATATGCCAACTGATAGCTTATTTATTCAGCTTTCAGATGATGTGTAAATCTCAATTTCCAAAAAATTACCCTATAACTGTTTTTTGTGATCCAGGGTCATTTGGTCTTGTGTAATACAGTTAGATTATAGTTTTGGTTAGTAACCGTATAGTAAATGAGTTTCACTTTAGAGAGAGTAAATATAGCAGACACATAAGCACACAGCGAGTGCCACTGATTGCTAAAATTACTGTCAAAGTACCGTATTGCTTAATTAAACACATTTTGATTTCTAAATTGCCTAAAATGTCGTAAACAAGTGAAAATGATTGATTGTTTACAGACTTAAACAAAACCTTTTCTTCGAATTCATTTATTATAAACACCAAGTTCGTTTTCACAAGCCAAACCGGGATTTTCTGCAGGCGTCGTCTATTAGACTGATAGTGACATCTGCTGGACGGAAACCGTTAGTACTTTATGATGAGAGGCACCAGTTCAGACGCTTAAATATTCTACAAGGCTGTAATCTATTAATAGATCATATGACCACATTTTCCCTGTAGAGATACAACGAGCCCATTTTAGAACAAATGTAGGCTGAGAGATTGGTTATTTATTCATTCACTCACTCATTCATTTATTCGTCATTCATTCTCACGTACATCTCCTTGTTTGTTTCTGCCAACTTGCTAGCAACCAAGACGTGTTTTCGGTTTTCGATGGTGATGACACTCTGATAGGTCGTCTCGGAGGGTGGAGAGAAGGTGCGCGCCGAATAACTTCCCATCGACCGCGTGGTTTTGTCACTGCGGTGAATGAACATGAGCAGTAGCAGACTTTATTCACGACTGCAATCATGTCGTTTTTATTCCGGTGGTCTGAGAGCGACATATCACCGAACGTTGGACAGGATCGAGTTAATGCTGCCGCCTAAATTAAGACCTCTCTACAATCATCCTGCTGGTAAAGAAATTACTCTGCTCCTGTCTGAGGAAACACATAGCAGACGGTCAATGTCAAATATTGCAGTATGTTATTGTTATGTTGTAGCGTTTATATGATTAGGATTGCATATATGATGCATCTGAATTCTCTTTTCTACATTATCTCCACAATGTGGTCCATATTATTTTTCTCAGCCATACTGTGGCCCCCAAAATATTATGGACACTTGAGGCACAATTAAGTGCAGTTATTTTAAAGAAGGAAAGCACAAACACACCTTTCATGCAAAAATTCCACAGATGCTGTTAAAATTCGACGTTATTTAATAAATATATAAAAAATATGAACTTAATACATCCACTAAAATCACCATAAGACAAAAGAGTTAGTGCTAGTTCTTTGTGCAGATGCAGATGGTTTGATATCTTTCAATATCTAATTAAATTTACATTTGAAGTGTTTTAAGTAAATATATTTGAATTGTTTTAATGAGCTAGTTTTATGTGAAGCTATCTGTCCAACTAATGTATGCTGTTGAAAGATCTCCATCATCACTACCCAGACCTGATGAGACTGTTATGTGCTGTTGAAGCTAAATTTTAATTTACTGTGTAAACATTTTGGACATTGCTTGGCCGACTTTCCTGCTCTGACTTAAAAGATTATTTTTTATCATATGCTGCGTGACATTTGAAGGTGGATTGTATCTGCTCACAAGCTTTTTACCATTATAAAGTGTATTCAAATAAACTAAAATAAAAAAATGTGTTCTAAATCATAGCATTTGCCATAATTTCTCACAGAATCATTTTTTTTTTTTTGTCTATTTCTCAGGGCCTAAAACGGTGTTCTTCTGGGCGCCTGTTTTTAAATGGGTAAGATGAGTCTTTTTTTGTTTTCTTACAGTTCTTACAGAAATGCTCAAATATAAAAATACATCATCATATTTACTGTCTTCTCTTTTAACATGGTAGCAGTTCTAATGCTAGATTGAACGTCTTGACCTTGAATGTTTGTGTTTCACTTGATTACAGAGAATGCAATGAAAATTACTAGTTACAGTAAGGAATAGCTCATCATTTACTCACCCCCATGCATTTAAAACCCACTCTTTCTTCTGCGGAACATAAAAGTTGCAGAATGTTGCTGCTTTTTCTATAGAAGGTTTGCACTTGCGTCAGTTTGGTTTGTTCGGTTTGGTCAGTTACCCGAATGCACAGCCATATTGGAGATACTCGGATGTAAACAACAGCATTGATTACACAGTAATCTACTACTGAATATGTTGTTTTGCTAATTTATTCTGTCTAAACCGTGGAAAAAAATGTGTGGAAGCTGCTAAATCATATAGGACTTAGTAAGGGTGCAGTATTTTGACAAACTAAAGTTAATAGGTGTTAAAGATACCCATGAGCAGTATTAATTAAGATATTAGACTAATATTTCACCTACCTGAACAGAAATAAGAACAAACACAAATGTTGTCAAGATTTTTGCCCTGGAAATCCTGTTTCAGTTTGGCCAACCACAAATGCCTTTTGTTCCTCAGACAGTTTCTTGCACCTTTCTCCTTTATTTGTTATAACTTTTGGCAGTCTGTAGTACTCTAAATGATTTTCACAGTCCGACCGATTAGTACAGCCCTAAACATGACAATAATTGACCATTTTCAGCAGCAATAATCGGCAAAATATGCAAGTTTTGTTTGGTTTAGTGGCATTGTTTGGCCGATTGATGATGCAACCGATTGATGATGCGTTGTGAAAACACTCTATTCAAGGACTATACCTGAAGAGCAAGATTTTCAAGGCATTCAGTGATAAGCAACTTAAATTTCACTCTGGTTCTCACACAAAACAGTCGAAGCTTTTCCTTTTGTGTTCTGTGGAAGACAAAACCTCATACAGGTTTGGAAAGGCATGATGGTGGTAATGATTTTTCCCTTTAAGCAAAACGAACATTTGCTTATGCAGATTGGCAGTACATTTTGCAATTTGAAATGTTGTAATGCTGCAGTGAGTGCCATCATATCATAGATTTTCCTGCTGATCAAGGCCTTTGAGCAAGCTCACACTTGTTTGCTCTTCCTGTCCTCCTGCAGGGTTTAGTCGTGGCTGGATTCTCTGATATGACCCGGCCGCCAGAAAAGCTCAGCCTCTCTCAGTCCTGTGTCATTACAGCCACAGGTACTTGTTCAAGACGGAATGACGAAGAGATGCTTGATGAAGTTTAGTCAAAATTCATCAACACCACTGTTTTCAGTGTCCTGTAGATGAGAATATGTTATCTAAAGCTTCATAGTAACATGAGATTGGTGTGGGTGAAAATAGAATTTGAAACAAGTCCAGGAAACTAAATATCTGAGCAGAAGATTCCATTTGACAGTCAAGAAAATAATACTTTCTGTCTGTGTTTATGACTCTGATTAAGAGCTTTTTCTGAGACTGGTAATCTTTTTACTCAGCATAACTGTTCAAAAATATCTCTTGATGCTAGATTCAGCAATTCACACATGATCTTGGCCTAGGTTTTGACCTATATAAGTCTGCTAAGGCCTTAACCCACTTCTCTCACAAATATAGTTGATTCTGCAGTGAGGAGTTTATTTCAACACAGCATTGGTTAATTGTGACTTTCTTTGGTTTCTTTCCAGGATTCATTTGGTCAAGGTACTGCTTGGTGATCATCCCTAAAAACTGGGCTCTGTTTGCTGTTAACTTCTTCCTGGGCATGTGTGGAAGCATCCAGCTCATGAGAATATGGAGGTTAGTCATTGCGAATTCTGTTCTAAGGTCAGCTTTGTTTAGTACCATCAGTCAATACGCAGAGGTGACGAGCTTAGTGGTGTAGGATTAAGTTTCAATGACTTTGAGTTCAATGGTTTAGAGTTCATCAAGATACTAGCAAAAATCTATGCTTTAAGCTGTTGAATATATTCAAATATAGACAATATATTACTAAATACATAAAAACTGAAATAAAATAAACCTGATTCCAAAATAAATAAACTGAAGTATTTAACTGGCAGAAAATCACGAGTGATCTCATTTGGTGTGTGAAGCATCAAAAGCTATGATATTTTTAAATTTATCAGGCTACTGAAAATAGTGTAAACAATAGTAGTTGAGTTAGTACATCTCTATACTTGGATTTTTTTAAAAAGACTTTTATGAAGTAGTTTGAATGAATTATTCACTAACACTGACAGTTAAACCTCAAATGACTTTTGTTACGTATTGTTTTCAGAGACTACACAAAATCCCTTTTATCACACTTGCCTTAGGCCTACAGTGTATTTACTACCAACATTTACATTTATTGTTGGCAGACATTGTGTATCAAAAGGGTGTGTTTCATTTCAGTCAGCATTTATTTGTTTATTTCATGTTATGAATTATAGATTTTGCAGTTGCATTTAGTTATTTTAAATTAAAAATACTTAAATGAATTTATTTAAAATTAAAATTTATTTATTTATAAATTAATTTTTTAAAATATTTATACTGATCACGGATTCCTTCGATTGTTGAGTTCTGCAGTTCATCTTACATAAGATACTACAGCGTACTCTAGGCAAGGGTAGGGCTGGGTATAAATATATATATTTCTTGATTTTAATTGATTCTTATTTTTACGAAACAATATCAGTTCTTAAATCCCAAGAATCAATAAGTCTAGGCTGTTTTCAGTTAATGAACGGAACATTGTAGTGCGCCTCACATCCAATAAAACGCAATAAGCTTTTTGCTTTACATTTGATATAAAACAAAGTCAGATTTTAAATTCTATCCATTTTATTGCAATATTCAAACAATGAATGTTGTTTTGGTGCTGTTTAATATAGAGTGTGACAGATAGCAGTAATGCCTCAGTTGAAGATAAGCTACAGCGCTATGCGCACATGAACTAATCGTCTCCTCTGCAAAATACCAGTTTCAGCACAAAAAAAGAATAAACGTCTGAAGGTATGTTAAAAGAAAGAGTACAACTTACCAAAATCCGTATCCTGTCTCGTGTAATCGCTCAGTCAGTGTTTCAACGTGGAAAAATGTAAAAATAACTGCTTGTAAACAATATCACGCCACATTTACCTCAGAAAAACCATATTCGGTGTCAGCTAGAAAAATTAACTTTACAGAGGAGCATTTTGTTCAACTTATGCACCATATAACCTATTTATTATAATCTTTGCTGTTCTTCAGTGTTTAATTTGTTAGTTTGAATAAATCTGTAAAAAAAAAAATTGACAGCCGCCATTTAAATGTTCAAAAAAAAAAAACTGGAGTAGAAATGTAATGTAATTTTAACTTTTTTTATTATAAAAACTTAATTGAGTGTAATTTAAGCGGTTGTATACAAATTTGAGAAAATTTGATCTTTGAGAAAATGTACCATGTACTAGGGGTGTAAACTTTTGAATGGAATGAGGATTTTTTTTTATTTTGCCTAAATATCATTTTTTTTCTTTTAGTATGCCCTTCAGAAGCTACAGAAGATACTTACATGTTCCCCAGCAGACAAAATAAGTTAAATTGACCCTGATCTTCAAATTCAAAAAGTTTTCACCCCTTTCACCACTTAATGAATCTTTATTTTTTCTGAAGCATCAGTGAGCGTTTGAAACCTCTGTAATAGTTGCATATGAGTCCCTCAGTTGTCCTTAGTTTGAAAAGATGGGTCTCAGAATCATACTCTTGTTGGAAAGGATGCAAATACACAAAAATGCTGAAAAAACAAAGAATTTTTGGGACCTGAAGGATTTTTCTAAAAAAAAAAAAAAAAAAACAGCAGGCAGTTTAACTGTTCAGGACAAACAAGGGACTCATGAACAACTGTCACTAAAGATAAAAAACACAGCTGTGGATCATTCAGGTAACAACAGTGTATGTAAACATTTAAACAAGGCCATTTTCATGAATTCAACTATTATTTTTTTAAGTAGTAATCGGTACTAAATAAGAAAACATGCATTTTGTATGATCCCCCCTATTTTGGTACAGTAATTAACATTTTGCAGATTCTGCAAGGTGTATGTAAACTTTTGACTTTAACTGTGTGTGTGTGTGTGTGTGTGTGTGTGTATATATATATATATATATATATATATATATATATTATTGCCCCCAAGCATAAATGCAGTTGGTGAAGATAGTGAAGGTGCCCTGTAATTGTGTTACATGAGTTTTATGGGAAAGGCTAAGTGGCTCTTATACAGTATATTAACATCTAGTAAGTCCAGTGAAAGGTGAATTGGAGGTAATGGAGAGTTTAGAGAGAGAGATAAAGAGGCAGCAAAGTGGAGCATTTTGTTCTTTGTTGAGTTTACAATGGCATGTATATATTCCCAGCAACCTATTATGTTCCTTCAGCACTTGCAGTGCTCTGGCCAAACAATTATGTATTTAAAAGGAGTGACGCACTTTGTATTTGTGTGTAGGTACAACCAAGAACTCAAGCAGAAAGGAGAAGTGCCGCATTCCTGAAGTGCCACTTATTCTTCCGAGTGGAGTGGAGCGGTGATGAAGTTTTGCTGTGTTACTGTAAAAGCAATGAATCTGCATTTTGCACACATCAGTCATGTAATATAGATAAAAAAAATATGCGCTGTCTGTGTAAAATAGATTTGTTTTTAAAAACTTCATAATCATTTCAAATTTTATCAGGTAAAATTGTGATATTGATTGTAATTCAGATGTTCTTGACTGTATATTGTAGTCTGTGTTGTCTGATCCATAGTTATTTCTATAGATTACTTAGTTTTAAGGGGTTCATATCATAAGAATAATAAAAAAGTTACTGGAGGTGTGCCTATATTTTTATAGGTGTTGCCTATAGTGTATAATGTCTTTTTTTTGTAATACTGTAGAACCAAAACAAATTTCTAATCGTTAATTTTACTGTACATATTTTGTTGTTGTGCCTTTAAGAAACAACTTGTTTTTTTCTTTAACTTTGCTCATTTACATGCTGCGTTTGCGGTATCTAATATAGATTTTTACTTTGTATGTGATACATGATGTTTTGCATCACAATAAAATACTCTGTGTTAAAACTAAGATCAAACTGAAATGTCATGGATATTGTTAAGGACTCAATGCTTTTCTCACAATATTTTTCTAGTACGTAGTTTTTTTTCTCAAAAGATTAAGGTGTAATTTGATTCCTCATGATATGACCCCTTTAAAATCCAACATAAAACTAACAGTCATTTGATAAAACTAACATCTTATTGCACTGTATGCTACAATGCTGTTGTGTTTTTTGCAGTAGATGCAGTGATCAGATGAACACACACAGTGGGCAAAGGTCTTTATCTAGTCACACAGGAATAGACTTTGTCCTTTATATGGACAGAACAGACACACATTGTTTAGTTTTAGGCTGTTCTTGCACAATACTAATCTCAATGTATGCATTAATTAAATAAAAGTCAAAATAACACTGATTCACAGGACAAAAGTCTGTTTTTGTAATCTCACATCTTTGTATTTTGAGTCCACAGTGCACTTTTCTCCAGAACTGCATCATCCTACACTGGGTTTCAATAAAAACGTACGGGTCATTAAGCAGCATGCACTTCCAGATCCTTTCCACTGCTAAATATGGAATCAAGGGTGTATGACAAACACATGCACCACTTTGTTCCCTCCTGCTAAATTAGACCCGCTAATCCCCTTTAAACCTGTTTTCTGTGTATCCTACACTCTGACTCTAAATAAAGCAGGCGAGGTATTGAATCATCCGTCTGTCTCAAAACTTAGACGTCACACTTCACCTCTGCAGCCCACACTCTTGTCAGATGTGAAGAGCATAGAATAGGAAATCTGTGTTCTTGTTCTTGCTGCATGCATGGCAACAAATATTGCAGCTGTATGAGTCATTTTATAAGATTTATGGGTAGCAGTTTACAAGGTTTAATTTATAAATGTTGGTAAACTACATTACAGCATATATTATTCTTAAGTAAAGGAATAGTTCTTCCAAAATTGACAAATTGCTGAAAATGTACTCACCCTGAGGTCATCCAAGATAGATGAGTTAGTTTCTTCAACAGAACAGGGACCGGTTGCATAAAGAGTTTAGCCTTAAAAAGTCTTAAAGTTAGTCAGCTATTTTTTTCTTTAAGACTGGTCATAATTGTTTTAATTCAGTTACAAAAAATGTAGATTGGCCCAAGTTGAATCCAAAAAATAAGACTGATTACCCTTTGGTCAAACTAGTACTTAAGACACTGTCTTAACATAGAGGCTAAGTTTATGCAACTAGCCCCAGATCTGGAGAAATTTGCATCACTTTCTCGCTACTGGATCCTCTGTAGTTGTATGGGTGCTGCCAAAATAAGCTCAAAAACAGCCTATAAAGCATCACAGTCATTTACATAAAGAACGTAGAAAGTATTTTTGTTTTATAACTTTAAGTAATAGAAGACATATAATACAAACATTGTTACATATATGTAAGTTGATAAATAGATATGCTGATTTAAGATGTTATTTTATCAAGTTGTTATGGTACATTTTTATTTATTTATTTTAGCTAAGAGCTGGACACAGAGAAAAAAGGGCTCATGCGACCAGAAAAGTGTGGGTTTATATAGTTCGGACTTTGCACCCGTTCACCTGACTTAAATGACTCCTCTATACTTAAAATAGTTGGCAGTTGTGAGTGCAAACAATAAAGTAAACAGAGTGAACAAGTCTTGTGAAAGTCTCACTCTTACTTCCATGCTGTTGGAATGGGTCACATTTAATGAAAAATTTAAATGCAATTAGGGTTCCCACGGGTCATGGAATTTCTTGAATATCATGGAATTTTAGAAGGTCTATTCCAGACATTGAAAGTCAGGGAATTTTATATTTATATATTTTTATATTTAAGTCATGGAATATCAGGGATTTTTGTTTGCTGCTTTAAATTTTTTTGTTTCCATATATCGAAATGTAATTTTTCCATACTGTATTTAGTTTTATCGCGTTATTTCATGTTTTCATCGTTATGGTTAGGCTATGGTTATGAAAGCATAAAAACCATAAATTCCTTTCTTTATAAATTGTACAGAAAAATATCAAAGTGCATTTATGGGTAAAAGCAAAAGTAGTGTATATGTGTTTTGTACTAAAAACGTCTTTGAACTAGTAAATAAAGCTTGAAAATGGATTGAGCCATTCACTGTAGGTCATGGAAATTCAGCTTTTTAGTCAGAAGTTAAGGAAATGTCAGAGAATAGAGTGGGAACCCAGTTACAAAGTTTATTATTATTATTTATTTATTGTTACTTCATGTAGGCATGCACAAGACATACGTGAACACAAATTTTATTTAAATAGCAAGTTTATTAAGCAAGGTCTTTATCTTTTTCAGTAAAATGTAAATTTTTTAAACAAGGCCAGTTTAAAATAGCTTTTAACCCTTGCTTGCCGTTAACTTTTATGAAATGTAAATTGTATTAAAATGCATTATTTGAAGTATAAACGACAATTTGTGGCTAAATTGGAGCAGACAGTAAAGTATAATGCCATAAAGGTCATGTTTATAGTTATGGACACGTGTTTTTTGATCTAGTATGTGTGCACAACGTGCTTTATAGATTGCTTTATAGAGCGCAGTGGCAGTTGTCCAAAAGTTGAAATCCCAATGTCATTGTGATGTCATCTTATTTGTACAAAAAAAAAAAAAAATCGCATTTACTGGCTGAATTCCAGTTGAAGAACTACACTACCCACTAGCTGCCGAAACAGGAATTGCGTGAGTGACCTTCTACTCCCACAATGCATTCTCAATGATATAATGGCGTTCCTACATTCTCAAAACAACATTTGTACATTTGTGAACGACTTGTAGTAATAGCTTAATATTGTATGATGTATTAGATATTCATAATGCTTAATAGAAGTTAGCCTGATTTAGATTAATATTTTAGCCTAATATTAAGCGGGAGGCTTAGCACTTATGTTACCGTTTGGTCAGTTACCCGGATGCACGGCCATATTAGAGATACTCAGCTGCATTGATTTTACAGTTACTGTACTGAATATGTTGTTCAGCTAATTAATGCTGTCTAAACCACGGAAAAATCACATGGAAGCTGCTAAATCATATAGAGAAGAACTTAGTAAGCAGGAAAGGGCGCAATAGTTTGACAAACTAAAGTTAATAGGTGGTAAAGATACAGGGGTTGGACAATGAAACTGAAGCATTGGCCAATATAGTGTTGGAGGTTTCATGGCTATATTTGCGCAGCCTGGTGGCCAATCTTTAGTTATTGCACATTCCACCAGTAAAAGCAAAGTGTGAAGGTTGACTATGTGCACCCAATGGTTCAGACATTGGTGCCATGTATAAAGGTTGATAATGCACTAATACACACAGCAAGACTGGTGACAGAGAGGTCTGATGAACATGAAAGTAAAGTTGAACATCTCACATGGCCTGCACAGTCACCAGATCTGAATATTATTGAGGCAATTTGGGATGTTTTGGAGGAGCGAGTCAGGAAACGTTTTCCTACACCAGAATCAAATAGTGACCTGACACTGTTCTATTAAAGGAATGGCTCAAAATCCCTCTGGCTACTGTGCATGACATGTATTTGTCAATCCCAAAACCAAATGATGCTGTATTGGCCACAAAAGGATGCCCAACGCCGTACTAATTGTGGTGTTTCAGTTTCATTGTCCAACCCCTGTACATACAAGCAGTATTGATTAAGATTGATTGATTAAGATATTTCACCTACCTGATCAGAAATTATAAGAACAAACGCGAATGTTGCCAAGATCCTTGCCCTGGAAATCCTGGTTCAGTTTGGCCAACCACAAATGCCTTTTGTTCCTCAGACAGGTTTTTGCACTCTTCTCCATTATTTTTTTTATAACTTTTAGCAGTCTATAGTGCTCTACATGTTTTTCCCAGTCCGGCCGATTAGTACAGCCCGAAACGTCAATAATTGATCATTTTCAGCAGGAATAATCAGCAAAATATGCAAGTTTCGTTCGGTTCAGTGGCATTGTTTGATTTGATTGTTTCGATTGATAATGCGTTATGAAAACACACTATTGTAAAATCCCTCAGGTAATGTATGCAAAATTCACACATACTTTAGTATGTGTACTACATGTAATAGTATTGTACTTCAGATATGATATATAATATATTGTGTCTGTAACTGTGCCCAAGGCAGTTTAAGATGGGTCGGTCATTTGTCCTCTATTGTCTGTTTTCCATGAGAGGTCAAAAAGGTACAATTAAATGCTCTCCAGTTCAGCGTGTTGTTGCCTTGGAAACATGACCAACCCATCATCTCGTGCTTTCAAGGTCGAGCCTTAAATTGCTGCAGTGGCAGTTCCAATTCATCTCAGTGACATTTGACACTCTCTCTGCTCCAGCCTCCCTCTGTCTTTATTTGCCACATTGATGCATTAGAGATACATACATATAATTCTATGTAAAGCATTCTGCCATGTTAATATGCTGAAGTCACAGCTGACTGGCTCCAAAAATAGCATGGCAATCTGTCGTCACAATCGGTGTGCATGCAAAAGTGTGTGTGTGCCGCCACCATAAGGTAGACCTGCTTATCCCACCTGGTTTCCCCGTGCTCTTTTTTTCTATGTTGTAACTAGGAGCCGTGCACGTGTTTGCACGTGTGAGTTTGGTGGGGGTGCGAGGAGGATGGTGCGTGAGACAGGAAGAGCAATAGAGAGCGCTGTTCTCTGAGGACGAATGCAGACACAGCGATTAATGCAGTGTGAAGGACACTAAATGAGTGCCACACATTCTCACAGCAGTAAAGACAGGAGACCTAAGGAACCTGCGCTAATATATTCTCACTCAAAATGCAGGCATATCTGTAAAATAAGAACAGGTGCGAATGAGAAGTAACAGAAACAGGGAGCCATATGCTTGATATGAATAAATTAGCTTACCCTTGTCCATGTCACTGGAGACATGGGCTTATGTGAACTTAATTATTTTGGGATTATGTTATGACTCATGCAAATTTAACTTGATTGCAAAATCCCTTGATGACATCACCCATATGCTCTTTAAAGTGACAGATCACATAAAAATGAAAATTCAGTTATGATTTACTCAACTCATGTTGTTCCAAACCTTGCGCGCAGAATATCCAAGCTGCTTTTTTTTCTACAATGATGCTAAAAATATTTTGTATTTTTTTCCTTCAGCAGCAGAAAAAGAGTCATACTTTTTTGTGACAAATTGTAATTTTTAGGTGAGCTATCCCTTTAATATAGAAATAGCTGGAAGATATTGTCGTGCGCAAGTTTATCTCAATGTCACTTAGAGGAACTAAAGTGTTCCTTTATTAAAGGAGTCCTTTATGGTTTCAAGTACCCACACAATTGTCCTGAAGAGGAAGGACGGGTCTGTTTTGTCATAGTGATTTAAAAGCGGTTGTAAACATTCATTATTGTCAGTCCATTGTTTAAATACGTTCCAAACACACTGTATCAAATGAAGACCTGCATTGTAATGTTAATTGCTAAATATAAATTTGCACATGTTGGAGTTTTTTGTGCACTCTATGGCCTTACATGACCCTGCACATAATATACCACTGGGGGGCGCTCATAAACTTATTCCCCTGCAGGCTGAGGTGAAAGGAAAAGGTGAGTTCCCGGATGATATACAGGCTGTCTGAAATCTACGGTAGTTTACTTGGTAAGCATTTTGTGTATGCATTGAGTTGGAAACGTCTTGAAAAAAATAAAAAGGTATGTATGCAAATTGTATAATATCAAAGGTACACATTTCTAGTAGTTGTGCAGTTAATTGTCACATTGTATATTTGTCCTCTCCCCAAATTTCAAACTTAAGGATTCATTAGTTTGAATATACATTAAACCAAACACTATACTAACATCTTAGTTAATAATTCAGTATACCTTATTTTTGACAAAACATCCCATGTTTAGGTTGTGACTGCACAGTTTCGGTAGTGTTTCGCTAATGTTTTGGTAGCGACCACATCACATTCTAGAATTTTAACCCACATACTAAAACACTACCAAAACATGCTAATATATATATAAAACAATAGTTTATTTACCCCAAATAAAAAGAAATGTGTTCCCTTTTGTCACTACCGAAACAATGACATGTTTCGATCATGACGATTAGTGATAATTTTATGGGATAACACCCAAAAAAAAACAAAAAACAAAACAAAGATGTCACTAACACTTTACCAAATGTTTCGGTCTCAAAGATGCTAATCGTACATGGTTATCTAGCATAATTCTTAACAGTACACATATAAAAACTAAATATTATGGAATAACGCCCAAAAAAGTGTTTAAATATAGAAAAATGGTACACACAGATTTTTTTATACTTCTGAACACATTACCTCGAAATGATTGGGCCTGTCTACTCGCCATGTAGCTGAGAGAGAGTGACACATAAATATTTCCTGATCATAAATGTAGGGGTGTAATCAGTCTCAGCCAATGGATGAAAACATACGATGTTTCGGTAGTGACATGAAAATGCGGGACACTTTTTTTTTTTTTACATGAAGTTTCATAATTTACATTTTTTTTAAATAAACTACATATATTTTTTGAACTTCACTTGTTTTACAAAAGCAAAAAGGTATTTTTAAAAATAACAATGGAATAAAATGCAAAAGTTATTTCAATATTGTTTTCATAAGTTTGAATTTAGGGGTTATGGTTTGGAAAAGCCACTTCCCAATTGAAAATACCCAGTAAATAATGATAATTTTATATATATTAAGCTTACTGATATTGTAAATATTATTGTGGGTGCAGTATTGTACTTCGTGAGACAGCAGTTTGGACCAATTCTGTAGAATGGCTCGTATACAGTTCCTCATAAGGTACCATAAAGTCATGATTTTAAACAAACTGATAGTATATTTAATTACAATGCTTATTTAACCGTTAAAAATCGTGTCTTTAGTAAATGGAAACAGTTTTAAAATAAATAAAGTGTATGACCAAAACTTAATTTGCAATTTCATCTTAGTATGCAGTAATTGGTAGAACAGCAGTTCTGTCAGGACCAGTATCATCAAAGATGACTGACAGTTTTAATTGGCTGTTTGGTTTTTCTCTGGGCAAAAACTCCCTGCCTATCCATGGATAAGAGCAGGAAGATTAGCGATAGCCCCTTAGGATAAACAAAACAGAACCAAATGTAGCATAACATTAATATTCTTAATGGCAATTTAATGTAACAACATAACTCAAGATAAAAGGATCTGATTCAATAAGACATATCTGACTATCTTTAGAAAAGTTTTGATGCCATTTTCTGTTTGTCTTACCTCTGTTTGATGCCTCTCTGCAACGCTGTATTTCTGCTTTTCCATTAAGCGCAGGGGTTAGCAGGTTTTCACAACAAAATCCACAAAATTGTTACTCAAAACTAGCCCAAACCTATCCCAATCGCATTTTGGGGAGGATCCCACGGACATGAAAAACAACCCCCAACAACAGAGTTAAAGGTTTAGTTCACCCAAAAATGAAACATAGCCTGAAATTTACTCACCCTCAAGGCATCCTAGGTTTTACAAATCCTCCTTTTGTACTTCTAATTCATGACTGGTGTTTTGTTTTAATCTCTCCTCTTCACTTTGTCACTTTACAGCGGTGCATATACGCAAAGCATATGTCCAATGTTATCCAGCCGGAACGTTTCTTTAGTGAAAAACGCATTGATTCACTAAAGCAGGCCTTTATTCAACCCCTGGAGCCATGTGGAGCACGGCTTTATTATAGATGGATACACTTTATTGGACTTCTTGTGGACTGTTGAACAGAAACAGCTGCCCACGGCCATTATAAAGTTTGGAAGAGCCAGGACAATTTTTAATAAAACTCGACTGAAAGAAGAAAGTCATATACACTTTAAAATAGCCCAGTTCTAGACCAATTTGTTTAGACCAATTATATAGCCTATGACGCACATAATCAGTTATTAGTCTGAAGTGTGAGGTTTTGTCATTTAATAAACCTTTTTGTTTTTGTCAAAACTTACATCATGTGAACCTTATTTTCAGTTTTCACGGTTGTTTTAGCGTTAAGAATGTTACGCTAAACATTGGTGGTGTTTCAAAAGAATGTTGGTACCTAAACAATATGTAGTTCTATTCTAATATCAACATTTTCAGAAACATTTTTTAAACTGTTGATTCCAAGAATTTTTTTTTTTTTTTCTTTTTTCACAGGAATGAATACAAGTCTGTGAGAGATGGTGTGTTCAGACTGGACTGATGTTTAACAACATAGCAGTTTCTCAGCTGACAAAATTTTTCTCAAAGACTTGAAAAGTACATGTGATCTGATCTTTATACTGCTAAAGACTTTAAATCTATCTCTCACAGCCTTATTTTCATCCTTGACTAAGGTCTATTCCCCCTGAAGATACACCAAATTACTCTGGTATTTTACTCTGGTTGCTTTAGCAGTAGACCTTCAGTCGAGTGATGGATGCAGTGACCAGAAACCACCAGCAGATGACAAGAGCGTGAGCAGGAGCGCTGTAGGAAGCCTTTGGGACAAGGTCACCTTAACATACACACGCCCTGCTCGTGAGGTCACTCAACTAGATAATATATATATTCTCTTGACTGTTTTCAATTCGTACCTGCTCAATAGAGGCCTGGAGGAGAACAAAATAAACGTGTTGTGGTATTCATTTACTATGATGAGACATACATTCATGCGACTGACAACTCAGCAGTTTTGTGAGAAAGATATTTATAGCACATCACAGTTGTTTCCAATGCAGACGAACAAAACGACTGTAGTTTTTGCTGTGATGCTCTATGCCAATCAGAGCTGTCAATTATGAGCTGACCTTTTGGAAAATGTATAAAATACCTGCCGTCACATTCCGTCGTATTAGTATGTCGTATTTTAAACCTTATTTTCCCACAAACTTTCCGAGGAATCGCAGACAGGTATTCTCAGAAGAGAAGTGCTTCAGTCAATAATGAGGCTGGCAGGCTGCAACAGTAAATACTGCAACAACGCTACCTGTGTAGCGGTGTCCTTGACGGCAACGGATGTTCTATTATCTCTAAAATCATGCAGGAAATGTTGCTTAAACACATGCTAATACTGCTTGACTCAGCTTTACGGTATATACAAACCGCTTCTGTACACCACAAACCTCTCTATCTAAGAATCTGTCATGAAAACAGCTCTTGTGGGTGGACGGTACAAAGGTCATATACGAATGTCCGCTTTAAACCTAAACACTCTTTTCTTTAGTACAGGTTTTTTTAGATCATTGATTTGAATAATCTAAATAACATACAATGTTTCTATCATATAATCCATTTTGAAGGAATGTAAACATTGACAATATAAGGCAGTGGCCCTAAACCAGTTTTACATTTTCAACACTTCTGAGAATCCAAAAAGGTCCACATTTTAATAAAAACATCTTGTGACAGCCATGGTAATGTTAGTCGCGACTGAATTGCCTCCTGTGACGTTTTGACAATAAGCAGGAAATGTTCATGGGTCAATAAGATAACTGCATTGAAATGGTCTATTGGTCATATTTACTATTTTGTTTCAATCTGAAGGTCAAAGAAAATTAGCCATTGAAAAAAACAATATAAAGGAATATTAAAAAAATATTAAAGGGTACATAACATACACAGTTTTGCCTAATCTCATTTTAATCTTGAGTACCTATAGAGTAGTACTGCATCCTTAATATCTCCAAAAAAGTCTTTAGTTTTATCATATTTGTAAAAGAAAAATACAGCTTTCCGATTCTCTCCAGAAAAAGCCGAACTTCTGGAGGCGTGCACGGGCGGAGCTAAGTTCGACGAGCACTTGCGCTCGGATTGCCAATAAAACACAGACATTTGATGCTGTTCCACTTACCATCTGCAGTTCTGAATCATGACCGAGATCTTTTATAGCTGGGACCGCTCCATCTTTCAGTATCAAACAATGTGCAAATCCAGCGTCGAACTTGGCCTTGTATATGAAACGTTCATCAACAAACACACTTGCAAAACTCCATTGCTGCTACGGAAAAAGGCATCCACTGTTCACGTAACGCTGGGCTCTTCGGGAAGTTGAGCAAAGTTCTTCCCAAGTGAATCCCTTGCAGCAGTGCAGCCGAATGAAGCATGTTGATGGGTGCGCTCTTTCTCTCCTCTTAATCGACCTGTGCGCGGGCGTGCTTTTCCGGAAGAAATGCTCATATAAGGAGTTTCACCACCGTCATTAAAGCCACGATTGAAAAAAAAAACAGCTGAAACTTGTACCAACCCGGAAGCACGATTTTTGGCACAGAAATTCTCCGTCATTCGTCCAAATTATTTTTTTAAACTTTGGCCATGTTTAGCATGAGAATCCAACTTTTTAACACTGTAAACAACTCTGAATACACGAAACACCACTGTTTACAGAGTGATGTATCAAAGCATATTAAATGCACAATTGACTGGAAGGAAGAAATTGGGTAGGCAACAGTGCACAAGCAACAGGGATGACCACAAGCTTGAGAATACTGTCAAGTAAAGCCGATTCACAAGGAGTAGAATGAAGCCGGAGTCAGCTCATCCAGAGTCACCACCCTCAGACATCTTCAGGAAGAGGACTACCAAGCCACTTCTGAAACAGAAAAAAATGTCAGAAGCATCTTACCTGGGCTAAGGAGAAAAAGAACTGGACTGTTGCTCAGTGGTCCAAAGTCCTCTTTTTAGATAAAAGTAAATTTTGCATTTCATGTTGAAATCATGGTCCCTGAGTCTAGAGGAAGACTGGAAAGGCACAGAATCCAAGCTGCTTGAAGTCCAGTGTGAAGTTTCTGAAGTCAGTAATTTGGGCTGCCGTGACGTCTGCTGGTGTTGGTCCATTGTGTTTCATCAAGTGCAGCCACCTACCAGGAGATTTTGGAGCACTTTATGCTTCCATCTGCTGACAAGCTTTATGGAGATGCTGATTTCCTTTTCCAGCAGGACTTTAGCACCTGCCCACAGTGCAACAACCACTTGCAAGTGGTTTGCTGACCATGATATTACTGTGCTTTATTGGCCAGCCAACATGCCTTACCTGAACCCCATTGAGAATCTATGGGATATTTTCAAGAGAAAAATGAGAAACAGTCGATCCAACAATATACAGATGATCTGAAGGCTCAGTAGTGCCTCAGCAGTGCCACAGGCTGATCACTTCCATGCCACACTTCACTGATGCTGTAATTTGTGCTAGGAGCAAGTCATCTGGTGTAATATGTGCTGCCGACCAAGTTTTGATTGCATAAATGAACATACTTTAAAGAACTTGAACTTTTTTGTTTTGCAAATCCGTTTTTTGATTGATCTTGTAAATATTCTAATGTTTTTGAGATTTTGACTTTCATGAGCTGTAAGCTCTAATCATCAAAATTGAACCAAAACAACTTATAATATATAATATTATAATATTTTACTTTACATGTTAAATCTAGCATATATGAACATTTCAGTTTTTTAAATAAGTTACAAAAAATAAAGAAGAACTTTCTAATAAAAAGATATTCAAATTTTTTGAGCTGCACCTGTATATCCGTTAGTGTCCTGATGGAGTTTAACATCCAAAAGACAACTTAGTGTGCATGCATATCATGCATTAGTAAAAATGCTATCTCTGTATTGATCCACTAAGTATAATTTGTTTCTATATTAAACTTTTGGCAATGATCACTGCTGTATTTAGACGCAGTTTGAAACAGTGAGGTCATGAAATGGAATCCTGTTATATTTAGCCTACGGTGACTGACTGGAGGGGAAAAGCGGCAAAAAGCATCTTTCTGAAGTGTTGTGATGAGTCTCTTGCAGCTCTCCGGGTGCTCCTGTAAATTCCAAGCCCGTCGCACATAGATACCGTTGAACCAGTTGCCATGGCAACAGAGGCAGTGACTCAGCAAGAGACTTCTGAGGTGACAGACGAGACTTATTATTTGATGGAGAGACAAACCTGTTTTATGCTCTAATAAAAGAAGATGTTTATTCATGTTGAGGGTCCTTGAAGATGCTTCAAGGTGTGTGGAGGACGAAAACACCTTCAAGCACCTACGGGACGTGTCATTAGTGTGAAATAATGGAAGAGAAGTGCTCTCATTGCGCTTTCAAATTCGGCGCAAGCACTAATGGCCTTGCTTGTTAAGGAAAATATGTAAGAAAGGATGTGGTTGATGCCCTAGAGATATTATATAATAAAGATAATCTATGTAAGGGATACTGTACAATCTAGTCAGTCATAATGGCAAAAAAATAAATCCAGACTGGATGATCAGGAACTTGTCTGGGGTTGTATTCCTGTAATGACCAGCTGACTGGACATTACCCCAGTTCTTATATAGCAACTTATGAATAAAATAAATAAATAGACATGAAATATTGATTTAGTAGAAATTATATTATGTGAGAAGAAAAAGACTGTAAAGGAAAATGTTGTTTTTTGGACCACAGATTTCTGTAATCAACCAATCAGAATCAAGTATTCTAGAGTCACATTTAAAAGAAAATTTTAATTTCATTCATTTATGTAATTATAATTATATCTCTGCACCCTAAAAAGTTTTTTTTCAGAAAGTACAAGGCCTTTTAATGTAATGATTTACCCAAAAATGAACATTTGTTTATCTTTACTCACCTTCAGGCCATTCAAGATGTAGATGAGCTTGATTTAGACAAATTTAATACTACATCATTTACATTGATTTATCCTCTGCAGTGAATGGGTGCCGTCAGAAACAGCTGATCAAAATACACCAACGTATTTGTTTAGAACTGTTTTTGCAGTTCTTTATCTGTGCATATTTCTCTCCTATATTAATTTAGACAAGACCATTTTTTTCACTGGAGAAAACAATATAATGGAAAGAGGACTGGGATTTTATCCAGAAGCAAAGGCTTGATTTAAAAGATTTAATAAATGATTTGTTTATTACAACCAAGCAGATTTTCACTTTTTTAGACTTGGGCCATGTCAATTTTTTGTGGATTAATGTAATGATTTTATCGGCAGTTTGGACTCTCATTCTGATGGCACCCACACTGTAAAAAAAATCTGTAAAATTTACGGTAGAAAACTGGCAGCTGTGGTTAACGGAATTTTATTGTAAAAAATACAGCAGCAAATTTACAGGTAAATACCACAAATTCATTAACCGATATGAGTCACATGATGAACCAAAGCCCATCACAAGCAGCCTTTAAATATTAACATAAAGTTGCCATTCACACAAACACTAAACACCATCATGTTAACACACATGAAACTGAAATAATGCAATAAACATTCATTTAACAACATTAGTTGTAGCATACAACCCTAATGTACAAACCTGCTAAGAAAAAACTAAGAAAGAGAAAGTTATTTCAACAAAAAAAAATGTAACACAGGGAATTCTGGGAATGTTGATTTACAGTAAATTTTACAGTCTTTTCCGGTTAACTATTTAACAGGGTTTTTTTACCGTTAAATTCACAGTCATTTTTTACAGTGCATTTACTAAGAAAGAAGGATCCATTGGTGAGCAAATAATGTGATTTATTAAAATTTTCATTTTTGTGGTGAAACATTTTTCCAAGAAACATTCCTGGTTCATTCTTGGTTCCTGAACATTACCAACAGAATCCATGTGCAACATCTAAATTAGCAGAAGGTAGCAGTTTGTGTCTTCCTCATTGGTTCAAACATTACAGAGGTTACTAATAAATGTGTAGTATCTATATGAAGCTTCGCATTCTTTCAGCATCTTTGCTGAGTAATCTAAAATAGCTATATCACCTGGAACATTTGCAGAGGAAGTCAGTGTTGGGTGTGACGTTGTCTTATCTTCTGATCTACAACTCTTGTTGGGACACCAGCCAGAAGAAACTTTCTGTCCCTTTTCCTTTTTCTTTTTTCCATATACAACTTTTACAGTACTTCTATTTTTAATAAGATTATTCAAGGATATGCGTAAACTAGATCAATGTCAGACCTACATTGACGATCCATACGAGTTGAAGGGCAGAGAAAGTATGTGAGGTTAAAATGTAATGGGCCTATATGCAGACTTCCTTATGTGTATATAGTGCAGTTCAAGATTTAGATTTAGAATAGACTTTCAGTGTCAACTGTAAATCAGACAATGCCTTATGTGTTACACATCAGGGAGAACAAAGTCTGTATCTGTGTGTGGTCAGAAATATCAGCCATACATTTTCATAATGTGGACTGTCAGAGAATGATTTAGTGCTTAGTTTCTCACCTTGAGTTTGACAAATGTGATCTTGAAAATTCAGTTTTTGACATTTGTGACATTGACGGCTCTGCCTCTTTTGTACGCTGTATTTGTGATTCAGTCTACGCTCTGTATACATGTAAACACTGTTCCAAGGTGGTTCAGTGCTTGGTCAAGGGTGCATGTGTTGGCGGGTGGGTGTGTGTTCATGCACCTCTATGCACTCATACGGGTGCAAAGAGGTGTAGCAATTAATATCAGTTCACATCTAGAAACTTCCATGCCCTTTATTCCAAATTTTTTAATCATCCTTTATTTCACTTCAGTTTACATACACCTTGCAGAATCTGCAATGTAAATTACTTTACCAAAATAAGAGGGATCATACAAAATGCATGTTATTTTTTATTTAGTACTGACCTGAATAAGATATTTCACATAAAAGATGTTCACATATAGTCCGCAAGAGAAAAAAACAGAACACAATGCATTAAGATGAACTGTTTGAATTTGAAGATAAGAGTAAATTTAACTTATTTTGTCTTCTGGGAGACATGTAAGTATCTTCTGTAGCTTCTGAAGGGCAGTACTAAATTAAAAAAAAGTATGATATTTTGGCAAAATAAGAAAAATGTACACATCTTCATTCTGTTCAAAAGTTTTCACGCCCCGGCTCTTAATGCATCGTGTTTCCTTCTAAGGCATCAGTGACTGTTTGAACCTTCTGTAATAGTTGCATATGAGTCCCTTAGTTGTCCTCAAAATCATGCGGTCATTGTTGGAAAGGGCTCAAATATATGTGGAAAAAAGAATTTGTGAGAACAACTATCACCAAAAAAAAACAGCTGTGGACCATTCAGGAAACAACACAGTGTTAAGAATCAACTGTATGTAAACTGTATGTAAATTATTTTTCAGTTCAGTACTAATTAAAAAATAACATGCATTTTGTATGATCCCTCTTATTTTGATAAAATAATGAACATTTTGGAGATTCTGAAAGGTGTATGTAAACTTCAGTTATATTTATATAGTGAAAAACGAAAAGTGAATATGATCTTCAGAATTTCTTAGTGTTTGACATAACTATCTTTTGCTTGAATAGCCCTTTAGTTTGTGTAAAACCTTATGATTCTGTTCCAGCTTGATTTGAAAATAATACAAAGACTATTTTGTGGTTTAATGAAACCAAGAACATCTGACCCTTCTTACAAAGGATCTTCTTGTGATGGTCAATAAAGTTCAAATCCTCTTGGTAGCTCAAAAAAGCTTACATCTTTTTTCACTTTTAACAGTTTGTTAATTTCCAATTAGGGGGGCAGGGGGTCTTAATCTTTTGGTCATTTGTCTGCACCCTTGTCTGCAACATAAGTTGCTCTTTTTCTTGTGTTCGTTCTCACAGATCTTTAATTGACTTTTTATTGTTCATTCCAAATCATTTAAAACATTATAAATTTCAACCCAAATGAAAACTGTTTGTTTGCTGCCATCTTTAAGCAGAATCAAAGTGGTGTTTGGTAACAGCCTAATTGCACTTTTAGCAGAGAAGAAAATCACGCTGAAAGTTAAAACGCAAGTAGAAATGACTGAAACTGTTACTGTATGACAAGTTTAATAGACAGAAGGAAACACACTGTTATGACATAATGATGAAAACATTTGCCAGTGTAAAGACAAGCAGGCATATGTTCATCCATCTGCATGCACTGTCTAAATATAACAGCCTGAAAACCCTAAAAACAGCACTTTTTTCCGCCGTCGGGCATCCTGAATCCGAACGCAGCTCTTGCGTCACGCGTTTTTGCATCACTCCCTTCAACCTGTCCCGTTCTTACAGCGGCTTCTACGTCTTTTTACGCAACCCTATTGTAAAGTGATTCCCACCCCAATTTCGTGAGCCTCACGACCGTGTTACGTGATTGGAGGCTCTGATTGTGATTTGCGCTGGGTGGCGGTGGGCGGGACCCGGGCGCTCCGCTGGATATATTACGCGGGGCACCTTGGAGATAGCCGGGTACGGCTCCATGTCAAGGTGGGCTTAGTGCTCCGGGAAGGGGAGTAGTGTTATACAGGAGGCAAGAAAGGAGACACGAGGGAATTCGCTGCCCAAGGGGATACTCAAAACCTTACAGTACAACATGCCCGCTCAAAATAAAGACGATGGAGGCTGGAAGAAGTTTTTGTGGAATTCGGAGAAGAAGGAATTTCTGGGACGCACCGGTGGTAGTTGGTGTAAGTATAACCTATAGATGTCATATCGACAGTGTAGCTCGATTTCAGCACGTTGGACAGCACTGTGATGCCTGTCATCGCCGTTTCTATAGCAGCAGCAGCAGGTACCGATAGACTGCCAGTCTGGTCACGATGCAACCTGTATGATTTGACTTTGCAGCAAATGTCTCACGGACTTTCATACATCGATATACATGCTCAACGCACGATTTGCCGTGTTAACGGATGCATTTTGCCCGTTCAGAGCGTTTTTAAACAAGTAGGCTTATTGGTTGCTGTTCTCCGTGTCCCACCTGTTTCGTTGAGAACACTCAGACTGCGTGTTCTCTTTATGTGTTTTGTTCGCTTTTCCTCCTAAATATAAAGATATATGAATGTGTAACCAATGCCGTGGGTGAATTCGATGCTGACGGAGGAGCAAAAGGTCAACAAAGGAAAGCATTAGATTATTGATCAGTTCGATTTTTACCGCTCAGTGGTAAAATGAAATTTAATAAAAATGATTTTCCCCCGTCAGAAATGAACAATTAAACAAATAAGGAGAAGGGTTAAAAGCTTGTGTTTGGTTAAAAGCCTCTTGTTTCATGTGTGTGCTTGCCATGAAATCAATCAGCACGTCATTCAATTAGCATACTTATCATTAATAACGTGTTACACGTGGAAAGGGTTAAAAATGCATCATTGTTCAAGGTGACTCAAGGTGAAAGGCCTAGTCTTTTGGGTCTGACGGATTCATCTAAGGTTGCACTGAATATTGACGTCATGTATTTGAGGCAGCAACAGTTTCTAACTGATGCCTTCAGTTTTTACAAAAGTAGCCTACCTGATGTCTAAAGTTAACTCTGTTGTCTCGGCGTTCCAGTTTATATCATTTCAAAGTACCTATTGAATGTGTCTAGCCAGTTAAGTGTGGACATTAAGTGTAAAGTTCAAAACGACCGGTGTCCAAAATGAGTCATGTGTTATGCATAATTAGCTTCCAGATCAGGAAGGACACATATAAACCTAGAAGTCAGTCCATCTCCTAAGATTTCTGATGGCCATTACATCATCTAATACGTTGACATTCGCTGGGCTTTGGTCCCAGTGACCCTCTGACATTGCTTTATGCACCACTGGAAACCACAGAGACCTTGTGCCCTTGCCTAACTGAGCATTAGAAATGGAGTTTAGCACTAAAATGATTTTGTTGGAACTAATTCGAATGTGCAGCATCTGAACAGGCTGTCAGTGAATTATTTTGGGATAAGACTGGTGGACAGACTGGTTTTACTGGTTGGGAAGTTAAGATATGACCTTACTGCGATGCCCCTACACATTGTTGATGTTTGAAACATTGAGATTACTCATCATGTCCTGTTATGCTGGCACCTCTATATTTTCTGGGGACAGACTGAGGACATTTGTATTGCTGGTATGGTGTCAGCAGATTCGGCTGTTTGCTGTAGCATCAGTGGGCTTCCTGGGATCAGATTGTTCCAAGTAGTCTTTTTCCAATTATACGCTTTCTTTAGTTTATGTAAGTTTTAAGTAAATATAGGTTGCATGTGTATAAATAAGTTACTGTAGTTCCAGTAAACATTTTCTTATTTCTAAGGAAAGAACACACTTGCTCTTCTGCTTAGAATCTTCAAGCATTTTCTCAAATGATCAAAAAAAAAATAAATAAAACTATCATTATTAAACCCAGTAACAACATCAGAATTGCTACTCAAAATGTCACCGCATGCTAAAATATGTCCTGTCTCTCTCTGTCTCTCCACAGCAAAAATCTTCCTCTTCTATCTCATCTTTTATGGCTGTCTGGCCGGGATCTTTATCGGCACCATCCAGATTCTCCTTCTCACCCTGAGCGATTACAAACCCACCTGGCAGGACAGAGTAGCTCCTCCAGGTAACAGCTCTATTGCTTTGGCTGTCTTGTCTTTTATATTTTTCATAATTTATTGTGAGTGTAAACTGAAGTTAAAGTAATATCAAGGTTCAAGGGTTCATTATAAAACTGCAGAGGTGAAATGAAATAAAAAGTGTATAATTTAAAAAATAATTTGAATGATTTATAAAATTAGCCAATATTATAACTAAAATTATAGTTGAAAAAAAGCTAAATATTACACTTTTCTCATGTTGTACACTCTTAAAAATAAAGGTGCTTCACCATGCCATAGAAGAACCTTTTTTGTTTAAATGGTTCCATAAAGAACTTTTAACATCTAAAGAATCTTTCTGTTTCACAAGGTTATTTGTGGCAAATAGGTTAAAGGTTCTTCAGATTCTAAATTCTTTACAGAACCTTTGACTGAATGGTTCTTTGTGAAACCAAAAATGGTTCTTCTATAGCACCGCTGTGAAGAACCTTTTAAAGCACCTTTATTTTTAAGAGTGTATTATAGAAAATTGGTCATTATACCTTGTAATAAATTGAAGGACTTTATTTATTACCTACACTGTAAAAAAAGGTCTGTAATAAAAAAGAAGCAAATCACTGAAATTACAACCAGAAAACATCAAAATATGACATTTTCAGCTTTTTGAAGGACTTTGTGTTTCCCACACTGATTTTTTTTTTGTAAATAAAATTGTAAATAAAACAAAGATAAAAAGAATAATAAAATAACTAAAATATTACAACCAGAAAACATCAAAATATTACATTTTTCACTTTTGTTATAGAAAATTTGTCATTTTTTGGTTTCAATTTATTATTCCTTTTAAAAAATTTCATGAAATAATTTGAAAGACTTTTTTGTTTCCTACACTGTAAAAATTTATTTTTCAACATTGTAAATAAAACGAAGAGGAGTATGCAAAGGCCAATGATAAAAAAGGAATAATTAAATGACTAAAATTACAACAAGAAAACACCAAAATATGACATTTTACACTCTTTTGTTATAGAAAATGTGTCATTTTTTTACTTTCAATTTGTTATACCTTTTAGAGAACTTCATGAAATAATTTGAAGGACTTTATTTGTTACCTACACTGTAAAAAAAAAGGTCTATAATAAAAAAGAAGAAAATGACTGAAATTACAAGCAGAAACATCAAAATATGACATTTTACTCTCTTTTGTTATAGAAAATTGAACATCTTTTAGTTTAAATTTAGTACAGCTTTTAGAAGACTTCATGAAATAATTTTAAGGACTTTATGTGTTTCCTACACTGAAAAAAAATTAACTGTAAATAAAAACAAAGATTATAGGAGTATGCAAAGGCCTTTAATAAAAAAGGAATAATTAAATTACTAAAATTACAACCAGAAAACATCAAAATATAACATTTTACTCTCTTTTGTTATAGAAAATTTGTCATTTTAGTTTCAATTTATTATACCTTTTAGAGAACTGTATGAAATAATTTGAGGACTTTATTTGTTTCCTACACTGTAAAAAATATTTTTCAACATCGTAAACACTTCTTGAAAGACTTCATGAAATAATTTCAAGATGTATACACTGTAATAATGATTTATTTGACATTTTAAATAAAACAAAATTTTTTCAAGTGTTTTACACAATCTTTCTACTTCGAAATGTTGTTTAAATTAAATGAGTCACTTGCTGTTTCTTTATAAATAATTGTAAAATTTACTAGCAAATTCTAAGTGAAAATTGTTTCTACACTAGATGTTACACTATATACTAGATGTATAAACTAGATGTAGGGATGTAGGTACACTATATATATATATATATATATATATATATTAGGGCTGTCAAACGCATCCATAATAAAAGTTTGTTTACATACTATATGTGTGTTTACTTTGTATATTTATTATGTACATATAAATACACCACATACATGTATATATTAAAACGAAATATTTATATGTATAAATATTTAGACTATAATTTAGACTATAAATAAATATAAATATTTATGACATAAATCTAAAATATTTTTCCTTAATATATACATGCATGTGTGTGTATTTATATATACATAATAAATATACACAGTACACAAATATATAGTATGTAAACATAAACTTTTATTTTGGATGTGATTAATTGCGAATAATCGTTTGACAGCACTAATATATATATATATATATATATATAGTGTTTTTTAAACATACAAACAGTTTGTATTTTTAATATTTCCCATTGAATCAGGGATTTTTTAGTCATTTTTAACAGATTTATAAGATCTTTTTTATTATTATAGCCCAGCAACACTATAATACTCACCATTGCTAGTCAATTGTCATGCAAGAGAATATTTTATTGAACAAAAATATGCATATTTGATTCATTTTCCTGGTAGAATATTTTTTAAAAGCCACAAAAAGATAATGTTTTCATGAGAAATGTTTGAAAGGTTAGCCCATTAGTTTTCAGGGGGTTCATACATTCATACATTTCGGTAACCCATCTGGTTCCCTGATGAGGGCTTGGACTCTCTGTTCCTGTCACAGTTGCTGTTCCTCTTGCAGTTTAAAGTAAGGCTTGAAGGATTGAATCAATCTGACAAACATTTGGTGGGTTCAGAGACCAGATCAAGGGCTAAGAGAGAGCTGGACTCTTGGGAATTGATAATCGGACCATTTTACGTCACAGCTGATATATTTCACATGTTTTCTCGGTAGAACAGAAGGCATGTGAGGTTAAGGGGAAACAGACTGACTATGACACCTTTCAGACACATTAGAACTACAAAAACACTTTTTTTGAGAGAGAGAGAGAGAGAGAAGAGAAACAGATGCTTCTTCTATTGGAAAGGCTTATTCAGAAAAATCTATCATGGGAATGATTCAAAACATGCATGCAAAGATTCAGCGTTCATTCTCTTTCTCTCTATAACAATCACAGCATGTTCCTTTATGATTTATTTACATCTCTGAGTCATTCAAGCTTTGTGTACTGCAAACTGTTCTCAGGAAATGCTTTCTCAAAAGATGCAATTTCATTTCGTTTACAATGCAAAACCACTTCAGTTATCTAACAGGTTCTTTAGATAGGCATTGTCCATTTGTCACATGCATGTGAATCTCACCAGCTTTTAACTGTTAATAGGAGGGAGAATATGTATTTGTACATTTTATCTTATTAAAAGCTTATTAGATGTACAGTCAAGCATGACATTTAGAAACATTCTTTTCCGATTTGTTTTAGACTTGTACAAATAATGTTACAGTGTTTGCTAAACAAATTCTTGTAAGAATCATTCGAGGTTAAACAGCTGAGGTTAAACATGACATTTTTGAATGCAGAATTGGATAATGTTGGCCAATGTTTTAAAGAAGAATTAGAGACAGACGGAATCATTTAAAAGTCAAATGAGAGTCTATACAAATGCAATAAATGATTGTAAATCTATCTGAATTCCTTGTATTTTTGTTCATTTATCTGTGCACAGGGCTCACTCACTACCCACGTTCAGACAAGGCTGAGCTGATCATCAGTCCGGATGATGATGATACGTACAGGACATACACCAAAGCCATGAAAGAATTCCTAGACACCTATGACATAGAAAAACAGGGAGACCTAATGACGTTTGAGGACTGTGGAGGTACCAGATGACATATTTTTCTTCTGTTATACTCTCAGCAGCATCATGGTTTTCATTTGCCTATAATATGAATAGTTCCACACACTGTTGGTATACTTCTATGTTTTTTTAGCTATCTGTTTTTCACATCCCTTTGAGAAAATCTTTTTTTTTTTCTATTTTGACAGAGCAACCTACTGAATACAAGAACAGAGGTGATCTCGAGAGTGACATGGGTACCAGAAAGGCATGCCAGTTTCCGAGGTCTTTGCTTGGACCCTGTTCTGGCATTGAAGATCGTAATTTCGGATTCTCACAGGGGAAGCCCTGCTTGATCATCAAGCTCAACAGGATTGTGAACTTCAGACCTAAGGTTTGTCAAATACAGGCAACAATATTCACAAAATGTTTGTAGGATCTTTGCATTTTGTTTGGAATCATTTGCCTCCAAATAATTCCTGTAGACTGAATTAATTGACTAAATGTGCGTTTTAAAAATACATTAGCAATTTTCTTGTATTATGTAAATACATATATTATGATGCTTTATTCCATATCAGCTGACCTGTATTATATTTTTTTATATTTAGTTACTTCATGAATTACATTTATTTATTTATTTGTTTGTTTATTCATTCTATCATATGATAATCATCATTATTATTTATTAATAAGAAGAAGAATATTAGATAATAATAATGTTATATTTGTTTACTTTATTCTTTTCAGTAATTTATTCTTTTTCTTAAGCAGTGTTTTGCTTTTGATATTTTTTATTTATTACTACTACTAATAATAATAGATTAATAATAAAATGAATTGCAATAATAACAACAACAACAATGTATATTATTATTATTATTATTATTATTATTATTATTCCTTTATTCATTATTTTTATTATAAAATATTTTGGTATTATTCATTTTTAGATATTTTCATTTCATAATAATAATACTAATAGATTAATAATTAAATCTTTTGCAATAATAATAATAACAACAACAATAATGCTAGTTATTATTATTATTTTATTTTTCTTTTGTAGTATTTTTTGTATATGAATTTATTGTTGTTTATTTAGAATAATAATAATTAAATGTTATTAAATCCTAATTATTATTATTTATACAATATTTTTGTATTACTAATTTATTGATAGTTGTTTAAAAATAATACTTTTAACAGATTGACAGATTAATAATGAAATGTGTGCAATAATAGCAACAATAATGCTTCTGTTATTATTATTATTGTATTTGTTTATTACTCATTCTTATTCATTTATTGATCATTTATAATAATAATAATAATAATAATAATAAAAACTTATTAAGTAATAATAATAATTGTTGTTGTTTATTTATTATTCTAGAAGTTCTCTTACAAAGTATTTTATTTTATTATTAATAATTTGTTGATCATTTTGTTAGGGTTAGTTATCTTTTATTAAGATAATATTGATCATTGCAGAGATGTTATCATTGTGTCATAGTGTGTGTGTGTGTGTGTGTGTATACAATTTAAACTCACTAAAATCCCAGCCTCAGCCCAATCAGAAGTACCAGTTAGGTAGAAACTTGTACATTGGAGCCTAATAAAAATGGATTAGAGGCCTTTGCATATATATATATATATATATATATATATATATATATGTACACTAGCAGTCAAACGTTTGGACACACCCTCTTATTTAATGTTTTTTAAAGAAGTTTCTTATGCTTATCAAGGCTGTTTTCACTTGATCAAAAATACAAAAAATGTAATACTGTGAAACATTATTACGATGTAAATCAATGTTTTTCTATATTAATATACATTAAAATTGAATTTATATCTGTAATTAAAGTTGAATTTCCAGAATCATTACTCCAGTCTTCAGTGTCACATGATCCTTCAAAAATCATTCTAATATGCTGATTTATTATCAGTGCTGGAAACAGTTGCACTGCTTAATTATTTTATTATTATTATTATTATTATTATTTTTTTTTTTTTTTTTTTGGAACCTGTGATGCTTTTTTCAGGATTTTTTAATCAAAAAAAAGTAAAAAACAAAACAAAAAAAAAGAACAGCATTTATTTAAAATAGAAAGGTAATTTTAAAGTAACAATATACACTACAGTTCAAAAGTTTGGGGTCAGTCAATTTTTATTCTTTCTTTTTTTTTTTTTTTAAGAAATTAATACTTTTATTCACCAAGGATGTGTTAAATTAATAAAAAGTGATAGCATAGATTTAAATTGTTAGAAAAGATCTATATTTTGCATAAATGCTGTTCTTTTTCACTTGTTATTCATCAAAGAATCCTGAAAAAAGAATCACATGTAATATTTGGCAGCACAATTGTTTCCAACATTGATAATTCTAATAAATCAGCATATTAGAATGTTTTCTGAAGAATCACGTGACACTTAAGACTGGAGTAACAGCTGATGAAAATTCAGCTTTGCATCACAGGAATAAATTATACTGTAAAGTATAAAAAACATTATTTTATGTTGTAATAACATTTTGCAATATTACTGTTTTTTTCTGCATTTTTGATCAAATAATCAATAATGCCTTGATGAGCATAAGAGACTTCTTTAAGAAACATTAAATGAGAGGGTGTGTCCAAACTTTTGACTGGTAGTGTATATAAAATGCAAAAACAGATTTAATTTACAAAAATCATGTTTTATCTGTATTTTCTTGTTGTTATTTTCACTTAATCAAAATAACCCAACTTCAGTTTGATTGAGATTAATTGGAACGCACAGTGAAAATTGTTCAAAACTATTTGTTCTGTTTTTGCCCCCCAGCATTATATTGCATATAAGTCCAATTAATTCATTATTTTTCTTTTAGCCACCATTGTCAAACGAAAGCATTCCAGAAGAGGCAAAGCACAAAGTCCAGCCCAACGTGATTCCTATCCACTGCACAAACAAGGTGAGTGAACATTTCACTACTTCTCAGAGGATCCTCATTTGCACTGTAAAATAGTAAAAATGTTGCTAACCGACGGCACGTATTCTCTGAATGACCCGCAGAAAGAAGAGGACGCAGGTAAGCTTGGCGAGGTGAAGTACTACGGTATCGGAGAAGGCTTTCCCCTTCAGTATTACCCCTACTACGGGAAGCGCCTGCACTCGCATTACCTGCAGCCCCTGGTGGCCGTCCAGTTCGTCAACATCACCCTGAACACGGAGATCCGCGTGGAGTGCAAAGTGTTCGGGGAAAACATTTATTACAGCGACAAGGATCGCTACCAGGGACGTTTCGATGTTAAAATCGGTGTCATGACCAAATCCTCATGACCTCTGAACAGAGTACCTCCGCTCTCTCCCTATTTAAAGGCAAACTAAGGCCCCTCTTCTGACTTGAGATACAAAGGCACCCGCGAGAAGTTTCTCACCGGTCTTCCACAGGGTTTAACCGAGGGGATGTTTTTTGAATGTACAAGTGTCTCACGTCAGAAAGAGGCCTCATTTTAGTTTAGGAGAGATTCATTTAAAAAAAAAAAAGAAGAAAGAAAGATACAATAAACAAAAAGTGAATAAAAGATTATTTAAAAACACTAGTCTAAAACAACATACCATCTTACAAATGTGGGACCTAACATTGTCTGTACTCTTTACTTCGAGCTTTCTGCTTTCAGTCTAGGGTTAGAATGTAAACGCCTGGAGGATTAGCCATAGCATAAAATATTTATTCTACTACCGAATGAGAAGTGTCCACGATCAAAGGGGCATGTTGTTTTACTGTAAATTACATTTCCTCTACCGATGTAGCCAGCACTGTTTTGTCCCTCTCGTATTGTATTGCTGCCTCGTGTGATTTCCCTATATTTAGAACGTGCACAGTAGTTGCATATGTAGGTTGTTTCGAGCCACGCCATGTGTGTGATTCAGCTTCATTTGTCAAACGTGCCTACATATATGTATAGTTACTTAATGGAAATACACTGGCCTCTTAACATTGCCTTTTGGGGGTATTGATGTTCTATCTTTGCATCTTTTAGGTGTATTAGCTGGGTAATGAACCTTTTTTTCCCAAAAATCACTACAATGTAGGGGGAAGATTGTACTTCTCTTTTAATGATTCGTTTTCACTGAATGTAGATGTTGCCTTTGGTTTTATGGTGTCAGTCACGTGTGGAGGGAACCGCTACTGTAGCTTTTTTGTTTTAACAACTTTTGTTGTTTTCTTCCCTGCCTTGTCGTTCTTCCTCTTATCGAAGACGTCACACGGCGTGGTCAAATGTTCTAAATTTCGATATTTATTAAGTGGTGACCTAAAATATTCTGTTCTTGCACATGCTCATGTTCTGCAGAAACTCGTCATGAATGTTAATAATGCCAAAGCC
The DNA here is from genome assembly GCA_033026305.1 of Cirrhinus molitorella. Taxonomy (NCBI): domain Eukaryota; kingdom Metazoa; phylum Chordata; class Actinopteri; order Cypriniformes; family Cyprinidae; genus Cirrhinus; species Cirrhinus molitorella. Next base: position 9,635,895 of record CM065120.1, read on the forward strand.
ATTAAGATTATTCTAGATTTTATCAGAAGTAATGCAATACCCTGTCCATCGGGATGTTTTGTAGGTGTGCTCAATCAGTGTCAAACATCAGAAATGTCAACTTTCACAAGTCCCACAAGCTCTCATGTTGAACCTGAACTGGAAAAGACTAACCAAAATAAAGCTGAGACTCTAAAATTGTGCTGTTTTTATTCTACGCATCTTCTAAGATACTGTTTTAATGACTTTTACTGATCTCGCATTCTCTTTACAAGACAACCATGAACAAATGAGCAGTTCTTCTTAAAGCAAGCATTACTTTTATTATTGCTCATAATTATGGTTAGAGATTTAAATGAAACACCTTGATACTTGCAAAGCATCATGCTGAAATACCTGACTGAAGTGGCAAACTTAGCATCACAGGGGGAGTTTTGCACATACAGTGCCCTCCACTAATATTGGCACCCTTGATAAATATGATTAAATGCATCTGTAAAAATACATTTGCATTGTTTATCTTTTTGAGCCTTAATTTAAAAAATGCATCAAATTCGAACCTTTCATTAAAGCATTTAAAAAAGGGGGAGACTCACATTAAGAAATAAATGTTTTTCCCCAGTGCATGTTGGCCACAATTATTGGCACCCCTAGAAATTCTTATGAGTAAAACATCTCTGAAGTATATATTTCTTTCATTTTTAGCACATCAGGGTGACTAAGAGCATGAAATTGTCCAACCATGACTTCCTATTCCACAGGATTATAAATATGAGGAACACAAAGGCCAAATTCTCTTAATCATCCTAAAGATATAGTTTTGATGTGCAGAACAAGATTGTTGAGCTTCACAAAATAGAAAGTAGCTGTAAGGAAAGAGCTAAGGCCTTGAAAATCAAATTTTTTCCACCATTAGGGCAATAATTAAGAGGTTCCAATCAACTAAAGATGTTACAAATCTGCCTGGAAGAGGACATGTGTCTATATCGGCCTAATGTACGCTGAGGAGGAGAGTTTGAGTGGCCATTGATTCTCTCCAAGGATCACAGCTTGAGAATTGCAAAGTCTTGATGTCAGAAAGCCTTGAAAAAATATCAAACAGCCCCTACATCACCACATGTTGTTCAGGGGGGGTTCACGAAAAATCCTGCTCACTCATCAGACACAACTGCTACTGGCTTCTATAGTCAGAAGAAACTAAAAACAAGCTTTTTGGCAACAAACCCACCAGGTGGGTTTAGTACAAGCAGGGATAAAAAGTACCCCATGTCCACGGTTAAATATACTGCTGGATCTTTTATGTTGTGGGGCTGTTTTTCTGCCTAGAGGTCCTGGACATCTTGTTCAGATGCATGGCATCATGGATTCTATCAAATACCAACAGATAAAAAAAAAAATCAAAACCTGACTGCCTCTGTTAGCAATCATATAATGGGTTGTGGTTGGATTTTCCATCAGGACAATAATCTAAAACAAACATCAAAATCAACACAGAAATGTGTCACTGTGCACAAAATGAAGCTTTTGTCATCGCCATCCCAGTGACCTGAATCCTGAGTGGGGTGAAGTGAAGAGAAGAAGCACCAAGATGGAGCTGGGAATCTGAAGGATCTGGAGTAATTCTATATGAAGGAATGGTCTTTGATCTCTTGTCAGGTGTTCTTCAAACTCTTCAGGCAATATAGGAGAAAACTCCAAAAGAGGTGTTATCTTGGGAAAAGGATGTTGCAATAATTGTGGCCAACGTGAACTAGAGAAAGCATTTATTTCACAATGAGATTTTCCCTCCACTTTCAGTAGTTTTACTTCAATGAGAAGTTAGAATTTTGTTTCATTTTTTAAATGAAAGGTCAAAAGGATAAACAATGCAGATTTATTTCACAGTCGCCTTTGCTCATATTAATGCCAATATTAGTGGAGGTATGTTTTTTTACACACTTAAATCTTACATGCACATTACCTTTCAAAGGTTTAGGTGAGTAAGAGTATTCATTTATTTATTTTAAAGACATTAATACTTTCAATCAGCAAGCATAAATAGATCAAAATTGAGGCAAAGACACCTGAATGTTACAAAAGATGAAAAAAAGTGTATCACAGTTTCCACAGAAATATTAAGTATATTGTATATTAAGTATATTCATAATAAGAAATGGTTCCTGAGCAGCAAATCAGCATATTACAATGATTTCTGAAAGATCAAATTCAGTTTTTAATCGCATCCAAAATAAAAGTTTATGTTTACATATTATATATTTGTGTACTGTGTATAGCCTATTTATTATAAATATAAAAATACACACATGTATATATTAAGGAAAAATATTGTAGATTTATTTCTAAAATATTTATATTTATTCATAATCTAAATTGTATACAGGTATAATACTATATATACATATAAATATTTTGTTTTAATATATACATGTATGTGTGTGTGTTTATATGTATATAATAAATATGCAAAGTAAACACACATATAGTATGTAAACATAAACCTTTATTTTGAATGCGATTAATCGTTTGACAGCCCTACTTCCAGTTCATTAGCCGCAAAAAAGCGAGGAGAATCTGCATCTGCAATATTAACAAACAAAACTAGCAGTTTTGTACAGCTAGCTGGGAGCGGATGTGACCGGAAGCTACGCATATAATAAGAGTGTTTTCACGACGCGTCATCAATCGGTAATTGGCGGCACTGAACTAAACAATGCCACTGAACCGAACGAAACTCGCATATTTTGCTGATTGCAGAAAATGGTAAAGTCGTGTTTCAAAACAAATAAAAACCAAACGGCGTTTGTGGTTAGCCAAACTGCACCAGGATTTCCAAGGCAAGAATCTTGACAACATTTGTGTTTGTTCTCATCATTTCTTGTCAGGTAGGTGAAATATTTATATAATTAATACTGCTCGTACCTATCTTTCTCACCTATTAACTTGTCAAATGTCAAAATATTGTGCCCTTTCCTGCTTCCACACGTTTTTTTCGTGGTTTAAACAGCATATTCAGTAGTACAATAACCAAGCAATCCATGCTGTTGTTTACATTACATTTACATTTATTCATTTAGCAGACGCTTTTATCCAAAGCAACTTATAAATGAGGACAAGGGAAGCAATCAAAATCAACAAAAGAGCAATGCCATGTAAGTGCCATGACAAGTCTCATATTAGCATAATGCAATATAAGTAGCAAGGTTTTTTAATTATATGTATATGTTGTTGTTGTTTTAGTTTTTTTTTTTATTTATTGTTTAGAAGAAAAGGTAGAAGATATAAAAAGAATAGAGATGTTTTTTTTAGAATAGATATAGAATACATTTACATAGTTTACATCAGAGTATCGCCAGTATGGGCACACATCCGGGTAACTGACCAAATCGTGATAAAGTTTAAATAGCCCAAGTGGATGAATAAGGTGGACATTGTTAACTTGGAAAAGATCACCATACATATTAAAATGTCTTTCCATATTACGATTTGCACAGAAGGATTGTAAGTATGTTTATCAACACTGCGGATAAACATTTTAATCATGATATGAATTTGGCAGACACTCCAGCTGATGACATTTAAAGTTAAAGTGCAGACAGAAAAGAGCAAAAAAGAGAATCCAAATGAGACTGAAGACAGCTCTCGTCGGGCACCTGCTGGGATGAGATACTGGCATGATATTTTCAAACTTATCTGAATTTTGGGTATTGGAGCATGTAGGAATTAGAAGCGATTCCACCTGCTCTGTCATGGTATCACTGACTGATCTTTGATGCTGATTAACTAATGTGGGCCTTGATGAATTAAAAATGTGCTTTTGCACCCAAGAGGATCTGTGTGCGGGAAGCAGAGCCACCTGATCTCCTCAGACGTGTGATGTCAACATGAGTCTCACAGCAAGTAAAAATACTTCAGAATAGGATGTGTTTGTGTGTGAGAGAGAAAATAGGAGGAGGGATATTAAACAGCTTTTAAGTGATGCAAAGTGCTTTTCATTAATTAAATGGCCCTCTGAGGACCACATAGAAATCATTACAACAAAAATATGCCACAGCTGATTCACATGCATAATTGAAGCACTTGTTTAAGTGGCAATCCAGCATGGCAAAGATAATGCTGCAATCATGAATCTTGCAATAAAACACTTTCTAAAAGCATTGTGTTGACAAGGAAAATATGTACAGTAAGTTGTCAAAACAATGCATACATAATATTTGCCAAATTAGACAGCAATCTGCTTGAGATAACTCACAGATTTTATCTTTGTTCTTTGTGAACTGTGTGTCCTGATTTTAGTTGGATCATCACTGCTGAAGAAGTAACAGTATAATGTTGCATTTCATCCCATTGTATAATATGTGCCTATAAGTCATAAGTGTCAATTTTTTTAAACTTAAGATTTATACATCATCTGGAAGCTAAATAAATAAGGTTTCCATTCATGCATGGTTTGTTACGATAGGACAATATTTGGTCAAGATACACTATTTGAAAATCTGGAATCTGAGGGTGCAAAAAATCAAATATTGAGAAAATTGCCTTTAAAGTTGTCCAAACAAGTTCTTAGCAATGCATATTACTTATCACAAATTACGTTTTGATATATTTACAGTAGGAAATTTACAAAATATCCCTAATGACTTTTGGCATTTAAATAAAAATGGACAATTTTTGACAATTTATTTTTTGGCTATTGCTACAAAGATACTCCAGCAACTTAAAACTAGTTTTGTGGTCCAGGGTCACATATTTGTTTTAGTTTCAGACCTGTTTACAGAAGCGATGTTCTTTCTGTTTGTAGAGAAGGACTCTCCCCTTCCCTCCTTTGTCTGCTCAAATCTCACCATCAGCTCAATGACTGTATATCTGATTGAAATGACCCACTCCATACACTCAATTACCTTTCTCCTCTCCTCCCTTGAATTTATCTTTTTAAATATATATAGTTAAGTTAATGGACTATCTATTTGTATGAGGTCAAAATACCACAAGGTTAAAAACCATCAGGAATAAGTTTACTTTGATGTATAAATACTAAAAAGATAGATAATTTAATAATAGATAAAACACAGACATAATATGGTGCAATGCGGTTGCATTCATATCCATTCTACACACATTACTTTTTTGCACAGATAATTTATAGAAAAAAGTTTATCCACTAACAAGCCTTTTGATGCATAAAAAATCAACAAAAGTGCTTTTCTGAGGGCATGGTGCATCATGCATTCAAGAAAAAGATTTTTAAGTCACATTGTGACTTTACTTGTTAATACAAAATCCAAAAATACAAAGTTTCATTGTTAACCCATTTTATATGCATATGTGCTTGCACAGTGCATGAAATTGGTTTGTTACTCAGAGGAACCATTGTGCAATAGAGGGCTAAATAGTCATGATGATCTGATCATAATACAGAAACACAAGATCATTATCTTCCTGGTTAGAAACCACTCCAGTGTATTTGGAGATTAATACAATAAAATTCAGAGCTGAAAGTATCAACTTGGGGTTTGCTTTTCTCTAAAGTCAACACTGATGAAGTAATGCTGTCATTGTGCGCACACTGCTATTGTTGCATTAAGTCTATTAGATTATTCAGATAACGACAATGAATAAACAGACAACGGAGTGGTCATATTGAATCTTTCCGTAGGTGGAATATGATATTAAGCTTGAGTAAGCAGTAATGTTCATTTCCTGTGTGTGTGTGTGTGTGTGTGTGTGTATGGATCAGCAGCGGTGGGGGAGAACAGACTCAGCAAACAATGCTACAAATACATGCTGCACTGAATAAAAGAATAAACGCAAATCCTCTTGTATCTTCTTCTTGTAGTTTGATCTTTTGATCTGGTGCATTCCCCCTGGCAAAACAAATCAATAGCACTCATGATTGACCCTGATCTTTAACAGCCCAATAAAATTAGCCTGGGTGGAGTGTTGTTCTCTCTCACGTGTGTCAGCGCTGAACAAGAGCATTAATAGAATATAAAATATAGGCAGCTGTATAAAGAATGCTGAGCATGCACCTGTGCTATTTATAAAACCTTGTCTTTCCTGGGAAGGTCTAGTGCTTGCTTCATGAATATAATCCATCTTGGGTTACAACATAACTGGAAGTGTTACCTTCAAACGCCCTCTACTTCCTCCACGCTCAGACATGCTCCTATGTTGCCTGCCTTTTGTCCCTTTTTAAACACACACACAAACAATCTAAATATTTTAATACTGATCGATTGTTATCTAAATAAGGGCATACTTTAGAGTATTGTTTTACAGCTAACTGGATAACATTGTTAGAACACACACACACACACACACACACTTTCATCTTTATTTATTCAAGCACATACACAAGTAAAAGACATCTATATGTGTGTGTGTGTGTGTGTGTGTGTGTGTGTGTGTGTGTGTGTGTGTGTGTGTGTGTATATATATACACACACACACAATTTTTAGAACGCTAATATTTTCACCAGCTAAAAAATGGTTTTCAGTCAGTTATTTCTATCTTTTGCTGTAGTGTGTCAGTAGGAAATACCAGTTTACATTTCCAAACATTCATTTTGCCATTGATTGTAATAATCCAGTGAGATTTTTGTTTGCACGAGGAGTCTGACAACAACCAGTGCTCCACGCAGAGATTTGATCTTATCATCATTCTGGAATTTCAAAAGATTGAAATAACTGACTTAAAACCATTTTTAGCTGGTGAAAATACTAGTGTTCTAACATTTTGGCCACCACTGTATATGTCACCATTTGTGTCACTCCACTTGCAGTATTTCTTACAGCGAGTGTCATGGCAGACACCCAAATCTACTATAATTTTATAAATAACACTGTTTTTGTGTCACAGAATGTAGTTTTAAGTATGTAGTTGTTTACATTTAAAATATGCGGTTTGGTAATAAAGAAACTCTATTTGAAAAGTTGCTTAGTTTTTGCAGATGTGAGCTCCAGGGATCAGCGGCCGTTCAGTGCTCATGTACTCGCTGAAAGCAGCCTCACCTCGGCCAGATTGTCTGGAATGTGCTGCTGGCTCTGATGTCTCTACAGTTGCTAAACATGAGATATAATTAGTTTTGGGTAAATCTAACGGGCAGTCTTTGGTCTCATTACTCTATAATTTGTTCCAGAGCAAATAGTTTTGGCTGAGGGCGAAAACCTCATCACGTCACATTTCATATAGCCTAATTTTAATCCTGTATATCAGAGTGCTGCCTTTGTATTTTTGACTGAATTGCCTAGCACCTTTTATGATGCCTGTTGTTGTTTAGCAAATATTATTATTCAATAAATAATATTTTATATAAATAATAGTATTTAATAATAGTATTTAGTGTTGAGAACCGGTGTGTTCATGATGGTATTTTTAGTTACATTATTTCACCATTAGATGGTGACAAGAGACAGTTTTAATGTATTTATAAATCAGCAGTAAATACTTTTATACTGAAAGGGACTAAAATACAGAATTATTTATACTTTCAACAACAAGAAGCAGCCAAAACATGTGTTGAACAGCACTGTTCAACACAACATTCTGTTGTACTAAGATAGCGTCTATTTGAAAATTTGCTTCATTGTTTTCGCAGATGTGAGCTCCAGGGCATCAGCAGCCGTTCAATGCTCATGTACTCGCTGAAAGCAGCCTCAGATCATCTGGAATTTGCCACCGGCTCTGATGTCTCTATAGTTGTTAAACATGAGATATAATTTGTTTTGGGTAAATCTAACAGGCAGTCATTGGTCTGATTAATCTATAATTTGTTCCAGAGCAAATAGTTTTTGAGGGCGAAAAACCTCATCACGTTACATTTCATATAGCCTAATTTTAATCCTGTATATCAGAGTGCTGCCTTTGTATTTTTGACTGAATTGCCTAGCACCTTTTATGATGCCTGTTGTTGTTTAGCAATAAATAATATTCATAATTATATTCAAATATCACAATAATATTCAAATATTTCAATAAATAATATTTTATATAAATAATAGTAGTATTTAATAATAGTATTTAGTGTTGTGAATCGGTGTGTGTGTGTTCATGATGGTATTTTTAGTTACATTATTTCACCATTAGATGGTGACAAAGAGACTGTTTTAATGTATTTATAAATCAGCAGGAAATACTTTATATTGAAAGGGACTATAACACAGAATTATTTATATTTTCAAAAACAAGAAGCAGCCAAAAAAATGCGCTGAACAGCACTGTGGATGTTCAAACTAATGTTTTATTATGAATATGAGATTGAGCTGAAGAATGAATGCTGTATCAGATAACACTTGGTAATCACACTTGCTCAGTCCATCTTTCTCTCAACACTCTACATAATACAGTGAGCTTTTAATACAGTAATACAATAAGCTTTTAATGAAGTAACTCAACGTTCCTTTGTTACTAAAAAACAAAAAACACAATTTGTGGAGTCAACTTAAAATAATTTGTTACCCTGCTGCCTTAAAATTTTAGGTTCAGTCAACTCATAAAAGTTTATTCAAGCTAAAATGTTAAGTTGTACTAAGTGACAACTTTGAGTTGACTAAACTAAACATTTGTTTGTTAAACTTAACCGCTGTGTTTATATCTGATGTCACTTAGCAAAACATAACATTTAAAGTTGACTAAACTTTTTTGAGTTGACTGAACTACAGCAGCCAGGTAAATTAGTTTAAGTTGAGCTCTGCTGTTCAACTGTCAAAGTGAGATTTGAATCTGTGGCAGAATTAAGTAGTTTGCACAAAAGAGTTTTTTTTAAAGACACTCCATCATTGTCTCTTTTTTATTTACACACTTGTATTGTCAAACTGTTGTATAAGACTTGCAGTTAAATAGTTTGCTCAGTTGTTGTTATTATTAACTTTTATTTATATTCTGTTTATTTACTAAATAAACAGAGCTGTTTTCCTTTCTACTTGACTTGACTGAAGTCACACCCGTTGTAAAGCCACATATGAGTGGTATGACATCATCTTCACACCTCCCCTCCCCCGTCCCATGCTGTAATATGAATCAGTGGGGATTTTGATGACATTTGTTGTAAAGCTAAACATATGCTGATCATGGCAGAACTTTATCAGTGGGGACTGAACCTCAGTCTGGAACTGAAAAAGGAACAAACTGTGCCATTCTAAAGCTGTAATTTCCCCTAACTTGCAAGCTGACCGGGCCAATCGATGAAGCATGAAAGTTTTAATCTCTTAGACAGACATAAACACACAGCTGCAAATGCCACTCTCTGCCTTCTCCCTTTTGGTAGTTAAAGGGAAATAAAGCATTACCTTATACAAACTCTCACTGGGGTAGTACCCTTTTAAAAGGTAAATACACTTTGGGAACTAATATGTACTTTTTAGAGGTACATTTGAGTTTTTATACCACACAAGTGACAGCTTTTTCTTTCTTTGTCTTAGTTTGTTTATTAAACATTTTGGCAAAATAGAAACACATTAGGCTTTTATGGGTCATATACTATAATATATTTATGAAAAAATGGTAGTTAAAACACCTACACTAGCAGTCAAAAGTTTTTGAACAGTAAGATTTTATATGTCTCTTCTGCCCACCAAACCTGCATTCATTTGATCCAAAGTACAGCAAAAAATAACTGCTTTCTATTTGAATATATTTTAAAATGTAATTTATTTTCTGTTATCGAAGCTAAATTTTCAGCTTCAATACTCGTCTTCAGTCTCACATGATCCTTCAGAAATCATTCTAATATGCAGATTTGCTGTTCAAGAAACATTTTCTTTTAGTTATTATTATCAATATTTAAAACAGTTGAGTACATTTTTTTCCGGATTCTTTGATGAATGGAAAAATCCAAAGATCAGCATGTATCTGAAATAAAAAAGCTTTTGTAACATTATACACTATACAACATAATAAAAGTTTTTTGAGCAGCAAATCCGAAAATTACAATGATTTCTGGAGAATCATGTGACTGGAGTAATAATTTAATTTAAAATCACAGGAATACATTTAATTTTAAAATATATTCATATATATTAAAATAAAAATATTGCAAAATTGGACAGTTTTTACTTCGGATCAAATAAACGCAAAAAAAATCTTACGGTTACTGTTTAAAAACTTTTGACTGGTAAGTGCACCTAGATCACTCATAGGTTAGAAAAATAACATTTAAATGAGTACTAAATATATCAGGCTTTTGAGGAGTGTTTATTTGCACATATCTCAATTATCATTGCATTGCACGGCATTATGTTAAGCTCCCTACGTTAAAAACTATAATGCTTGGATCATAGACTATGTATATCACACATATATATATCACACAACCTAGAATGCAGTTATCCTAATTTTGTACATTTTAGACACTATTACTGACAGATGCTTACTTTAGTTTTTTTAGGAGGCGCTGTCTGCATTTCCTTTCTCAGAGAAAACCACTGGCAGACAAAATTGAAAAAGCATGCATATATCATCATGGGAGCATGACTCATCTCTTCCAGTGCACTGAAGGCAGAAATAATATATTCACACATGCCATGCATCCTGATTTTAGTCTTTATTGCGTGCATGCACCCAGAGCACAGTTTAGGACTCATTCTAAAGAGTGGACATATGGCCCAGGTTTGGAGCCCTAAAATAAGACAGTTTGCGCTCTCTCTGCTTCATCGGTTCAATAACACGGTGCTGCAAAGACAGAGCAATGTCAGAGGAACCCTAAAATAGCTGTTCTGGTCATGCGAGCAGCGTCATACAGACATTAAGGCTGTTTATTAATAACAACAGCTGCACGCTCAGGCAAATGAGAAGTGTCAATACAGCTTGACATTCACATTAGCATGACGGAGGGCAGCGCTGCTTATTTACCCCGAGACTGTGATGCTGCACAGGCGCGTTCATGATATGTGTTTGTAATGAGATGTCGTGATGGGATAAAGGAGACGACAGCAGGGTCTTTTCTCCTCCATGTGGTCCGGAAGTGAAGTGAGCAATAATGGACAGCTGTGTGAACAGTCCCCGTGAGAGACAGATGAGAAGTCTTCGTTTATTTTTAGGCAGCGATGAGCAATGTTTTAGATCGCCTGAGTAAGATTTTGCTTTAGGTTACAAAAGCTAATTAATAATCAGTACGCATTTCAAATATGCCATTCTGTTTGAGTCTGGGTACTTTGTGGATGTTAGTATGGCAAAGAGACAAACGGGTCATAAAATTAGGACTGGAAAAAGTGGATCGTGACTTACAGTAACTGCGGCTGCAGGACGATATTCACCAATAGTGCTGATGAGTGTGGCCTGTCGACCAGCAGGGGGCCTCCAAGCTATATTTGTGTTTGTGGCTATAAAATATTTTCATTTAGCTGTAGGATTTTATTTGTGTTGGTCATTTGTTTTGCACTCGTGGAGTTCATGTCAGCTTGAGTACATCATGTCCTATATAGTGCAAATGTACAGTAAATTGCCTACACTACGGTTCAAATATTTGAATATTCAGGAAGAACACGTTAAAATGTGACAGTAAATATATTTATAATGTTACACAATTTCTATTTCAAATAAATGCTATTCTTATTAATTCATCAAAGAATACTTTAAAATGTATATCAGGGCTCTCACACAAATATTAAGCAGCACAAGTGTTTTCAACAATGATAAAAAAAATAATAAAATAAGCACCAAACCAGCATATTAGAATTATTTCTGAAAACGGCTGTTTTACAATTGTAGTAATATTGTTTTGCTGTATTTTTATTAACGAAATGCAGCACTGGTAAGCATAAGAGATTTCTTTCAAAAGCACCAAAGTCATACTGAATTTTTGAAGAGTAGTATTTGTTTTGTGATATATCTTTAATTTAAAAATTCAGGGAAAAAATACTATTTTTTTGCCAAGGCATTATTTCTCATTTTTATTTATTTTAAAATGAAAACTAAAAAAAATGACAAAAACACAACCTTAATTAAACTTTAACTAAAATTTAAATGAAAACAGAAAATCTCAACTTAATGTAATAAAATAACTAAAATTAAAATTAAAATATACATACAAAACTTTAACTATATAGACACATTAAAAATACAAATAAAATGAATAAAAATGACAAAAACACATTAATAAAATTTAAACTTTAACTAAAATTACAATGAAAGCAGAAAATTAAACTTAACATAATAAAATAACAAAAATTACAATAAAAAATCTAGAGACTTTAACTATAAAATATAGAAACTTTATATAGACACATTGAAAATAAAAATATAAATGACAAAAACACGACATTATTAAAACCTCAAGTAAAATTAAAATGAAAACAGAAAATCTAAACTTACTGTAAACAAAAAAATTAAATGAATAAAAATAACAAATACGCAACATTATTACAAATCTAACAAATTTAAATAAAAACAAATGACTTACAAATAACTAAAATGAAAAAAAGCACATTTTTAAAAATGACAAAAACACATTACTATAGCTTTAATTAAAGTTAAAATGAAAACAGGAAATATACAAATAAAAACTAATTAAAAATATAAAAAACTGATTCATAAGTACTTTATATGTGACCATGGACCACAAAACCAGTTATAAGGGTCAGGTTTTTTTTTTTAAACTGAGATTTATACATTATCTGAAAGATGAATAAATAAGCTTTCCATTGTGTTACTTATGACTGGTTTTGTGGTTCAAGATCACATTTTCATACCCAGTTAGATGTATAATACATTTTCATAATAATAAATTAAAATAATTTTTACAGTTATTATTTTTAGTTTTTAGGAGGCATTCAATAATTATAGGAGTGAACTTACGAAAGGAGTCAGGGGACTAAAACAATTAAAACCACACAGCGGCACAGCAATTAGATCAGGACTATCAACAGCACCTGTAAACAAGAGGCATCTCTGGAGATCTATGATGTTAACATGCTCAATAGCTTTGCTATATATGCAGCCATTAGTAAAACAAGAACAAACTGGACTAGAGCTGTAACGATTCTTCAATTCTATTTGAGTATTCAGTCTTTAAAAATCCTCGATTGCATTTTGCCCATGTCAGTAATCAGCAAAATACCGGAAGTGGCGCATTTCACATATTTAAACCATTTGAAAATCATAATAAAGCCTAATGCTATTTAGAATTCACAAACGCTACAATTCAATCAAATATTTATATAAATATTTATAGGTTTAATATACTAACATGTATGTACATACTAACATGTATGTACACATTGGCTCCATTGACAGTAAATGCCGCTACACAACAACTGTTATCATTTACTGGAGCGTTTCAAACTAATTTCTGCATGTTGTTGTTTGGGTTTATAATAATGTTCATCTAGGAACCCAACGTGTGCTATTTAATCAGATTTGTAAGATAAATCATTTATAAACCTGTGCAATCACTGGAGAATTCATCAGTATGTTTCTCATTACGCTAACTGTTCATCATGATTTCAAAATAAAAGTTTAAACCCTCGCCTTGAGTTTACATGTTTTGATGTCCACATATTCAACAAATTACAGTGTCTGCAGCATTTCGGCTGTAAAGATTAAGTGGACATGTGAATTAAATGGTTACTGAGTCAACAATAAACAAGGATTAAACAAAAAATACATTTTAAATGCGTCCTCTGCAGGCATTTGTTATAATACAATGTACGTAATGTACATTAGCTCTACTGTTTATAATGCATTATGTATTTAATAAAACCATGACCACTTGCTTTTGGTAGTTTATTTGAACTATTTTTTCTTGCCTCAATGCAATTATATATGTATTTTAATTGTATATTGTCAACTTAGGTCTATTTTATTATTACAAAAAAAGAATAATTATAATTATCCGATTAAAGATCTGAGCACTATTGTAACATAATATTATATACATAATATATGTAATATACATACATAATATACGCATACAGGACATGTAAATAAATGGAACATGTACTGATTTATTTTTTCACATCTGTTGTTTTTATGAGGACACTTCCTAAATACACTTTGGGTAAATCTACACACCTAGATTTTTTTTCCCCCTTTTTCTTTTCATTAAGGCAGATTTTAATTTCTGTAATTATTTCCAGTACAACTAACATAATTCTTTGTACTACAGTGATTGATTGGCTGAACAAAGTATTTGGGATGGAATATACCTGAATGAAACATCAAAGTATTGTTTTAAACACCATTATAAGCTAAAAAAAAAAAAAAAAAACTAAATGAGTACAGAATGCCAATCACTGTACTGAAATAAGAAAAATGTCTTTATAATCGTACAAATGTAGGACTAGTTCTCTTCTCATATCGAATTCTCCAATGGAGATGCTTCATTATCATTTCAGAGTGATTAGAGTCTAGCGTTTGCTCTGCCGCTCTTGTTTGAAGTCTGACATCAAAAGATTAAACATAATCTCATTGATGATGTTTTATCCTCTCTCAAAGACGGCTGCGCTGTCTGAGAATGACTGTCTGTAATCAGCAGCAAAAATCACACTGGGGGTCACAACAACTGAGATATTTTCACTAATGAGTAAAGATCTGAAATAATGGTAATCACAACCTTCAACAAGACAGATAACAGCTATAACACAGATATACTTTCAGAGGCAGCTTCATCAGTCTGAAACAAGTGATTGTAGATCAGTTCAGTTTTGATGCTTTATGATAAAAATGTAAAATTTTTGACATGGCTGAGTTAAATAACAAATTAATAGCTTTGTGAAACAAACTGATAACCAAAGTGCTGACTGACTATTTATTTTCTATAGACCTAATCTGACCATAATGTGATTTGATTTTTGTTTTCACAGGAATGTGATGGGCAATTTATCATAGAGAAACACTTTCGTTTTTTTTTTTTTTTTTTTTTTCTATTATGCATTTACTCTCTGTTAAAAAAATATGCTATGCAAAAAGTCAGATAGAAAGACTGAATGCTGACTAGATAGCTAGATGACTTAAGATTCTTAAGACTCGGTCCAATAAAGCACATTAGTGGGTAAACCCAGATTACGACTTCTGTTCAACAGGCTTCCTAAACCCAACAGATTCAGAGGATTGGTCAGGGCTTGACCTTTCCATGGTAAAGCAATAGTGTGTGAGGTTTCCTAGAGGAATGCTTACAGGTTTATTTCACAAGGCATTAAGACTCTGGAGGACAGTGTGGAAAGTGTTAACAAAGGTTAAAGGTGGCAGAAGAGCATAAAACTGTATTGGTAGTAATATTACTTGATGATTAAAAATAGCAGTTTATAAAATGCACAATAAGAAAATTCAGTGAAACATTAAAACCTTGCTACAACGTCTATGAGAAAGCCAGCCATCCATCCATTTTCATGGGCCGCTGACCCTACAGCACCAAGTCCATTAACTGAAGCTGAGTTAGCATAATAAGCTCTGCTCAAACTATTTAACACATGCAACTAACTGGTTTACGTTTCCAGGACCCAATACAGATTACTTAAGACAGGCATGTATCATAATGACTAGCATTAAGTCCAACTATAACAATAAACGTGTTTTAAAAGAATAGCACACCACAACTATAATAATGATGACGCTGAAGAATGATATCGTTGGAATCACTTTCAGAACGATTTTTTTTTTCCAGCTAATGAATGGTAAAAACATTGACAGCCAATCAGAATCCATCCTGCTTAAAAGCGCTTCAGCATTTAAAGGGACAGATACAGTATAATAAACAACGTATCATCCGTTGGTGTGGACGCTGTCATTCTTGGTGTGAAAGGTAAATTAAGTACTGAAACAATTTAGATATATCTACCTTATTCTTTAACATGGAAGTAAGCCTATGTGCAAGACTGAGGGAAATAATGAGAAGAATAACAATGCGCAGTAAACTGTAAAACTGTTACCACTACAAACCAGTGTGTTCATAATTAAGATAATACATTAAAATAATATGGTAAGACTCAGCAATTAGCAATATCAAGTAGCAAAACGAGCTGTTTTGTACAGCTAAAAATAGTTGGATGGGGATGAGACCGGAACCCACACCCATTTTGAATTATTCAAAAATAAAATAATAAAAAAAAAAAATCGTATTACTTATATTGTTGGTGCACTATTAAAAATAAAAGTGCCTCACTACGCCATAGAAGAACCTTTTTTGTCTAAATGGTTCCATTAAGAACCATTAACATCTGAATAACCTTTCTGTTTCACAAAAGGTATTTTGTGATGAAAGAAGGTTCTTCAAATTAAAAAAAAAAAAAAAGGTAAGAAAGAGATGGTTCTTGAATTGTTCTTCTATGGCATCGCTGTTTTATTTTTAAGAGTGTGGTATGAATAGCTATATAACCTGAATTTATAATAGATCTAAGCTAATGACTTCATTGTAGAATCTAGCAAAAAAATCCTAAAAGATTCCTGTTGGAATTACTTGGATCAAATCCTAATTGTTCCTAATGGGATTTTTCTTCTTGTATAGGATTTCAGCACAGCACAAAAACAAATGTAAATCTTTTAAGAGTTCCCAACAGGACTATTATGATTAGCAAAAGGATAAACTACCAGGTAGGTATACAATCAGAAAGATTTCAATAAAATCTTTCATAACTTTAAACTAACTGTATCATTATTCCAAATGGTTCTGATAAAAAAAATAATGTCCAATATGACTTTAAGAATCATAGTTTATTCAGTTTATCCAGTAGGATCTCATCTGACTCAGAGGGGATTCTATCACAGGATTTTATTTAGCCTATTTATTTATTTAAACATGTACCGTGTTGTAAGACTCAAGTGTTTTGGACTCTTAAGTCTTTTAAATTTAGCATACTCTCTGTGACAGAGTGTAATTATTGGACAGGTGGGGTGTGGGGAGGAGTAGTTGGATGTTCTCCGCGAACGCAGCCAAATACTGTCACCTTTCTTGGCAGGTGCGTGTGGAGGCAGAGAAAGAGACGCGCCATCAACTACCCTTGAACTTCTAACACTTCACGGTTTGGGTTCGACAGGACAGTTTTTTATAGCGTTTTCTTTTTGCAGCAAAGCTCAAATCATGTGAAGACTTCTAAACCTGAAGATTTTTTGTGGAATATGATTTCGCTGATGTGAAGAACAAAGTCCTGTGGAATAATTTGCCTCCGGAGTTAATGCCGATCCTCACTAAACGCAGCAGGTAAATCAGCTCAGGTAAAGTAAGTGCAGCCTAAGTCTGTCGTGGTATTTGCTAATTTCTATATGTGGCAGTTATTTAATTGCTTGTTGAATTTCCAAACATATTGTTTTAACACTTTATTTATTTATTGTGTGTCTGTTGTATTAGTTTCGGTCCTCAAATTTGATTGGACGAGCGGGCCTCCACGAGCCATGATATGATATAGTATAGTAGCCTAAAACAACAATGTATTTTTGTATCACTCCGCTTGTCCATTTTCAGAGTAAAGTTTGGATAGGCAGTGTTTATCACTCAGTTTATCTGTTTTCAGAGTAAAGTTTAGATGGGGAGCACAGTTGGGAGTAAGGAGCGGGTTTTATGAGAGTCGGACTGTCGGCGTTTTCTCTCGCAGAGGTGTCTGATTTGTCTGCATCTTGGTGCGTCTTTTTGAAAAAGTGTCGACTTATTCTCTGGTATTCAGCGGCACCTGTATTGCTCATGGGGCTGTATCCAAAATCGTCCCCATTCCCTCATTCACTATTCCCTACATTAGCCCACTCATTCAGTTCACTTGAAGGAGTGCATGAAAACGAGTGAGTGAATTCGGACACAAAGTGCACCGAAGGACTGCCGGTTTGCATAGTTTGTGCTTGATGTTAATATAATCACTTGAAACTGGCAAAGGGGCAGCTCCAGTATTAAGATTAAAGGATTTATCTTGAACTCTGCCATTAAAATTATGTATAAACCCTAGTTAAACAATTCAGTAATCAATTTACAATAAATTATACCTGTGTTGTATTGCGCTTGTACCCGATGATTCGGCTGCGGGCGCCATCTTCCGGCGAGAAGCGGGAATTCATTCGGCGCGATTCTCACAGTGAATTATGGGTATTCTCTAGCCGGTGAGTGTGCATAGGTTGTACACTCGTTTTACGGTGCATTGTGGGATTGAATTAGTGCACTCGAGAATGTCCACTGTTGTTTTGGACACCACTAAAACGTTTTTTTTTGGCCTATCAGTCAAATTTGGCTGGGTGGTCAATAACATTTTTGTCAATAACATTATGCAACCAGCTAATGCAGAGGGGAAATGAAAAATCTGGAATGGAGCTGTAGCTAAGTGAGTACAGAACGCTTTGAGTAGGGAAGGAAAATCTACTGTTGCTCTGTTCCACTCATGTACGTTATTCCAGACCAGCCTTTATTTCTCAGTTTGCATCCACAAAGAATGACACTTTAAAGCGATAATGAAAATTCTGTCATTAATTAGTGACCCTCATGTGGTTCCAAACCTGTAAGACCGTTGTTTATCTTCGGAACAGAAATTAAGATATTTTTGATGAAATCCGGGAGCTTTCTGATGCTGCATAGGCCGCAATGCAACCAACTCATTTAAGGCCCAGAAAGGTAGTAAGGACATCGTTATTAGTCCATGTGACATCAGTGGTTAAATGGTAATTTTATGAAGCTACAAAAAAACGACTTTATTCAACAATTTCATCAGAGGAATGCACACGTATGTATCGTGAACATGCGTACAAGACTTACAAAGAAGAAAACAAATTGCCGAATAAAGTCGCTATTTTTGTAACAGTGTCCAAACATAACAATGTTTTTACAATATCCTTACTACCTTTCTAGGCCTTGAACATGGTAGTTGCATTGCTGTCTATGCAGGGTCAGAAAGATCTTGGATTTCATAAAAAAATAAAAAATAAACAAATACTAATTTGTGTTCCGAAGATGAACGAATGTCTTGCGTGTTTGGAATGACATGAGGTTAAGTAATTATTGACGGAATTTTAATTTTTTAACAGCTTCTGAAACTATTTTCGTTGGCGAAGGAGAAATGTACAAATTAGACAAATTTGGTCTGAAATGTAACTTAATTACTTAATTATAATTACAAAGTAATGTCAATAAATTACTTATAATTTAAAAAAATATATATATGTAATAACTTTTTTATTTTATTCATTCTTTGATTTGCTTGTTTCAATAATTTTCTAGTCTTTCTTATTGTTTTGTTAAGTGTTACATTTTAAGTTTGCTTTCTTAGAAAGTTTTGGTTATACTAGATGAATTTGGTCTGAAAATGCAAGTCAATATTAATTCAGATATTAATTACTTTTTTCTTTGCATGTTTGGCTAAGGGAATCCCCAGATATAGCATGCAGGAGGGGGAGAACAACGTTAATCCCGCCCTACTAGAAATGCCTTGTTGAAAACCACAGGCTGATTTTGTCTTAAAACAGCTTATCTTCCTAGAAGACGCCGCTGATCCCATGTGGCATTTAGGCTGCAGTGCATATTTATAGAGCAGACACTTGCACCTTTTTGGCATGTATGTACTGTATGGGTCCATTATCCTTCAATCCATTCTTAAATTAGAACAAGGATTTATTTTAAATCTTTGTGAGATAAAAATAGTCCAAGTGCAGCAGTCTGAAAAGGCACCACTTTAATACTGTTATACTGTCTATTCATGGAATTGAACATTGTTTGTGTCAAGGCTGGAATACACAACACAACACTAGGCATCACACACTTACCAACTTTGTAAATAGTGACAAAGGAAAACTGGCCATCACACACTACACGACCAATGAAAACAAATGGAAAAAGCATGTGTTCTAAAATCGCCTGAAAATATCAAACATGTTTGATATGATTCAGCTGGGTGGAATCAGAGTCTGAAGCTAAAAAAAAAAAATAATAGCAAATAGCGCCAAATTAGACTACAAATCTGGCCAAAAATTGTGTAGTGTATTCCAGGCTTCAAAATGGATAATAACCACTTTGCATGTGGAAATACATTTGTTCACTAATGAAAAGTGCATTTCAGTTCACAGGAGTGATTACCCAAAGGCTCCAGATGTGATCTAATTGCAGTGAATGGCCTAACAGGAAACAAAATGGCTAAAATCTGCACAGAACAATCGTATCCCTCACAAAGATCCGCCTTCACTCCTGAACCAGCTATTGAATGCATCGAGAGAGGGGAAAGGTCAGAAGAGATGCCACAGACATGCAGACAAATCAATATTTACTTGCCATCTAGTTTGAACATGTCTGATTTTACTTTTTAATTCCATATATTTCATCTGGTATATTTGTCTCGTTTGCAGTGATCAGCCACCCCTTGGACTAATGGGCAGGTGATTTGATCTATTTCTTTATTTGAAATTTGAGGATTGTTTATGCATTAAAAGTGATTTTAATAAGTGATTGTACCTTCACTTTCAGGATGTCCCAGTTAATGCTGAGGTTTGGGGGAAGATCCACCAAATGCAAAGCTTCAGAATGCAGTGATTCAGTTATGGTAACAGAAGAGTCTGAAGACATAGCAGGACAAATGGATGCATCATGGGACAACGGAGAACAGGATCAACTGTGCAACTGGAAGTAAGTGAAAACATGTACACAGTGGCACCCCAACAATATTTGTATTGGAAACATTTGTATAGATGTATTACAGTCAAACAAAGTTCAACCCAACTTTTTTTTTTTTTTTTTTTACATATGTGACCCTGGACCACAAAACCAGTCATAAGGGTCAATTTTTCAAATTGAGATTTATACATCATCTGAAAGCTGAATAGATAAGCTTTGCATTGATGTATTGGTAGGATAGGACAATATTTGGCTGAGATACAACTATTTGAAAATCTGGAATCTGAGGTTGCAAAAAAATCAAAATATTTAGAAAATCATCTTTAAAGTTGTCCAAATTAAGTTATTAGCAATGCATATTACTAATCAAAAATTAAGTGGTAGGAAATTTAGAAAATATCTTCATTGAAAATTATATTTACTTAATATCCTAATGATTTTTGGCATAAAAGAAAAATAGATCATTTTGATCCATACAATGCATTTTTGGCTATTGCTACAAATATACCAGTGCTACTTAAAGGAACACTCCACTTTTTTGAAAATAGGCTCATTTTCCAACTCCCCTAGAGTTACACAGATGAGTTTTACCGTTTTAGAATCCATTCAGCCGATCTCCGGGTCTGCCATTAGCACTTTTAGCATAGCTTAGTATAAATCACTGAATCAGATTAGACCGTTAGCATCTCGTTCAAAAATGACCAAAGATTTTCGATAATTTTCCTATTTAAAACATGAGTCTTCTGTAGTTACGTTGTGTACTAAGACCGACAGAAAATGAAAAGTTGTGATTTTCCAAGCTGATATGTATAGGAACTATACTCTCATTCCTGCGTAATAATCAAGGAATTTTCCCGCTGTACCATGGGTGCAGCAGGCACAATGATATTACGCAGTGCCTGAATATAGTCCCCAGCTATTTTACTATTACCTTAGTGGCTTAGTGCTGGTCACATTAGAAGTTACCTAGCTGGGGACTACTTTCAGGCGCTGCATAATATCATTGTGTCTGCTGCACCCATGGTACGGCAGCAAAGTTCCCTGAGTATTATTCCAGAATGAAAGTATAGTTCCTATCCATATCAGCCTGGAAAATCACAACTTTTCATTTTCTGTCGGTCTTAGTACACGATGTAACTACAGAAGAGTCAAGTTTCAAATAGGAAAAATAGCAAAAATATTTCTGCATTTTTGAACGAGATGCTAACGGTCTAATTAGATTCAATGATTTATGTTAAGCTATGCTAAAAGTGCTAGCGAGATCGGCTGAATGGATTCAAAAACAGTAAAACTCATCTGTTTAACTCTAGGGGAGGTGGAAAATGAGCCTATTTTCAAAAAAAGTGGAGTGTTCCTTTAAGACTGTTTTGTGGTCCAGGGTCACATATATAATAGTCAATATATATATATATATATATATATATATATATATATATATATATATATATATATATATATATATATATATATATATAATAGAACAATTTATTACAATTTTAGACAAAAAAAAAAAAAAAATATATATATATATATAAAAAATATATTTTATTCAATGGCCGAAACTATGCAGAAGTGTGCAATTGCTGATATTTATATGGTCAAAGATGAAATTCCAATAGCTTATAATGTAAATAAATTAGGTTTTTATAACAGTATATCAGACTACTTACATAAAATGCATATAAATATCAATTGTCACTATACTGTCACTACACATGCTCTGTAGATTTAATTGTGGGGGCAAATCATAATGCAGTGCAATACAGTGATGGCTGAGAGACGTACAGATAAACATTCCTCAAACACCTGATGTATCATATTTAATACTCA
Organism: Cirrhinus molitorella; assembly: GCA_033026305.1. Classification (NCBI taxonomy): domain Eukaryota; kingdom Metazoa; phylum Chordata; class Actinopteri; order Cypriniformes; family Cyprinidae; genus Cirrhinus; species Cirrhinus molitorella. The sequence continues at coordinate 9,658,208 of CM065120.1, forward strand.
CATTTTGACATGCAATTTTCCTAGAAATGCATGGATAATCAAGTAAACTTAAGTTGGCTTAGCCCATTAAATGTTCATCTTGAGATATTACTAACAGTAAAAGTACAGCTTTTGAGGACATATGTACCACAACCTGAAAGGTCATGTATTTACAATTATACTAAAAGGCCTTTTACTTGCTAAAAAAATATAAACTATTAATCAGATGACAGAAGGCATATAGTACATTGTGTACAACAGGATTTTTAGCAAAGTTGTTTTTTATTACTATGATACAGCAGGATTTATAGGGTTGAGCAAAGCTGAAACTAGATTTGAAATAAGTAGTGCACCATGTGTTTGTTGTATCCACCCAAATATTATCATCCTCATGCAAGAAATCCCCTTCCTAAGATGTAAAAAGACAGCTGTATAAAATCCAATTTATACTGACAAATTTAATATTATAAATGTGAATTTTTTTTGTTTCTACTCACTATAGTGCTGCAAAAGTATATTTATTATAATGATTTAAAAAATTTTGTTTTTAATCTTTCTTTTTTAATCAAATTCATTTATTTATTTTTACGTTTTTGTTCTTTTTGGTTTGTTGGTCTGAAGAAGGTGTGACCACATTCAGGCACGAATGCACAATTTCTGCCTTTCCAACAAACTAATTGTGCAGCTAATTATCAGAAATACTTGGAGAGGAACATAATCAGCCCTAATGTAATGCCCTGTGATCTGTAGTGAGATTAAGTGTGTTTCTCAAGACAACAACAGAGGATGTGCTGACAGTGACCTTATAATCCCCTGCTGTCTGCTGCACACTGATTTTCTTCATCCAGTGGTATATACTGCTACTTACCTGCTTGAATTTAACACACTCAAAATGCATTATATAAAGCCATAAGTAGTTCCACATTGTGCGGGCCCACAGAATAATAACTCCACTGAATTTGAAAATCCATAATTCACAAGGGTCTTCACTTCACTCTTCACTTCCTTGTTCATTTATTAAATATTTAGATTAATTTGATAATGCTTTCAGCTACCATTAAGAATGTAGTACTATCAGCTCCATTTAACACTGTTTAACACATTTGAATCCATTTAGCAGATCCATTTTCATTCAATTGTAAATCCAATGTAGATGTGAAGAAAAGTTACCAGATTTGATCTGGGCCTGACATTAAGCCAAAAGGGGCTATGTTTTTAACCACATTTCATATTTTATCTTTAATCAAATTACAGGAATAAAACAATATCATTGTCTTTACAGTTTCAACAATAATGCGAATCATTGGCCTCTTGCGGCACTGAATATGAACAACTGCAACAATACAGATGAGTATGTGAGACAATTTTTTTGTTCAGGTTGTGCTAAAGTACATCCTGCTATTTGCTACCTGCTAAATAACAATTATTATTTTAATGCAGCAAAAAGGATGACAGGGAGATAAAGAAAGATGATAAGAAAGAAGAACCAAAAAAGGATGAGAAGAAGGATGAAAAGAAAGAGGAGAAAAAAGATGAGAAGAAAGACGAAAAGAAGGATGAGAAAAAAGATGAGAAGAAGGATGAGAAAAAAGACGAGAAGAAGGATGAGAAAAAAGATGATAAAAAGAAGGAAGAGGAGAAGCCGTGAGTATTTGAACAAAATTGAAATTGTATTTGAAAAATTTTATTAAACTTAGTTATTTGTTCAGTCCAGAACTTAGTAAAGTTGTGCACTTGTGTTTTTTTTTTTTTTTCTTTAGAAAACAGGTTTGGATCATGGATCCAGCAACAGATATGTACTATCACTGGCTAACCATAGTAGCAATGCCTGTCTTCTACAACCTCATGATGCTTGTTACCAGGTAAATTTAGATATTAGATTTTTTCAATTAAAATGTTTATATTATTATATCCACTGCATGCTAATTATTACATTATATTAATGCTTTGGTGATATTTTAATGTATTAATGTTAGTAATAATACGATTATGAAATTAATTAGTAATTACATTTAATTAATAATTCTAAATATAAGTTATTATTTAAATAATGGGAATATTACAGCTAATTATCAAACAAATAAGAAAACTATACACAGAAATATGTACACTACCAGTCAAAGGTTTTTGGACAATAAGATTTTTAATCTTTCTTTAAGTCTCTTCTGCTCACCAAGCCTGAATTTATTTGATTCAAAGTACAGCAAAAACAGTAAAATTAGAAATATTTTTTATTTAAAATAACTGTTTTCTGTTTGAATTTATTTTAAAATGTAATTTATTTAGCCAAATTTTTAGCATCAATACTCCAGTCTTCAGTGTCACATGATCCTTCAGAAATCATTCTAATATGCTGATTTGCTGTTTAAGAAACATTTTTATAATTATTATGTTGAAAAGAGCTGAGTAGATTTTTTCCAGGTTTCTTTGATGAATAGAAAGTTCAAAAGAACACCATTAATCTGAAATAGATAAATCTTATTATATTATAAAACATTATCAATGTAACATTATAACATTATAAATGTCTTTATCATCCTTGCTAAATAATATATATATATATATATATATATATATATATATAACATTATACACTATACAATTCAATTAAAAAGCTTGGATTCAGTGTATATATATATGTGTGTGTATATATATATATATATATATATATATATATATAAAATGTTACAAAAGCTTTTTATTTCAGATAAATACTGATTTTTAAATCTTTCTATTCATCAAAGAATCCTGAAAAAAAAAGTACTCTGCTCATTGCTAATAATAATAATAATAAAAGTTTCTTAAAAAGCAAATCAGCATATTAGAATCATTTTTGATGGATCATATGACACTGAAGTAATGATGCTAAACTTAAGCTTTGATCATGGGAATAAATTACATTTTAAAATAAAAAAAACATTCTTTTTAAATAGTAAAAATATTTCAGATGTTTACTGTTTTTATGGTACTTTGGATCGAATAAATGCCGGCTTGGTGAGCAGAAGAGACTTCTTTAGAAAACATGAAAAATCTTAGTAGTGTATAAAGAAATGTTCTGGTGTTATTTTGTGGTGACATTGCTAATTTAATCCTAATTTATTTGGTCTGTTTGAATATTTTCTTTCCTTTTTTTAAATAGAGCCTGTTTTAATGAACTGCAGAATGATTACACCATCTTATGGATAGTTCTGGACTATTCATCCGATGTCATCTACTACATTGACACATTTGTGAGATCAAGGACAGGTGAGATTATTAGCCTGTTTGTATTCACATTGTAAGTCATATTTAGCTATGACAATAAATTAACTACAATCCCTTTAAAGCAGTTGTTCTCTAAAACAAACATACAGTATGCCTAAAATGTAAATTATTTTTAGTTTCTTTCTAAAGCTATTGCTTTTATTGAAGAACATACATGTTCTACAGGGGAAAAAAAGCTGTACATAACAATTAAATTGTTTTGACAGGTTTCTTGGAGCAAGGCTTACTAGTGAGAGAATCTAAGAAGCTGTGGGAACACTACAAAAAGTCACCGCAATTCAGATTTGACGTGTTCTCCATGATCCCAACAGACATATTAATGCTGAAAGTGGGTTACAACAATCCCGAGCTAAGATTCAACCGCCTTTTCAAAATGGCTCGTCTGTTCGAGTTCTTCGACCGCACTGAAACCAGAACCAACTTCCCCAACATCTTCCGAATCAGCAATCTCGTCCTGTACATCCTCATCATCATCCACTGGAACGGCTGCATCTTTTTTGCCATCTCAAAAACGATCGGCTTTGGCTCAGACACTTGGGTTTACCCCAACATCAGCGACCCCGAGTTTGGCCGTCTTGCCAGGAAGTACATCTACTGCTTGTACTGGTCCACTCTCACGCTCACCACCATCGGAGAGACACCACCGCCTGTCCGAGATGTTGAGTATTTATTTGTCGTTTCGGATTTCCTCATTGGCGTGCTAATTTTTGCCACCATTGTCGGTAACGTCGGTGCCATGATTTCCAACATGAATGCATCCCGTGCAGAATTCCAAGCCAAGATCGACTCCATCAAGCAGTACATGCAATTCCGAAAGGTCACTAAAGATTTAGAGGCTCGTGTCGTGAAGTGGTTCGACTACCTTTGGACCGAACAGAAGACCTGCGATGAAAAGGAAGTGCTCAAAAACCTCCCAGACAAGCTCAAAGCAGAGATTGCCATCAACGTGCATCTGGAAACCCTTCGGAAGGTGCGTATCTTCCAGGACTGTGAAGCTGGTCTTCTTGTTGAGCTTGTCCTTAAACTTCAACCACAGGTTTTCAGTCCAGGCGACTACATTTGCAAGAAGGGAGACATCGGGAGGGAGATGTACATTATTAAAGAAGGCAAACTAGCTGTGGTGGCGGATGATGGCGTCACGCAGTTTGTGGTGCTTGGCGATGGCGCTTACTTCGGTGAGATCAGCATCCTCGGCATCAAAGGCAGTAAAGCCGGAAACCGCAGGACTGCTAACATACGTAGCGTGGGATACTCCGATCTCTTTGCGCTCTCGAAAGATGACCTAATGGAGGCATTAACCGAGTACCCAGAAGCCAAAAAGGCGCTAGAGGAGAAAGGTAGGGCTATTCTGATGAAAGACAACCTCATTGATGAGGCTGCAGCCAATGCTGGCGCAGACCCGAAGGACCTGGAAGAAAAAGTCAGCAACCTGGAGACCAATCTAGACGTGATGCAAACCAAATTTGCTCGTCTTATGGCAGATTGGACATCCAGCCAAAACAAGATCAAACAGAGGATCGCCAACATGGAGGCCAGAGTGAAGACTCTTAGGGAGGAGGATTTGTCCGAGGTTGTGGAGGATAAGAAGGACAAATAGGACAATAGTGACACTACGTCTCGGGATTATGGATTACACATTTACCCATATAGAGGAATCTGGCATCATTTGAGAGCAATTGCTTGATCTCAAAGTAGTACAGCAGCAACATGTACTATTTATAGATGATTCAGTCAGAGACTTGGCAGTTCACAAGACTTAAACCTAATTTGTGAAGGCAACGACAGATCAGACAGTTTCAGCCTCACTAATTCAGGGCTGTCTTGAAGTAATTTCAGACAACAATGCACCAAGAACATCCTTTTTGTTTTTTGGGCGTTTTGGTTCCTGATGCAGTACTGCAGTGTCTGTGTATCAGGTAGTGTGATTCCTAAACTGATTTTTAGAAGGGTTATTGTGCAGCTATACTCTCTGTGAGATGTCATGCTGTAAATGGTTTTGAACCAGCTTTGGTAAATACGGACAATTTTGTTGCAATTTTCTAAGCTTTGCTTTCATACAGGGATAGTTCACCAAAACATGAAAATTACTCCATGATTTACTCACCCTCAAACCATCTTAGGTGTGTGTATGACTTTCTTCTTTCAGACGAATACAACTGGAGTTATATTATAAAATGTCCTGGCTCTTTCTTGCTTTCTAATGGCAGTAAATGGGAGTTGAGATTTTGAAGCCCAAAAAAGTACATCCATCCATCATAAAAAGTACTCCACACTGCCTTCTGAAGTAAATCGATGTGTCTGTGTAAGAAAAATATCTATATTTAAAACTTTATGAACTGTAATCTCTAGCTTCTGCTAACTGTTGATGCACGTTTATGAGAGAGTGGCGTTCCACTAGTCTTCTCTTGGCTTATATCGAAATCCTCCAACATTTTTCTTTACAAATTTTTGTTTTATACTTCTAACTTGTGACTGATGTTTTGTTTTGATCTCTTCTCAGCAGAAGCTTCTTAGCAGAAGCTAGAGATTACAGTTTATAAAGTTTGTAAATAGATATTTTTCATACACAAACGCATCGATTCACTTCAGAAGGCCTTTATTAAAACCCTGGAGCCATGTGGAGCACTTTTTATAATGGATGGGTGCACTTTTATGTGTTTCAAAATATTAACCGATATTGAAAAATCAGGGCATTTTTTTTTAAATAAAGCTCTTAAAGAGGATAGTCATATACATCTAAGATGGCTTGAGTGTGAGTAAATCATGGGGTAATTTTCATTTTGGGGTGAACTGCCCCTTTAAGCCATCATAAATACCAAAGCAGAACATCCTGTAATGTGATAAAATGAAGGGTTTATTTTTACATTTATTTTTAATATGAAAATAAAATGGAGGGCCCCCCATTTTAGTCCATCATGCTTGGTTCTTGTATGTATATTTTCTTTTCATTCAGATAATGAAAAATCGTATATGTGCTGGATTAAATAAAACATATTTTAGGAATTTTCCTAACATTTTGTGTCCTCTGTGGATGATTTGTTGGGGAAAAAGATGTCAAGTCGTCCATACTGTGCAGCAGTGTTAATTGCGTTCTTCAACATTTTTTCACAGACGAAAATGAGTCGAAAACTAAACAAAAACTCATTTTGAATGACAAAAACTATGACGGAAATCTATCAATTAATAAAAACGGGACGAAAATGTTAGGAAGGAACGTCAAGATTTAGTCTGCAGATTTAGTCAACTAATAACTTACAATATTTAGTCGACTAAAACTAGACTAAAACTAAAACAATTCAGATGACTAAAAATGACTAAAACTAAATGGCATTTTAGTCAAAGACTATGACTAAGACTAAATCAAAATTTGCTGTCAAAATGACCACTGCTGTGCAGTCAATGTGGGCATGATCCTGTTCAGACTTGCCCTTAATGTGACAATCTATGACTTCAGTGTGGCTTCTCCATGGGGGCCGGTAGCCCAACAATTAGACCTACCGAACACCAATGGGTAATTAAGGAGCTGTGTTGGAAATGCAAACGTTGCAGGATTAACTCCTGAGAGGAACACAAAGAGACTGACGTATAAAAAGAAATTAGGTATCAGCATCTAAGAATAGTTTCATATACATAAGCCTTTTACCTTTTATTAAGTTACATTCAGTTTAGTTTTGAACTCACTGATTACAAAAAAATATATTGGTCACATATTGAGTTATTCAATCAGACTTGATATGTTTTTAGTTAAATGTAATCTAGCTGCTTGTTTTTCCAGGTCCAAATACTTAAAAGTCGATTATAGAAAGCTGCTAAGAATTATCACATTATTACAAGAACAGCTTGTAATGCAAATGACATGACAGTTATCAGGTGTCAACCCACCATGAACTTTGTGCAACACGGGGTGCTAATTAGGCTGCCTTTTCTCCCTTTTCCCCCTAGGACAGGAAACAAGCAGCGGTTTGCTATTGTGAGGTAAATGTGGAGGTGAGAGCAATGTACCAAAACTATTGTGGATGAAAGACTGTCAGACAGAAAAGACTCTGGCTGACATTTGATTGAGTGCACAGCAGACCGTGTAAAATGAAAACTTGTATGCTTCCTTTGGCTGTGTTTTTGAAGCCATATCGCTCTCTATAATCAGCCTCTTACTGAATCTAATGACACGAGGAAATGCTGGATTGTGTTGTCATGGTGGTGAAAATACAACGGGGTCTAAAAGTAAAAAAAGTTATTTTTACTTATAAATACATTTTAGGAACATAAAAAATATATTTTGCATAAATTTGGAATTCATGTCAAACTGAGAACTGCTAAAGCAAGAAAAGTATACAAATTTGTATTCATTTTCCAAATTAATGTTTCATTCGATAATGTGCTCATCTAATTTGTTATGAATATATATTCATTACATTTAAAATATCTTTTTTTAAATTTACCTTGGAAATAAACAATATTGTAGCATTTAAAAATTAACTTTATGATGTACTATATATTAAAATATGTAAAACCTAAAATATATAACTTAATGTCACAAAATTAATGTCAAATAGAGGATCAATGTTAAGAAAGAAAGATTATTATATTACTGTTATTAAAGTAAAAAAAAAAGAAACTTGCCCAAAAAGTACAAAATTGTATTAAATTAAGTTGTTTTTTTTATTTTATTTGGAAATAACTAAATATTTTAGGAGCATGATGTTAATGTATTAAAATAAAAAATATATATATTTTGCACAAACTTGGAATTCATGCCAAATTGAGGACTGCTGTTATTAAAGCAAGAAATGTACAACTTTGTATTATTTTTCCAAAATAATATATCACTTAATATTATGCTCATCTAGTTTGTAATGAATATTTATTCATTACATTTAAAAAATATATTTTTTCAATTTAATTTTAAACTCAATTTAAATAAATAAAATTTTAGGATAAAAAAGAATAACACTGCAATATAAAATATATTGAAATATGTAACATATTTTAAAAAACATTTTGCACAAACTTGGAATTAATGTCAAATAGAGGGCTGCTGTTAATAGAAAAAGAATATTATATTACTGTTATTAAAGTATAAAAAAATAATATTAATATTCTAGAAATAAAAATAAATAAAAGACGTTATGCATTTCACATTATGATGTGAAATGTATTACAATAAAAAAAAATATTTTGCACAAACTTGAAATTCATGCCAAATAAAGAACTGCTGTATTTAAAGCAAGAAAAGGACACATTTTTGTTTTTTTGTTTTTTTTTCAAATTAATGTTTCACTCAGTATTATGCTTATCTAGTTTGAAATGCATATATTTATTACATTCAAAATCAACTAAAAATAAAAACTAATTTTATTTGGAAATAAAGCAAAAAAAAACAAAACTTGGAATGCATGCCTAACTGAGGCCTGCTTTTATTAAAGCAAGAAAAGTAAAACTTTATTTAATTTCACTTGATACGATGCTCATCTAGTTTGTAATGAATATATATTCAGAGATTATCTTTTTCAATTTAATTTATAATGTATATTTGTTTATGCAAATTATTTCCATCAAATTCTACATTAATTATATACATACATAAAATAATAACAGAAATGGGTTTAGAAACAAAATATTTAATAGAACTTATTGAAAAAGAAAGATCCCATACAAATATTAAGTCTGTTTATGAAAGGTACAGCTGCTGAGTTTCATGTGTCAGACATTTAATGCCATCTGGTGGCTTGTCACTGTATTTTGCTAAAGTCTGCAGGTTTACCTGAGCTGGCACTGCATTTCACTGTCCAAGGCATTGTTCTAGTTGTGCTTATTAACAGAATATCAATACACTACACATAGTTATTTAGGAATTACTAAAACATAAAGACAAACAGAAACCTAGCAGAGATTAAAAGTAAATGCTATTTACTGTCACATGATGAGGCACACCTGACTCTGCCTGTCGATTTCAATTCTTTTAATCTTCCCAGCACTTTGGGTCCCAGTCTGTAGCTCCGTGTTGACGCCGATGGCTGCTCACGTGTGTCTCTGAGATCAAAAGAGAGGAAGAAACTTTATCTCACGTTATATTCACCTCACAATCTGAACAACAAGGCAAATAACGTGCTTGTCTGGATGACTAGATGGTGGAACCAACTTCCCTTATATGCCAGAACTGCAGGACAAGCATAAAACTGCCCTTTGTTTTATGAATTGTTGTTTTTATAGATTGTGCTTCAGCAATCACCCTGTCTATATGAAGATTTTGTGAAATTTGATGTGATGGTTCTCACCTCGTGGTTGTTTCTGCAGAGGCGACTGTTGCTACTGGAGTTCTGAGACTTAAAGACAAAAAGATGTTATGTTTCTATTCATTCATATATCAAATATCAACCTCAAACAGGGTCAGAAATCAACTTTTCCATTAATAATTGACCCCTGGAATTGAGGGCTTTTTTTTACATTTGTGAAGGCAATTTTTTATTTTTTAATCACCTTATTATTATTATAAAAACTGTACTATGCTGTTTATTGTTAAATACTTAAATTTACCCAGTTTAATCAATATTTTACACTTGTCAACAATTGTATTTAATTTATTCATTTAAAAAAACAGGAGCTCATAAAGCTGCAATATTATGACAGCAATTATTATAGTAGATTATTGCTCTTCATATTGTAATATAGAAAACAATAAAAAACGTTTTGGGGCACGTCACATTCTAGCTTCACTGACAAACATGTCGCTCAATGACGTTAGTCTAGTCTAGCACAAGTTATGCAAAAACTCCTGTTCTAATCACTTAAGCTACAAAATAATGTTTTATTTACGTCATACCTGCACTGTGTTGATTATGATGAGGGAAATCGCGAGCGTGTGAATTCAACAACAGCTCCGGCCTTTTCAGTGCTGACTAATCTAAGCGCCTCTGATTGGCGCATTTTCAGCGCTGACTAATCTAAACGCCTCTGATTGGCCAATGCATTCCTAAACTCAACAGAAACGCGTTTGATTGGTTTTAAGGCTCAACGCTGCACAAAACAGCGTGTAAAACAATATAATGCAGTGTGAGAGAATCTAAATGTAATTCCGCGAATTGACACTTTTCATTCATTTTAACATTTCATTTTAATTTAACAGCCGTAAACTATTGTTTAATTGTGCAGGGGCATTTTTCATCCCTTTGTCTTGAATTTATGGAGCATTTTTGTTCATTTTGCTGGCATTTTTGCTACAAGACCTCATTAATTTCCAACCCTGACCTCAATATGACCATATTAAAACAAGTCAATTAACAATGATTTGATAATCCATTATACCAACCCGTTGACTTCATCTCCATCCTCTTTAATAGATGTGGTTGAAGATCTCTCAGACAGACTGAATTCTGCCTCAACCATCTCAGGAGTGAGACGGAGATCTGAGCTCTCGGACCTGCCAGAGAAATCAAACCGCCATGAATCTATAAATGCTGTGACAAACAAAGTGTTTATTGAAGCTGGCGGACAATATTTATTTACACTCCAGCTTGAATCTCGTCTCTGATGCTGTCGGGCAGATCCTGAAGAGCTGGAGGAGCCTCCAAAGGCAGCAGGATGATACCAAAGGGGTCAGACCTAGATAGAAAAAGAGTTTTGCTTGAGAGGAGATTTGGACTTGCTTTACTGCATGTGTAAATAAAAGTGTAGTGTGTGTGTAGTACTTACATGCGTGGGGCGCAGTCGCTTCTTATTGTCGAAATATTTGATAAAGAGCTCAGGGCCACAGAGGGAAAGTTCTTCCATGTCATGATCCCTTTGATTATATCCTGCATTTGACATTTTTAAGCAAATGTTTACAGGGTTTACAACTGTTTTTGTTAGTAACATAAATGGAATATTATCCACTTTATTCTTCAATGGGGAAGTAAGCTTATGGGCAAGACTTACGGTTCATTTAGTCGCTACAACGCGCTGTTAACGGTAAAACTGTTTGCACTACAAACCAGTGTGTTCACAATTAAGATAATACATTAAAACACCAATTTGCAACATCAAGCAGCAAAACAAGCTTTTGTAAACAGCTAAAAATAGCTGGACATTAAATTTAAAAATGGCTGCGCCCACTCTTACGGGAAAAATCAGATGGCTAAAACAAACAATTCCAGACACTTTTGTGTTTGTGAAATGATTTTAAATTGCGATGTGCATACTCTTTCTGTACTCATTCTCAACAAACCTTTCTATCTAGAAATTTCTTCTGTGTTGGAGGGACATGCACACCCACAACATCGCCTTTAGAGATGGTGTATCGTGGCAGTGGACACAAATGAAAGTCCAGGTCACACTCCAGATAAAGTGGAGCTGCTTTGAAGGCATAAACATGTGGTGCAGGATTCTAAATTAAAATAAAAAGATAACATTAAATCATTAAGACTGGGCAATTTTCAAACATGCCTTGAATAAAATAATTAAAAACAGGACAAAAATTACAGGACCAACAGGCTTTTTTACTTTCATTTTTTTTTTTGTACTTCACTGTAAACTAATGGACATTTTTTTATTTCCATTAATGTTTATTTAATTTCCATTAATGTTCATTTATTTCAAGTAACATGTTTTTTTAATGGTTTTATGTTTAAATTTTAGTATAGGCATGATCATGTGATAAGTGATAGTGAAACATACAAATATCCGGAGAGGGTGGGCGCTGGGTGGTCTGAGGAGTGCTCCAGGAGCACTGAAACTAAGTGTGGGACATAAATCTTCATCTAATGCATCATCTTCCTCTTGTTTCTTATCTTCCTCATCTTCACTGAGATCTAGAGCTGTACATGTCACCACAGGCAACAGCTCATCCTATAAAAACACAATCATTAGATTTGCTTTTCAGACTTATTTTAATGCAAACTTTGAAAATAAAATTAAATCTTAAATGGCTAAAAGCAACCTATATGCATGTTTACCTGTGCTCCGGTGCGTAGTGTCCTACATAGATCAGGAGGAATGAATGTTTCTGCTGCATCATAGACAGATAATGGCTGATAACCCATCAGTCTGTAACGATGGGGGACCTTAAGAAAAGAAGCATAATTCTCATTCAGTTAATATTTCACAACTGGCTGAAACAATAAATGTAGCTGACGTTAACCAAAAAAAAAAAGTTCTGTTGGTTTCTGTAAAAGGGTTTGTATGTTTTTAAGGGATCTCAAAAAAGAAATGTTGCAGCTTTTTTGTTTGTTTGTTTTGTCCATACAGTGAAAGTCAATGGTAATCAAAACTGTTTGGTTACCAGCATTCTTCCAAATATTTTTTTTGTTGTTTCAATGAAGAAAAAAAGCCATACAACACAATTTGAATGACATTAGGGTGAGTAAATGTCAGAATTTTCATTTCTGTGTGAACTATGCTTTTAAATATTATTAAAACAATACTATAATCAATACTAAACTCTGCAACATTTTGAATTAATAATGTGGCACTTCCTGTTTTTTCTTTGTGGCTTGCCACTCAACCATACACACACGTAAGAAAATCTCTCACGTAATTTCCTCTAATTAAGACATTTTACAAAACCACATTGGACATTTCAAGCCAAAGGCTGGCACTTACAGTAATTCAGGAATTTTAGGAAAAATTATAAGACAAAAAATTCCCGATCAGAGGGTGAAGAAGTGGGAACAAGCACTTTCTTCCCGTACCTTTAGACTGAATAATGGAATCGTGAGTTTCATATCCGCTTCAGGCATTCTCACAGGAACATGCCTTAATGCATTCACAGCCTGAAAACCACAACACAACTTCATCCTTCGTGCCACAACATATGCCTTCATATTCAAACGATCTCAAATGATGAACTGAAACTTTCTGGCAATGTTTAAACAAAATTAACCTCTTTAAGAGACTTTGATTCTATTTACAGTAGCTGAAAACAGTTTTGTTGTAAAATCGCAATTATAAGTGTGTCAGAAGCTCCACACAAAAACCATAAGCAGTCACTCACAAATTCATCAGGGTGGTCATCAGGTGTAAATGTATTGAAAGTGAAGGGAAGAAGTTTTTCTGGTTTCAGCGTAAAAAGACATGGATTCTCATCCGCATCTACAACAAAGCAACAGGAGAATTAAAAAAAAAAACATATTTTAAAAAGTAATTTATTCCTCTGTTTTTAAAGCTGAATTTTCAGCATCATTACTCCAGTCTTCAGTGTCACATGACTGTTTAGAAATCATTCTAATATGCTGATTTTCTATTCAAGAAACATGTTTTATTATAATTATTATCAATATTTAAAACAGTTAAGTAAATTTTTTCTTTGATAAATAGAAAGATTCAGTATTTTTCTGAAAGTAAAACATTATACACTATACAATTGAAAAGTTTGGAGTCAGTATAATTGTATTTATTTATTTATTTATTTTTTCAAGACAATTGAGATTATAGAAATTAATACTTTTATTTAGCAAGGATGCTTTAAATTGATCAAAAGTGACGATAAAAACATTTATAATGTTACAAAATAAATGCTGTTCTTCCAAAGTTTCTATGCATCAAAGAAACCTGAAAAAAATCTACTCAGCTGTTTTCAATAATAATAATAAATGTTTTTTGACCAGCAAATCAGAATATTAGAATGATTTCTGAAGGATCATGTGACTGGAGTAGTGATTCAGCTTTAAAATCACAGGAATAAATTACATTTTAAAATATATTCAAATAAAAGACAGTTATATAGACATTTATATTAGATGATATGGCTAGTTAAACAATGTAATAACAACATAAACTATTGCTGGAAAACATTTAAAAAATTAAAAATTTTCTATTTTAAATATATTAAAATGTAATTTATTCCTGTGATGGCTGAATTTTCAGCAGCCATTATTCCAGTCTTCAGAAATAATGTGCTGATTTGGTGCCAAATAAACATTTCTTATTATTATCAATGTTGAACATTTTTGTGGAATCCATGATTTTTCAAAACAATTTGTTAGGATTCTTTGATGAATAGAAACTCATTATAGAAAGTCATTATTTTCATAGTTGATCAATTTATTATGTCCTTGGTGAATATGTATATTAGTTTCTTAAAAAAAGAAAGAAAATCCAGACTCACCTGATTCTTTGTCTCCCTGCAGACTCCTGGTTTTGCGCACAAGCTCTCTCAGTGACACCAATCTCTTGTTCATACGACATTGAAGAACAACCTCAATTAAACAAAACACAATGTAACATTATTATACTTATAAGTACAGTCAAGCATTTTATTTACAAGCACTGATGCACAGTGAGTGGTAAACAAGCATTGTAGTAATGTGTTAAATAACAGTTTAATTATATTCAAATCAAATTACATTAACAAGACAAAGGCTGAGTTATGTTACCTTTCGAGCAGCCTGCTGGAAAAGTCTGAGCAATCTCTGTCTGACCTCCAGCTGGCCTGTGCCATAGTTGCTGAAAACAGCAGTGCATTCTGGGAGCTATAACACAGAGCTGCTTAATAAATGTAAAGGTTACGTATTTTAAGATAATGAATTGAGCTAATGCTTATAAACAGACAGTACTGTATGTGACAAGTCTGGGGTCTGCAGTATCAAGTTATCTACTCAAAATTATTTATTTTCCCACTATCTGTGAAGTACGTTAAATATACAGGCTAGAAAAATGACTTTAAAGATCAACAGATATCAAAGATGCTAATATATTCAAATATTTCAGTGTCACACTTCCACATACCTGTCCAACTTGTCGCAAAACTCGCCGTGAGGAAAGTTTAGTTGAAGATCTTGCAGAGGCCACTGACTCACCACTGTATTTCAGCTGAAATGCACATAAAAAGCATGAGCATTCCATTTAAAATGACACAGAATGTTTAATATGTATTAAATCAATACACTGGCTTACTTTGTATGCAGCCAGAGCCTCATCTTGCTCTTTCAAAATTTTAAGTTTCTGTTCTACTGAACATGGGTCATCACCCAGATCAACTTGCCTAAGGATAAAACACACGAGTCTTAAGTGTTTTCTAGTTCACCGTATAATATTGTTTGTAAACTCTCAGAATATTTATCTGTCATTTGTTATATAAATCACATGGAGCAACACACCAGCGGATATGATTGGCTTTCTGCTCTTTTTGTTGAACCTTCTTTAAAAATGCGGCTTCCTTCATCTCTCTGGTCTGGTCTGCGACCTTGGTATAAGAAATGGCTTCAACAAATAAAACACACAGGTATTGCATTAAAAAACTGTGAGTTGTGGTCACATCGATTTATATTTCATTACAAATCCAATCCAAATCTGGTCATGTATGGTATAAAAATCTGATTAAATTGTTAAAATTAGATTTCTGTCTTTCAGCCATAACAGTCAGTCTATAATTCAAGGTTTTTGTTATTCAGGATATATAACATACTGTATTTGTTATATATCATGCACACCACACTGGGTAAGAAATGCTGCTGAGAGTCGGGTCAAAAAAGATTTTTTATTTTTTTTTACCTCAACTGCTGTCATCAGATTGAGCTAGAATTACATACAGAGAGATGACACTGGTGAGGGCAGCACAAAATAAAGTGGTGCACATGAGCTGGAGAATGGCCTTAGAAGCCATTTTCAGGTTGGGTAACTTACAAAAGGGGCATGTAATTGGGAGACTATAAAATGGGGTGTTATTTATTATTATCTAAGTTCCTCTCTGCTGAAAGGACCAGATAAGATCAGCAGAAATTTCCATGCTGGTCTGCGCAAGTTTCTGCTTTTTAGTGCAGGTTTGATGCTGGTGGACCACCATAACTCTTTGTCTTCTGCAGGAGCAAAAACATTGCTGTTTGAAGCTGGTTAACCAAAGACAGTTAAAAAACATCAGCATTCCAACATGCAGGTACGGCGGTCTTTGCCAAATTTTTATTTCCTGGGTTTTAGCGATTAACATGCACCTCAGAGGCCCTCTGGATGAGAAATGGTGTTCTTACCCTCCCGGAGGTCCTTGTATCTCATTTTGTCTTGTGGCTGGAGAAGCATTTTAACCAGTCCTGCATGAGTGGTGACATCTGTGGTGGAAACCTGCAGTTGAGGATCAGGTCTGAGCTTCTTTCTGCTGCCCTATAAGAATAAAAATAGAAAATATGAGCATATGCATGATGAATCACTATATGATTGCTTTAATTTTTCTATGTACAAACATTATTATTATTATTATTCTCAACACTCATAATTTAATTAGATATTTTTAATCTGATAGAACTGTAATATAGAAATTGTAATACAGAAATTACTACCACAGCTAAAAGCTTTGCTGGCTTGTAAGTGTAATTCTGTGTATGTGTTTCCCACATTTGATGGCTGACAGGGTATGCGGTCAATTCAAATCCAATTCAGGAAGCTCAGTGCAAACAATGAAATGAAATTAAAATTTTCAGTCACACACAAACCTCTCAGCTACTGCTTTCTAATGGGCCAAAATGAAATTGACCTCAGCTAATTCAAATTCCTGCATCTGTACAGCTTAAAACTTTTCAGACACTGCTGAAAAAGCCAGCACTACTGTGCTGTCTGTTTTGGGTGCTGGTTGCTTTGCTCAGCTAGAAAGACCAATATTTTTGCTGGCGAACAGCATGGCTTAGTTTGTCCTCCAGCTAGAGCTGCACCAACTTTATAAAAAATTAAAATAATAGAAGTTTCAGAATACCTTCTCCAAAGAGGGAGCCGTTTTAAGCTTATGATGGGAAGTAACTGCTGGAGATTTTCCATCAGAAGTCTTCCGCTCTTCACCAAAATGATCACCATCCTTGCCGCTTCCATCAGGTTTACTGTGGCACACAGAACACAAATGTTGTTAATGTTTGTGTAATACCATCTGAACTCACACATTTACACTACATTTTACATTTATGTCATTAATTACTCACCCTCATGTCGTTCTTTGTTTATCTTCAGAACACAAATTAAGATATTTCTGATGAAATCCGAGAGCTTTCTAACCCTACATAGACAACAACGCAACTCCCAGAAAGGTTGTAAGAACATTGTTACAATAGTCCATGTGACATCAGTGGTCCAACCTTATTTTTACGCAGCTATGAGAATACTTTTTGTGCACAAAGAAAACAAAAATAACCACTGGTATCACATGGACTATTTTAACAACGCCCTTACTACTGTTCTGGACCTTGAACTTGGTGGTTGCGTTGCTTTCTATGCAGGGTCAGAAAGCTCTTGGATTTAATCAAAAATATCTTCATTTGTGTTCTGAAGATGAATGAAGGTCTTACTGGTTTGTATCGACATGAGGGTGAGTAATTAATGACAGAATTTTTGTAATTTTTTGGGTGAACTATCCCTTTAAGGACGTTGCTATGTGGTTGCTAAAGTGTTTTAGTATATTGCATTGCTAATGCACTGCAACACTGAACTTTTTTTCTGTCTATTACCTGAGCTTCAGGTATGGAGATGAGGAACCTGTCACTGTGAAGATCACAGGTTTAGAGTTGAACTGAGAGATGACCAGCTGCAGTGTGATGTCAGCTGTACCATATCGCAAAGGTGTAAATGTCACTTTTAGCGCTGTCTTTCCTTTTGCCGGAATAATCCCTGATTAACACATGGATAACACAAGTGCAGCATGTAAAATCTATTGTACTAGTATATACATATTTGATCACCAACCAGAGTTATATCAATATTTATGCATGTATACAGGTTCTCATTGCTCTCTGACAGCAGATATGTCAAATGTGAAGGTGTTACCTGACAGTGGTTTTACAGTGAAGGCTTTATGGGGCTGAAGGAAGTGCACTTGGAACTCGAAGTCTATTGGACAACTGCAGCTAAGTGGAATCATATGACTGGCACTATAAAAGCAAAATAAAGTCATATACAATACAACACAATACAATACAATACAGAATCTGCAAAATGTTGATTATTTTACCAAAATAAGAGGGATCGTACAAAATGCATGCTATTTTTTATTTAGTACTGACCTGAATAAGATATTTCACATTAAAGACTTTTACATATAGACCAAAAGAGAAAATAATAGTTGAATCTATAAAAATTACCCTGTTTAAGAGTTTACAAATTCTTGATTCTTAATACTGTGTTGTTACCTGCTCTTCAGAAAAATCCTTCAAAATCCCACAAATTTTTTGTTTTTCAGCATTGTTGTATATTTAAACCCTTTCCAACAATAAATGTATGACTTTAGGAAGCTTCTTTTCACACTGAGGGCAATTGAGGGACTCATATGCAACTACTACAGTAAGTTCAGGGGAGGGGAGAGCATCATCTGTGCAAAGCAGCAAAGAGAACTTAAGACTTTAGAGGAAATTTGACTAGGTCAGCAACTCATATGCAACTATTACAGAAGGTTCAGACGCTTACTGATGCTTCAGAAGGAAACACGATGCATTAAGCACGATGCCGGGGGGTGAAAACTTTTGAGGATCAGGTTAAATTTCACTTATTTTGTCTTCTGGGAAACATGTAAGTATCTTCTGTAGCTTCTGAAGGGCATTACTAAATGAAGAAAATATGATATTTAGGCAAAATAACAAAAATATACACTTCATTCTGTTTACACCCTGTTTTCACAGTTTACACCCTGGCTCTTAATGCATTTTCCTTCTGAAGCATTAGTGAGCATTTGAACCTTCTGTAATAGTTGCACATGAGTCCCTCAGTTGTCCTCAGTGTGAAAAGATGGATCTCAAAATCCTACAGTCAAAGTTGGAAAGGGTTCAAATACACAAAAATGCTAAAACAAAATAATAAGTTGGACCTAAAAGATTTTTCTGAAAACAGCAGTTTAACTTTTCAGGACAAACAAGGGACTCATGAACAACTATCACTAAAAAAACAAAAACATGATTCAGGTTGATTAAGAATCAAACTTTTGAACGGGGTAATATATATAAATTCAACTATTATTTTCTCTTGTGGACTATATGTATAATATCCTATTCAAGACAGTACTAAATAAAAACTAACATGCATTTTGTATGATCCCTCTTATTTTGGTAAAATAACTTACATTTTGCAGATTCTGCAAACTTTTGACCTCAACTGTATTTAAATTTTTTCTTTACATATCAACAGAGGGATATATAACTAAACTTTTTTTTTTTTCTAATTTCTTTCTTTATCATATCGTTCCCATCCTGTTTATTATTTTTAGATTGATATACACTACCATTTAAAATTTGGAGTAAGTGATTTTTTAAATGATTTTAAAATACCAAATTTGCATTTATTTGTTCAAAATACAGTGAAAACAGTAATGTAGAAAAATAATATCGGAATTCAAAATAACTGTTTTCAGTTTTCCTATATTTTAAAAATCTAATTTATTCCTGTGATGGCAAAGCTGAATTTTCAATCATTAATAATCATTGCATACCTCTGTCCAAGTGGCACTGGGGGAAGACTAATGTGAGGTGGGATGTGAAGATCACTGATAACGGGATATGCATGAACA
Source organism: Cirrhinus molitorella (assembly GCA_033026305.1). Classification (NCBI taxonomy): domain Eukaryota; kingdom Metazoa; phylum Chordata; class Actinopteri; order Cypriniformes; family Cyprinidae; genus Cirrhinus; species Cirrhinus molitorella. The sequence goes on from CM065120.1 coordinate 9,677,889, forward strand.
GGAACCAGTAAGTTCTCCTCTCCCTGAAAACAACACAAACACAGACACATTACAGCCGTTCTTAGTCCTGTCAGAATTTGCATTAGCAAACATCAGATGAAAACATGTTCTCACCTTGCAGTGAATCCTGATGTTATCAGAAAAGTAGCGCCACTCATCTGGCTGGAAGTGCACTGTAACAGTGTAAGCCAGACCGGGAACCAGTCGGCACTACATTTAAAACAGGAATTTTAATAATCCTAAAATAAGCTTTATATTATTTATGATAAATATAATACATTTATTAAAAAAAAATATATATATATCGCTTAAACATTTTTGACGGGTTTTATTCAATTCACCTTTGCTGTTTGAGTTCTGAAAATAAAATAATCAGGAATGTGTTTTCATTGGCAGCACCTAACGTAAACAATGCCCCTGAACCTAACAAAACTTGAATATTTTGTGAATTACTGCTGCTGAAATGGTCAATCATTTTGTTTTGTTTTGGGCTGTACTAATCGGTCAGCTCAGGAAAAACTTTTTTACATATAGACTGCCAAACGTTATCACAAATCAAGAAGAAGAGTGCAAAAACTGTCTAAGGAACAAAGGGTGTTTGTAGTTGGCCAAACTGAACCAGGTTTGTTGGATCTTGACAACATTTGTGTTTGTTCTTATCATTTCATTCACCTAGGTGAAATAGCCTATTAACTTTAGTTTGTCAAAATATTGTGCTCATTCCTGCTTACAAAGTCCTTTTCTATATGATTTAGCAGCTTCACATGTTTTTTTATCCGTAGTTTAGACAGCTTAATTACCAGAGCAACGTTTTCAGTTGTACATTAACCGTGCAATCCATGCTGTCATTTACATCCGAGTATCGCCAGTATGGCCGTGCATCCAGGTAACTGACCAAATTGTGATGTAATATCACTTTTAGAGATGTGCTTTATTTATAAATTGTATATTTCGAAGCAAGTTGATGGTTACCTTTTTGGTGTACTTAATTTGGAAATGCTTTGTCAGAGGGGGTAAAATGTGGACACTGAGCACCTCCGAGGAGACATTGACAAGTTTCTTGGGGAAAAAAACAACAACAACAACAACAGCTTTTATCATTACATCATACTTCCTCCCATATTCTTCCCCTTCTGTAATGTCTCTTTCAGTTACAATTCATGAAATGTTTCCCTTCAACCACAGAGTACTATCAGTGGAAATTTAGCCATGTGTTTTAGTGAACGGAGTCTCCAGTGAAATGGCTAGCAATTGTAAAAATGAATCTTTTGTTCACATTGTCACAAGTCACACTGACCACTGCATGAACCACGTAAACATTCCAGAAAACTTTCACACCAAAAATAAGTAATCTTTTTTAGTGAGAAGTAATAAACCAACCAGATTCTTCCTGTAATCCTTTCCTACTTCAAAGCCACTGAAATGCAGTTCTGACGGTTCAGCCTGAACTACACCATTACTCTTAAGTTTGGCAAACAATCCTAAAAGACAAACATACAAAGATCAATGTGAAATAACAAAAGTCAGTTTCATATGATTAGTATTGTTGGTGGCCTGTTATAAAGCTATAGGTCTAATATTTAATAATAATAAAAATAATAATAAAAAAAAACATTAGAAAAATGGTCTCACTAGTTTCCAAAAGGTGGTGGGGGACATTCCCACTCTTTCTGGTGTCCTCCAGCAGCTGGCTGAGAGGAAGCAGGTTTTTCTTCTTCACACTCCTGGAGAAGGTCTCAGGGGCAGAATGAACCACCTCCATGCCAGCTGGACTTTACAGAGATTCTTGATCATAACAAATAACCTGTGAACAGATATAGTTGACATGACATTCAAGCAGTATCCTTGAATTCAATACTTTGTCTTGTACTCTTGTAAACAACATTTTTACAATTCTTGCATAATTATTATAAATGTATGTGTGATGTGCTCGCTGAGAGACTGCATGGAATATTTCTACTTTATGTATTCACATACACTTTGACATTAGGTCTTGTTCAATAGACATATATTTTGATATACACTGATATTTTATTAAGTTAAATAATTAATGTTATTTACCTCTCAAATGCACGTTTTGTCATTTTATAGTTTTGTAGATATGTGTAATATGAATAAAATTCCCTTCTTTTCTTCCTTAACCTTTAAACTTCAACATATATACATGAAATTATTTATATTAGAGCAAATAATTGGAGAAATTTCCCAAGAACGGTTTGTTTTTTAAACGTACCGGAAGTCAGATGTTGATGATACTGTAAACCACGGAAAGTCGCCATTAAACTATGAGTTTATTTGAAATACTTTGTTCTAGGTGTCTTTTTATTTGTTAATTAAACTCTACCTCAATCAAACGCACTTTAAAAACTCACCAGTAACTCGAAGAACATACCCTTTCGACTCTCCATTGAAGTCACGTCAACAATACCGTCACCATGACAACAAAAGACGCTGAGCTTAGGAAGAGCAAAAAGGTCCAACTATTTTTTCTTCTTATATTTATAAGAAAAGACAAGGGGAAAAATCAAAATATAAATATACATACATATATTTGTGTAAAAAATTGCAGAATATTTAATTAATAAATTCAATTATTTTTCTCTTTAAGTATATTTGTGAGAGAGGTTGGGGTTTTGTACCTTTTGTACTTTATATATGTAAAATAAAATAAAATAAAATGTGACTCTGGACCACAAAACCAGTTTTACGTAGCACCGGTACATTTGTAGCAATAGCCAAAAATACACTGTATGGGTTAAAATCATTGAATTTTCTTTTATGCCAAAAATCATTATGCTGTTAAGTAAAGATCATGTTCTATGAAGGTATTTTATACATTCCTACCATAATAATATCAAAACTTAATTTATGGTTGGTAATATGCATTGCTAAGAAATTCATTTGCACAACTTTAAAGGCGATTTTCTCAATATGTAGATTTTTTTGCACCCTTAGATTCCAGATTTTCAAATAGTTGTATCTCGGTTGAACATTGTCCTATCCTAACAAACCACACATCAATGGAAAGCTTTTTTATTTTATTTTTTTAATTCTTAATTTTTTGTTTTTTAAAAAATTGACTCTTTTGACTGGTTTTGTGGCCCAGGGTCACAAATACATTTGAAGTTTTCTACAAATAAAAAATAAAAAAAATTGGCAAAATACTTATAGACCTTGTAGTATTAAAACGATTAAAATGTCAATTTAATGATTACATAACAGAAGCATGTGTGAAGCTCAGTGCTAACAACATCATACAACTGTTACAATTAAATGAACTGTGCCAGCTGAGAAGTATAATTCAACTAAGTAACTAAAATCAAAGAAATTCAACACTTCTTTATTATGATAAATTCACTATTTTACAACAACAATACAAACGTTTATAGACATTCAATGATATAAGTTTCTCAGAAAGTGCATTCAGTTATTAGCATGAGTAAGCAATGCAAAATATTATATACATTCAACAGACATCCATGCATTGCACCACTGCATAGCTTTTATACTTGCTGCAGAAAATAAGATCACTCTTATGTAAATAAGATCAGCTTGTTGGTGTCTTCAGCAAATACATTCGGTGTGTTTCAGCTCAGAGCCTTTGCCTGCTATGTTGTAGTAAGAAGGCTGAGCGCTAGTGAAGCAGGGCTGGTTTAAATGAGTAAATGGCGAGTTTTTTAAGCATAACGGGTAGAGGTGATTAGGGTAAAAGGCAGGTGCAGGTTTTAAATGCATCAGGAGTTTGTAGTCCTCTTCCACCCCTTGAATTGGGGCGAGAACAGTTTCCACCCCAGAGTCCTTGTCCTCTGAGATCTTGACTTTCTCACTGAGCTCTTCATATAGATGATCCTCAGATATGGCACTGATTTTATCATGCTGTTCTTTCTGGTGTGCAGAATGTTGGGTTGCCTCAGCGTTCCAAAATGTTGGTACGAATAAGTTCTAGAAAGAGATGGTTTATAAACAATGTAACAATTTGAGTAACTGAAAAAGCTGCAGTAAATATAAAATGAGATGGAAACTTAAAATGATAAATGTTGCCTAGAAACAATTGCTAGTAAATTTCACAAACAATCACAAAGAAACATCAAATAATTAATTGAATTTAAAGTGAAATTTAAAGTAGAAAACCTGAAATGGCATTTTCTTTAAAAATGCACTCCGATAATCTGTTTTTATTTACAACTTTGAAAAACAATAAATAAATTTCACAAATAATTACAAATAAACAGCAGGTAATACACTGAATTAAATGTGAAATTTTGAAAAATAAGAGTGTTTAAAGTATTTTCTTGTAAAATGTACTCCCTTAAACTTTATTTACAACTTTAAAAAAAAGTAAAAAAAAGTAGCTAAAAGTTTTAAGCTGAAGTACTAAAATTGATGGAAGCCCGTTTTCACCACTGAATAAAACAAAAGGCTTTTTATCTCACAATTCTGACTTTTTTTCTTGCAATTGCGAGCTTACATCTCACAATTGTGAGCTTACATCTCGCAATTCTGACTTCTGTTCTCAGAATTGTGAGATATAAACACGCAAATCAAGCTTTTCTTCAAAATTGCATGATATAAACTCACAAGTGTGAGTTATAAAGTCAGAATTGCAAGACGTAAAAAAAGTCAGAATTGTTCTATCGCGTAAAATGATTTTTATAACTTGCAATTGTGAGTTTACATCATGCAAATCTGGTGAAAAAACAGGCTTCCATAAAAATGACTACAATCTGAATAAAAATAAATTACAGCTAAAGAGAAATATAAAAAAAAAGCAATAATAAAAAAAAAATGACAAAAGCACATAAAACTTACTAAAACAAACTGAAAATATAAAAACATAAAGTTAATTTAAAATATTAATAAATATTATTTAATAATAAATATTTCACATTTTAAAAAATCTATATAATTAGCACATTTTTATGGTCAGGTTTTGTATATCACACATCTAAAGTGTAGTGGAATCACATTAGACACATACCTTGAGAAGTTCTGGTAGTTTGGTTTTAGGGTACAGGAATCTGTACACTTTATAGATCGGCCAGGCAGCCAGGATCGCCAGAGGAAGAAGGATGACAACAGCAATCACACAGCTGATGACCACTAATGCAAACACAAAGAGAGGATGATTGGGACCTGGAAGTCACCTTAAAGCTTCTTTAAAAACAGTCCTTAAAAAAACATATTTCTCATTTTAACAAAGGACTTGAGATATGTTCTGTCTTGAATAAATGCATATTTTGTCAATTTGACCCAATACATTTAAATAAAGGCATACTTTGTCGATAGAAGCACAATATTACTTACACTTTTATAGGCCCTACTATACTTTTACTACTACTTCATACTATTTTATTCTTACTGAATAATTAATTATATGATAATTGCTTAGTTGATTTATTGCAGGGCTGCCTGAAATACTTTGAGTCACAGGTGAAGACACTTACCAGGTGTGTTGGTCACACATATGGCAGTACTGAAATGTTTGGCATTTTTGTAGCCTTTAGGAACCACCATAGCCTGAGCACAGTATCTGCTCCAGTGATGCAGTCCTTTAATTGTCAGGTTAACATTTTCACTGCCATCAATAATCATCTTCTCCACTGCCTGCAGGGAAAAAAGTTCATCTTCTGATTATTTTGAAGATAAGTATGAAATATTTATTCATTTGTTTGTGGTTCAAGATCTTTTTGACATTCTATAGTAGATCAAATATACTTCACAGCAAGGTATATACTTTAATATATTCTTAAACCCTCACTTTGAATTTATATATAAAACCTGCAAATAAATCATGTTTTTTCCATTATATGTAATGAATCTTCTTTTTTTCTCAGTAGGGCTGCTCTTAATAAAATACATAAATACTTAAAATTGTCTTTTTATCAATCCAGCATAAGCCATTCATAAGCCATAAGCCATTGTTATGATATTGTCATATCATAACAAACCATACATCAATAGAAAGCTTATTTATTCATGATGATGAATCAATCAATTTCGAAAAATTGACCCTTATGACTGGTTTTGTGGTCCAGGGACACATATGTGTTTTGAGTTTGTTATTGACCACCCAGCCAAATTTGAATGATAAAAAAACGCCAAGTAATTAAAATAAGGTGTCAAAAGCTTAAAAAAAATAGGGGGCGTGTCCACTGTCGACGCTGAAACCACGCCTCTCTCGACAAACTGAAGGGATAACCGAGCCGTTTTATAAGTTATCGCCAGGTAAATTAATATGCATTTACGCGACGATGGCGTAGCTAGCTAGTAGGCTGTAGTAACTAACTAACTCGCGATTTCTAACATTTATAATGTGTTTAGAAACAATTCTCTGGATTGCCTTTACACGGATGTTAACTTGCTCATGAACAGAAGTGTATAACGAAGATGTCTGAGGATTCAAAGCCTCTGAAAAATGTAACTGAAAAAATGTATTTTAAGTTGTGAAGCATTTTATACCTCCTCTTCGAAGCCCTCTGTCCAATATCTGACGATGTATGACATTTGTGAAAAAAGGTCTGAAAGTTTGCCCACTTTCAGCACTGGAGGTTGGACGTACACATCCAAGGTATTATTATCGATGACAAGATGCACAGTAGGGGGTCCTATAATAGCTAGATTGGAGCAAAGTAATTCATATAAGTGTTATTTATGAATATTATATTGACTTAACAACACATCAGAGACTATAGTGCAAATTAAGAGCTGATTCACACTTACTGTGCTTAAATGGCGAAAATTCAGCTGCATTAACCCACTTAGAAAACAGCCCCTGATTATTTTCTGCCCGCACTTGAAAAATATAGCTCCCAAATACAGTTGGCAGTTTTCCTACATCACATTTCAACTCTTTGGTTTTCACACAGATGGAAGTGACATTGTTTCTCAAGCTGCAAGGACAGGAGAGCAAACACAACAGGACGCAATACTTACGTAAGTATATAAGGCAAACATGTTATTCAAACAGGTAGAATAGGCCTATTATTTTTAACTTCTGCAAAAACTCAGAAGTATCAGATTCCAGCAGAAGTGCATTTGTTTTTTTTATAGCTGATCAAACACATTGTGATTGGTATGTTACATAATGGTATGCATTTGTTGCTAGATTTATTTTCTCTTCTATATTGGATTATTTTTAGTGTACTTACATATATCTTACGGTGTACGTCACGTTACTCATAGGATTGCGTGGAGATTTCCATTCGACAGCTGTAGCCATATTGATGGAGATCACCTCAACATTCTTGGGTGCAGCCAGTTTTGTTTCTAAAGTAAAACAAAACAACACTGTCAATAACACATTGTACAGCTTTTATCATCTGATAATGGATTTTTTAAGAATTATGCAATATATAAAGTAGCTCCATAAAGTATAAGTCAAAACAGCTCATAAAAACTCCTACAAAACATAAAAACTGCATGTTTATAAGAAACAAATCTATCATTTAGATGTTTTAAACTTAAGACTGGTGCTTCTAGCTAAAAATGAATGTTCCAGTGTTGCTGTTTCTAGTGAAAAAAGTAATCTTGTCTAAAACAGGAGAGAAATATGCACAAATCAAGCATGAGTGAAAATAGTCCAAAACAGTTCTAAACATGATGTTAGAGGAGAAAGAAGGATGGACTTTTTCACTAGAGGAAGCATTACTTTGGCCAAATTACTTTTGTGCAGCATATGTATTTCCTCTCCGCCACCCACCAGTGGGTCGTGACCCAGTTTAAAACCCACTGAACTAAATAACATTTCTGAAGAAGAGGCATCCGCAAACAAAATGAAACCATTTACAAAATGAACTTTAAAAGTTACATCTAATCGGTGTCGGATTGGATGTGTGAAGTCTGTTCCTCTGTAGTTCACACACACGTGTCCTATAGCAGAGGTCTAGTTCATCACATTGTAATGTTCCATTGACCTTTTACAACCAGACAACCATTTTTTAACAGCTTACCTTGTGGTTTTTAATCTAAAACCTACACTGTAAAAAATGACAGTGAATTTAACAGTAAAAAAACTGTAAAAATGCTACAGTAAAAACCTGTTAAATGGTTAAAGGTAAAAGACTGTAAAATTTACCATAAATAACCGTAAATTGACTTTCCCAGAATTCCATGCGTTGCATTTTTAAAATTGAATGTTTTTTTGTTGAAACAACTCTTTCTTCTTAGTTTTTTTTCCGCAGGTTTGTACAGTAGGGTTGTATGCTACATCTGATGTTGTTAAATGAATGTTTATTGCATTATTTCAGTTTTATGTGTGTTACCATGATGGTGTTTAGCGTTTGTGTGAATGACACTGTGCACCTTCTATATATGTTAATATTTTAAAGCTGCTTGTTTATCATGTGACTTTCTCATCACCACCTGGTTTTGGTGGTTATCATTGTATTACAAAGGTATAAAACAGATTTCAGTACTTCAATAGGTTGGTACATTACAATTATATCAGTTAATGAAATTACGGTATTTACCTGTAAATTTAACTGAAAACCGTAAACTGTAAAACATTGCTACCATATTTTTTACGGTACAATTCTGGCAACCACAGCTGCCAGTTTTCTACCGTACATTTTACGGAATTCTTTTTACAGTGTATGTATTGTACGTTTTGCTTGGAAAGTGTAGTGTGTGTGTGTGTGTGTGTGTGTGTGTATATATACATACATATACACACACACACACACACACACTTTTTGGACCCTCTGATAGTGCATAAATGAAGAATACTGAAAAATAATACTATTGTAAAGGTCAAAATTAGTCATTCATAAAAATATTTTAGAAGGACAGAAGAAAACAAAAAATCGTCTATTAATATAAAATAAACATAACAGAATAAATACATGATATTATTTGATTTTACCTAAAATCAATAATCATAAAGCAATACTGACCAGCATAGGTTGGGTGGACATCCTTCATCACAAAGAATATGAGAGCCAACACGCTGACTTTCACAAACATGACTGACAGCATCACTGATGGGGCAAGCAGCAGCTGGGAGCTTTTAAACTTCAGTGTCTGTTTGTCATGTGCTTAAGAGGAACTAGGAGCAATATGACTCAACAGCTTCCTCTTTGAGATGGGGTTATTAAAAAAAAAAAAAAAAAACTTGTTATAACAGATGAAAGTCAAAATCGCTGAGTAATCCTAAGAATTAATACAAAAATATATCTGGGTAATGTTTTATTTGTAAAATGTCAACATTAATAAAAAAATGTACATTTACATGAAGATTGATAAACTATTTTTCCCCCAATATTATTCTTTTTAACCAATCATTTTTATTGTGTGTGTGTGTATATAGAAATTCCATCTTGGAAATAAAATTCATGACCACCAGGGGGAAAAACAGGGAAAATCTACTGTGGGTTGGAAATAAACAGGCTCAGCACTGCCCCAAATGGTTTCTGTGTAACTTACCTCAACATTCAATTACAGAAGTGTGAAGCATTCGTGTAGTCCAAAATGCAGCTGCTAGAGTTCTTATAGGTCAAGGAAATCTGATCATATAATCACTGCCAGTGTTGTTTTGTTTTGTCTGTTTCTGCTCTGTTTTGTAGAGCCATTGGTCCACTCATGTCACCTGTTCTCCTGACTTTTTTCATCTGAGACGTTTCCTGACAGACGTTGAATCAGAGATGCCCAATCCTGTTCCTGGAGATCTATGGTTCAGAACCAGCCCTGATCAAACAAACCTGTTTGTAATTATCAAGTGCTTCTAAGGATATTAGCTGCTTCAGTTGTTTTTGATCAAGATTGGAGGAAGGTAGATCTTCAGCAATGGGATATATATCAAATAATATATTCAAGAACTGTAAATAGCATTTATTTTCGATTACCCATTTCCAACATATACAGTGCCTTGCGAAAGTATTCATACTGCTTAATTTTATTATGTTGCTGCCTTGTGTTAAACTGATTTAAATGACTCACTCCATAATAGCGAAGCAAAAAAAGTTGTTAACATTCTGTTTTTTTTTTCTCTTGCTCTCATCTTTTTGTGTTATTTCTTACTCCGCTTCTAAATCTGTGCTTATTGGCTGACTAGATTGTCAATCATCGTAATGTCCTGACGCTCTGCCGATTCACTGATGTGCCAGCTGCATTTGAGCCTGAGGTCTGAGGTCAGCAGTCTCGTGTTCGACTCTAGTTGTCTCCAGATGATGCATCTTTGTCTTATGGAGTCATGCTTTGTGTTGTGTGATTTGATCTATTTATATATCTATTTTTGCCTATTGACTTGTATCGAATTCTGTGAAAGATTACGCTCATGTCCCTGTTAGAGTTTCAGTCTTACTATGTGTCAAGTTCAAAGTTAAAATTAGTTTGTACTTTGCTAGACTAGGTTTGGGAGTGTTACGCCTCTGTTGTACTTTTGTTTTTAGTCTAAAGGAGTTCAGTTAGGGCATTGTATATGCTAAAGATTTTGGTTTAATTTTCATTTTTTTTTTCTGTTAGTCAGTTTAAAGCAGAGGTGGAGAACCTTGTTCCTGGGGGATGGGGGCGTCTATATCCTGAAGACCTTGATCAGCTTGTTTGATTAAGGTGATTAAACTCTTGCCCTCGAGGATCAACGTTCCCCACCCCTGGTTTAGAGGTTAGTTGTAAGAATCTTTTTGTATTGTTACAATAAAAACACTCCTTATCCTCCCTAGCTTTTGTAGTGTTACCTTTTAATGACAGAACAGGCAAAACAATTCTCTGTACTAGCTGAAGAAAAAACATGTTTATGAGTCAATGTGAACCCATCAGCAATAACAGACGCCTCAGACAACAAGGTTACTTCTTGTTCGTTGAGGTCAACCACACTGTGATCAGGAATACAACTTAAAATTCCTCCAAGAGGATTAATTTGAACAACACCTGAAAGTCTGACACTTTATTCAATGTGCACCACTTGTCGAATAATACACACTTTTCTCTAGCAAATTCTATGAAAGCCTGAGCGGATTTTTTCTTTTGATTACTAAAACGTTGCTTATACGTTTCAGGTACGAGTTCATGTGCTTGCAAAATTGCCGCTTTGACAACATTGTAATCCAACATGTCTGCCAAGGACAGAGCAGCGCATACTTCTTGAGCCTTTCCAGTTAATCTACATTGCAGCAGCAAGGTAAAACATCTCTAGACAACTGCAGAAGCAATTTATTCGAATACACTAAACAGGGGTCTGTAAACTTCAAAAGCGCCATTTTGGCTCCTTTACCACTAAATAAAATTTACGTGGAGACACAAAATATTTGATCTCCAAATAAAGATGACAACATATAGCGAAGGTTTTATATTCAGTTATGTTACAGGGCAGGAGTATAGCAATCATTTCAGCGAGGAGGACAGAAATGTCTAATGTAATAATGATAATTAAAAAAAAAAAAAAAAAAAATCTCTTATTTTTAATTGGCTAATAAATTAAATAGACTACACTGCTGGACAAAATGCCTTCGCTTTGATTTATAGTTTACTAATGACAATTGTATAGTTATGATTGTATAATCAGTATAATAATCTGTATTAAAAAACACTTTTTTCCATTTTTATCACAGAATAAGGCAGAAAATATATTTTATAGCTTCTGTACTGTAATTAATGCTATGTCAATTACCACTGTATCATATGCTTTAACTATTACCTGGAGAAAACTTAAAAATCACACATAAACCATATATTGTCGCAATCGTTTATTGTCTTCACGTTTCATCTTGTTATTCAGCTTAACTACAGCGATAGCGGGATGTCTTTGTCCATATTACCTTAAGAGATATGCGTTTACTCACATCAAACGTACTCCCGAGGAAGTCGACACTGCAGCATTCTGGTCAGGTTGCACAGATGGAACCGGTGTTTTACTGGCTGCATTCAGTTCAAGCTGGAGAAAAAGGTTCGAAGGGCGGTAAAGCAGCTTTGGCTTCGGAACCCCCCGCCACAGCAGATCCACTCGTCCCCCCTTACCTGTCCCAAAAGAGCAAGCATCAACACACCTAGTTCCCCTAAATGCTGCACGACGATGCTCTTAATATCTTTTTTTGCTGCTGTCTGGTAATTGAAATTTGGAAATGCCCAGCAACCCTCAACAAATCACCATTTCTACATGTATCTAATTGTTCGACAAATGGTGCACTGACGAAACTATCCAAATCAAAGTTAGCCATACTGATTATGTTCGACACATTGACAACAGCCTAGAAAATTACCATTCAAACAACACTCCGTTCAAGATTGATCTCATCACACCAGCAACATGTCTCACACATCATCCCAACAAGGAAAATGATCCCACCGCTGCCACCAATACATGTTATGTGCTTGATGTTAAAAAGGGATGAAACCAGTATTTGAGTCAGACAATGGTTACTTTCTGGGAGTGGAACAGATCAAAGATGACAATAGAAAGAAGTACGTTTCCGAATACTTTACTGAACAGGTTGTGAAAGCGTACAAATAATTAAGTGAAAAGAAATATGAAACTTAGCACAAAAAAGTAGGAGTGACACATAAATAAAATAAATAAACAAAACAAAAAACAATCCTTACAACTGATTAACAGAAATATGAAAGTAAAACCGAAATCTTGAGCGCATACGACGCCCCGGCTCAAAAACCCAATCTAACAAAGTACAAACTAATCTAATCAATAAACAAAACAAACAGTATCATAACGATGGACTGTTAAACCTAGCGCACTGTTGGTACGTGTGTCGAAATGTCACGCCATCATTCCTCACTTACCACGTAGATCGAACCGCAAGGACACTTCAGCGTCGGTTCTCAAAGGTTGAAATTTAGCTCAGGAGTTCAGGAATTGAATGGGTATAATTTGGAAAGGGATACATGTTTTAATGAAAGATTTAACAGATGAAAATGCATAGACAAAAAAACAAGTCCCGATGTTAGAAAAAAAAAAAAAAAAACTGCCTGTAGAGCTCAGAGACAGGACCAGTGTTCGAACTGTGTCAAAGCTCTTGGCGGGTCCCCCTAACCAAACGCCCAAAATAAATAAATAAAACCTTATATAAATGAGATTCATATTTTGTTATCATTTAGAAAACCTAATTCTAAGATAAAAGCTTATTTTACAATGATCAGTGAATTAGGTGTAGGCTACCAAACCTAAGCAAAAAAGAATTAAATATCTAGCTGAGGAAATTTATATTTTCCAAGTTTAAAGTTATTTTCTACCTTTTATGGGCATTTTTTATTTTTATATAGCCATTCTTTTTTACAGAAAGTATGCATTAACTTTTGCGTCAAATTATCAACAAAATGTATCCTTTCAATTAGCATATAGATGTACACACTGTTTAATGCAGGACATGAATGCATTTAATCTGCAGTTAGAAATGAATAAATACTGTTTTGATATTTTAATTTTGCGAAAAATGTCACTCTTCGTGTGACTGATTAACTATATGACATAAATTTATTCATTTTCTGCCCCCATATGCTGAATTTTCAGAAAATGCATTTATTAGACTGAATCTCTAACTGAGCACAGTCAGTCTAGCTAGTGTTTAAGCACTCATAATCAATTAAGGTGTCATACACTGCATTCTAAACTCAGCAGTCTCGTGTGTGATCGGTTATAGTGAGCAACGCTGTACAAAGGCATAAGTATGTTTTTTTTTTTGGGTGTTATGGGGGGTCTCTTAATGCTTATGGGAGGTCCGGGACCCCCCAAAGCCCCCCTTATTTCGAACACTGGACAGGACTGCATCAAGCCACACATCTGGGGAAAAGTTTAGAAAAAATTTTGCTCCTTTGAAGGTTCACAGAAGCATGTAGTCTCCATTACCCTTAATGGAAGTAGTTTGAAACAACCACAACTCCTCCTGGCCAAACTGAGCAATTGATGTAGAGGGGTTTGGTTAGACTGGTGACCAAGAAGCTGATGGTCATTCTAGTTGAGCTCCATGATCACATATGCAGATAGGAGAAACTTACAGAAGGACAAACATCACTGCAACACTTCAGCGATCTTGGCTTTATAACAGTATGGCAAGACTCAATCATCTCCTCCATAAAAAAAAAAATAAAAATGCGTTATTCACACAAGATTCTCTGGTCTGAGAAAGACTGAGGGACTTGTCAGAGTAGAAGGAAAGCTTAATGCACCAAAATACTGAGATACCCTTAATGAAAACCCAGTCCAGAGCATTCAGAACCTCAGAGTCGGCAGAAGGTTCACATTCCAGTAGGACAATGACCCCAAGTACACAGCAAGAGTGGCTTATAGACAACTCTGAGAATGTTCTTGAGTGGCCCAACCAGAGCCTGGTCTTGAACCCAATCTGGAGAAACCTAAAAATGTGCACCTGCCCTCATCCTACCTGACAGAGCTTGAGAGGTGAAAAGGTGAGGAGAATAATGGCAGATAATTGCCAAATGTAGATGTACAAAGCTTGTTGCATAATACCAAAAAGACTTGAAAGCTATAAAAGGTGCTTCAGCTAAGTACGGAGTTAAGGGTATGAATACTTATGCAAATATACTTATTTCAGTTTTTTTTATTTTTAATATATTTACAGAGTTGTGAAAATTCAGTTTTTACTTTGTCAATATGATGTATGGAGTGTAGATTGATGTTGGCAAAAAGTCATTTAAAGCAGTTTAACATAAGGCAGCAACAAAACAAAAAAAAGTAATACTTTCGCAAGGCACTGTATTTAGACAAAGCCATCATGTTTGTTTCAAAGTTACATGGTAGCTTGACTTCTTTTTAAATATCTTAACATTTAGTGAAAGTACATGGAAGTAAGCCTATGGGCAAGGCTTCTGGTTCATTAGCCACTATAAGGAAATAACGCAAAAAATAACGTGCAGTAAATGGTAAAGCCAGTGCGTTACGTGAAAAATAAGGTGGATAAATTTTCAGTAGAAATATTATAGAAATCTATTTACCTTTATTGAGGCAAAGTGGACCCCATAATAAAACAGACAAAACGGTGGCCAAAATAGGTTTCCATTTTTATCAACTAATGCAGCGGCAAGTTAAGAAAACCACAATTACATTTCATTGTCTGGTAAAATATTCCTTTTGCAATTACAAAGAAACCGTATGATTCCAGAACAAGAGTTAGAATCAAATAGCACATCTCAGAAATAAATATGCAGAACTCCGGACATGCTCATCTCCAAGGTGCAAAAACTGTTTTGTAATTATAACGGTCATAAGTTGTGCATACATATACATTATGATCGATTTGTTTCTATATATTTGTTCACACAAAGCATAAAGGTCTAATAAAAAGACAAACATCTCAAACACACAGAAACATACTCGGATGTGTTGAAAAACAATGCAAAGCGGAATCTTTTGTCTTGTTTCATCATCTCAAGTGTTTTTCTGTAAATGTATACATTTCTGTAAAAAAAAAGAAAAAAAAGAAAAGTATTTCCGTGCTGTCGTTTGCTAGCATGACAATAAATAACCTCAGATGAACTATTCAAGTCAGACCTTATAATATTAAGTATATATGACCTTTTATTTATGATATGATACAATACGATATTTTTAGAGGTCATTCATTAAGACTGTTGTCATATTTTCTTACTCTATTTTAAACTTAATGCATAACCCCTATTCTGTAACATTTCCAAAAGTGGACTGGACATACTTTTCTCTCAATTTGTTACTTGGAAATTGGAAGTGGAAATACAACTAACACCTATTTAATTAGTAGAGATAAACATGAAATTGTGATTTCTCTTTATATATTACAATTCTGACTTAGGTCTCCCACCATGGAATATTAATAAAAAAAATGTAATTCTATTTTTTAAAATAGTTTTTTTTTTTCCCCCTTAGCGATTGTGAATGTGTCTCACAATTGTCTTTTTAAGAATTGTGACAAATTCACAATCGCTAAGGGGAAAAAAACTTTTAAAAAAACAGAATTGCATTTTTAATTTTAATCTTAATTAAAAAAATGTATTTATATATATATATATATATATATATATATATATATAAAAATGTAATTCTATTTTTTAAAATAGTTTTTAATTTTAAAAAAAGTGACAAATTCACAATCACTAAGGGGAAAAAAACTATTTTAAAAAATAGAATTGCATTTTTAATTTTAATCTTAATTTTATTATATATATATATATATATATATATATATATATATATATATATATTTATATAAATAAATGTAATTCAATTTTTTAAAATAGTTTTTAATTTTTCTCTGAAGTTTCTTTTTTAAAATAATTAAAATTTTTCTCCGAAGTTTCTTTTTTCCCCCCACCTTGGAATATTAATTAAAAAAAATGTAATTCTATTTTTGAAAATAGTTTTTTTTCCCCTTAGCGATTGTGAATGTGTCTCACACTTGTCTTTTTAAGAATTCTGACAAATTCACAATCGCTAAGGGGAAAAAAAATATTTAAAAAAAATAGAATTGCATTTTTAATTTTAATCTTAATTAAAAATGTTTTATTATATATATATATATATATATATATATATATATATTCCTAAGTGGAAACAAGCTTCCATAAAAAAACCTCTAGTATGAGAGTTGTGATTAATATATAAATATTATGATCATGGTTCTTATTGCTCCATTAATAAGCACGGACAGAGTATGAAGAAAGGGAATTTCTGTGAGGTAGACAGTATTTAACCTTAATCAGGATGTCTTTAATAAACAATAAAAAAAAAAAATCATGACAAATGAGTTTTCTTTGCATGATTTTTGCAGTAGTTGAATGGGACGGGTTACATACATAAAAACATACAGACACACAGACATGTTTCAAACACACTCTTTCGCACACGCACAAGGAGAACGGGCTTGCCTTTTAATATGCATTTGTTATTTTGTTACAAACAAAATTAGTTGATAAAGCACCCCGGCGTATACTCAGTCACCCATTTAGATAAAACTTTTTTTTTTTTTTTTTTAAATGCGCTCCACTCTGTACAAAGACATGGCACGCAATGTTACATGTTATCACACACCTGTCATTCTATTTTTGTACAATTGCATAGAAGTTTAAAAACCCTTTTTTTTAATTAATAAACAATTCTAGACTCGCTGTAAGAAACTACTGAAACTACTAAAGATCAAATCTACAATGTGGAACCGCGATCCTTCAGAAAAATAGATTTTTATTTATATTCCCATTGTAAACATAACCTGTCCAGTTGTTGACACTACAAAAGCATGCAACTAGGAGAAGACATCTTCAGTCTAAATCCTGCTCCTCAGTTATTACATTAACCAACGACTCCATGGCATGTCCAATGTTATCAACCATGTGGAAAAGACTTCCCACATTAGGACCTGCGGGAAATGAAAAACAAATCTGATGTCAGTGTCTGAACACGCAATCTTGCACTAAAAACTATGCAGCGCTGCTACACATACTTCTCTATAGATGAACAGAGTATCTGAAAGATGAGTTTTGAGGGTAGGTGTTTAGTGGTAATCTCACACATTTTTTTTTTTTTAAGAACTTCTGTCATTCTGTCAGTTTAATGTGTTAATGTGTTTTAATTTGTTATCAAGAACAATATATAATATACGTGTAATCAAAATATATAAATACAAGTTTTTTATGGGGTCATGTCAACTAACTTAAGTTGACTAATTCATCTGTTTTTTCTTTTTCTGTGTCATTTAGTTATTTATATACATGTACAATCAAACCAAAATGTATTGACACCTTCAACAATTCTCACATTATCACAGTTTATTCACTATAATTTAGAAAATGGTAATAAAAATATGACAAGAACTCAGAGTTAAACTATGTAAGAACAAGTGTGTCTTCATAATGTCAGATAACTTGACAGAAACGTACCAAAAATTCACACAACTGTTAGTATGACAATATTTACACAACTAACAATACTTTGTTGGCCAACTTCCAAGCAATGCTTAATTTTGTTCAGTCTGTGGTATAAAGGGTTGCATTAGCAATTACAGGAAAAACACCTAAGCAAAATATGGTCACGTCAAATTGTCTGAATAATTTTTGGTCCCATATTTTTATCATTTTAACTGGTAGTCCACTGTATGAAGAATATTTGGGTATAATATGTCACAGTTCACTTTATTTTGCTATCATCACTTACATAAATGAACTATAGTGTCCTGCACCCACTAGTAAAAAAAAAAAAAAAAAAAAAAAAAAATTCCAAAATTATATCTGGTGTCTGAATAATTTTTAGTATAACTGTATATGCATGTTTATCTCTCTCTCTCTCTCGCTCTCTACACACACACTTTAGTAGACCATTTATGATTTTACAAATGATTTTAGATTTCAAATAAAAGCTATCATTTTAAATTTAGTATTCATCAAAGAACTTGCAAAAATATTTCACTGTTGTATCACAAAAATCACCACAACTGTTTATCATATTCACAGTTTATCAAATGTTTCTTGCACAATAAATCAGCATATTAGCATGATTTCTGCAGGGCCATGTGACACCGAAGACTGGAGTTATGATGCTGAAAATTCAGGTTTGCATCACAGGAATAAACTACATTTTAAAATATAATATAAAATACTCAAACTGAACACAGTTGTATAAACTAATATTTCACATATTTACTTTTTTACTGTATTTTTGATTAAATAAATGCAGTTTTTGTGTGCGTAAGAGACTTCAAATGATAGTGTAGAGTAGATAAGTAGGGTCGGAAAAGAATGAAAAAGAGTAAAGGGTTAGTAACAATACTAACCTCTCATGGGTTTAGCCGTCCACCTCCTTAGACACAGAGGAAAACAGGAAATAAGAGAAATCAGTAAAGTTGGAGAAGGGATAGATAGTTAGACTGAATCTAAACGGGATTTGTACTGCAAGCACTATGAACATAACAGAACAGCTTAGAGATTCTTATTTATATAGTCTTGCTGTTTAATGCTTTAATTACATAATTACAGTTTTTTTGTATTGTTATGCATTTGTAATTCTGTGCTGCTCACAATACATATCCTGTTAAGAGTCACTGTTAAAAAGAGAAACAGCAGAAGAATGTACATCAGTGTTAATCATTTCTTTTTCCCCCAATCATCCATTTCCAGCAGGAAGTAGAAACATAAGAAACAGAGTAATTTAGCATTTTAATCATGCAAAGAGTAGAAAAGCAGTGGCTCAAAGAAATTTACAGTTGGTGTTCATCGCAAATTTCTTTTTATTTTTTCCATACTGCTTAAAAGGAATCCAAAATATTAGTATTTTGAAATGACTGTCGATCTGCAATTACTGGCACCTTAAACTACTGAAATAAATGCAATGCATTCGCAGACTATGATGTTTCCAGGTCGTAAATATAGCAAAGTTTTTCTAACTTTAGCATTATTTTACAGAAAACTAGTTAATACTACTGTGTGGGTGTTTCTAATACAACAGCTGAGAGAGTGACAACAAATTTGGCATTTTTCAATCTCTTTTTTCCTTTTTTGGAAAAAAAAGCACTATTGTGGACTATTTTTCATTTGGTATTGGAGCAAATAATACTACAAAAAATTATAGAAAGTTTTGACCAGGTGAGACAATTTGAATCAGTTTGCTCGATTAACACAAGTGTTTGTACCAAATAGTGTAGCTGGATTCTCACCTTGGCTGTGAGGGAAGGAATTGTTGAGCTGCTCGATGACGTCCTCTAATCCAGTGCTTGCATCCTGGGAGGGACTGGACAGCTCATCATCACCTGAAACACACAGCGGTGAACCAATTACAGCTGAGAAGTGACCTTAAAAACCCTGGATGTTGTCCTGCCGCCCATGACATTTCATGTTCAAACAGAGACAGTGTTTGCTGCCCGTATTATTGACTCAGAGGATAATACTGAAGGTGATGTTGAGGACTCTCATATACAGTATAATACGGTCCAACAGTCTGAGAGCACTAGTAAAAAAATCTCTCCATTCGACATTTCATTTTGTCAAAACATTTTCATTACAACTTCTATTGCTATTCTATCAAATTAAATCCAGAATAATGCATTTCACTGAGAATGCATTATGTACATCAGATGGAAGCAAAAACATCTGAATATCTGTACAGAGTTCAAGTGGTCAATGTTACAAATTTGATTAAAGATTTAGAAATGATGTATAATCTCATTCAATTCCGTAGCATTATATATAACACAACATATAACTTGCATAAAAGCATTTAATATGAAGACTTAAATGAAACCCCTGCTTTTAAATGTTGTCTCAGACTTTTGAAGCCAACTGTATGTGAAATGAGAAGTAATAGGCATTAAGTCAGTCAAGTTTAAATCAATAAAAGTCCATTTTACATTCAAACAGAACTATTTTACTTTGGTAAAAAAAATAAAAAATAAAAAATATATGATCTTGAATTTAAGGAAATTCTTGAAGAAACTGAAAGAAACATAAAAGATCTCGATATGTTATGTCACAACCATATATTTCACAGCAAGTATAATAAATTAGGAACAATAAAATCAGCAATAACAAAACATTGACAGGTCCAACTGAGTACATTTTTTGTAAAATAAAAAGTTGATTGAAAGTGTTATGTTAGGTTTATGTAATAAATAAATAAAGCCTTTAGAAAAACAAATTTCATCCAAAATATGGAGAGAAATAAAAGTGAGAAAGGATTTTAAAAAAAATTAGGTTAAAATAGTAAAGTGCTTGCAGTATGTTTAAATGGTCCTGAGGTGTAAAATGATCTATAAAGCATAAAAATCATTACAATGGCATTTATACTAATCAAACAAGATGTTGTGTAAAATAGTATTAGATGTATTAGTAAGCACATCACACTGCAGAACACTGATAACACTTTTCATATCAACTACCCAGGTCCTCTATGATCTCAATATATTAAAACATACAGTTAAAGGTCAAAAGTTTACATACACCTTGCAGAATCTACAAAAAGTTAATTATTTTACCAAAATAAGAGGGATCATACAAAAATGTAATTTTTTTTATTTATAAGTGACCTGAATAAGATATTTCACATAAAATAGGTTTACACATAGTCCACAAGAGAAAATAATAGTTGAATTTATAAAAACAATGCCATTCAAAAGTTTACATACACTTGATTCCTAATACTGTGTTGTTATCTGAATGATCCACAGTTGTGTTTTTTTTTGTCTATTTTGTGATAGTTGTTCATGAGTCCCTTGTTTGTCCTGAACAGTTAAACTGCCCTTTTTTTTTTTTTTTTTTTGCATTTTTGTGCATTACATAAGATTCAAATGCTCACTGATGTTCCAGAAGGAGCTGAACGGGTGAAAACATTTTGAATTTGAAGATCAGGGTACATTTAACTTATTTTGTCTTCTGGGAACATGTCAGTATCTTCTGTAGTTTAACTGTTCAGGATAAACAATGGACTTAAGTATTAAGAATAAAGTGTATGTAAACTTTTTAACAGGGTAATTTTTATATTTGAAACTATTATTAACTATTATTTCTTATGTGGACTATATGTAAATGTCTTTTATGTGAAATATCTTATTCAGGTCAGTATTAAACAAAAAAATAAAATGCATTTTGTATGATCCCTCTTATTTTAGTAAAATAATTAACATTTAGCAGATTCTGCAAGGTGTATGAAAACTTTTGAGCTCACCTATAAATTGTATCATTTTACAAAAAAAAAACAAAAAAATTCACCTCACTATAAATTCAGATACTCAATCTGATTCATAATTTGAGTAAAAATTTGTATAGAAAAATAGTAGTAATTGCATGTATATTCCTTGGTCCAGATATGTATGTATATATATATATATATATATATATATATATATATATATATATATATATATATATATATATATATATATATATATAGTAACTCAAAAGATCTGCACAAAGTGAGTTTTTCATCTGGACAAATGAACCATTTTGAAAGACATTTTTTTTGTAAATAAATAAAAGCAATGAGTACTCTATGGGAAGGCATTATAGATGACCTAAATCATAAATGTCAAACTGCACTTATAAAATGATTGGTGTTTGTTCTTCAAATACTGAAGTACACCCAATTTTGTCTGAACCTTGCTGGACTGTGCTTTTTCTTTAAAAGTGAAGACAACAAATAAGATGTTGGCTGGCAGTTAAGGGCAAAAACACTGCTTTTGTATCCATATACGAATAAAGGCTCCCTGTGTTCCTTTTTGTTTGGCACAGATAAGAACATTGCCTCTTTTTATCCGTTCTAAAAATCTTTTGCTGAAACCAGCCTGGGCTTCAAGCCAAGTCATACAAATGAAAGCTTTACAAGTACAGTTATTAAACATAATAATTGCTATGCATGTCAGTTAACTAGTCAAATTAAGAAGTGAATTAATACAGTGGGAAGATAGAAGGGATTGCATTATTGACTAGCTTTTACTGGTACACAGGAAAATTCAAGAAACATCAAAATGGAAGATAATGCGTTGCCTATTATTTTAATAATTCATAAAAAAATGTGTGTACATAAATGTCTACATGTATATTTCTGTGGAAGCTTGCTTCTGCCATGGAAATAAAAAATAAATCAACAAATCTGAGGGAAATATCTCACAATACTTAATTTACTTACAACTAGCTTTTTTTGTAATGTAACTGCAAGTTTTAAACTCTCAATCTTTTTTTTTTCTCAGTATTGTGAGATCTCAGGATTTCAAAAAGTCAGAATAGCGAGATAAATATATTTTTTATGTTGCTAAAACAGGCTTCCATATATTTCAGTAACTTGCTATGGCTCAGTATGGTTCAAGACTGGCATACCACTGATTATTATTATTATTTAGCCTGCTTAAAAATTTCAAAACAAGTTAGTTCTCTTCTGAATGCTGAATGAGTTAGGAGAGTTAGGTTTAAACTGAAGTTGTTAGGGACATTTACCCATCGTCTCTGTGGTTTGGCTTGCGGCCACACGCAGTGAGGCCAGGCTGGTGTCAGATCTCGGAGAGGCAGTGGAGGGTGAGGACAGGGCAGTGCCATTCACCTTGGACTCAGTCTGTGGCTAGGACATAGGTAGAAAGGAACCATATAGATTAGGCAGGGGACTGGACGCAAACATCAGCACTGGGTTGTACTTCTGTATTTCCAGATTCATTTGAACATTCATTTTTAGATATTTTCACTTTAGGACTTCACATTCTTTTAGTGCCCAGTTTTTAAACCCTCTCCAAACATTTATTGACGAGTTAGTGAATTTTTCCCCCAAGGACTTTCACAAAACATTAACAATTGCAGCATAAAACAACAGCAGGGGCTCTCAGAGTTGCTGTGTTTTTGCATCATTCCAGTTTTTTTTAGAAAAAAGACAGTCAAGACAAAATATCACAAGGATGCACACAAAATAGTGGACACGATGCAGCTTAAATCTAAAAATAAAATAACCAAGACAGTTAAAGTGTACAAAAACATTCACAGATGTCACAATACCCTTTAGCGAACATGTAAATGTATGTTCATTGTCATTCATCAATATTAATATTTACATTATTAATCAGGGATGTTGCCAGGGTTACACATATATAACCTTTAATATAATATACTATATTATTATATTTATATATATATATAATAATAATAATACTATTATATAACATAACCTTTTAACATCTTCGTCATACACATCTATCAATATAATAATAATTATAGATTTTATTCATTTTCAAGTACTATGTTTATTAAATACCATATAAAATATATACCACATAAAAGTTTGGGACTGTAAGTTTCTTATGCTCACCAAGGCTGCATTTAATTGATAAAAATACCGTAAAAAACAATAATAAAAATTGTACAATAACTATTTCTATTTTAAAATATTTTACAGGCTTTAGATATTTTTTTTCAGGATTCTTTGATTAATGCTTGATGAACAAAGTCTATACAACATTTTTGATCAATTTGATCTAAAATCCTTGATAAATAAGAGTTTAAATTTCCATCCATTTAAAAAAAAATCTTCTCGGCTTATTTAAAATAATCTGCTTTAATGATTAAATGATTTGTCTCTGCACAGCTATTTAAAGTTACTTAAACCTCATTAAATGTGTGCTTTAATAGGTGTGTTTAAACTTTCTACTATTAACAAATGTGACCCAAGACCACAAAACCAGTCATAAATACATTTGATTTTTTTTTCTTTTATAAATAAGTTTTCTGTTGATGTATGGTTTGTTAGGATAGGACAATATTTGGCCGAGATACAACTATTTGAAAATCTGGAATCTGAGGGTGCAAAAGACAAAAACAAATCAAAATATTGAGAAAATTGCCTTTAAAGTTGTCCAAATGAAGTTCTTAGCAAAAAGTAAGTTTTGATATATTTATGCTAGGAAATGTACTAAATATTTTCATGGAACATTATCATTACTTAATATCCTAATGATTTTAGGCATAAAATCGATCATTTTGACCCACACAATGTATTTTTGGCTATTGCTACAAATATACCCATGCTTCATTGGTCTGAGATATTTGCAAAGCGTGAAATAAATGGACATATGCTAAACATAAGAACATGTTTATTAGCATATAACAAAGATAAAAAGTGAAGTAATTGATGCTACTAAAACAAAAACATACACCAGTAGGCAAAGGCTTGATTGTAAATGTAATGCAAACTCTATTTGGATAAAAGGATATAAACAAAAAAACAACATCAGTGAAGTAAAGCCAATAATCCACTGGCACTGAACAAAGTGGGAGCTAATTTATCTGTATGTTCATTGAGTCTGGTTCTTCTAGCTTCGGCCCAAGTCGGCCACTGGAAGGAGCTGGAGTCTAGTGAAATTTTAGTTCAAAGGGTCCACAGAGAACACATGGAGCCATTTCTTCAAGAACAAATCTGATAGAAATCCATTTGGCAGAGACCCCCAGCCGACTAATGTTTTTTTTTTTTTAGAAGTATGCACCGAGACATTAAGCTTGATTCATCAAGACATGATGCAGACAGAATATCTGATTTTCCCTCTATTCAAGCAGGAGACTGCTGAAGAAGTTGACATCAAACAAATTTCACAAACAAATTACAGAGAGAAATGGGTTGCTTGAGGATAAATGACAGCTCACTCAAAATGTTCTTTTGGCCACCAGAAAGATCTGGCATCCCTCCTCAGCTTTAATAAGGACAAGATCAACAATGCCTGTTGTGTGGCAAATATGGTAGGAAAATATTCAACCTTCTTTTGAAATATTCGGTTACAACCTACAGTTGAGGTCAAAAGTTTACCCCCTTTTCAGAATCTGCAAAATGTTAATTATTTTACTTAACTTTTTTTTACTATTTCACTTTAAATGCATGTAATTGTTTATTTAGTACCAACCTGAATAAGATATTTCACAGAAAAGATGTTTACATATAGTGCACAAAAGAAGAGTTAAATTTATTAAAAAAAAAGATTGACCTGGTTCAAATGTTGACACCCCCTTGATTCTTAATACTGTGTTCTTACCTGAATGATTCACAGCTTTGTTTTTTTGTTTCTGTTGTTTAGTGACAGTTGTTCACAAGTCCCTTGTTTTGTCCTGAACAGTTAAACAGCCTGCTGTTCTTTAGAAAAATCCTTCAGGTCCCACAAATTCCCAGCATTTTTGTGTATTTGAACCCTTTCCAACAATGACTGTATGATTTTGAGATTCATCTTTTCACACTGAGGACAACTAAGGGACTCATATGCAACTATAACAGAAGGTTCAAACACTCTCTGATGCTTCAGAAGGAAAAACTATGAATTACTTTTGCACAGAATGGATTTTTATGTAATTATTTCTTACTTTGCCTAAATATCATATATTTTTCATTTAGTACTGCTCTTCAGAGGCTACAGAAGATAGTTATGTGCTTTCCAGAAGACAAAATAAGTTACCATGATCTTCAAATTCAAAATGTTTTCACCCCTGGCTATTAATGGATGGTTTTTCCTTCTAAAGCATCAGTGAGGGTTTGAACCTTCTGTAACAGTTGCATATGTGTCCCGAAAAGATGGATTTCAAAATCATACAGTCATTGTTAGAAAGGGTTCACATACTCAAAAATGCATTTGTGGGACCTGAGGGATTTTTCTGAAGAACAGCAGGCAGTTTAACTGTTCAGGACAAACAAGGGACTTATAAACAAACAAAACAGCTTTGGATCATTCAGGTAAGAACACAGTTTTAAGAATCAAGAGGATGTTAACTTTTGAACAGGGCCATTTTTATACATTCAACTATTCTTTTCTGTTGTGGACTATATGTAAATGTCTTTTATGTTAAATATCTTATTCAGGTCAGTACTAAATAAACAATAACATGCATTTCGTATGATCCCTCTTCTTAACATAATTAGCATTTTACAGATTCTGCAAGAGGGATGTAAACTTTTGACCTCAACTGTATAATGTATACAGCATGCTGCCAATTAGGACAGAAAAATAAATTGTCATTTGAAGAAAAAAAGAAAAAAAGAAAAGTACAATAACGCACTATAGATCTTTTCACACAAAGACTAAACAATACTAATGAAAAAAAAAAAAAATCAACTATTCAAACCATGTCAAACTGATTGAACAATATAACAAACCCAAACCCTTGAATAATTACTACAACATTTTGATATGAAGGAGTCCATAAAGATGCTAAAAATGATTCGGTGTGAATACGGCTGTATTCTTAACACAATCAATATCATTTTGGCTTTGCACAGTGCTGTGGACTAAATTGAAATAATTCTGAGTAGTACTTATTATACAGAACAGTGAATGCCAACAATGTCCTGCAAGGACAATTAACAGAGATGTCGGTGTTCAAACAAAACAATATGAGTTAACAATATTCCATACTACAGTTCCAAGTCTTTGGTTTAAACATTTATGAAAAAAAACAACAACAACTCAATTTTCTGCAATTTCTAAACTCAAAAGAAAGGAAAAATCTTTGATGATGCATTTAAAATGTTAAAATTTCAATCCACACAGTTGCAGAAAATAACACATCTTTAAACAGATGGAACATTTCAGAAAGATTGTGTCAAAATAAATCTTAGACTCTTAGATTTAACAAAATCCTGGAACTTGCAATTGTACAAAATGCACATGTACATGCAAATCCCAGATCTTATACAAAACATGTTCTACATTCATCCTGACAGGATCGAAATTTAGCAATTTAACAAATTTCAAACTGTTAAACTGATAAAACTCATATTTTACATTTCTGAAAACAGCACACTAAAAAACCTAGTGAGCTGCTAACCTCATTTTGGCCGAATTGTAATGAAACATCACTCAGATTATAGATAAACAAGTGCCAGAATGCACTGCAATGAGTCAAGAGAAATATCAACTATAAATATACTTCATATATATTATTATACTGAAAAATATTGACTTTCCCAACAAAGTTAGTTATTTATATAACTACAAATATGACAAACATTAAAAGCCAAAAATTGACATTAAAATATATCAATGCTCTGGGCATTTCATTTCTTCTGTCAACAATCAAACGGAAGCACATGAACAGTGTTACATTCCACAGCTATGATTTGAAATATGCCTTGACATTTGCTCATAGCAAAGAGTTAGACTTGGGACAGGAGCTGACACAACTGCTGTGTTCCTTTACCAACACTTCCAAGAGTTGTTTTTCACTGGCAGAGAGTATAAACACTGATAAAATCTTAAGGATATGTGCCACCCACCTGCTCAAGTAACTGTCTAAGGCGTCTGAGCTGTGATTCCAGCTGTTTGTTGTGATCCTCCAGGATTTGCATTCTTGCTTCCAAACGTCCCTTGTGCTGCCGCAGTAGTTTAGCCTCGGCGATCAGTTCAGCGTCGCGTGGACTCTGGGGTGAGACCGGCAGCATCTGTGGGGGTGAGGGCAATGGTGACAGACCCTTGTGGTCGTGTGCCTTCTTCAGACGATCGTACTCCGCTTGCAGCTTCCTGCACAGGAAAGACAACTTAGGAAAGAAGCCTAGAAACCATCAACTTCAATGATATACGACTTTCTTCTTTCAGATGAATACAACTGGATTTACATTCAAAATGTCTTGGCTCTTCAAACCTTTATAATAGCAGTGAATGGGTGTTGAGATTTTGTAATCCAATAAAGTGCATCCATCTATCATAAAAAATGAAGTTAATAAAGGCCTTCTGAAGATTACAATTTATTAAGTTTTAAATATTTGTTTTTTCTTACACAGATGCATCGATTCACTTGAAAAGGCCTTTATTAACTTCTCTGAGCTGTGTGGAGTACTTTTTATCATAGATGGATGCACTTTATTGGATTTTAAAATCTCAACACCCATTCACTACCATAATAAGCTTGGAAGAGGCTAGATAATTTTTAATATAGCTCTGATTGTCTATGTCTGAAAGAATATACATACACCTAGGATCACTTGAGTAAATGTATTTTTGTGTGAACAATTTTTTTAAGAAAAGTCAGACAAATAAATAAGCATGATTTTCAATGTTTTCAACATTGATAATAATAATAATAATAATAATAATGATAAATGTTTCTTAAGTACAAATAAAAAAAAATGATGCTAAAAATTCAGCTTTGCAACAAAGAAATATTATTATATTATATACATTAAAATAGCAAATAGTTATTTTAAATTAGAATCATTTGTACAAAATATTACTGCTTTTATTGTATTTTTAATTAAATAAATGCAGCCTCAGTGAGCATAAGAGACCTTATCGACCCCAAACGTTTGAAAGATAGGGTATATTTCTGAAGTACTTGCTAATATATTTAAGGGTTAGAAAATGAATAGTCTAAAAAAATCTGTTTGATTATTTCTGCTTTCTCATCTACTCAGAATTTTAATATAGCTCACTGTGTGTAATATTAGACTCAATTGTATAGCCCACGTACTTGACTCAGCAGCGTGGGAAGATTTGTGCGTGCTAGGTAGTAGTTGAATGTTCAGATCTAATCAGATGCTTAACTTAGTTTAAAAAAAAAAAAAAAAAAAAATGGACAATTACTGATCGAAAACACAATCAAGTACTGAAATAGATTAATATTACAAAATACTGATAAGCTAATATAAAAAAGGATAACACTACAATAAGGTGTCATTTGTTAACATTAGTTAATGTATGTAGGAATAGTTCACCCAAAAATGAAAATTCCCCCATGATTTACTTACCCTCAAGCCATCCTAGGTGTATATGACTTTCTTCTACCATACGAACACAGTCAGAGTTGTTTTAAAATTTATCCTGGCTCTTCCAAGCTTTATAATGGTGGTGAATGGTGGCTGATATTTTGAAGCTCCAAAAAGCGCATATATCCTTCGTAAAACTAACCCATACGTCTCCGGCAGGTTAAGACATGTCTTATGAAGCGGATCCATGGGTTTTTATAACAAAAATATTTCTAGTTTTAAAATTATAAACTCAAATCACTGACTTCCGGCAACGGCCGTATGCGTGTTCTCGAGTTCCCGGTCGGTGTAACATTACTACGGTTCAAACAAATAAGGCTGTGCAAAAAAACTCAAGCTCTTCTTCTCTTATAGAGAAATCCACTGACATTTTTAACTTCTCATCTTTGACTTTTAATTCGTTACTGGCGTTTAGTATTGCTCCATCCTCGTTTGTTTATTCTCACCAGAGCTTACACTACGAATGTGGCTTATGGCATACAGCGAGTCAGAGGTCAACGAAGAAGCTGGATCCGTTGCCAATGATTGGAGTTTATAATTTTAAAAATAGAAATATTTTTGTTATAAAATCCCATGGATCCGCTTCAGAAGACATGCGTTAACTCCCCGGAGGTGTATGGGTTAGTTTTACAACGGATATATGCGCTTTTTGGAGCTTCAGCCACTATCCACCACCATTATAAAGCTTGGAAGAGCCAGGATAAATAAAAAAAAACAACTCAACTCGACGATTGTGTTCGTCTGAAGGAGAAAATCTTATACACCTAGGATGGCTTGAGGGTAAAGTAAATCATGGGCAAATTTTCATTTTTGGGTGAACTATTCCTTTAACTAACATATACAAACAATGAACAATACATTTATTTAAACATTTACACTATTTATTAAAAATACAGTCATTCATTGTTTGTTCATGTTGCATTAACTAATGTTTAATTTAAAAATGCACTAGTAAAGGCTGAAATGAACTAAGAATAATAAATGCTGTATAAGTATTGTTCATTCTTAGTTCATGTTAACTAATGTTCACTAATGAACCTTATTGTAAAGTGTTTTTTAGTCTGTAATAAAAGCTGTTCAGCTGGCATTTTATTATTTTATTTAAACACTGCATTTTAGTCGGTGACCAACTTTGAGAACTACTAACATAAAGCATAATTCTTAAAAAATGTGATTTACAAAAATTGCTGTTTAAATAACTAAGTGGAGAGAGCCGTTTTATTCTGAATTTCTGAAAAATATCTCATCACAGACACATCCTGACGGAATACAGTCCAGTGTACATCAATCCCATTCATTTAAAAAACAAACAAACACTCATTTGAAGTCCAAAGGAAATGGATATGCAATCAAACCTGTTTTCCTGCTCCAGATCGTTGAGCACTCTCTCAAGCTCTCCCTTCTCTTCAGTCTCCATTGAGATGAGGATCTGAGCGGGGCTCTGCGGCTGGCTGAGAGGAGAGCCTTGATTCAGACTCTGGCAGTAGTGCTGGATCAGCAGATGCTCATCATCCCTACAACAACAACAACACATCCAGTTCACTACCTCACATCCATTACTCAATTATCATTTGCTGCCTTAAACTCCTAATCACCGAAAAAAAAAAAAAAAAAAAAAACACCAGCTCAATCGGCTTGGGAGCAGTAAGCTGGTCTAAATACAATACTATTATTTTAATACCACAAAAAATGCAGTATAAGACCATTTACTTGTAATCGTTTTATTATAATTCAATCTGAGCATGCTAGGAAAATGATATGGGTTTATTACTGATCTCCACTGCTTTGCATATGGGTGGAAAGAGCTATAAAGCAGAACTTTCATAGCCACATTATCCATTTTCAAGTTCAAAAGGATGTTTTTATGCAAACACAAGCAGTTAAAGGTATGCATCTACCTTTAGTGTTCTGGAAGTTGTAAGTAGATTGGTTTTAGGTTCTTCACACACAATATTGTATAACACTATGTACAGTAGTGTAAAGGAGTTGCAAGCTCACATGCTTTCATTGGGCGATACATTGTCATTCACATACGAGCCATTTCGGTTCTCCATTTCAGCTAGCCTGTGAAAACACAATATCATTCTGTATTCATTCATGAACAGCTCATGCAATTGCATTCGTTCACGTCAGTAAGTCACCACTGTTCCAACTTACGTGCTAAATGTTAACACAAACGCATTTCGTGTTTTTTACTAAACCCTGCAAGCATTCATTCTGTTACCATTTGTGACCCTGGACCACAAAACCAGTCACAGGGGTCAATTTTTTGAAATTGAGATTTATACGTCATATGACATCTGAATAAATAAGCTTTAGATTAATGTATGGTTTGTTAGGATAGAACAATATTTAGCGAGATACAACTATTTGAACATCAGGAATCTGAGGGTGCAAAAAAATAAAGATCCTAAGAAAATTGCCTTTAAAGTTGTCCAAATGAAATTCTTAGCAATGCGTATTACTAATAAAAAGTCTTGACTTATATCTTCATTGAACATGATCTTTACTTAATATCCTAATGATTTTTGGCATAAAAAAAATAAAATAAAAAACGATTTTGACCCATACAATGTATTTTTGGCTACTGTTAACTAATGTACCCATATTACTTCTGACTGGTTTGTGGTCCAGGATCACATTGATCAATTCTATCAGGTTAAAATACAAATTTCAAAATGTATCAACCTTGGAAATGTATCAACCGTGTTATAAATGGTACAGCAACATTTCTACTGGATGACATATTTGCACCACTGTACGTTACAAATGTGTCACCATCACATTACCCAGCTCTAATGCGATGCAAGTCTGGTCTGTTAAATATAGTTACATAGTAACACCAAAATAACCATGCTTAAAAAAGACTGACCTGCTAGCGTAATGCTCGATGCGTGAGTGGGTGTCGTCATGGGAGAGTTGGGGGGAAGATGCTGGCCTAACAGTGACAGAAGAGCAAAGGTCAGAAAACACATGAGCTGAAAAAAATATAGCAATATTATAATATGGAACTCATTACTATACAAATTAAACAGGGTTGCTATAGAGGGAATCTTCAGACAAAATCGAAACTAAGGATATAAAACAATAATATTAAAGGGATAGTTCACCCAAAAATGAAAATTACCCCATGGTTTACATACCCTCAATCCATCATATGAGTATATATATGACTTTCTTCTTTCAGGCGAATACAATTGGAGTCATATTCAAAAATGTCCTGGCTCTTCCAAGCTTTATAATGGCAGTAAATGGCTGCTGAAGTCCAATAAAGCACATCCATCCATCATAAAAAGTACTCCACACACGGAAGCTAAAGATTGCAGTTTATAAAGTTTTAAATAAAATGGACATTTTTCTTACACAAATGAATCAATTCAGAAGGCCTTTATTAACCCCCTGGAGCTGCGTGGAGCACTTTTTATGATGGATGCACTTTATGGGAGTTCTATTATACTACTTAATCTCAACAGCCATTCACTGCCATTATAAAGGTTGGAAGAGTCAGAACATTTTTATTATAACTCAGATTATATTCGTCTGAAAGAAAAAAAAGTCTCATATACTCAAGGTGGTTTGAGGGTGAGTAAATCATGGGTCATTTTGGGGGGAAATATCCGTTTAAACAGGAATCACTATTGCAGTTTAATGACATATAGTCTCTGTATAGTTTATTGCAAGTTGTTGTTTATGATTCAGCTCAATTTAATTACTTAAGTAAACCTTTTCCCCAATATTTTGAGCAGCATTTATGCTTACAGTAAATATATGCAAATATACAACAATGTTCAACAGTTTGGGGTCTGTAATATTTCATTAATGTATCCTATTAATGTTTAATTAAAGTCTCCTGTTCAGAAGGTGTGCATTTATTTGATAATAAACAACAATTTTTTTGAATAATTAATAATTAACTATATATGTTAAAATGTAATTGATTCCTGTGATGACAAAGCTGAATTTTCAGCATCATTACATTAATGATCCTTCAGAAATCATTCTAAAATGCTGATTTAATGTTCAGGAAACGTTTCTTCTTATTATCAATGCTGAAAACAATTGTGCGGCGTAATATTTTTGCAGAAACCGTGATATATATAGTCCCCAGGATTCTTTGATGAATCCAAAGTTTAAAAAAGTAGAATTTCTGTCAAATGTTTAGTAACATTATGAAGGCCTTTTCTGTCACTTTGCTAAATAAAAGTATTCATTTCTAGCTGACCCCAAACTTTTGAAATGTAGTGTATGTTACAGTATAGCTCACACCCAGTGAGTTAACATAATGATAACCATATTTAAAAAAGCACCTATCATACCCTACACCACAGTACCACATGTTAGTCTAGCAGATGAATGGTGGAAGCCATGGGATGGACACGTTTCAAAATATCTCACAGTTCTGACAATGGAAGATGAGTGTTTCATGGAGACTGTGTGTAATTTCATACAGAACAGCAGAAGTTTCAAAGTGTTTTTTTAGTGATAAAATCACTATACGATTTGCTTATGCTTGCTGACCAATACCACGTTCACGTAAATTTCAATGAAACTTATAGTGGTGGCCAAAAATATAGAACACTAGCATTTTCAAGTCAGTTATTTTTATTTTTTGCTGTAGTGTGTCAGTAGGAAATATCAGTTTACATTTATTTTGCCATTAATTGTAATAATAGTTTGCACAAGGAGTCTAACAACAGCCAGTGCTTCACACAGACAGAACAAACTGAGACAGACTAAATCCAGAAGACCTATGCAAAGCTACTTGAAAAACTATGCACAAGTGCACCTAGGGCAAAAGCTGCTTTAAATGCAAAGGACGGTCGCACCAAATGTTGATTTCATTTAGTTAATAGAAGTTAATTAATAAAGAAAATCAAAGTTTGACAGCATCCTCATTTTACAGCATTTTTACACAAGTGTAAAACTTTTAACAGTACTGAGTCCTCAGTTCGTTTTGTTTCTTCATGTCATTCCAGACAGACTAGATAATGATGAGATCAGATCTCTGAGTGGAGCACTGGCTGTTGTCAAACTCCTTGTGCAAACAAAAATCTCACTGGATTATTACAATTAATGGCAGAATGAATGTGTGGAAATGTAAACTGATATTTCCCACTGACAAACTACAGTAAAACATTGAAGTAGCTGACTTAAAACCATTTTAGTTGGTGAAAATACCAGTGTTCTAATAATTTTGGCCACCACTGTATATTTAAAGTTCAAATGCATGGATCACATTGTAACATGTGATGTGAAAATCCTGAATGTTCTTTTCTATGCTGCGGATGTATCAATAACACCTAATGGCACTCTTTGCATTACGTGATCCAGTAAGCATCTTGTCGTGGATGTGCGTGAGCGTGTTGGTGTGTGGATGTACTCACGGATGGTCAACAGGCCAGAAGTTGATCAGTGTAACAGGACTGCAAGACAAAAAAAGATGTGATGATGGACAGGACAAGTAGATGCATTGAAAGCATGATGGTGACATGGTTGTTAAGAAGCACCAAACACACAAACGCACTGAGATGACAACACAGTTAAATCCTAACCGCATTTTTTGTGGCCAATAAAAACATACACATGACAATGAACTCTCTTGCAAAAACTGTTTGTTGAGAAATAGTTTGATTCAACATTGCTGGTTGTGTGTTAGGGTTGAAATGAAAAAGGAAAAAAAGCCAATGCTGTAAGAATAATGTGTGTATGCATTTAGCGCAGCTTTACGATTACTCTGACAGACTGCACACATTTGCAGCTGCTTCTCTACAGGGGGAAAAATAATTCCACAGCATAAATACTCCTACTGTGAACACGAGTAATGATCAATGCACACGGTAAAGCTGAAAAAAAAAATCCAAGCAAAACTCTCGCAGCTGCAATTTAAGGTTACCAAGTGTTCAGAGTCATCTTTATTTGTCTTGTTCGCTGGCATGCCAGCTCTATACTGCTTGACCAGGTTAAAATGTTTTATTTAAAGTAGCTTTCTCTCCATGTCAGTATTCAGAATTTAAAGTAACAGTTCAAATTGTCCACCAAGAATTTGGCTTTTTACAGCACTTTCGGCTTTAGTCAAAATGTAGGTGAATCCATCATTTCCTTTTCTTTTTTCTTTTAATTTTTAGTGGCTTTAAACAAGATAAGACACCCCTTTTTAAGCAGCCAAGTCTACAAATTCACCTGCTGAAATAAAAATCTAAATATCAGATGAACATTTGAAAATTCTAAAATTACTTAAACTGAAATAAAAAAAGTTAAATAATTTAATAAGAGCATATAAAATTACTAAAATTAAAATAAAAAGTAAAAAATAAAAACCAATAGTATATAAATAATACTTAAAAATAGCATTGATCAGTGTGTGGCCAGTATGATCTTACATTTATTTTTAAAATATGGCTGATGCAACATTATCTGCACACATTATTTCTGCTCTCTTGATAGCATCTGGAGTCACAGTGTGATGCGCACTGTGTTTTTAATAATAATAATAATAATAATAATACTAATACTAATAGACAAAAAAGTGACCCTATCAGCTGTCACATCAGTTTAATTAATCAGCAGCTGATGGTAACAATGAAATGAACACATAAAAAAAAAAGCATGAGTCTCACGTCTCCATGTTGTCTCCCTCAAGTATGGTCTGGACGGGAAGGTAACCCATGCGAGGATGCTTGGCAAAATAGCGCTTTGTCCTGAACTTATTCTTCAAAACCTTGGCAAAGTCTCTCACGTCCTCTCCTGACGTCGTCTGAAGGACACAGAGACAAAAAAATCATAACTTGCACTTTAATCTTAAAATGCACTTACTTTGCCATCTACTCCAGATACTAAATTGACAACGCAATGTAATGAAGGCAGAATCCAAAAAGAAAAAAAACCTACCGGTGTGCAATATTCAACCATAGGGTACTGCATCTTGTGACCTTTGGCCACTCTGCCAGAAAAGAAGCAGCTTTGGCAGATATCATAGTTAAAGTGCTTTAAACTTCGGTACCTGCAGAAACCAGACACAAAGGATGAGATCAGTGTTAAAGTCATTGCCAAAACATTCAAAACATCCTGGATGTGATGGGACATGCAGACAAGATTATTCCCCAGAACGTGTAGTTACATCTTTATCCTCCAGGTGGAGCTGTTCCCTGTTCTCACATACTCTCAATCGTGAGCATATTACAGTTATTCTATTTAAAGAGAAGAAAAATTGTTGTGATTTACTTATACAGTACATGAACTAGCATTTAAAAGTCTGGGGTCAGTAAAGAAATTATTACTTTTATTTAGCAAGGATGCATTACATTGGTTAAATGTGAGAGTAAAGATATTTGCTTTACAAAAGATTTTTACTTTGAACATTTATAAAAGAATCCTGGTTTCACAGTCTCCAAAAAATAATAAGCAGCACAACTGTTTTCAACATTGATAATAAATAATTTCTTAAACACTAAATCATCATATTAGAATGATTTCTGAAGGACCATGTAACACTAATGACTGAAGTGGAATAATTCAGCTTTGGCTCACAGAAATGAATGATATTTAAAAATATATTCTAATAGAATACTGCTATTTTAAATTATAATATAATACTATATATATATATATATATATATATATATATATATATATATATATATATATATATATATATATATATATATATATATATATATATATATATATATATATATATCACAAGTTATTTTTGACAGTTTTCTTTTTGTGAGTTAACTGTATTACTTTGACGGCATGTCAATGTTATTCTAGAGTGAAAAAAGTTAATTTTTAATATAAAAAAAATCTCTCTTAATCTCTCCCATCAACTTTCTTTCAATTTATATAACCAGAAGCACAGGGAGAAAACAATTACAGTGTCACAAACTGAAATCTCTTTTTCAATGAATTCCCAATGGATATAACAGTCATGTCCCACATTTTCCAAGTGAAAATATCTTTTAGACAAAATATAATGTGCACATGGCTCTAAATCAGCGTTTTCGAGCTAGTTTTGCTTCAGAACTTTGATTTTGTATTGGATCGAAGTGCTGACCCAACAGAAATATATCAATGTAGGACCCTATGAAATCAATTTTATTCTTTCCCAAATTCCGTTTTAATTTTTCTGAATTTTTCTAGACTCTCTTTTAATGGTTAATTTAAATTGTATTAATGAAAAAGCATGTCTAATTAATTAAAATCACGAAACAAAACAAAAAATAGTTTTATTTTTAACAAATTCTGTGTTTTTTCATTACTTTTCTTGATTCCATTTGAATTGTTTCATTAAAATGTAATATAAATCAAAAGCATCTCTAAATAATTAATTTTATATAAAAAATATAAAACCTTTACAATTCTGTTTGTAAATGTTATGATGGTAGTTTTGATTTTTATGACAAGAGACGGTAAAATGCTCATGAACTGAGTGGTTCTAGAGATTATGTTAATGTGCTCATACATTGAGATAGCAGAGGCTAGAAACACAGCAAACATCACACACTTTGGTATGTGTGTAGTAAACGAAACTGAGCATCTGTGCCATTCATTCACACAGAGACATGCAGAACATGCAGGATTCATATTTAAATAGTATTTTGTGGTTTAACATTCACAGACACTAATCTGTATCGTGTTTTGATTTACTTTTGATTTATTCACCCAAAATTTGCAGAATTACTTGAAAATACTGTAAAATCCATTTTTACGACTGGATTCTGCGATTCCACATCACAGAAATCATAGGGCTCTATAAATACTACCATGAAAAGCTGATATATTGAACATTGTGCATAAACAAAAACAGAAGTGTGACTTCTCAGCTTAACACATCCAACAAACACGTTAAAACACTGAATTAATATCAGCCAAATTATCATGCAACACATGAAAGTGCTGTAGCAAAAACATGGATAGCATGTTGAATTTGAAGTGAAATATATGAAAATTCTCTATGTAAAACACTAGCAGAAGAATGTTCTCCCACCAATAAAACTGCTAAAAGAAATGAATGAACACTGCAGCTTTCCATGCCTCAAAACAGACAAAGTTATTCTTTTTCAGCGTCTGTCTTGAAGTTTGGTGCAATGCTTAATAATGCACAAAAAAACTGCTGATACTTTTAAAGCA
This sequence comes from Cirrhinus molitorella, assembly GCA_033026305.1. Taxonomy (NCBI): domain Eukaryota; kingdom Metazoa; phylum Chordata; class Actinopteri; order Cypriniformes; family Cyprinidae; genus Cirrhinus; species Cirrhinus molitorella. The sequence goes on from CM065120.1 coordinate 9,716,143, forward strand.
CCTGAGGCAGAATCAGTCATTCTGAATAATAGCACTAAAGAAAAGGTCCATACCTGAAGCCAATAATAGGACATTCCTTACAAATGTTGCATTTAGCCTGGTGCTTTGCTGTCTCAGCGGCCGCCACACGGTGAAGGACAGGAAGCCAAACCATCGACTGAGGTTCTAAACGCATCCAGTCCAGGAAGACTGAAGCCTCTAACTCTGGTTTGTTATTGGCCTTCATATCAGAGCAAACAAAATAAAAAATAAATAAATATATCCAGGAAATGCAGAAAAAAAAAATGCAACCGCAGTGCATATTCTACACGGGCGCTTTAATGTAATCTGTTCATGAATGAAGGCAGTGGTTACTTACAAACTGAAAGCAGCTGCGTACACTGGGCTCGATATTGCTCCCTCCGAAAGACGCCACCTCACCCAGCTGCCTGGGGATCTGAATGGCATCGTGCAGAAGGAGGCCGAGGCGACGCTGGTCACAGAAGCCTGTGGCACTGGCCACCTCTCTGAATAAAACTAGAAAGCATAGGAGGAAATTAACAGAGACAAAGAGTCAAAATCACCTGGACCACAAAACCAGTTTTAAGTAGCACATTTGTAGCGATAGCCAAAAATACATTGTAAGATCAAATTTTCTTTGCTTAAAATCTTTGCCCAATGATTTTTGTCATCAAAGATCATGTTCTATGAAGATATATTTACGGCAGGAAATTTACGAAATATCAAAACTTAGTATTTGATTAGTAATATGCATTGCTAAGAACTTCATTTGGACAATTTTAAGGCTATTTTCCCAATATCTTCTGTTTGTTTTTTTTTTACACCCTCAGATTCCAGATTTTCAAATGGATGCATCTCAGCCAAATATTGTCCTATCCTAACAAACATCAATGGAAAGCTAATTTTTTTGTACACTACCAGTTAAAAATTTGGACACACCCTCTCATTTAATGTTTTTTTTAAAGAAATTGCTTATGCTTATCAAGGCTGTTTTCACTTGATCAAAAATACAGAAAAAAAAATAATATTGTGAAATATTATTACGATCTAAATCTATATTATTATACATTAAAATTGAATTTATATCTGTAATTAAAGTTGGATTTCCAGAATCATTACTCCAGTCTTCAGTGTCACATAATCCTTCAAAAATCATTCTAATATGCTGATTTATTATCAGTGCTGGAAACACTTGTGCTGCTTAATTTTTTTTGGAACCTGTAATACTTTTTTCAGTTTTTTTGATCAATAAAAAGGTTAAAAAAGAACAGCATTTATTAAAAATAGAAAGGTTTTCTAACAAACAGCTTTTATTCACCAAGGATGTGTTAAATTAATAAAAAGTGATAGCACAGATTTACATTGTTAGAAAATATTTATATTTTAAATAAATGCTGTTGTTTATTAACTTGTTACTCAAAGAATCCTGAAAAAGAATCACAGGTTGCAAAAAAATATTTGGCAGCACAACTGTTTACAACATTGATAATTCTAATAACAAATCAGCATATTAGAATGATTTCTGAAGGATCACGTGACACTTAACACTGGAGTAACAGCTGATGAAAATTCAGCTTTGCATCAGAGGAATAAATTATACTGTAAAGTATGTGTATATATTATATATATATAGTAATAACATTTTTCAGTATTACTGTTTTTTTTCTGTATCAAATAAATGCAGCCTTGAGCATAAGAGTTAACATTAAATGAGAGGGTGTGTCCAAACTTTTGACTGGTAGTGTATATAAAATCTCAATTAAAAAAATAAATAAATTGAACCTTATTATTATTATTATTTTGTGGTCACATATTTTGATTCACAAAAAAAAAAGAATTTTATGGTCAGAGACATGCAATCAAATATGTTTGCAAAAATATGTAGTGTCATAATTATAATATAATAAACTTTTAAAAGAGAAGTTACTGATGCATTTATACATATGTGTGTTTCCATGACACTGAAGACTGAAGTAATGGCTGCTAAAAATCAGCTTTACATCACAGAAATGACATTTTTAAATGTATTTTACAGATACAGAATATTACTGTTTTTACTGTATTTTTGATCAAATAAATGCAGCCTTGGTCAGCATAAGTGTATTCTTTCAGAAACATTAAAAGATTAGTCCAGAATTAAAGATTAGTCTCACTCCAAAATTTCCTGATAATTTAATTACCACCATGTCATCCAAGATGTTCATGTCTTTCTTTCTTCAGTCAAAAGAAATTACAGTTAAGAAAAACATTCCAAGATTTTTCTCTATATAGTAGACTTTAATCAATGTGTTGAAGTTTCGATGCAGCTTTAAAAAGCTCTAAACAATCCCAGCCAAAGAATAAGGGTTGATATAAAAATGTACATACTTTTTAACCACAAATGCACGTCTCACACTAGCTTGACTTAACGCATTACAACAATTTTGTTGTTGTTGTTTTTTTTTAATAACTAACTGTTTGTTTTGCTAGAAAAGACCCTTATTCCTTGGCTGGGATCTTGTAGGGCCCTTTGAAGCTGCACTGAAACAATTTTGAAACAATTTTGATCTTCAACCCACTGATCCCCATTGAAGTCCACATTATAGAGAAAAATCCTGGAATGTTTTCCTGAAAAACCTTAATTTCTTTTTGACTGAAGAAGGAAAGACGATGATCTTGGATGACATAGGGGTGAGTAAATCATCAGGGGATGTTAATTCAGGAGTGAACTAATCCTTTTTAAAAATACTTTTAAATGGTTGTGTGCGATTTAGTAGACAAATGCTTTTGAATTTTTCACCAGTTTTGTTTACATGATCACAGTGATGTGTATTAACACACTTATTAATGTAAATGCCAGCAATTGCTGTGCGGCTGCTAGGTGGGTAAACATTTATTTCTCAGCAGCTGCTGCACTATACTGTGTGCTGTATACTCTAAACAAGCAAACTCCAGAGCTTTACAACTGTGTTCACAGCAGTGCTATTAACAAGCAAACAATGACAACATACTACAAGACACTAAAAACACCTGAGAGAGCTGTAAACTGCTAGTAGTACAGTTCCATAAACCGAGTGAATATCTTGGCCCTTATTACGGCTTAGAGACAGAATAGAAAGTAGCAAGCACATAAGATAAGCAGAAAAACTTACATCTGTACTTATCTTCAAGGTGAGCTTTGCACAAACAGATTATTCCTGTTTTGAAGGATAGGGTACGAATCTTTCCAGCTCGTCCTCTGCGGCAAAAAAATAAAATAACAAGGTGACAAATGACTAAAGCGAGACCGTCAATTGCTCTTTTTTTTCACAGATAAAGAGACAAGATCAGGAACAAAATACTCTAGATGTTTTTGCATCACAGGTTGGTAAAATATACAGTACTGTTGCTGCTTTTTTTTAATCTTAGAATTAGTTTTGTGAAACCAAGGCATATAAAGGGTTTTAAATCAAATGTAAGACATTTTATGACCTTATTTGGACACAAACGAACAAATTCAATTATTGTTGTACTTCCATACAGAACAAACTCAGAATCTCAAAAAAGTATCCATCTCTTTTATATAATTGCACAGGCTGGGGCACATATTCAACAAGGACTTGCAGTTTATATCAGCAAAACAAGAAAACCGCAAATTCAAAATACTCAAATCAGAGGTTGATTTAAAGGCATAGTTCACCCAAAAATGAAAATTCTGTCATTAAATACTCCCCCTCCCCCTCATGTTGATCCAAAACTGTAACTAAGACCTTCGCTTCGAGGGTGTGAACACAAATTAAGATATTTTGGATAAAATCTGAGAGCTTTCTGACCCTGCATAGACAGCAATGCAACTGACACGTTCAAGGCACAGAAAGGTAGTAAGTTAAAATAGTCCATGTGGTTAAACCATAATGTTATGAAGCCACAAAAATACTTTTTGTGTGCAAAGAAAACAAAAAGTAACAGCTTTTTACAACAGTTTCTCCTTGTCAATCTTTGAAGCGCAATCACAAGAATATCATGACGCATGTTATTTTGGTTTTCATTGCATACAAAAAGTATTCTCGTAGCTTTATAACATTAAAAGGGGGATACAATGGTGTTTCGTATATTCAGAGTTGTTTACAGTGTTAAAGAGTTGGATTCTCATGCTAAACATAGCCAAAGTTTAAAAAAATAAATTGGACAAATGACAGAATTGACAGAAAGAACCCAGCGTTATGTTAACAGTGGATCCAGTTCCTTTTTCCGGGGCAGCAATGGAGTTTAGCAAGTGAATGTTTGATATATGAGGAGCAGTTTGACGCTGGATTTGCACATTGTTTGATACTGAAAGATGGAGTGGTCCCAGCTATAATAGATCCCAGTAATGATTCAGAAATGCAGATGGTAAGTGAAACAACATCAAATGTCTGTTTTATTAGCAATCCTAACGCAAGTGATCGTCGAACTTAGCTCCGCCCACGGCGTGCCTCCAGAAGTTCTGCTTTTTCCGGACAAAATCGGAAAGCTGTATTTTTCTTTTAGAAATATAATAAAACTAAAGACTTTTTTATTAATGATACATTACTACTCTATAGGTACTCAGGATTAACATGAGATTAGGTCAAACTGTGTATGTTATGTAAGGTTAAACCACTGATGTCACATCGACTATTTTTTGATGTCCTTACTATTGATGGCCTTATATGTGTCAGTTGCATTGCTGTCAACGCAGGGTCAGAAAGCTCTTGGATTTCATCAAAAATATCTTAATTTGTGTTCTGAAGATGAACAAGGATCTTACAGGTTTGGAACGACATGAGGGTAAGTAGTTAATTAATTGACAAAGTTTCATTCATATCCCTTTAAATTGGATTTTGCAGATATGAAAATGTGTTTAAAGAAAGGAAATAAACCAAATATTGTTCAGACACTGGTAAAATCTTTTCTGTGATGGGGTGGCCCAGAGGGAAGCACTCTTACAACTATCTACAACATTTAACATTAACAAAAAAGCAAACAGTCATAATTCACCAAGAGTAGCATAAATGCACTGTTTACTGACTAAAAACTACTCTGAAAATGTTAGCCTGCAGAAAACACAATAGTGGCGCATTTTGACTTTGAAACACGCAGTGCATAACTGTAAATTATGTAAATTGCCCAATTTAAGACCTCTTAAAATGACAAATACTTCCGTTATGTAAAGTAATTATTTTTGTTTTCTTTGAGAACAAAGTATTCTCGTAGCTTCATAACATTACGGTTGAACCACTGATGTCACATGGACTGTTTTAATGATGTCCTTACTACCTTTCTAGGCCTTGAAAATGGTATTTGTGTTGCTGACTATGCAGAGTATTATCAAAAATATCTTAATTTGTGTTCTGAAGATAAACAAAGGTCTTACAGGTTTTAAACGACATGAGGGTGAGTAATTAATGACAATTTTCATTTTTTGGTGAACTATCCCTTTAAGAGTTTTCAAGGACCTAGAGAAATCATGTCAGAAGCCCTTCTTCTGTCAATAGCATTGCTTTGCAAGACAATCTAGGTAAAAAGCAGGCACAGAATGAAAAGACCCCCAATGCTTTTCTCTCAGTTTACTTTGGGGGACAGACGGGGGTCTTCTGTGGAATCTACCACCTCCATGTAGAAAGACTGCATGATTTATGGCTCAGTGTGATCCTACTGGGAAACATGCTGAGAACTGACTTCAACTCCAGCTGATTCTCTCTGACTCATATGTTCTAAGATTGAATGGATTAATTCACCCCAAATTTAAAATTCTGTCATCATTTACTCACTCTCATGTTGTTACAAAGCCACATGACCTTCTTTCAATCATGGAACACAAGTAAGTTTTTCTGATGCGATGCAGCAAAGACATTCTACAAATTGTTTTATTTTAATCTGAGCTAACGGTTTAACATTTTAAACACACAAACAACAAAAAGGGTTGAACATACGTATCGTAGACGTTGAGCAGCCAGTTGAGACACATGTCCACACATAGAGGCACGTTGACCAGACTACTGTGCTGTTGCTCCAGACGGTCGTAGATGCTGGTCAGACAGTTGATCACCTGCATGATGTCCATGAATTGCTCGTTCTGTTTCAGATTGTGCTGCTCAAAGGCCTCACAGACCGCAGACATGCCTAGAAGATCCACTGTGCACAGTAAAAAAGAAAAAGGTTGCAGACAAAAGGAGGAATATTTTAGCTTATATTCATTAGTAAGATGAATGTTCAAACTGAAAAAAAGATTAAAAGTGTTGTGTGATTGCAAAGAGGGAAAAACACCCAAAAAACTGTGGACTTACAGCAAAGAGCTTTCTGCATTCGTCTGAGCTTCATTGCCGTCCTGTATGCCGAGAACCGTACGTTGTTGAGATCCGCTGTTTAGCAAAAGAAAATGTGACAAATGTTAATTTTAGCAAACTGATCATGCAACATTTCATTAGTGTCACAGTCGAACCTCTCATCTTTGCATCTGACAATTTCTAATTTTGATTTTATTTGCTGGGTTCTGAAAAACAGGCAGCAGAAACATCAAGCTAGTTTCATCCAATTAGTTTCTCCATTTTTCTTCCATTGATCAAAAATGTTTCATCTAACAACCTGACATTTTACTCAAGGGAACTTACACGACCACATAGATTCAAATACTGCAAATGTGTTATGTTTTAGACTTTCGACAATTTTATGTATTTTATATACGCCCCCAGCGTTTGAGAGAGGACAATACTGCTTATTTTTTCAAGATTTTCATACCTTATTTTATAGTTTTTCATCATTTAAATTTGGCTGGGTGGTTAACAGTATTCTGTGGTTTGACAAACTAAAAAAAAAAAAAAAACACATTTCATTTTACTTTACACGGATTGGATGAAAACCAGGAGCTTTGTGGCTGTCCCATTGACTGCCAAGTAAATAACACTGTCAAGGCCTATGAAAGAATACTTTTTGTACGCAAATAAAACAAAAAAAAACAAAATTATTATTATAACGTAGCGCCATTTTGGAGAGTATTCACTGGATGCAAACAGTGTACGTTGTTCTCTGTTAGTCGCAGCACACGGATACATTTGCTATGTTTATTTACACTTTGATTCAAACGAAAACATTGTATCTGCGTGATGCAGCTGACAGAGAACAGCCTATGCTATTTGCATCCAGTGGATACTCTCCAAAATGGCGCTGTGGTGACATGGAGGAGAAATTGTTGAATAAAGTTGTTATATTTGTTTTCTTCACGTACAAAAAGTATTCTCGTATCTTCTGAAAATTATGGTTGAACCACTACTGGCAGATGGACTATTTTGATGATGTCTTTCATACTTTTCTGGGCCTTGACAGTGTTATTTACTTGGCAGTCAACGGGACAGCCATAACGCTCCTGATTTTCATCCAAAGTATCTTAAACTGCGTTCCTGAAGACGAAGAACAAGAACAAGTTATGCAAAAACCCCAGTTATAATCACTGAAGCTACGAAATTCATCTTTTATTTACATCGTACCTGCACTGTGTTGTTTATGATGAGGGAATTCGCAAGCGTGCACACATCAACAGCTCCGGCATTTTCTAAGCGCATCTGATTGGCTAATGCAATTCTAAGTTCAATAGAAATGCTTCTGATTGGTTATAAGGCTCAATGCTGCACAAAAAGCTTGTAAAATCAATCTGAGCAGTGAGAGTAAATCTAAATGGATTTCTGTGAATTGACACTTTTCATTCATTTTAATCATGACAGCCGTAAACGTTTAATTGTGCAGGCGCTACATTATAATAACAATAATTTTGTTATTTTTGTTGGCATTTTTTGCCCCTATTTTTTTAATTTATGGGGCATTTTTGTTCATTTTGGTCCTTGTTAATTTCCATCCCTGATACATTATAATTCAAAGGTTTGTGGTCTCTTATGCTCACCAAAGGCTGCATTAATTTGGTCAAAAATACAGTAAAAACTGTAAAATTGTGAAATTTTTTTTGTGAATATATTTTTCAAAACAATGTATTTTTTTTGATGGCAATGCTTAATTTTAAGCAGCCATTACTCTAGGCTCATGATTCTTCATTAATCATTCTAATACGCTGATCTGGTGCTCAAGAAACATTTGGTTGTTGAAACTATTCAATATTTTACATAATATTTTTGTGGAAATTCTTTGATGATTCAGGATGTTAAAGGATTCTTTCTTTACTGTCACTTTTGATCAATTTAATGAACCCTTACTGAATAATTAAAAATTTCCACTAATTACTAATTTTAATATACTATAAAAATGCCACATGAAAATCTCCATTAACAGTTTTGCTTGACAACATTGCAGAGACGGCAGCAAAAAACATCAAACGTCAAATACACTATTAACATTTCAGATCTGAATCAGGCATACCTAATGACTGGTACAGTTCTGCCATCTTTGGGTGGTCCCAACATGTTGTTTGGGTCTGGTGACTGAAAGTAAAAACATGATGAAATACACTAAACAGAAAAATATGCTTTATAATACCAAAAGACCACAAAAGGCTATAAAGACTATACAAGATACATAAATGTGTTTACGACTCATATTTAGTGCTGGAGACCTTATTATCATTCTTGTAGGGTAATAGAAATTAAGACATGGCCTCGAGTCGTTTTACATCAAACAATAAATCGTTGCAGTCCTCAATCGCTAAATTATGTTCTTCATCTTCAACAGATACTCGAGCACATTTAATATATCCATTATAGCAGGACTAACTATAGTTTCGATGTGCTGTCTATGATAACAGCTCTCTTTTAAAAGAATAGTACACTCAAAAGTGAACAATCAGTCATTAACTCATCCTCATGCTATTACTCACTTTATTTTGTGGAAGACAGAGAGTGAATTTTAAAAGAACACCCTTGCCCGGCCATTATTTTCAGTACAATGGAAGTAAATGAGAAATGGGGTCGTTAGGCGGTAAAAAAGGCAGCATAAATGTATCGTAAAATTGGTCCATGCAACATTTCCAATATATAAGTGTTCTGAAGTCTAACAATACACACAGACAAAACAACTGTACCACTTCTAGGATACAATTATGCTGTTCAGTGACTTTGGAGTTCCTATTTCTATTTCACTTTCATTAAATTGAAAATAATGGCCAGAATGTTCTTCACAAATGTCCCTTTTATGTTCCATGGAGAGAAAAAAATAAAAAAAGTCCTACGGGTTTGAGAGTGAGAAATGACAGATCTTTCATTTTTGAGTGAACAATGTCTTTATGAAGAAACAAGACAAGGCATAGGCTGAGATTTTTTTAAAGAACAAACATTTTGTCTCCATTATGCCAGAAGTTTGTGGTCTTTTGAGTAAAGAAGAATGAATAGGCAATGTGCCAAAATTAAACAAGTTAGCACAGAATTGTGGGCATGTTTGTGAGTGAAACGTATCCCAATTAATAGTGATCCTGTTGCATGTGCATTTGGCAGCGACTGAAAACATTTAAAAACTGATGGAACATAAACCGCCAAAAGCTCATCTCTGCCAAAAACTCATCTTGCAACTCATAATCACTTCATCTGATATTTCCCACGAATAAACAGTTTGAAGTCCATTGTTTAGATCCTACTTCTGACCATGGGAGTTTGGGCATCTGAGTTATTGTACCGTCTTTGTTTGAATTCTAACAGAAGCAAGTTTAGAGTTCTACATTCACAACAGTGCCTGTTTTGTTACAAGGGCTCTAAACGAATCCATTAGTGAAAATGCAATTTACACTACTGAGATGCCTTGTTTTGAAGTGTTGCTATGGGCCGGGATGTTTTTGTGATTTTGGGTCTAAGCCAGCCAAGCAGCTCTGCAGAATTCTAATAAGGTTGAGAAACTTCAAAACTAATAAATTATACTCAGACCCTACAGTGTTTTTAGTAGGGAAAAACAGACCGGGGTTCCAACCATCAACAAAAATGAGATGAAAGTGAACTTCCAAGCATTGTTTTTCAGAAGACATCTTTTGAAAAGTCAAAGAGGTCAAAATGAAAGTATGAAAATTTTAAAAAGGGTTGTGGAAAACATCAGTGTCTCTGAAATGCAAACATTTCGACGTGGAATCACTTTCAGACTTGGACCACTAAAAAGTAGCATAATGCCAATACCATGCAACTGTGACAGCATTTTTGTAAGGGATTCTACTATCCTGGAACACCTATGAAACATTTATCTGAAGCAATAACATGAATGATATTTCTAATACACACCGGCATACTGACAGTAATATTTAAATATGATAAACTTGCATTTTTTTTTTAGTAATACTACCCCATTAGGGGTGTGACGAGACACCCACGAGATGAGAAGAGACACTAGACTCGGTTCACGAGAACAAGACGAGACTTTTTAAAAGAAATTCTCAATAATGAAATATATAGGGAAAAACAGTATTTTATTCAATTGAAAAACACAAAAAATATAGGTAATTTTGACATGAACTTTCATTTTAATTAATTATATGCAGTAATAAACATGTAAAGTAATGTTATATGATTCTGTTTACATTAAAAAACTTTTTTTTTTTTTAATTGGAGATCACAATTCTCATGATTCTGAAGATTAGAAATCTAAACAAAATAATTTACTATTGATTCTGACACAACATTTATTGTTTGTCTTTTTTTTTAAATATATTCGATCAAATTAATTTCGCAATTAACAAAGACTTAATTTACTATTGGAATCTCCTGATTTAATGATAAATGCGTTTTTAAACGTGCAGTTGTCGACACCTACAGGTGGAAGAGGATAAGCTTTACAATACATACACGTGTTAAGATACGTTTGTTTTGATCGCTATTAAAGACATTAAGTGTTTATACCAAACTATAAATTTTATTTTAGTACTTCTGTTATTTAAATGTCTGTAACACAGAAATAATGATCATTGTGTGGTTGAAAGACAGCAATGAGATTGATGTGTTGGCCTTTGAACAGAGATCTTTTTAGGATTATTCCTTCAGCTCTAATGTAAACACTGCACGTACTATCAAGTTTCCGTGAGACCACACAGATCTCGCAAGACACGTCGGATTTCGCGAGATCTCGTGCCACCAGATCTGGTCACATCCCTACTACCCATTATAGCCTGTTTACAACAGTGAGACTAATGTAAGCCTTCTAGTCTCTTAAGTTCAATCATAGAATCATGTCAGTGGCTTTTAAGGAAACAAATGAATTGTGAACGCCATCAGACTGAACTCATGTGCGAACGGCTTTCTGAATGCATCACATCCTGCATGTCAATTATTTTACGTTACCTACAGCCTCTTTTAACAGAAATAAAACTCAAAATTTAGTAAAAACAGCAAAACTGTGAAATATTATTACAATATAAAATAACTGTTTTTCCATTTTAATGTATTTTAAAATGTAATTTATTCCTGTGATGGTAAAGCTGAATTTTCTGCATAATTTCTCCAGTCTTCAGTGTCACATGATCCTTTAGAAATCATTCTAATATGCTGATGCTACTTAGTATTTCACTGAAAACTGATTCTTTGGTTAATGGAAAGTTTAAAAGAACAGCGTTTAACAATTTATAAACCTTACTGTCACTTTAGATGACTTTAAAGCATCTCTGAATAAAAGTACTAGAAAGTATTAAGAATTCTGAATTAAAGTATTAATAAATAAATAATTACTAACCCCAAACTTTTGAACTGTAGCTTACATGCAATTATTACAAATAATAACAACATGTAGTACAAGGATTCAAAAACAAATTAATTAATAACAAATAATTTAGGAAACATGTCTTCATCATGCTTAATATTTATTTTTGAAGCAGTATAGTAAGATTATGTGCACATCATAATACATATCTGTCTTTATATTTTAGGAAGGGGTAATCTTTGACGTCAAAAAGTTTGAAGCACCCTAACATACACAATTTGTGGGCACCACAGGCAGCTCTCTAGGCTTTGAGACACAGTCAGTATCTGGCAGCGCCCTCTAGGTTCAGGTAGTCTCGGTAGAGCATGCCAATGGCCTGATGGCAAATTTCCCACTGAGATCTCCATACCTGCACATCTCAAAGCAGTGCATGAGCGGAAGTACAGCAATAATGTGGGTTTGGACAAGGAGGAGGAATGCCCACCTACATACATGCATGTAACAGCACAGGGTACCCACACACACGCATCACGCAGACACCTCTAATTGTGGCTCTTGGTTATGGTTGAATGCAAACGTAGCAATAAGTATGTGGTTAAAACACAAAACAGTGATCTTCTGTGTGGCATAACGTTAACTTGTGGGAAGCGCACGAATATGGAGGAGTCTTAAAGGCCGAGCCTCATTATCAACAGAAGGATTTCCAATCAAATACAGCTCAAAAACATACATGACAATATGATCGCCACGTTAGGTTTATCAGTCTGCATGCTGCAAGAAGGGCACAGCAGGAACATCAGGAACTATCGATATGTTTGGCATTGGAAAAATAAACAAATCAAGCGCTGAACGGGCATGTCGCTAAAAGACGAGGACATCCCTGGCTGCACTGGCTCCATGTAAAAACCGAACAAGCACCTGCTAAGCTGTAAAGAAAACGGGAACGGAAAAGAAGCAGCGGCTATACGGCAGATGGACGAATGCAAAAACTCCTTCGGCGTCCTCTACTCGCACGGAGCCGACATTTATTCGGGTTTGCATTGCACTTACTTTCTCAAGTTCTCCCTCATGTCGCCTCTCGGTAGTCGCCGAATCCAACGTGTTTGTTTTTAAAATCCCGATGGTCCGATGTTGTTTGGGGCGAATCACCTCCGCGGTGTTCCCTCTCTACAGGGGAAAAAGCATCCGACTTCCCTGCGATCTCCCTCAGCCAGAGCGGCTCAGACGAGGCGGAGCTTTTCCTCCAGCTCCCTTCCCCCTCTAACTCCTCTCGCTTTCTCTCTCTCTTTCGCTCACTTACAGGCTGTGCCTCAAAACCTAGCATGCCGCCTACCTAGACTGCATTTTAGAGTATCGCTGTGGAAATCGTTTAAATATTGGAACGCGGCAAAAAAATGGATTCCTATAAATGCTGGAATGTAGCGCGCCTGTTATGCTAAAACAATCGATTCCACGTTCAAACGCGCCTGTGTGATTCGATAAATTGTTCGAACGCTCTCCTAATGCGCAAAGTAAACGTCCAAACTTTCAAATGATGCCTAAAAATGCTCAATAACTCGCGACTGATGCTGAAAACGCTAGAATAAAACATTCGAACGTTTTGATAATTTCCATAATGCATTCAAACATTGAAAAAAAAAAAAATCAAACAAATTAAATAGTCGAAAAAAAAATAAAAGCGTTCCACTATGATAGTCAAAAATGTGCAAATCGAACTCTACGGTGCAAAAAAATACATAAATAAAAAGTCTGAATGCATATAATGTTGGTAGTTCTGCACTGAACTATTTGGCGATTCACACTGTCGCATTCGAACATTCGAATCGAGCATTATAGAAAAAAGTTCAGTGTTGGAACTGTTCAGTGTCTAAAATGCTTTAATGGAATCTTCTATCGTGCCCATTATGCTAAAAAGAATTGACTCCACATTCAAACGCACCTGTGTGATTTGATAAATTGCCTGTGCAATGTTCGAACGCTCTCGTAATGCTCAAAGTTAACGCCTGAACTTTCAACTTGAATTCAATTTCAAGACAAAAAAAAGTGTAAATAAATGGAATGTTGGCGCATTCTGCATTGAAGTATTTGGCGAGTCACAACAATCCAACAAAAAATAGATTTTTAAAAACGCTGGAATGTAGCGCACCTGTTATGGTAAAAACAATCGACTCCACGTTCAAACGCGCATGTGTGATTTTTCGTGCAATGTTTGACTGGTTTCGTAATGCTCAAGTGTGCCTATGAAGGGAAAAAAAATTATATATACACATATAAATCGAACCAATAATATGGAAATGGTCTAGTCAAAATGCTCAAATCAAAGTCGTTGACAAAAAAAAAAAGTGCACATGAATGGAATGTTGGCGCATTCTGCATATAGCAAATCACACTGCACATTCAACTGTTCGATTCGAGCATTATGTGGAAATAGTTAAATCTCAGAACGCAACAAAAAAAATTGATTCCTAAAAATGCCTATTATGCTAAAAAACAATCGACTCCACATTCAAACAGACCAAAAAAAAAAAAAAAAAAAAAATCAAACCAATAAAACAGATCAAATGGTTGAAAAAAGTTTAAATGACGGAACAAAACAAAAAATGTACTCCTAAAATGCTTTACTGGAATGCTCTAATGCGCCTATTATGCTAAAAACAAACTCGTGTGATTCAATAAATTGTTTGTGCGATGTTCGAATGTTCTCATAATGCTCAAAGTGAACGTCTAAACTTTAAAATGGTAATCAGAAATGCTCAACTGACTGTTTAAACTCACGACTCCTGCTGAAAATGCTTGATTATTGTTTCCATAATGCAATAAAACGTTTGATTGTGCCTGTGAAAAAAAGAATAGAACCACTAAAACTGAAAAAAGCTCAAATGGTTGAAAATTATTATTATTTTTTTTTGCCTATGATAGTCAAAATGTTTGAATCGAAGTCTATGATGCAAAAAAAGTGTCAATTAATGGAATGTTGGTGCATTCTACATTGAACTATTTTAATTACATTGCACATTCAAACGTTCAAATTGAACTATGTGGGAACATTTTAATTTTAGAACACAACAAAAATTGATTCCTAAGAATTCTGGAATGTAACCTTCCTATTATTCTAAAAACAAATTTGCACGTTCAAATGTTTGAATCGAACATTATGTGGAAACAGTTTAACAAAACACAACAAAAACTGACTCTTAAGAATTCTGGGCCCGTATTCACAACACATTTTATCTTACCACTAAGAGTACTCCTAAATAGCAGTAAAAGTGTTTAGCTAAGAGTTTTCTCTTAAAACTTATTAACAAAGCTAATGAGACAAACTTTTACTAAGGAATAGAGAGTCTTAAGTCTTAAGCTAAGAGTAAGGGCGGGGGTTGACCTCATTGCTATGGATGATGTCAGCATGCTTACTAACTATGCACACAGTGATATTATGTTGCCATACTTAACCTCCAAAACAAACAAAGAAAAAAAAAAATCAGCAAGTTATGAGCTACTTTTAGCCTTAAGATGTTTTGTGAATACGGGCCCTGGAATCAAAGTGAACGCAAACGATGCTCAAAAATGCTAAATGAACTGTTGAAACTTGCAATTCATGCTGAAACTGATTATTATTATTTCCATAATGCAATCAAACGTTTAATTTGTGACTATGAATAAAATGGGGGGGACAAAAAGTTAAAGTTAGCCCATGATGGTCAAAATCCTTGAATTGAATTGTCTGTGTGCAAAAAATAAAAAAAGTCATTAATAATAAATAAAGCCGGTCTGGATCCAGTCGTGTTTAGGTAGGCAGCTCACTTGTATTTGAGACACAACCACTTTGTGTGTAAATGATCAGTATTTACTGTCTTGTCAGGACATTTATTCTCTGACAAAAGCTGGTGCTACAGTGCTGGAATCTCATTTTATTAGGCTTGCATTTTGCATAAATTCAAAATGAATTGTGATCCACATAATATGCAATAATTTGCTTAGTTTGCTTAATGTATTGGACTGGATGGAGTTCATGAAGTTTATGAGTAAAAAGCCTATAAAAAGTTTATGGGTAAAATATTTCAATGGATAACACTTTTATAATAACTTTCATTACTGACATTAACGAACAGTTAGATCACTACTGTACATATATAAATGTCATGAAACTCCGATTCATACATATATTTCATGTAAATGAGTGAATGAACTACTGATCTGTAAAGCGTTAATGTTTGTTGATGACTTATTAATGAAAGTTATTATAAAGCGATCCCCTTTATTGTCCTGCAGCTTATCATATGCAATAGGCTGGAAATAACAAATTCGAGTGCCATCTGACTGCAAGTACTGCTCCGCTTGACCAGCATTAATGACATTCATAATCTATGACAGCATCATTAAGAGTCAGTTCTCTCCTACTTGAAGTCAGATTCATGCACTGCCATGAGCATAAATGCTGCCCTGAATTCATATGAAGGTTGTGTACATACTTTAAAGATGAAATGAAATACTGTATCCCAACCCAAAGAGTAATAACATGCATTACATGCTAGGGGGTTTCAGCTTGGCTGCTTAAAATTGATCTGTAAATGAGAAAGCCTGGCATAACTGGCTTAATAAATGAGTTTGACTAGAGTTAACCACACAAGATCACATTACTATTTCTGAGAATGATATAAATTTTAAGCCACACAAGTGATTAAAACCACTGTACTGGAATGGCTCTTATTATAAGCCTATGTACGCAAATGTTCAAAAGTGTGGGGTCAGTAATTTTAATGAATTTATTTGTTGTAGATGTTTGAAAATGGCAAAGCTGAATTTTCAGCATCATTACTCCAGTCTTCAGTGTCACATGATCCTTCAGACATCATTCTAATATGCTGATTTGCAACTCAAGACACTTTTCCCATTATCATCAATGTCAAAGTTCAAAAGAACAGCATTTATTTGAAACAGACATCTATTGTAACATTACGAATGGTTTGATTGTCACCTTTGCTCAATTAAATGCATCTTTGATTAATAAATAAAATTTCTCTAAAAAAAAAAATCTCACTGAACCTAAACTTTTGAACATTATTGTATGTATATATGAGGTTACTGCAAGTTGTAAGCAAGACACGCAAGTAAGAGAGAGTGGGATGAGCTGTGCCGCTTTAAGTTGTTCTCTAGGCAAAGAAAATCAGATAGAAGTGAAAGTAATACTCATAATTATATTGCAGGATTTCTGCTACAGCATCTACTGAAATAAGAAGCATATATATCATATAGATATGGAATATAACTTCTAAAAAGGTGCTTAGCTCTGCATGTCAAGGGATATATTTTTCACTTTTTTTTTATAAATAAGCCATCAGGTTTAATATCCAGAACATTTTAACATTCTGTAATATTATCTCCTGCATTTCAATGTAAAACAACCTTTTTATACTGGTAATATTTTGGGGGAAATGCTTCATTCAATAACTCACAAATAACCTTCAGTCAATTAGTATACATGGTTTTATACACTGGCAATTTAACATGTTTGAATATAGGTAGTGTAAATTTCTGACCTTGAATAAGACTGCTTTGACATGAAATTCATTATAGACTACACATTTATGCATCACTTGTTACAAAGAGCAAAAACATATAACTAGTTATCTGTAGTTTTATGTAAAGTATAAAACATTTAACCGGAAACCGCCAAACTTCCTGGTTTAATATGAAGAAAAGTTTTTGTAAAACTCGCTCGCTCAGTCATCTGTTCTCAGCTATATGTGTCGCATGCTGCTACATGCATTGGCAGAGCCTAATTTATCATCTCAGATTATTCTGCACAAATTTTTCAGGGTGATATCTCTGTTCGGAAAAAAGGTCATGGAAAATCACTTTTCTTTGGTAGTCTGCCGCCAGCTGTGATATATTTCTTAGTCTGGGAGCTCATAGTGTTGAAATTCAATTTGTTAATTCAGTGTGGACCTTGAATGTGCCTGACATCAACATGTGGGCTGAGTTTAGGAAGACTTACTTGATATAGTAGGGGACATTGTTGGGCGAAATAGAGCGTTCAAGAGGACTTTCAACGGACGCTGGGTGAAGAAAAGAACCCATTCTTGTTACCACAATTTCAAAGCCTTTTCTATTCAAACATTTCTTCATTTGGTACAGTAACTGACTTGACAGTTTAGTGACAACTACATACACAAGACTGGTATATACATATTAGTAAATACAATGATATGACATTACAATACTCATAATATTGTAAAACAGAACACACACTCACCATGTAGGAAATTCTGAGTCTGAGGGCCCAAGTCCTTATAGGCTGTGGTCAGCTGGGTCAGATGTTCCTCAATGGAGATCTAAAAAACGCAGAAAGACAGAAAAGAATGACTTTGAATAGCATTTCTGCATTTGTTATTACATTTTTTAATTTGTTTTATTTGCTTTCACGTAGTTATCAAGGTAACAAAGTTTTTGAAAGTTAATTTCATCTTTTCAAAAGCTTTTCAGCATTTGATTTTAAAAGTTAAGGAAACAATAATGGCAATGGATAATAAAGCTATTTTAAAAGGAACCTATGGTACAAAATGTTTTGTGTGCAGAATATTTCATCATGATTGTTCTTATATTTCTGCCTTACTACCTTTTATTAAATAATGCCTTTTTGTGTCCTTTGTCAAATCTTTGAAGGACAATGTGAGATGTGCTTGTTGCATCTATTGCTGGCATGTACACTTTTCTACAACTTCTCAAAGATTAAACTAAAGATTTAAAAGTTTAAAGATTAAACTAAAAGATTAACAATAATTTTTTGACTCTGACTGCTTCAGAAACTAAATCTGTTGGTCCATTGGAATGAATGTTATATTAAATCAAACTTTATTCTGAACAATTAATTGGTGCATGCTATTCCAAATGTAAACTACTTTGTCTTTGTAATCTTTAATTAAATTGTAATTAGGGCTGTCAAACGATTAATCGCATCCAAATTAAAATTTTATGTTTACATACTATATGTGTGTTTACTTTGTATATTTATTATGTACATATAAATACATACACATACATGTATATATTAAAGCAAAATATTTATACGCATATATATTTATAACTGTATACAATTTAGATTATAAATAAATATTAATATTTTAGATATAAATCTAAAATATTTTTCCTTAATATATACATGCGTGTGTGTATTTATATATACATAATAAATATACACAGTACACAAATATACAGTATGTAAACATTAACTTATTTCGGATGCGATTAATGGCGATTAATTGTTTGACAGAACTAATTGTAATACTTTGCTTTTTGTCTGAAACAACTGTCCTTTTTGCTGATGTCACTAAGGCCATGTTGGCTATTGGAGAATGTTAAACGAGCAGTTCACTTCGAACGAAATTATGTTTTTTGAGGAAAATATTTCAGAATTTCTCTCTATATAATGACTTCTATGGTGCCCCTGAGTTTAAACTTTCAGAATGCAGTTTCAATACAGCTTCAAAGAGCTCTAAATGATCCCGGCAGAGGAATAATGGCCTTATCTAGTGAAACAATCGGTTATTTTCTAAAAAAAAACAAAACAAACAAAAAAAAAGTACAATTTCTATACTTTTTAACCCCAAACACTTGTCTTGTCTAGCTCTATGTGAACTCTGTGTAGTTCATGACAGTTAGGGTATGTCGAAAAATTCCCATCTCATTTTCTCCTCCAACTTCAAAATCGTCCTACATCGCTGTATTACTTTTTCTGTAAAGGGTGTTTGACCTTCTTTGCATGTTCATTTTGTAAACACTGGGTGGGCACTTCTGCAGCGATGTAGGAGAAAATGAGATGGTAGCTTTTTAACCTACCCTAACTGTATTGAACCAGAATACACAGAGTTCACACAGAGCTAGACAAGATGAGCATTTGAGGTTAAAAAGTATAGAAATTGTACATTTTTTTTAGAAAATAAATTGATCATTTTGCTAGATAAGACCCTTCTTCCTCGGCTGGGATTGTTTAGAGCCCTCTGAACTGCATTTTGGAAGCTCAAACTCGGGGGCACCATAGAAGTCCATTATATGGAGAAAAATACAGAAACGTTTCAGGAATGTTCTCCATATAGTGGACTTCAATGGGAATCAGCAGATTGAAGGTCCAAATTGCAGTTTCAATGCAGCTTCAAAGGGCTCTACACGATCCTAACTGAGAAATAAGGGTCTTATCTAGTGAAACGATGAACCATTTTATATACTTTTTAAACACAAATGTCTCGTCTTGCTCGACTCCACGCATTATGTAGTCACATTGAATAGGTGATGTGTGACACAGGCAGAAGTACCAACCCAGTGTTTACAAAGTGAACGTTCAAAGAAAGTCAAAACCCTTTACAAAAAAGAAGGTAAAAAATGTTGAAGTTGGAGGAGAAAATGAAACTGCATTTTTCACCTTACCCTACCTTTTCGAACCAAAGTACACAGATGAAGAACTAACCACGCTTGACTTTTCCAATGCGATTATGTAACTTGTAAAGTCGTGGACACAGAGTTTGTGGTTAAAAAGTATATACATTTTAAGGTTTTTTTGGAAAATGGCTGATAATTTCACTAGATAAGAATTACCATTGAAGTTTACTAAATGAAAAAAATCCTGGAATGTTTTCCTCAAAAACTTTAACTTCTTTTTGACTGAAGCAAGAAAGACATGAACATCTTGGATGACATGGGGGTGAGTAAATTATTAGGAATTTATATTCTGAAAGTCAACTAATCCTTTAACCAATAGCCAAATTGCTATTTAGGCACTGTTTTGGCAATTCACATTGACTTCAAATAAAGCCGGGCTCACACTGTGCGATTTTGGCCACGATTTGGCCGTTTGAGACGAATATTGAAAATCCTAAAAGATTCCTATAATCCTAGGCTAAAATCTGTAGTCTTTGATCGCTGGTTTGACATGTTCACCAACAGCCGAATAATGTTGTGCAGTCTGATATTAATGACACTGAGATCCCACAGAAATGATCGAAATTATGTTTTTTAAGGAAAATATTTCGGGATTTCTCTCCATATAATGGTGCTTCTATGGTGCATGATCATCATGTTTGTACAGTCTGACAAGCAACAATCGTAAAGGACTATTAAAAATCGCACAGTGTAAGCCTGGCTTAAGAAGGGCAAGAATGGATACCTGCAGAAGCCTCCATCTCATGTTGAGGTCATCAATTCTGCTCAGGTTGTCTGGCGAGAGCTGAATGTCAGGTGGTCTAAATGTGGAGGCCAGTTGGTTGACCTGATTTACATTATCCTGGATGGGAGCTATCTCCTCCTGGAACACCTGGAAACACACATATACCTTGATGTATTTTTGCCAAAATGCTTAGAGATTAAAATAATAAATATATATACAATGGTATAAACATGCTGTCTAAAACATCTGGATGAGAGGACACCAACCTTTACTCTGTCTATGTGGTTTTGCAAATCATCTACAAGCAGGTCCCCAACAGGCTTCCAAGAATTCTTCACGCTCTCAGCCTGCCGCAGCTTGAAGTCCAGCTGATCCTGAGCGTCCTGGAGCTCCATCAGCCTCTCCATGGCCAGTTCCAGCTGTTGCTGCCAGTCAGTGGAAGCTGCACCTAGATTCTTCCATCGCACTGTTACATCCTCCACTTCTTTACGCAATATGCGGCCCACGTTTTGAACCCTCTCCTCGGGACTTACATCTGGGCGGCACACGAGAAGTACAACACAAGTTATTGCATCTGGAATTTCTTATATTAGGCATATGTGTAAGGGCAGGAAATTTCATACCCTTTTGTCCAGGTCTCTGTTTCAGACCTTCACGAGGCATCTCAGCGAGGAAGGTTTTAGCATTGTCGAGTGTTCCATTGATTACAGGTTCTTTGGCACTCAGTTCTCTTCTGAACCCCTATGAAAGCATGAGGACTTGGTATCAACAGCACTTTATGTCACAATGAGGGTTGAATATTTCTGCAAATTTAGCACATATGTGAAAGCCTGCATCTTATTCACATATGGTACACCCCCTGCAGTCAAACTTAACCAGGTGCTATTTGTGCTGGTATAGTGATGCCTCATGCATATTTAAATTAAGCCATTGTCATTCCTTCCTGGGCAAACATGCCTTCTTCCTATGCAAATAGGGCTCGTTATAGAATGCACTGGATTCACAAATATCATTGCAGCCGGATGCAATTAACACAGTACTGTTACCAATGTTTGTGTACATTTTCCAGTGATCCTGGTATGAATATTTTACTGCTCACTGGCTTTCAGCCAGTTTCTGGGCGCATTTCCATGCAATTGCCCCATACAAACTGTCATCAACTGTTTCTACATCATTACATGATATGTAAAATTGCTTCAAAGAACCAGGTGGCAAAATAATACAGACATTGCATGCCAGTGTAAAAAAATTAAATAAAATATTTATTTCAGAATTTCAGAATCACAAAATACTAAAACTAAAATTACTGAAGATAAAAAAAGAAACTGAAGATAAAAAGGTATTCAAATATTAATCAAAACAGTAATAAATATATATTTATTAATATTTTGATGAACATTATAATTTTAGTTAAAAAAAAAATAATAATAAAAATGGATGAAAAAGTCATACTTAAAATTAAATTAAATTACTAACATTACTAAAACTGAAATAAAAATACATACACAGCTAAACTGAAATATAAAAAAGAAACATGACAAAAATCACATAAAAATACTAAAACTTAAAATTTAAATGAAAACTCAAAATATAGTGTACAGCCAAAATTACAGGCAAATAATACAAATATTGATCAAAATATTAATAAATACTATAATATTATGTAAATAATACTCAAATATTACTCTAAAAATTACATTATCTCAGCCATTAAACTGAAAAATACAATAACCATTCTAAGATATAATAGAAAGTTGAGCATTTTAATAGATGAATACTTCTTTTATATTTTCAGTTTTCATTTTAATTTTAGTTAAAATAAAATAGATAAATAAAAAAGTTTAACTTAAAAATAAATAGGTTTAAATAGGTACTAACATTACTAAAACTGAAATATAAAACACATTAAAGCTAAACCGAAATATAAAAAACAAACATGACAAAATTACATAAAAATACTAAAACTTAAAATAAAATTAAAATGAAAACTGAAAATATAAAAAGTGTACAGCCAAATAATAAAACTATTAATCAAAATCTTAATAAATACTATAATATTATGCAAATAATACTAAAATATTACTCTAAAAATAGATTATCTCAGTAGATTATCTCAATTATCTCAACCATTAAACTAAAAAAAAATACAATAACCATTCTAAAATGAGGAAGTTGAGCATTTTAATATCTGATTACATTTTTATACTTTCAGTTTTCATTTTCATTTTAGTAAAAATAAAATAAAAAAAATGGATGAAAAAGTTAAAATTAAAACTAATAAATGTTTAAATAAGTACTAACATTACTAAACTGAAATAAAAAATACATTCAAGCTAAACTGAAATATAAAAAATAAACATGACAAAAATCACATAAAAATACTAAAACTTAAAATAACACTAAAATGTAACCTCAAAATATAAAGTGTACACCCAAAATTACAGCCAAATAATAAAATATTGATCAAAATTCAAATAAATACTATAATATTATGTAAATAATAATAAAATATTACTCTAAAAATTACATTATCTCAACCATTAAGATACACAAGGAAGTTGAGCATTTTAATATTTGAATACTTTTTTTATATTTTCAGTTTTCATTTTAATTTTAGTTAAAATACAATAAAATAAAATACTAACATTACTAAACTGAAATAAAAATAAATTAAAGCTAAATAGAAATATAAAAAAGAAACATAACAAAATCACATAAAAGTAATAAAACGTAAATTAAAATTAAAACAAAAACTGAAAATATAAAGAACAAAAAAAAGGATCAAAATATTAATAAATAAAATTTAAATAATAAAATATGACTCAAAAATTACATTATCTCAACCATTAAAATACAATATAACCATTTTATTTATTTTATTATTTGTGAAAATGTTTTTGCTTTTACGTGAATGACAACGGCAATTGAGTTGTGTGACTGTAATGTAGTTTAGGAAATAATAATAATAATAATAATAATAATAATAATAATAATAATAATAATACATTTTATTTATAATGTGCTTTTACAATGATGCTTAAAAAAATCCAACCTTCTGTGAAACTGAGTTTATGCATTCAACACAATATATTTAATAAGCAAAATTCATACCATAACTTTTCTGTTTTCACACTTTATTTTCCAGTTGAAAAAATAAATTCTAGGTTTTCATTGACGTTTGCTGAAACACAGCACAGCGATGTCAATTTATTAAATAGTTTGCAAAAACTTTGTTCAATTAAATTTCTGCTGAGGCTTTCTTTGCAGCTCCTACACATATATGCCAGTTTACTTCCCAGCTAACTGCACCTGTAGAGTGTGACTCAGCTGTCACCGGCAGCACACGCTCGCTGAGCTCCCTACACTAACTACTCCACGACCGCATCCTGTTTACAGCGGCCCCTGACAGCTGATGGCCATCAGCAGATGTTAATTGGTCCGCACAAGCATGCAAAGAGACAGGGGACTTTGCACCTCTCCTACGCAAGATATCATCTCCATCTGTTTAAATATTTAACAAGAACAGACTCCGATAATAATCACAGTTGGGCGCAACAAAAGACAGAATGCATAAATCACGTCATTCCTCACGCTTTCGGATTTTGAAGGATGCGTCCCGGACTCACCTTGTGCGTAAGTAGTTGCTGGTGAACGGTCGGCACGTCGCCCCCTACTGGCTTTTGCTTTTCTAGCTCCTCCCTCTTCAGCTGCAACCAGTTGAGCAGCTCTTGTAAGGACATGTGCATGTGTTTCCACTGATCCACACCTGCATCCAGATAGGGCCTGAGGAGTCGAATGGATGGTAAGATGCGACACTGCCAAGTGTTAAATCACTAACACCACTAGAGAGCACTGTGCTGTCAAACCGCAAGTGAATTTTACAAAGAACGTGCTGGATAAAGGAGGAGATTTGGGAAATCTTTGAATCTTGTGCTTGAATATGCATGAACATTAAAAAAGCTTTTACCAGCTCTTTCTCCTAGCAAGGCAAATGTGGTTCTAGAAGTTGCTTCGTTGGACTAATGGAACTCAAATTTGCATTCAAACATCGTGAATTCAGATATTATGTGAAAGTATTGCAGATTCTGCCTGGAGAAAAATGCAGACTTGAAAGCAAAACTAAAAGATTTTTACATTTGCTGGAAACATGAATTGAACATAAACATGATGCTAAGTAGTTGGTTGGATATGACATTTTAAAATAACTATACAGATAAAGACAGAAATATATTGCAGTTGTAAATTATAATAATTTAATGACACTTTTAATAATAAAATCTTAATAATTTTACTAAAATAGTAGTAGTAGTAGTAGTAGTAGCATGTTTCAACCACTATAAAAAATACAAATTGTAAAATAATTCTAAAAATAAAGACAAATATTACAGTTGTAAATTATAATAATGACACTTTTAAATGTTTATGGTTCTCTGATAATTATAAATGTTAATAAAAATATTCATAGTTTAATTAATTATTAGTAGTAGTAGTAGTAGCAGCAAGTTTCAACAATTCTGAACATAAAAAACTAAAATAATGATGAAAAAATAAAGACAGAAATATATTACAGTTGTAAATTATAATAATGACACTTTTAAATGTTTATGGTTCTCTGATAATAATAAGTGTTAATAAAAATATTAATTTGAATAAAATAGTATTAGTAGTAGCAGCAAGTTAACTATTATAAACATTTAAAAAAAATAAAATAATGATATAAATATCATTACAGTATTACAGTTGTAAATTAAAATTTAATGTCACATTTAAATGTCTATGGTTCTCTCATAACAATAAATCTTAATCAAAATATTTATAATTTTAATTCAATATTATTATTATTAGTAGTAATAGTAGCAGCAGCAAGTTTTAACTATTATAAACATTAAAAAAACTAAAATAATCTTAAAAATAAAGACAGAAATATATTAGAGTTGTAAATTAAAATGTAATGTCACTTAAATGTTTATGGTTCTCTGATAATAATAAACTTGATTTTAATTATGATTAATATTAATATACAATGATTTAACTTGCAATAAATATGAAATAATAGATTATAAATATTTATTTATATAATTATAAATATAAAAGACAGAAATATAATATAGTTGTAAATTACAATTTTCCATTTAAATTATTCAACTTGATATAAATAATATAAAGTTATTTAAATTGTATGGTTCTCTGATGTTGATGATCATAAAAATATGAACAAAAAAAAATAAAATAAAAAAGTAGTAGTAGCAGAAAGTTTGAACTATTATAAAAAAAATCATTTATAAATTCTAAAAGAATTATAAAAATAAAGATTTATATTACAGTTGTAAATGATGAAAATTTAAAGACACTTTTAAATGTTTATGGGTCTCTGATAATAATAAAATATTCTTAATTTTAATGAAATATTATTATGATTAATAGTAAAAGTCGCAAGTTTGAAATATTACATTCTTATACAAAATAATTAAAAAATCTAAAGACAAAAATATTTTTTTTTCATAAATTAGAATAATTTAATGACAAATAATTGTTTATTGATGTCTGATAATTCTACATTCTAATAAAATATCAATACTTTTAATTATTAATACATTAATTATAAATATAAAAACATATATAATTTGAAACGTAAAATGCAGTTATATTTTAAAACATAACAATAGACAAAAATGTATTTTAAATTGTAATACTATTTTACTGTTTTTTAATGTATTTTTGAGCAGATTAATGCCGCCTTGGTGAACAGAAGAGACAATAAAAACTTATAATGTATAACTCATAACTTAATTTCAAAATCACAGTGTTACCAAACTTTTGCCGTGTATGTGTATGTGTGTGTGTGTGTGTGATATATTACTTATATACAAGTAATGCCTTGCAAGCAGGACTAAAATATTTCCATGTTTTAAATATAAAGTCAAATAAATGCAATGGTTTGCACATACCATTACACAGGCCTGGGGTTTGTATATGATCATGTTATTTTTCAAAGTCTGTTTCTGCTCAACATAAATATTTCTCTGGTTAAATATAGATTAATAAGTCTTACCTTATACTCATAACTTTGTTACACAACTCATGCCACCGATGGCCCATGTCATCAAGCCGTTTTTGTAGCACCACGGCGTTGTCTGTCCCCTCCAGAGATGACACAATACGCTGTCCGTTTTCATCTAATGAATGGTACATCTCCCGGTGGGCATCAATCTCCGCTTGGAGATCCTGCGAGGATTAAAAGAGATCACAGACATCCAAGTTACAGTTCACCATGTGATTAGGGATAAAGAAAGAGTTTCTTTTACTTCCTCTGATACTTGTTACATCTGTGCACATGCTGACAAGACACACTTTTGGAACATGTTTTGCTCTAATTTAATTTAACACACTACCATTTGAAAGTGTTTTTATTTTTAAAGAATTCTATTCTGCTCACCAAGCCTGCATTAATTTGACCCAAGATACAGCAAAAGCAGTAATATTGTGAAATATTTGTACTTTTTAAAATAACTGCTTTCTAATTAAATATATTTTAAAATGTAATTCGACTAATTCTACTCGGTTGTTTTCAACATAATAATAATAATAATAATAATAATAATAAATGTTTTTTGAGCAGCAAATCAGAATATTAGAATGATTTCTGAAGGATCATGTGACTGGAGTAATAATGCTAAAAATTCAGCTTTAAATAATAGGAATAAATTACATTTTAAAATATATTCAAATAGAAAGCAGTTAATTTAAATAGTACAATTATTTTACTGTTTTTACTGTACTTTGGATCAAATAAATGCAGGCTTGATGAGCAGAAGAGAATTCTTTGAAAAACAAAAAAATCTTACGGTCTGATCTGGTAGTGTACCTCAGTAATAGTAATGTTATAAATTATTTTTAAATGGGAACACTTGCATAATGTAATATAATATAATATAATATTTAGTATTTTAGTATCACTGAGATATTAATCCATTTTTTTTCAAATATCTTAATTATTATTATTATTATTATTATTATTATTATTATTATTATTATTTTATTTATTTGAGTATTTTCTATTGTCCTTTTAATTTTAGTTGGTTGAAGTTTTGGTCATTTTGTTGTGTTTTGAAATTTTTATTAGATACCACTTTTATGTGTCAACCTAAATATTGTTATGGTTTTATTTAATTACAGTAACCCTGAATATTAAATATAATATAATATAATATAATATAATATAATATAATATAATATAATATAATATAATATTTTAAACTTAAAATCTCAATGTTGATTGAAAGATAAAAAGTTATCACTGCTTTCATAAATTGAAAATTGCATTTTTAATAATTAGTTTTATTTTAGTTTTTTCGTTTTAGTAGGGTTTTAGTAAATTATGTCCTGAATATTATATAATATAATAATATAATATTAAACGTAAAATCTTGATCTTGATTTAAAGACAAAATCTAAGTCAATAATAGCTTCTAAAGTTGATAAAATAATATAATAATTAGTACTATTTTAGTATCATTTATATTACTATAGTTTTTTTATATTTGAATTAGTTTTTATTTTAGAATTTTCCATTGTCCTTTTCAATTTTAGTTTGAGCAATTTGAGTTGCAACACAACTTTGTTGTGTTTTGTAATTTTTTTATACGTCTACATCGTTTTTTTAAAGTAATTTGTATTTCAGTTTTAATTTTTGTCTCTTTTTAGAACATCAACTTAAAAAATGAGAAAAGTCAGTTTAAGTAACAAAAATATTTTTATGGTTTTAGTTCATTACAATAACCCTGAATTTAATATAATATAATATATGAGTATCATTGATATATTATTATAGTTTTTTTTTAATATATATATATATTAATTATATTTTATTTTTATATTTTCTATTATTATTGTAATTGTAGTAATTTGGTTGCAATTTTTTATTTTATTAATTTTAGAACATCAAGTTAAAAATTAAGATTTTTTTTTATAGTTTTAGTAAATTACAATAACCATGAATATAATATAATATAATATAATATAATATAATATATATTCTATTCTATTCTATTCTATTATGAGTATCATTGATATATTATAGTTTTTTGTATATTGAAATTATATTTTATTTTTATATTTTCCATTGTTATTTTAATTGTAGTAATTTGTTGTAATTTTTTTTTATTTTAGCTGTAGTAATTTTAGAACATCAAGTTAAAAAATAAGATTTTTTTTTTAGTTTTAGTAAAATTACAATAACCCTGAATATAATATAATATAATATAATATAATATAATATAATTAGGGCTGGCAAACGATTAATCGCGATTAATCGCATCCAAAATAAAAGTTTGTGTTTATATACTATATGTGTGTTTACTTTGTATATTTATTATGTACATATAAATACACACACATACATGTATATATTAAAACAAAATATTTATATGTATATATATTTATACCGGGATACAATTTAGATTATAAATAAATATAAATATTTTAGATATAAATCTAAAATATTTTTCCTTAATATATACATGCATGTGTGTGTATTTATATATACATAATAAATATACACAGTACACAAATATATAGTATGTAAACATAAACTTTTATTTTAGATGTGATTAATCGCGATTAATCGTTTGACAGCCCTAAATATAATATAATATAATATATGAGTATCATTGATATATTATAGTTTTTTGTATATTGTAATTATATTTTATTTTTTATATTTTCCATTGTTATTTTAATTGTAGTCATTTGTTGTAATTTTTTTTTATTTTAGTTGTAGTAATTTTAGAACATCAAGTTAAAAAATAAGATTTTTTTTTTTAGTTTTAGTAAAATTACAATAACCCTGAATATAATATAATATCATATAACATAATTAATATAATATATGAGTATCATTGATATATTATAGTTTTTTGTATATTGTAATTATATTTTCCATTGTTATTTAAATTGTAGTAATTTGTTGTAATTTTTTTATTTATTTTAGTTTTAGTAATTTTAGAACATCAAGTTAAAAAATAAGATATTTTTTTTAGTTTTAGTAAATTACAATAACCCTGAATATAATATAATATTTTAAACTTAAAAATCTCAATGTTGATTTAAAGATAAAAATCAATAGCTTCTAATGTCATATTTATAATGTAATGTAATAAATATAATATAATATAATACATTAAACAGAAAATCTTGATGTTGATTTAAAGACAAAATTAAAGTCAATATTAGCCTCTAAAGTCATCACTGCTTTCATAAATTAAAGACAGCATTTTTAGACATATTTTATTTCATAACAAAGTCAGCAGAATTTCAAAAATGATGTGATTTAAATGGAAATCTATTTTGGAACCATTTCACAAATCTCTACGAATGAAATGACATTCAAATACAATATTTCCAAAAAAATATTTTCGAATAGACTAATGCAATACGTTTAACAAAGCAACAATTTTCATGCATTGTCTCTGACAAGATTTCAAGTGTTTGTTCCCATAGTTTGAGCTGGCATAAAGCAATTTGATTCAAAGTCATGATGCAAGCCAAACAAATCCAAAGTCACGAAGCAACCGTGAAGCTGACAGTGAAGATCAAACCTTAACATGATACGTCTTCCTGTGCAACATATCCAATGAATGAGCCACATCAAATGAATCGAAAACAGCCCGTCTGACTGTCGGCAGCGACAATCCTTTAATTCCCCACCATGTGGACGTGTCTGACGCGAGGCGAAAACGAGGGAGAAAGGGACATGGTGAGGATGAGAGTGAGGAAATGTATTCTGCGACCATGTGTCTACATGCGACGTGAAACGAGCTGCAGAATGCCAGTCGCGGAGGCACACTGGCCCTGTTGTTCGAGGCGCGAGTGGGCACTGCGAGCGAGGAATGGGTCAGAGCTGGTTTTCTGGGAGAACAGAGGCTTCTCTTTATAGCCCACGTCTTTGTCTGCCTCTTCATATTTAACTGCGTCTCTGCACCGTTGCCAAATGCACATATCTCCCATACCAGTGAGCAGCGGGCGACCTGGACAATGGACTCGTCAGTTTACTCTGCCTTCCTAATAAATAACACTTATGTGATAATGGGAATGGAGTTTAACATTATTTACTCTTCAGTATTATCATTATAGCGCTTATGTCCTAAAGCCCCTGAAAAATAGCACCGCGTCAGACACTACTCCACTTTAGAACTGTTTAAATCTAAGGTGGAGTGCTGTCGTACTTTGTGAAATGATATTGTGATATTATTGTGATATTAAAAGCAAACACTGAAAGATCTTTACAGCAGATTAGCAACTTGGTGCAAATATTCACTAAAGACTGTTTTCCCAAATAAGGGTTCATGAGGAAACTGCAATAATTAGCATTAGCAAATTGATGAAAAGCTAATCCAAATTTAAATAATAATGGGGCTTTATGATGCGATTTAATGAAATAACTGTATAGTCTGACGATGCACACAACACATTTCAACACATTAACAATATAATATAATAAATTAGTTTTTTTTTTGTATTTTTGAGATATTATATATTATTTTATATTTTCATTAACTTTTTAGTTTTGTATTTTCCATTGTCATTTTAGCTGACATTTTAGTCATTTTGTTGTATGTTTTGTCATTTTTATTAGGTACCGCTTTTTTGTCTACATGGTTTTTTTAATTCATTATATTTCAGTTTTAGTCATTTTATAACATCAAGTTAAATGAAACGTGAAATGTTGCATTATTTAATGTAATTTTTTTTTTTCTCAGTTTTTGTTAATTACAATAACCCTGAATATATAATATAATTTAATAAAATATAATATAATATATAAATTTGTAAGTTATTTTTATTCATTTACTTTTATTGTCTTTATTTTTATCAGTATCATTTTTATCATAGTTAATGCTGTTACTAATAACAAACAGTTAAAAATACTACTAATAATAATTAAAATTATGAATATTTTTTATTATTATCATCGACATCAGAAAATCTGCAAAAGTGGTGTTAAATTATTGTTATTTGTAATTTTAACTGTATGTTTCTGCTTTTTTTTATAATTTATTACATTATAATTTTTTTTTAGAATTATTATTATTATTATTTTCATTGACATCACAGAACCGTCAAATGTGTTGTTAAATTATTATAATTTACAACTTTAATATATTTGTCTTTATTTCTGTCATTTCATAAATAACAATTTAAAAATACTGAAAATTAGTTTATCAATTTTTATAATAGTTTAGGCAGTTACGAATAATACACAGTAAAAAAAAAATCCAACTAACAATTTAACAATTTAAATTTGAAATTATGATTCATATTTTTATTATCATCGACATCAAAACCTGCAAAAGTGACGTTAAATCAGTGTAATTTACAACTGTAATATATATATATATATATATATATATAAATAAATATATATATACACACATATAACTTTTTTATAATTTGTTTATTATTCTATAATTTTTTTTTAGAATTGTTAAAATATTTTATTATTAATAATAATCAAAATTCAAACTATTATTATTATTATTTTCATTGACATCACAGATTCGTGAACATTCAAATGTGTTGGTAAATTATTATAATTTACAACTTTAATATATTTGTCTTTATTTTTGTCATTTTTAAAAAATATTTCAAAAATACTGAAAATTATCTGAATTTTTTATAATAGTTTAGGCAGTTACTAATAATAAACAGTAAAAAAAATAAATAATACTAACAACATTTAAAATTATGATTCATATTTTTATTATCATCATCGACATCAGAACCTGCAAAAATGATGTTAAATTATTATAATTTACAACTGTAATACTGGAAATTATTATTATTATTATTTGTTTTTTATAGTTAAGTCTGTTACTAATAATGCACAGTTAAAAATACAACTAATAAAAACAATTTAAACTATGATTATTATTTTCACTGACATCACAGAACTGTTTAAATTAAATTATTATAAAATATATTATATATTATTTAAAAAAAAATTGTAATTATTTTATAAATAATACTTAAAACATACTAAAAATATATTTTATTATTTTGTTTATAATAGTTAAAGCAGTTACTAACAATGCACAAAAATACTACTAATGATAACTTTACATTATGAATAATATTTTTATTAATATCATCGACATCCGAGAACCTGCAAAAGTGGTGTTGCATTATTGTAATTTAAAACTGTAATATATATATATATATATATATATATATATATATATATATATATTTTTTTTTTATATTATTATCTTTTTTATAATTTGTTTATTTTAGAATTATTTTTTAGAATTGTTAAAATATTCTATTAATAATAATAATAATAATAATAATAATAATAATAATAATAATCATCATCATCATCACAATTAAATATATTATTATTTTCATTGACATCAGAAAAATTAACATTCAAATGAGCACATTTTGCAACTGTAATTTGTCTTTATTTATTTATTTATTTATTTTTTTATAAATAAAAGTTAAACACTACTACTACTACTACTAACAAAAATAATTAAAATTATTTTAATATTATTATTATTATTACAAACATCAAAGAACTGTGAACATTAAAATTTTTTGTTCAATTACTGAAATATTTCAAATATTTACCGCCTAAGAATTTATGTCTAAGCAGTTCAACTGACAGAAAAAACCCTGGAAACCCTGGATTAGGGTTTCTCTCACCAATGAGTGCGGGTAGAAGGAAATAGAAAACCTGGATTGGAACTGGAACAGAGTGCTAAATGCTGTAAACAAACAGGGAAAATTGCTGTGACATACAATTTGGAAATATTGCTTACCTGCCATTGCTCAAGTAAATGCCGCACAGTGGCAGGGTTTTCCAGAAGTCCTTCCTTAAACGTGGCATCTTGTAAGACATTGGCAGTGGTTTCTGCTTCAGTAAGCCAATTAAGGAATTTCTCCAGGTCCAAGTAGAAATGCTGCAACTGTCGCAGTCCGGCTTCCAGATCTGCCTCCTTGTCCCCTGCACTGAAAGGCAAATGACTTCATTATTATACAGAAACAAAGTTAAATTAAATTAGTACCTTAACATACTAAATATTTAATACATGTTATTATGAGATTGTTAAATCTGTTGGCAGCAAATGCTTTAAACATCAAACCGCATGATTTTGAATAGCACGCTACTCTCCTCAAAGCAATTGCACCTTTAAAAGCCTATGAAATAACCTCTTATGTACCCTTACTGTGTCAGCAGTGCATTATTCTCAGACTCGACAAATACTTCCTTTCAGCGAAAATGTTATTATATGCCACTCCACTGGTTGGTGATACTGCAAAATCAAAGATTTAAACAGAAGCTCACCGCTTTTTGATGTTGGCCCAAGCTAGATTCATGCTCTCAGTCATTTGTTTAACTTTGCTCGTGTCGTCGTCTGCATATAGGGTCAGTAGCTTGTTTGCCAGCTCATTGGTGACATTCATCTGAGCTTGCCACTGCTGTATATCCTTGGAAAGTTGCTGCAATGTAATAATAATGTGTTTATTTGTAGTAATCAGATCACATGCATTCGTCTGCAGATCATTCATACTGACTCAAGTTTATTTCAGTTCATTCTACATTACCTTGACATCTGCATTTTGGCCTTTTAAATCATCAACGTTGTGAGAAACTTTCTTCCAGCTCTCTAGTTTTTCATTGGCTTTCTTAATGAGAGGCTCCACCCTCTTTCTGGCCTCCAGCCAATCGCTGGAGTCCTTATACATGTTCTGCAGTTGAAGGACCCTGTCCGTCAGCTTGGTGTGGGAATCTTCCCAGTGTGCCTGCAATTTGTCAACTTGAAATAAAAGAAAACAGAACGTTAGGTCTGGAGACATGCTTGGCCAGTCCGTCACCTTTACACTCAGCTTCTTTAGCAAGGCAGACATTAATGGCTGTGTGTTCAGTTATTTTGAGGGGACAGCAAATTTACACTGTTATACAAGCTGTACACTCACTACTTTACATTGTTGCAAATTCTGATTTCTTCAGTGTTGTCTCATGAAAAGATATAATAAAATATTTACAAAAATGTGAGGGGTGTACTCACTTCTGTGAGATACTGTATGCGATACAGGTTTAATATATGCACTTTAATTATTTAAATGCGTGTTGGCAAGCGACAACGGTGTACCAGTTGTAATGCCATGGCAAAAGTTCAACAGAACTAATGCAACATAAACATGCAATTTCTTTCCCCACTGCTTACTTTCACAGACATGACCGACTGTTTTTGTACCTGCTGTGTGTTTTTACCATAAACTTATGTGTATTTGACAAGTTTAAGCGCAATAAGACATGGAGAAGAACTTAGTTTAGTACTCACATGCCATGTGATAGCTGCTTTCTATGAGTGTGCTTCGGTTGTGTGCGCTCAGAAAACCGTATATCAAAAGTTTAAACTAATATGGTTTAAAACAAATGATTTCAGCACAACAGACATTATAATCAAAACCAAACAGTTTTTTTTTTTAATCAGGGTTTCTAAGGTATGAGCTGTAAAGGCACAGCCCTATTCTGGAAAAGCAGCAGCTCATTTGCGTTTAAAGAGACATGCACAAAAACGGCGTGTATCTGCTTCCACTTAAAATAGAAATAGTTAGTTTGATTAACAGACCGATTGATTGAATGATTTTCTTAATCAAATACAATGCCATTGTTTAACTACATTTTTACCTTTCTGAAACAGAAAGTAGGAAAAAAAGAAAGAAAAGTAGTGTTGTCTTATAACGCTATATGACCTTGAGATGCCTGTTAAGACACAATCCTTGCCAACAGTCTTTTTTTTTTTTTTTACTTTATTTCAGAGATTGTTTTTCCACCAAGCTGTTACAATGTTGACACTTCCCATATCATCACAAATGCATTGTATTGCTGAGAGAGAATATGGATATGGAGGAGGCAAAGCTGACTTACTGCGGTCTGTAATGGTTGCCCGTGTCTCAGGGTTATTGGTTTTGTTCTTCAGGTTCTGAGCCGCAGTGATTTGTTTGTTCAGTTGTGGGCATCTCTGCTCCATGTCTTGCAGTGTTGACTGTTAAATCACAACACAGAATTCTTTACTACAGAGTTGTGTGGCATCTAATGAGACCACTATAAGAGGTAAAATAGTCATACTGTATATTTTTTAAATTACGTTAGTCCACCAAATATATTTTGGTCCACTTACAATAATTAGAGCTGACATTTTAACATGTTAATTTGGTGTGATTAAATGGGTAAAAAATAAATGTTATATATTTTTAAAGGGGGCATCGGATGCAAAATTCACTTTTACATTGTGTTTGTCTCAGTTATCAAGCAGTTTTCCTTTTCTGAGCAATATGTGTTTGTGTTTGTATAGCATTTATCAAACTATATGAGACTAAATAAAACTTACATAACTAAGTTCTCTTTGCTGCTTTAGGGATTTCAGAGAAAAGATTAAATGTTGCCCAAGCAGAACCGTAAACAAAGTACTTTACTGTGGAAATGGAATAAGAGCTGCAAGCTGACGTCACAATCTGACCTTGAGTTTCACCATCATTTCGTTGATCTCGTCAAGATCTCCAACCATTACTCTCTGAGTCTGGACCATGTGATCCAAAAGAGTGAGCCAATCATCAAGCTCCGTCCGGGATTTATTGAATTTATCAAGGGCTGCATCTCCGGCTGCACTACCAGTCAAAGTTACGGCTGGAAAGTAACAAATGATCTTTTATTCAGACGTTCACACATCGAACATCACATTAGCAACATGAGATGTGCATGAATTTTAATAGCATATTATTGTAGCTTCAATCATCACGCATTACGTGATATCATACCTGCGAGCTGACATTTGTCTCGCCAGTCTTTAAGGAGAACTTGAATGGATGTCCAATCTGAACTGAGGCCATCAAATTGGCCCTGGAATACATCAATCCAGTAGAATTATATTAAATAAAGTTTCACGCCACGAAGACTGATATAGTCTGATATATTACATTACAGTACAGCAATGGTAGATACTACTGGGAAGTGTGCAGAGTAATCTAATATCATAGTCATAGTGTTTCTGAGATCATATTTAATAATATCATGGTTGATTACACACCTTCTCCGGTTGGCATGGTGGTCTCTCTTTTGCCAAAATGCCTTCCACTGCTGGTTTCTTTTCCTTTATATCCTGTTCAATCTACACAAAATAAAATAAAAACCCAACAAGAAACCCTCATTAAATGAGCAATCTACTTCTATGTAATTGAACATGTCCAGGTCATATTTCACCCCAAAATCAAAAGGACAAAAAAAAAAATTTTTCACCCTGGCTGAGCTGGTTTTAGCAGGTCGATCAGCTGTTCTTCCAGTCTGACCAGCTAAAGAAGTTGTTAAAACCCCTCTAAAACCAGTCTGTGAACCAACTATGACCAGGCTGGACGACCAGCTTAGGCTGGTTTTAGCTGGAGTTTTTTTTTAGCAGTTTTTTTTTTGTTAAATTAGCTGGGTTTAACTGGTTTTAGTTGTTTTTTAGCTGACCAGCTGATCTTTTTTTTTGCTAAATCAGCTGGTTTTCACTAAATTAACTGGTTTTAGCTGTTTGTTTTAGCATTATTTTCTTTGTAATTTCTTTGTCTTTAACTGGTTTTAGCGGAGTTTTACCTGTTTGTTTTTTGCTAAACTGTTTTTTAGCAGTTTTTTGTTAATTCAGCCTGTTTAAAATTATTGTAGCTTGTTTTTAGATAAAACCAGCTACCTTTTTTTTTTGTTAAATCATGTTTTTTTAGCTGGTTTCCACTAAATTAACTGTTTTTAGCTGCTTTTTAGTTGTTGTTGTTTTTTATTAAATAAGCTGGTTTTATAGCTGTTTTTACCTGTTTTTCTTAACCTGGTTTTAGTTGTGTGTTTTTATTGTTGTTGTTGTTAAATCAGCTGGTTTTATCTGTTTCTTGTTAGCTGGTTTCCACTAAATTAACTGGTTTTAGCTGGTTTTTAGTTGTTTTGCTAAATCAGCTGGTTTTAGATTCCTTGTTTTTTGCGAAATCAGCTGGTTTGTGCTGTTATTTAGCTGTTATTTGCTTAATGGACTGTTTTTTTTTTTTTTTTGCTAAATCAACTGGTGTTAACTGTTTTTTTAAATCAGCTGGTTTTTAGCAGATTTTCACTAAATGAACTGGTCTAAGCTGGTTTTTTTTTTGCTGTTTCTTTGCTAAATCAACTGGTTTGATCTACCTATTTATCTATGTATCTAGCTGGCTTTTAAAATTATTAAATTAAAACTACCTTAAAATGAAATCCTTTAAACGTCAAGCTTTTAAAAATACTTCAAACTTTCTGGCTAGGCTTTTTCAAGCCAACTTAAAGTTTGTCAACTTTTTTTCTAGTTTATTATTTATATATTACCATTATTATTTATATTTTTTTCTTTTGATTCTTTTGATTTTGGAGGTGAAATACCCTTTGAAATACCCTTAACCCTGAAACAGCTTTCAGCAATGTACAAATCATCAAACTGAGTACAGCCAAATCAGAGTAAATCAGCCACAAAGAATTCAAAATAACATAAGTACAGATGTACTTATTGTTTCATAAGTTTAGCAACTGAAAGAACAAATGATTTCCTGAACCCATTAGTTCCAAGTGTAGGCAAGCGCAACCCGTGTCCTGATGGGAGCAGCTGAAGCTCTGTATGAAGATGATGCTGTGAGTCTAATTAAATAGACAGCCTATGTCGTCTAATAGACTCTCTTGGTACAAATTTGAGAGATTGTGTAAAACGAGACCAGTGACTCGGTGGCAGTGTGATAATATTATTTTCTTTTCTCTAAAAACTCTGACTGGCAAAGCAATGGGTCATTAAAAAAGGTTAAATCAGACTTTTATAATAGAGCACAACTTCAAAGTTTCCTTAATCTATCAAAACACTGCGTTGGCGTTTGAAGGGATCATAATAAGCAATATAATGTGATGGTTCACAGCCATGAACCTCTACCACTACACCACACCTAGCTAAATATGACTGTATGAAGTTAAAATAAGACAGCAGTATTATGAAACAGTAAGACTGTGGGTAGTATGTTCTACATATGTGCTTAGTCACGCCTGTGAGATTACCTTCGGGTCCACTGCAGTAGGGGACTGCTCAAGCTGATTCTTTGTAGTAGAGGCCCAAATTGAGAGCTTGGAGAGCTGTTCCTGGTATAAAGACAAATCCCTCAGGAGATCCTCGATTTGTCGCTGCTTCTCAGGAAGATCAGTGGACACCTTTGGAGAGAAAGAAACATTTAAAGCTCTTTTCAGTAAATCACTGCAGGAGAGAATCTTACAAACCTGTCTAGTACACGCCCAGGTCATATTTTACGCCAAAATCAAAAGACTAAAATATTAAAACAGAATAAGATATATATATATATATATATATATATATATATATATATATATATATATATAATTTCACTGACATTTTCATTAGTGAAAAAAAATAAATAAAGAGAAAATCAGTGGAACCCAAACAGTAAACACTAAACACTAAAGTCACATTTTAAAATGTATCCACCTTTTTCTTTAACACAGAAGTAAGCCTATGGGTGAGACTTCCGGTTCATTATCCGCTATAAGGAAATAACGAGAAGAATAACAACGTGCAGTAAACGATAAAACTGTTTGACTACAAACCAGTGTGCTCATATTTAAGATAATACATCAAAATAATATGGTTAAACATACAAATTTGCAATAGCAAAACAAGCTGTTTATAGATTAAAATAGCTGGACACAGATAAGACTGGAGCCCAGACTCATAAAAAGTGAGAAAAAGGTGGATAAATTGTACTGTTTTAACAACATGCTGTTATAACAAAATAGGCAAAAAAAAAAAAAAAAAATAATTGCAAAATAAATAAATAAATTAATTAATTAATTAAAGTATTTTTTTATGTGTAGTTTTACAAAATATAGTTATAATTTATATCATTGTAGCACACTATAAAAAAACAGTTTTTTTGAAGCAAAGAAAGATTATTGGTGCAAGTTTTACAAGAAAATATGGTAACACTTTACAATAAGGTTCATTAGTTAACAACTTTAGTTAACATGAACTAAGAATGAACAACACTTGTACAGCATTTATTAATCTTAGTTGATGTTCATTTCAACATTCACCATTTCACTTTTAAAATTAAAAGTGCTTGTCAACAATAGGTAATGCACTGTGAATTAACGCGAACTAACAATGAACAACTACTTTTATTAACTAACATTAACAACAATTAATAAATAGTGTAATAAATGTATTGTTCATTGTTTGTTCCTGTTAGTTAATACAATAACTAAAGGTTCCTTATTGTAAAGTGTTACCAAAAATACTACTTCAGTCTTTCTACTTCAAAATTTCACTTTAATTTAGCTTGTTACTGTCACTGTGTTTTTTTTAAAGAATTTATTCTGAAATTCATT
This sequence comes from Cirrhinus molitorella, assembly GCA_033026305.1. Lineage (NCBI taxonomy): Eukaryota > Metazoa > Chordata > Actinopteri > Cypriniformes > Cyprinidae > Cirrhinus > Cirrhinus molitorella. The sequence goes on from CM065120.1 coordinate 9,756,318, forward strand.
CAAAATTGTTTCTACACCATTTTTACTACATCAACAAAATAAAACACAAACTACAAAAAACAGTATTTATATATCATACTTGTAAAATGTCTTTAATTCTTGCTAAAATGCATTACTTGCCCGGTGTTTATTTAATAAGAATCAGCAATTTTGAGGAAATATTAAGAATTTAGGGGGAAAATATGCTTGTCATGAAAAAAATAAAAAAAGTCAAATAAAAATGTTTTTCTTGAGATTCATCTTAGCTTATCAAAGGTCTGCTGTAATGCTGGCTCATTTTTATAAGCATCTATGATTACTTGAATCTGACCATTTAATGATAATGCCCTCATTAGGCTGTAATCACACCAAGGTCACAAAATCATTGAATTTAATGGGCCAGAAAGATCAAACAGTAGAGAAGGAAAGAAACGATTTAGATTACCTTGGCCCATCGCATGTTGATAACCTTTAGATGTTTCTCCAGAGGTTTGACTTTATCAGCTGGGAGTGATGAGCCTTTGCTGTTGATCTGATGAAGCGTTTGCTTCCTGCTTGGCAGTTCCACCACCCGGGCCTGAAGATTTTCACACACACACACACACACACACACACACACACACACACACACACACATATATATTAATTATCTGCTTGTCTTTGTGACTCATTTTTGGTGATTTGCCTCATGGGAGAGTTTGAATTTTAAAATGGAGCCAACAGCTATGTTTTTCTTTTCCCATGTGCGGTATCTTTTTAAGCAAGTGATTTTTTTTTTACCTTCACTTTTTCTAATGTTGCACTGAGCTGTTCCTTGTGACCTGCTTCCACAGGAAGTGCAACCACAGCCTCTGCATCATCCAGCCAGGACTGAAACTCCCCCATGTCTTCATTTAACTCGGCAAGAACAATTTTTGCCCCTGCAGACCTAAAACACACAGCAGCCGTATTTATGCATTCCTTCAAAATAAGGACAAAAGAGGGCAATTACGTAGGTGTTTGCTGCTCAGATTGAATTATGCTAAGATATTCAAACGTGTGCAGCTCTCTCACAAGCCGCCTGCATTAATACGTCCTGAATTTCTACTAACCGTCTCTTGATCTCAGTGAGCTGGTTGGACACTTTGGCCCAGCGGGAGTTGATCGAGGCGAGCTGCTGTTTAATGTGGTCCCTGTCGTCCTTACTGCACTGTGGAGTCAGATCTGTCCCAAGAGCATTGAGCCCCTTCACTGCTGCTTCCTGTTTCTCCAAACCCCCCTGGAGCTCCTGAGAAAGTAGAATGTCGCAGTATGGATGGTCTGAAACTAATCTAACATGACTTACTGCCTTTAAAAAAAACTGGTAACACTTTCTATGAAACCAGTATATAATGCTTAGGAATAATAATCCATCCAAACATGAAAATCATTATTTCCTCACCCTCATTTTGTTAATCTATATGACTTTCTTTGTTTCGTGGAAAACAAAAAAAAAGATATTTTGAAGAATGTTGGTAACCAAACTGTTTCGTTCCTATTGATTTCCATTAGATGAACAAAAAATACAGTCGCAGAAGTCAATGGGCACTAGGGCTGCCCCCTAATAGTCAACTAACCGTTAGTTGGGGAGAAGAGGCTTGGTCGACCAAAATTTTATTAGTTGCTTAGTCGCAGAAAAAAAATCAACATAAAGTGGCAAAGTCACATAAAGTGGCAAAGTCTGTGATGGAAATATCATTAACGACTGTTCTTTGTGGTAATGTAGTACATCAGGCAGGACATCCAATCGCTCAATCTAATGTTAACCTAGAAAAATGTGAGCTATTGAAGTGTCTGTGTGGAGTGTTGAAGCTGAATAGTAGAACGCTTACTGCATGCCAGATGGAGGCATCGATGCGGTCACTTGCTCCTAAAATACTCTGTCATTTTTGATCATACAGATAAAAGTAATACATCTTTCGATTCTGTAAAGACACTATGTTTATTTGTGTGCACTCAGAAAAACAATGAAACATTGTGCTTTTGTAAAATAATGAAAGCACAGGACACTCTATCTGCCGTCTAGGTCTCTGAACTTGAGTGCGTCCAAAAAAACAAAAAACAAAATGCTGTGTACTTGCCATACAGACATGAAAAAAATATCTATAGGGAGTGAAATTTCAGAGTCACAGGCGCATCCACTACTGTGGAGATGATGAGTCAGTGTTGTCAACTTCATCTCTTAAGCCAAAAACAAAGAAAGCACTTGTTTATCAATAAACTATTAAAACGTTAGTGCAGTCTCCTTGCTGTTCTCCCTGACACATTCATAATTATTATATCTGGCCGGTGCTCTGTGTCAAGTTTTTTTGCATGTACTTGATAGGCAATTAAAGGCTCATTATTGGATTATTAATAAACATGCGACTAATGCTTAAAATGAACGACTACTAATCGACCAGAAAAATCTTTAGTCGAGGGCAGTGGTTTTGTTTTTTTGCCTAAGAAAGAAATGCATACAGGTTTGGTAACACATGAGGGTGCATAAGTGATGACAGGATTTTCATTTTTTGGTGGAACATTCCTTTAGCAGTGGTCTTAATATATTATACACAATGCAATTTGTTATACATTACATTTAAATAATAAAATTGTAGCCACTGATTAAATCTGTGATTACCTTGAGGTGTTCTCTATTATTTATGGGGTCTTGTTCATACTTCATGATCGTCCTCTCAGCATCTGTGAGCCAACTGTCAAGCATTTTATGCTCCTCACTGAATTTCTTGGATTTTTCAAGGCGTCTGGAGAGCAGACAGAACAAAATATTGCGAGTCAGAGAGTAGAGAGAGGGAATGTACTGAAAATAAAAATCAATATTCTGAATGAAACTGCAACATTTATTGGAATCAAAAGTTAGTCCGAGTATTATTTACTTTTAAAAACACTTTTGTGGTTTATTTTGTTAATACTCAATCTGGACTAACTGACAGCTCATTTAGAATGTCTCCTCTATTAATGACTAGAAGATTGCATAGATTTTCTAAATACTTAATATGTTAGCAAATGTTTTTAATTAAAACTATCAAAACTAAAATAAAGCTGAAAGATTTAAAAAACATGTTGCCCTTTGAAGTACTTGAAGGCACAGTTGACACAAAAATTAAAATTGCTCACCCGTTCCAAACACCTAAGACTTTCGTTCATCTTCGGAACACAAATTAAGATATTTTTGATGAAATCTGAGAGCTTTCTGACCTTGCATAAACAGCAATGCAACTGACATGTTAAAAGGCCAGAAAGATAGTAAGGACATTTATAAAACAGTCCATGTGACATACTCTCGTTAAAGCACATCGAAGACTGACACAGAAGAGAAGAAATTGTTGAATAAAGTAATTTTTTTAAGTGATGATATACACATGATATAACACTGATGTCACATGGACTATTTTAACAATGTCCTTACTACCTTTCTGGCCTTGAACATAGTAGTTGCATTGCTGTCTACGCAGGTTCAAAAAGCTCTCGGATTTCATCAAAAATATCTTAATTTGTGTTCCAAAGATGGGTTTGGAATGACATGAGGGTGTGTGAGTAATTAATGATAGAATTTTTATTCTGAATGAACCATCTCTTTAAATTTCTAAAACGTAATCCCGTACGTTCAAATTAGTAAACAGTTAAAATTCATTCTTACGTGAGTCTGTCATTATAGAGCTTTTTAAGGTTTTCCCAGTTGGTTCTAAGCAGCTGGACCAGTAAACTCTCCTCCGGACGAGAGGCACCCCTGCCCAAAGCCTCCGTCACTGGACTCTCCAGTTTATCCAGATTAACTTTAACCTCCTAAATCACATGTAAGACAACCGGTTAAAGCAGTTATATTAGTTTTACCGCTGTTTCAATGGTGGGCGTAAAACAAATTATGTCCATGTACAGCTCACAAGCAAATCAATAATAGATTGAATCAGCTCTTGGATAAAAATGCATTGGCTAATAAAAATCATTCGTAGAAATGAGACATGGTTTATGATATAACCTTAAGGCACTTCTCTTGTTGGGGAACGTTGATGAATGCTGCAGACCAGCGCTCGGGGGAGTTCAGCAGAGCCTCGTTTTCAGCGATACACTGCAGCAAAAACTGCAGCTCCTGGACATACAAGGATGGAGAACAAATGTGTCTCATTCAATTTGCCCATTTTACTTAAACAGATTACTGTGCAATGAAGAGCTATAAACAGATGGAAAATTAATGTTCAGGGAAAAAAAAACACTTCATACAGCTCAACTGCTTTTTTAATCGCTCATTAAATCAATAAACCTTGAGAGGTAGCGCATTACATTGATTTTAACAAGTAAAATATGCATTTTCAATATTTACTTTCTTTTTACTACTATTGAATTTATACAAATATTTTATTATTTATTGATGTATTTATTTAATATTTTTCTAGGAGTCAGAAATGCAGCACATAATTATGATTTTTACAATTAGGAGCACACTTACACTTTTGTGGTGCACTTGTGTGAAATTAACATCCAGCTCTGCCCAGCGTTTATTGACCGGGAGGAGGCGGGGCTCCACCAACTTGGCAGCTCCACCCTCTGAAAGCACGCGTCCGAGCCCACGCAAGTCCTCCAACTTCGGACGTTGCTGTTCAATCTCAGAACCAACTGCCTAATGGAAAACATACATCAATTCTTTTGGTGTACAGTCTTGAAATATTCTTTACTTCTTAAGGAGGAAGCAAAGAGACTTAAAAGACACAGTAAGTCGCTTTGTACTGTTAAAAAAATATCCCTGGTGGGAAGAACTTTGAAAAGGCTACTTTGAAGAAGCTAAAATATAAGAATATAAATAATAATTAAGACTGGAAGTGTACACAGTAAAGAAACTTTTGCTCTCACTTTTACTCGCGGCTCCTCGGGGGGATCAGGAAGCTCTGCTAGGGTCTTCTCAATTTTATCCAGCCACTGCATCATGTCATCTGTTTTCTTACAGAATTGGTACCACTGCGGGGCGAGAGCAAGGGCCTTCTTCTTTCTCAAGGCTCTCAGATTCTATGAATGCAGAATGAATATATTAATACTCTTTACACATGGTACAGTCAAAAAAGTTATTTAGATACCACATTTTGTTACATACCTTTCTTTTACAGTTATCTGACATTATCAAGATGAATTTGTTCGGACACAGTTTAACTCGAGTTCTTATCATATTTTATGACCATTTTCTAAACTATAGCAAATAAACTATAATAATGTGAGAAATTTTGAAGGTGTCTGAATAGATTTTGGTTTGACTGTACATCATACATCAAAAACAAGTCTATATCACCAATCAAACCATTATTTACCCAAGTTTAGAATATCAGCCTAAGATCAAACCATACACCTAAAATGACCGGCTGCCAGTGTTTGAGGTAACGTATTACAAGTAACGCGAGTTACGTAATCAGATTACTTGTTTCAAGTAACTAGTAAAGTAATGCATTCCTTTTTAATTTACAAGAAAATATCTGAGTTACTTTTTTAACTAAGTAGTGCCAGTTGCTTTTTTAACCCCATTTATTGATTGAAAGCTCTCCTGTCTCCATGTTGTGAGAAATCGGGAGTAAGATGTTACTTTAGTTCTAGAATAAATGCAAACGTGCATTAATTACTCATTAATAAAAAAAGTATTAAAAAAAAAAAAGAATACAAAGATTCAGTATTCCTCAAAATGAATAAAAACATTGAAATGCTACTCATAATGACACAAACCTGCAATAATTAAATATGTTAAATAATATAAATATCCTTCAGGCATTTAATCCCAGTTTGTCTTCGCTCCTGATCTTTGATCCAATTCAACCATACTAAATTAAAAATGACTCAAAATAATCTAACATTTTTTTTTGTTTGTTTTTATTTCTGAAGAGTGTTGAACTTTGTTCTTCTGCGGTCTACTGTACAGACATGAATTTACTTTTCTTTAAGCCTGAGGCTTTTGATGTGAAAGGGCTTTTACATTTGCCAAAAATATAACTTTTAATATTAAAAACAAACAAGCAAGCCCTGCCCAGATTTAAAAGGTAATGCAAAAGTAAGATAACGCTTTACTTTCCATAAAAAGTAACTAAGTAATGTAATTAGTTAATTTTTGGGGGTGTAATGCATTACTTTTAAAAGTAACTTTCCCCAACACTGCTGGCTGCTAATATTAACTACTCTAGAAACTAACCCCGATTGCTGACCTTAGTTTTGACCATGTTTCTAACCTACCGGAACCGAAGCATGACCTCATTCTTATTCCAGTTTTGACCTTGTCTCTGACCTGAATAACAGTACAGGAATTCTACCTTTACGCTGACCTCACCAACTGACTTTACCACTGCAGCGTTTCATTTATGTTATTTCAATAATAATATTTCTAATACCTAATTTTAAAATCTGACTGGGTGATTATATGTATGTTATTTCGGAAGCAATGATGGACTTTGCATTGAAGGATATATATATATATATATATATATATAAAATAAATAAATAAATAAATAAATAATAATTAATAATTAAAAAAAAAAAAAAAAAAAAAATCGTACTGAATGAAGAACTTGTTTCAACAGAAGGGCTCATGAACTGCCTTTTTTATTATTTTGTGCTGTTCTCTGAGGTCCACTTATAATGTTATCAAGATTTTTACATCAGCAACATCATAATTTAGAAGTAATAGGCTATTTTCTGTCCTGTTTTAAAACCCCTCATCAGAACAGCGTACATCCTTTACAGATGGACACTGCTGTGATTTGGGCTCAAACACGTCAATACTCAGTACATATTAAACGATCTTTAATAACAGACAAATTAATAGTGACCACATAATAAAAACAGTTACTCACACTTGGTGTGTTACAACATTACTGTCAGTTCCAATATATCTGGCACAGCATCGTCTTTTAGTTTCAATCTTTGCTTTGTTTGTAAATTGAAGTTAACAAAGGACCAATTCTTACTGATGCAGTCTGGAACTTAATTAAAAATAAAGTTTATCCACAACACAAGACTTTTTTTCCCACAACTTGGCACTGCACAGCATCTTGCTGTCTTCTGAGGCATCTTTATCATTTGATTTCTGCATAGACCTGCGTTTACCGTTCTTGTTATTTACACTATATGCGTTAATCAGTGGGCGGGGCTAAACAGGCAGCAGTGTAGAAGCAGGCATTGATGATGTTTAGCCACACTATTACGCCATAAAGTGGCACACTCCACAGCTTGTCATTTCTGGCTTCAATAAAGCTGTTTTTACACTCACAAGAAAGTTGAGATTTGTCACATAATTTTAAAGTTCTGTTGTCTTGTTTTAAGAACACTTTACTGTAAAATGATAAAAATACTCATTAAGCAATTATTTTTTGTAATGTATAACCAAACTAACAACTGTATTAATATTTACATATGAAAAATGACATAGAATGGACAGTTATATAATTGATGCAGTTGTGCTTGGTTTGTACGTAAAAAGCATTTCAATTCAATGATGTGTTATGTGCCTAATGTCAAGAGCTTGTAAATGCATTTTCAAATGTGTACTTGACACGTGGCAGCATGCAAAATATTTACCTTCAGAGTGTCATATTTGTCATGAAGAAGATTGTGTTTCTCATGGACTGCCTCTCTTTTCTCCCCACTAGGAGTTCTCTTGAGGAGACCTTCTCCCTTTAGGAAGAGCTCATTTAGAGCATCCTCATCTATGCCCTGTGAAAGAACAAGCAGACAAAATTAGCAAATTATGCTAGTATCTATCTATCTATCTATCTATCTATCTATATTAGACAACTTGCAGCCGTTAAAACTCATAAGCAATGCAATGATGTACTGTGCCAGCATTTGTTACTCATGAACCAGATCCATTCCCTGAAACTCATTATGTTTCTTGTCATGAGATCTTTACGATAAGCTCGGAGGCTGTTTCAGCCTTTTCGCAGCCCGTGCGGTTCCAATGACTGAAATTAATTTTAGCCAAAGAAACAGCTGAGAGTATTTTCTTACCGCATCCTCCAGGAAATCTTCCTCTTTTAGACTTTCACCTAATTTAATCTCCTCGTCCAGCACCTGGAGCCATATATTAGCCTGTCTGTGGTACTCGTCTAACTCTTGAGAGGAGGCCTGGAAGAAAATATGATCAAATATATAAAAATCCAATTATATACACACACAAAAAAATCTATTTTCTAAGTGGGATAATAAGACAATGTCTCTGATGAATTTAAGGACCAACAAAGGAAGAGAAATCAGATCTCTCACCATAGCTATGTTTCCATCACCCTGTTTTTATGCGTATTTTGAAGTATTGCATAAGAAACAAGCGACGCAAATTGCAAATTTCAAAAGAAAATTCCTTAATTCGCAAAAACGTTTTTACGCTCGCTTCAGGTGGTTTTTGATTATATATGAAAATTACTACAGTTGAGGTCAAAAGTTTACATACACCTTGCAGAATCTGCAAAATGTTAATTATTTAACAAAATAAGAAGGATCATACAAAATGCATGTTATTTTTTATTTACTAATAGTTGAATTTATAAAAATGACCCCATTCAAAAGTTTCCTAATACGTTGTTGTTACCTGACTGATCCACAACTGTGTTTTTTTTTTTTGTTTATTTAGTGATAGTTGTTCATGAGTTCCTTGTTTGTCCTAAACAGTCAAACACTTAATTAAGAGTCAGGGGTGAAAGCTTTTTAAATTTGAAGATCAGGGTAAATTTAACTTATTTTGTCTTCTGGTAAACGTACCTATCTTCTGTAGCTTCTGAACTGAAGTACTAAATGAAAAAAAATAACAAAAAAAATGTACACATCTTCATTCTGTTCAAAAGTTGACTGACTCTTGACCCTGACTCTTAAGGCATTGTTTTTCCTTCTGGAGCATCAGTGAGCTTTTGAACCTTCTGTAATAGTTGTCCTTAGTGTAAAAAGATGGATCTCAAAATCATACAGTCATTGTTGGAAAGGGTTCAAATACACAAAAATGCTGAAAAACCAAAGAATTTGTGGGACCTGAATTTTTTTTTCTGAAGAACAGTGGACAGTTTAACTGTTCAGGACAAACTAGGGACTCATGAACAAATATCACTAAACAAAAACACAGCTGTGGATCATTCAGGTAACAACACAGTATTAAGAATCAAGTAAACTTTTGAACAGGGTAATTTTTATAAACTCAGCTATTATTTTCTCTTATTGACTGTATTTTATATGAAATATCTTACTCAGGTCAGTACTAAATACAAAAATAACATGCATTTTGTATGACCCTATTATTTTGATAAAATAATTAACATTTTGCAGATGCAACGTGTATGTAGACTTTGACCTCAACTGTATATTCATTCATATTTATTCCCAGTTTATTAGGAAGTGACACTTTTGTTCTCTTCGACTCGTTGGATGGAAACGGTGCTTATTCGCAAATGTTTTATGCGATACACCAGTTTTGCGCATGGCTCTATATATGTATATATCAGACAGTTTTTCATAACAGTACCTGTCCCATTAAAATCCTCTTTGTAACAATGTCAAACCGCTGATTGAGCTGTTCTAGCTTCGGTTTTACTTGAGCTCTACAGTGCTCCCCTCTGTTTTTAATCAGGTCCTCCGCCAAAACCTGCACCGCTTCAACCTTCCCCTTCATCTCCTCCAGCTCCATCTGCAAACCCTGGACATTCAAAGAATAAAAAAAAAACATACATTTTGGGTCTAAAACTTCAAAATGAACAAAAACTAAATCTAATAATACAATTATTTTGGTAGCAAGTCGCAGAAGACATATAACAAAAATGATGATCGATAAAAAAAACTTTTTTTTGGTCTGTCTGTCTGTTTTGTTTTCCCTAATGGCCTAATCTAGAGTTTTATTTGCTGCAAATTGCTTCCAATTAATGAGCCATCAAAACATTATTGTCATAGAAGAGATGGATAACTGTTTATTTAAATTGATGGGAAAGTATGGCTGCATAAAACAATCTCTAGTCCTGAGTAATGCAGAACAGTTGGTTGTCAAGTGGAACATCTCATTGTGAGTGCCTGTTATGTGTGAGAGAAGACCTTTATAACGTGTTCAATGCAGCCCTGGCTGTCCATCTCGTCCAGCGTTTGCTCAGCACGATCCATCCAGGTGTTGATGTGAGAAATGTTCTGCTCAAGTGTTTTCATTTGATTCTGATAATCCTGGATGACAGATGGAGAGACACATTTAACATTTGGCTGGTTAGCACAAGGAAATTTGTAGCGCAAGGAAATTTCATGTCACATTAAAAGAATAGTTCACCCAGAAAATGAACATTCTGTCATTATTTACTCACTGTCGTGTTGTTCCAAAACTGTATGACTTTCTTTCTAATTCTCTGACAATGTTTTTATGGCATTTTCAATAATAACTATAATGAAATGTAGTGCAAATAGAGGCTTTTGCGTCCTTTTATGACAATAATTTAATCTTCCGACATAGTCATTAAAAAAAAAATGAAAATCCTTACTTTTAAGTAACCTAGTAAGCCATACAGGTTTAGAATGGCATGTGGGTTAGAAAACAATGCTGGAATTTTCAATTTTGGGTGAAATATTTCTTTAATCGTTTTATTATACCTTAGAGGCCAAGCCTTATCTCTTGACACATTGTCTCTCAGATATTTATAGTTATTTACAAAGTAGAGCAAGGAGAAAATATAGTCAAAGAGATAAAAGATGAGAAAAATGATGGAGGAAACAGCAAGTAGTAGAAAGGTAATAAAGAAGAGCAGGAGATAAATGCGCTTAACAGTTTCATAACATTATTGCCGCCTCCAGAAATCAGGAACAATATGGAGATGTGAAATTGAAAGGAAATGAATTTAGCCTTGTAGGGCATATTTAGCATAAGAAATATTTTACCTAGAATTAAATGATTTGGAAAAGGGTCAGACGGTTGCTATGAATGGTTGCTCACCAGCAAGAGGTTCAGCCACTGCTCGCTTCGTGACGTCACTGCGATCCAGTTGCAGTTGAGCAGACTGACCTTGTCATCAATCAGGTTCTCCTGGCTACGAAGTAAACCCTTCAGAGTCTCTGCCAACTCCCTCACCAGTTTCAGCTGTGGCTTATGACGCTCAGTGTCCTCCTGCGTGGCCTGGGTGGGAAAGATGATAATCGAATAGGTTGTTTTTGAGCTTATATCTTTTTGGAAACAAAACAGCATTGCTAAAGGGAATAGTTCACCAAGAAATGAAAACACAACATAAACATTTTCCATTAGGTGTGGAAAAACATGGAGGTGAGTAAACGATAACAGAACTGTCATTTTTTGCAAGAACTGTTTATTTAATGACTAGCAAACTGTTTCAGATATAAACAATGCTGCTGAAATGAAACCGGTTGAGTATTCAATTACCTTTGCCCAAGCCAACTCTGCATCCAAATCGCTTGGCATGCCTTCCACTGAAGAGCGGCGCGTCAGTTCCTCATCAGTAGTTGCCAACCATTCTGTCAGACTGTTTACCTCCTTCCTAAACTTCCTTAATAACTTTAAAAGCTTCTCCAGTTCCTGCTTTCCTTCTGTTACCTGCACGCCGACAAAAGAAATGTTTTGTAAAGTTTCAGAATACATAGAAACTCCTTAAATACCATTTCAAAGAGAGTTACTAAAATATATATTTGACCCTGGACCACAAAACCAGTCATAAGTAGCGTAGGTATATTTGTAGCAATAGACAACAATACATTGTATGGGTCAAAATTATCAGTTTTTCTTGTACGCCAAAAATAAAGTAAAGGTCAGTAAAGATTCATGTTTCATGAAGATACATTTACTACCATAAATATATATATATATAAAAAAACAATTTGCATTGCTAAGAAATTAATCTGGGCAACTTTAAAGGCAATTTTCTCAATATTTAGATTTGTTTGCACCCTCAGATTACAGATTTTTTTAAAATAGTTGTATCTCAGAGAAATATTGTCCTATCCTAACAAACCATACATCAATGGAAATTATTTGTTCAGCTTTTCAAATGAACCCTTACGATTTTGTGGTCCAGGGTCACATATTGTGTTCAATAAATACAGTAAAAACATTATTATTGAATAGAAAGTTTAAAAGCATTTATTTCAAATAGAAATTTTCATGTTACTGTTAATTTAATGCATCCGTGCTGAATAAAGTATTAATTTCTTCAAAAAAGAAAAAAAAAAAAAAAAAATCTTTTGAACGATAATTTGAATAATCTTCTACAAAACATACTTTTAATTTAATTCGACAATTTCCATACTTCCATTTTTGTGGAATTTCATGGTTTTGATAACATTATTATTATTATCAAAAAATGAAAAACAATATACGAGTAGCTGTGTCAAACTAGTACTGCACATGTCTTACATTTATCGTATTCACTCACCTGTGAACCCAATTCATTGTATGTGAATTTGAGGGCCGTCAGCCTGTCGTCCAGCTCTTTGGGTTGCTCTGTCTGCTGCTTCTGCACAATCTGTCTTCCCGTCTTTATCACCGTCTCCACCTCCGACTTCACTTCACTCAGATTCTTATAAAACTTCTACATGGGGGAAATAGAGAATGTGATTAAACTCAGTGTGATATTGCTGCCTGACAAGAACTAACCGGCAACTTATGATTAAGCAAACATTACAATTAAACAGTGATTTTGTAAAATTAGAACTTTCAAACGGTATGAAGTAATCAGTTCAATCTTCACAACTATTCATGCATTAACAATTATGTACAGTTGAGGTCAAAAGTTTACAACCCCCCCCCCCCCAGAACCTTTTATTTCACATTAAAGATGTTTACATATAGTCCACAAGAGAATAGCTGAATTTATAAAAAATGACCCTGCTCAAAAGTTTACATCCCCTTGATTTTTAAATCTGTATTGTTACCTGAATGATCCACAGCTGTGTTTTATTTTTTTGCTTAGTAATAATTGAACTTATTTTGTCTCCTGGGAAACATCATCTGTAGCCTCTGAATGACAGTACTAATTGAAAAAATATAAATATTTAGGCAAAATAAGAAAAAAAAATTTCTCTTGCAGACAACACAAAAATATCTTTTATGTGAATATCTTATTCAGCTCAGTACTAAATAAACAATAACATGCATTTTGTATGATCCCTCTTTATTTCAGTAAAATAACATTTTACAGATTCTGAAAGATGGTGTATATTTTTGACCTCAACTGTATATAAGAAAAAAGGATAAAAGTTATTAAAACGCCAAGCAGCCTATATTACCCACCATGCACTGCTCCAACTGTGACTGAACGACCTCCTGCTCCACACTCCGAATACTTAACACTCCCAGCTTCCCTTTCACCTCCTCCAACACTCGCTCACATTCCCTCAACCGTTGATCAAAGTTGGCCGGCTTTTGGAAAAGCCGGAACTTGCCTTTCACTTGCAATAGTTTATCCTAAACAGAAAAAACAGGCATTTGTTAACAGGTATTTGATAACTTATTTATTATTCGATGAATGTATTTAAGCAGGGAAAAAATCCGCTATTAGAAATTCTAATGATCTGTGATTCTTACATATGTTGCATCAATTTCTCCCATCACTTTATCTGATGCGTCGGCCTCAATAGCCTTTTTCTTCATGTCATCGAGAGTCGCTTCATGACCATTCAACTCAGTCTGAATTTTCTGTCAAATGAGATAAGGTAATAATAATTATCTATAAATAATAATTAATTAACTAAATAATTAAATCAAAGATAAAATTAAATAAAATAAAAAATTTATATGAATACCTGTGCCTCCTGAGGTATCTGCGCAGCATCTATGCCATCTGCTATGTAAGCAGTCAAATGTCGGTCAGTTGTGTTCAGAGAGTCCTGAATGAGGCGCAGGGTTCTGTCGTTCTCCTGGGCCCACTGCAAGCTCTTCTCCAGCTGCTGTCGCCTTTGTAAAGCCTGTTATTGACATCAGAAAGCAGAGAAGAATCAAAACATGAGAAAATCCAGTGAATATACTTAGGGTTTTCACTGCAGCAATACAACTGAGTCATCTTAAGTTCCTACCCTCTGCATTAGTTCATCCCAGCGTGTGTTGTAGTCCTCCACTTTTTTGTGGATGAGCTCATCAAGGACTCTGCCATCCATAAGGGTCTGGGCTAATTCACGGATCTGGTTGCGGTTATATTCAGGATGCTCTCGAATCATGGTGTCTAAAGACTGGAAGAAAATGGGAAACCAGTTTAATATCTATGATTTAGATGTCATTAAAAAACATAAAAGGTAATAAAAGACTCTTTCCATAGTGATGGTGCAAGATTGAATTTTTAGTGTGACTATTTTATCATCATAAGTGCATGTATTAGCTCATAAGAAAGAAAAAAAATCACAAATGAGATCTATTTAACAATATCTCAAATATGCTCTCCCAGGCAACATATTGAGTTTGTTCTGGTAGCATTCCTCATTTTTAAATGAGTTTTGGATAAAAGGGTCTGCAAAGTCAAGTAATGTTTTGCTAAATTCTCAGTTTTGTTTCTCAGTGTAACCTCTAGAGCAGAGTTTTTTCACATATTCATGGTTCTCTGATCAGTCAGTTAATGGCCACATCACATGCTAGTAAACGAATAAAGTATTTATTAAATTTTGGTAAGTGTTTTATTTTTTATTAGTTTTTAAGGGGACATTGGATGCCCATTTTCCAAAAGTTGGTATGATCCTTTAGGATCTACAACATACTTCGTTTAAAATTCCTCAATGCTCGTGTAAAACAACACCCTTTTTACCTCAAAAATAGCTCTTTTCACAGCAACCCATTTTCGTGCATTTCACTTTAAATGATAATGAGCTACTGCTTGCTCCCTTCAGTTTTTTGTGCATTCTTATGTTCACTTTTACATCCAACTAAAAAAAAAAATCTGCATTGATTACGAGACATTGTCGTTACAGCTGCTCGAACGCAGAGAAAATGGCAGACAGCGTGTAACTGGCTGAGGGCAGAAATATGCTAATACGGGACAGTCCATCAACGGCCATGGGTGTGGGCTAAGCAGTATGATGTCATACTGCTCAGAAAATCAAAACGGCTTGATAATTGAGACTGTTACGTTTTTTGAGGATAAAAAAAAAATGAGTGAATTGATTTTTATCATTGTAGGGTTGTGCCTACACACCGCTAAGACACATTTATATGCAAACACCATGTAAAAGTGAATTTTGCATCTGATGTACCCTTTAAAATTATATATAGGGCTGCATAACTTGAAAAATAAATAAATAACAATATTGTGAATCAGTTTTTATTTTAATTTATTGTGCAGCCCCATTAATTGTCCATTTAAATGATCATTTTTAATAATTTCTTTTCAACAACTCACAATCTGCCTGCAGTAGGTACATGCAAAAACTCACAAAAAACAAAAAAATCACAAATGAGATCTATTTAATATCTCAAATATGCTCTTCCAGGCAACATATTGAGTTTGTTCTGGTAGCATTCCTCATTTTTAAAGTAAATTTGGATAAAAGAGTCTGCTAAGTCAATAAATGTTTCGCTAATTTCTCAGTTTTGTTTCTCAGTGTAACCTCTAGAGCAGAGGTTTTTCAACTTTTAGTCAGCTGAACCCTTTAGATGTAAAATATTTACTTGAAATACCCACTAAGAAGTTAATGTTTCAATAATTTAACTACACGTTCACATATTCATGGTTCTCTGATGTCAGTTAATGGCCACATCACATGCTAGTAAACCAATTAAATATTTAATCATTTTTAGTAAGTGTTTTATTTTTATTAGTTGTTTAAGGGGACATCCGATGCCCATTTTCCAAAAGTTGGTATGGTTCTTTAGAGTCTTCCTGAAATGTCTGCAACATACTTTGGTTAAAATTCCTCAATGGTCGTGTAAAACAACATCCTTTTGACCTTATCAAAAACAACTCTGTCTATAGCAACCCATTTCGGTGCATGTCTCTTTAAATGATAATGAGCTAATGCTCAACCTGCCCCTCTTCCATTTTTTGTGTGTTGTGTGTTTTGTGTCATGAAAAACAAAACTAATCCACTGCATTCTCAGTGGCTATAATGTCGGGAGAAAATAAAAAAAAACAAATCTTATATTCCCTTTTACATCCAACTACAAAACACCTGCATTGCTTACAAGATGTTGTCACTACAGCTGCTCGAACGCAAGGAAAATGGTGGACAGCATACAACAGGCTGAGGGCTGAAATATGCTAATATGGGACAGTCCATCAATGGTCTTGGGCGGGACCTGAGCAGTATGATGTCATATTGCTCAAAATCAAAACGGCTTGATAATTGAGACTGTTTAAAAAGAGTAAATGGAGTTTTTTTTATTGTAGGGTTGCATACACACACAGCTAAGACACATTTATATGCAAATAATGTAATGTAATGTAACGCTATGTAAAAGTGAATTTTGCATCCAATGTCCCCTTTAAATTATATTTAGGGCTGCACAGCTTGGAGGAAAAAAATTATGATTCAGTTTTGTTTTGATTATTTGTGCAGCCCCAATAATTGTCCATTTAAATTATAATTTTGAAATATTTTCTTTTCAACAACTCACAAACCGCCTGCACTTCCCTCAAAAACCCCTGTTTGGGAAACACTGCTCTAGAGTTTGAGAAGAGATCATCAATAATAATCTGAGAAACGTCTGAGACAAAGTGGAAACTCCAATAAGAATGGCATTTAAGTCGGTGTCCTGCAATATGAAAGAGTAACCTCTAAACAATAAAATGCTCTTCTGGGACAAAGTGACCTTTCCAAGTCAAAGTCTTCCCTAAAATGAAAACTGTGTCATCATTTACTCATGCTCATGTCATTCTAAACCTGTCTGCTCTGATTTTGCCAGTGGAACACAAAAGGAAATTTATTTACACGGCCCTTTTAACATTAACGGGTCACAGTGACCACAGACTGTCAAGCTATAAAAAGGAAGAACAGAGAATGTGACTCACTCACAATATTCCACGTTTCTAAAACCACATAATATAATATCCTTAGGTGAAGAGCAGACCAAAAACTATTCCTACTGGCTTTCAAGATGCTTCCTCTTATTATACCTCTGAAGCTCATCTCAAAGATTTTGAGCACTCACAGTCAAAGCTTCTTCTATTTCTTCTACACCTCCTTGAAGGCTTTCGGTTTCATCGAGTTTCTTCTCCAGTAGGTCCATCCAGGCATTCTCCAATTCCAAATACGACAGCAGCTCACACCAGCATGCCCACACCTCCTACAACAGCCAAAAGAAATGGGCATGCGGTTAGTCAAACATATCACATTGGGCCCAAGTCCTGAGAATTTGATCAAAGGTTAGAAGAACCACATTAGTGGTTTGAACTGAAAGAGCCTGGTGCTAGCAACATCAAAGTCATGGGTTTGATTCCCAGGGAGCACACATATACACACACTGATAAAGTGTAAACCTTAAAAGGACTTTAAGTTGCTTCGGATGAAAGTATCTGCTAAATGAATAAATGTCAATGAACGGGACACTATCTGACTCCCGAGCGCAACCCCATTACTGGCACAATATCAAGCTCACCTCTAAAGTCTTGCATTTTCCATCGAGCCGGCTGCACAGTCGCTGGTAGTTAGAAGTCAAAACATCCAGTTCTGCCTTCAGGGCATCATGGGCCGCAGGAGGAGCCTTTGAAATGAAATTGGTGACTTTATCCGTCAGTAGCTTCACCTTTGTTTCCTTTTGATGGACTTCCTCTTGAGCCCGCTGAGTGGGAGAGAGGAGAGGAGATTACGTGAGCATTCAGATGTTTTACCAAGGTTAGTGAACATCAGCATTCTCTTAAGCCTCTGCTTGCAAAGTTAAGCTAAGCTTGGCACTGGGACAGAGAGAATACAAGATGCCCGCTGTTGACTGCTGAACTTGGGAAGTTAAGCAGAAATGTGCCCCATTTACTTCATAGAAAAGCACAAAGCTACAGGATCACATGAAGGTGAAAAGCTTCCCGGCGCCTGTTAGGAAATTAATATATTTCGGTTGTCTAGGTGTCAGTCTTCTGCTATCATGACAACTGTCTGGGGAGCTTCGCTGACACTTTGTTCTCAGTACAACATGTTCGTTTTTCCTTTCTTTAAACTTCAGTGTCTTGGCACTTTCAATGAACGGGGTACAAATTGGTGTCCCTTGACTGTTGTTAAAGGCAATGAAGACACAAATCCCATGTTCTCTAGTAAGATTAGATGTTTTAGATAAGCTATTATCGAACATAAAACTAACACGGCATGAAAAGTACTCAAACAATGACTGTTTCTCTCATAAAATGTTGATTTTGGCTTGTTCCACCTCGGTGCTCCTGTTCTTTTTGAGAGGTCCCATAATAAAAACCATATAAATGTCCGAATTCAACCAATTGATATTTAATTATTTGTAGAAATAAAACATTTTAATCAGTTTAGTTATTAATAGTAACAATATTTAGATGTCCCACATTTTGCATACAACCCTGTAATTACAGGATTTTTATATACAGTACCAGTGAATTCATAATTAAGATCATAGATTAAAATAATATGGAATATCAAGCAGCAAAATTAGCTGTTTTGTACAGCTAAAAATAGCAAGACACGGATGAGATCGAAAGCCAAACCCGTAAAATTTACATTTACAAATGGCTGCAGCCACCTTTTACGGAAAAATAAGGTGGATATGTAATATAATTTATTACATTTAGCATTTATTTAATGTTTAGGAAGAAAAAGAGTAATTAAAATCGCAAAAGCTTGAATTTAAAATTCTAATCATGCCCTACATTTGGTAACAGAGATGTAAAACGTGACGTAAAAAATAGTCCATGATACATCAATGGCTAAACCTGATGCTACGAGAAATAATGACTTTATTTAACAATTTCTTCTCTTCTGTGTCAGGTTTTTTTTTTTTTTTTTGTCACTGATATCACATGGATCATTTTAACAATGTCCTTACTACCTTTCTGGGCCTTGAACATGTCAGTTGCATTGCTGTCTATGCAGGCTCAGAAAGCTCTCAGATTTCTTCATAAATATCTTAATTTGTTCTGAAGGTGAAGGTCTTATGTGATTAGACTGAAATGAGGGTGAGTAATTAATGATAGAATTTTCATTTTTGGATGAACTATCCCTTTACTAATGTCTCAAATTGTGTTAGGTTGAATGATTTTTGTACAAAATTATCTAAGCTATGACATACGTATTATGTCTTATTAATTTAGCTCTATACTCTTACTTTTTGTCCTCAAATGTTTCTGTTTTTAATTTTCCAGAGAAACATTTAAAGGATTAGTTTACTTTCAGAACAGAAACTTACAGATAATGTACTCACCCCCTTGTCATCTAAGATGTTCATGTCTTTCTTTCTTCAGTCGTAAAGAAATTATGTTTTTTGAGGAAAACATTTCAGGATTTCTCTCCATATAATGGACTTCTATGGTGCCCCTGAGTTTAAACTTCCAAAATACAGTTTAAATCCAGCTTCAAAAGGCTCTAAACGATACTTATATTTTTTATACTTTTTAACCTCAAATGCTTGTCTTGTCTCATTTCTGCAATGCACATGCATAGTCTGTGTGATTCGGGCCAATACAGTTAGGGTATGTCAAAAAACTCCCATCTCATTTCGTTTTCAACTTCAAAATTGTCCTACAATGCTGTTTTACCTTTATTTGTAAAGGATGTTTGATTGTCTTTATATGTTCACTTTGTAAACACTGTGTTGGTATTTCTGTAGCAGTATAGGGCGATTTTGAAGTTTTGGAAAAAAAATTGTTTTTCGGCGTACCCTAACTGTATTGACTCGGATCACACAGAATACGCATGCGCACAGCAGAGACGAGAAAAGACGGGCATTTAAGGTTAAAAAGTATATAAATTGTCAATTTGTTTCGAAAATGACTAATCGTTATGCTAGATAAGACCCTTCCTCATCATCTGGGATCGTTTAGAGCCCTTTGAAGTTGCATTTAGACTGCATTTTGGAAGTTATCCACATCCATTATATGGAGAGAAATCCTAAAATGTTTTCCTCAAAAAACTATCTTTACGACTGAAGAAAAAAAGACAAGAACATCTCAGATGACAAGGGGGTGAGTATATTATCTGTAAATTTTGATTCTGAAAGTGAACTAATCCTTTAAGATGTTATGCTTAAATGAGACGTCATTGGCAACTCAATTAAGAAACACGAAGAAACACGTTTAAAAGGAACAAACCTTCAGTTCCTCCACCGCCTTGTGAAGCTCCTCAGGTGTTTTGTACTGGAAGTCTCGCTCCAGATACTCTTCCTCTGCCTGAGTGATCCACTCCTGCATTTCCTGCATCTCCTTCCTCAAACTCACCGTCATGTCCAGCCCTCCTTTCAGGGCTGATTTCTTTGCATATGCCTGAGGACCAACAAAAACACATTTTTGTTTTAATGACTACTTGAAAACTGCAGAAAACGTTTTAATGATATCTAAAAGTTTCACTCAGATATCGCCTAGGTGTGAAAATGGTATGCGTGGGCTTTTAAAGATGACTAAATTGTGCCTCACCTCGTAATTAATTAGTATAATGCACCGTAAGCCCATGTGGCCCGTTAATTACCTGTTTGCAAATGAGCTCCCACTGAGCATTGAGCTCATCAAGCATCTTCTGTATTTTGATGGCAAACGGCGCCTCAGCTTCCCTCTTCAAGGCCAGTCCCACCTCATTGATGCCGTTCAGACTCGGTTGGACGGTGTGGATGTCGTTCACCAGAGCCTGGCAAATCAAAGCAGAATGTTTGAAATAGATGGTCTTGGCCATTCTGAAAAGCAGGTCATGCCAATGCATTGACCCAATTCTACTAGATAGAAGCGAAGCTATTGCTTACCATGGGGCACAAAAATACAGAGATTCCATTTGTAAAATGTGATTTCATGTTAAGCTACAGTTTTCATGACTAGTAATATGAAAAATCATTTCCTGCCATTGCCTGAAAAGGAAGACAGGGTCTTTACCGAGTCAGGTCCCGATGGATCTACGGCTTATTCAACCACCGCTGCGGCTATATTAGCAGGTCTCCCAACATATTTTCGCAGATTTCATCTTAATGAGAAACAGCTCTTCTTCTTCCAGACCAATGCTTTAATTTAGGCTACGCTTTGCCTCTGCATAAAAAGCACTCTCTGCTGAATTTTAATTTTTGGGCCATGTTTGTGAAACACAATGGTATGTTTCTGGATCACGGTTGTTATTTTAGCACATCTTGCTCTAGGTCAGTATTGCATCAAGTGCTCTATTCCAAGTTGGGAAGACAAACTTAGTTTTTATTGCTAAATAAATAAAGACTGTCCTTACCGTGCACTGTTCCAACTGTTTCTCCAAAGCCTCTGCGTCTCCCAGAGCTGGCCATTCCTCATTCAGGAAAACATCGACCTCTGCCATCCACTTCTGCAGAGTCTTTGTGTCATTCTAGCAGTGGAAGAAATGTCGCTTTATCAGAAGATGCACTTACATTTTCTGCTACACAACCCAGAGGAATTTAACAAGAAATACCAATAATATTAACATAAAACTAACAAATGTATACATGTAATGTTTTGGTAAACATTTTAAATTCATACTAAATCTATTAAGTGAGGCAATCTACTTGTTTTATGCAATTTTGTATTTTCTAAATATGTTTTGGCTACCATTACTGTTTTTTTGTTTTTGTTGTTGTTGGTTAGTTTTGTTAAGTTTTTACAACTTTTTTGTTTTGTTTTATTTAATTTTTTAATTAAAATTTTTATTTCAATATTTTTTTTAATTTATTTAAGTTATGGTATTTTAGGAAAAATACAATGGGATTTTTATTTTTTATTTTATTTAATTTTATATTTATTTGAGTTACAGTATTTTAGGAAAAATACTATGGGATTTTTAATTTATTTAATTTAATTTTATATACATTTTAAATTTAAATTAATATAATTTTATATTATATATGTAAGAATTTTATTTTATTTTTCATTTACATTATGGTATTTTAGGAAAAACAATGGTATTTTTATTTATTTATTTTATTTATTTTATTTTATTTCAGATTTTAAGTTACCGTATTTTGTGAAAAACACTAGGATTTGTATTTTATGTTTTATTTTTTTTTATTAAGTTACAGTATTTTAGGAACACTATGTGATTTTTATTTTATTTTTCTTAAGTTATAGTATTTTAGGAAACTATTTTAATTTAATTCTTGGAATTTTTATTTTATTTTATATGAAAAACAGTGTGAATTTTTCTTTTCTTTTAATATTAAATATAATTTAATTTATTTTTTAAATGTAGATTTTATTTATTTAAGTTGTATTTTAGGAAAAACACAATGGGATTTTTATTTTATTTTATATTACATTATATTATTATTATTATTATTTTTTTTTTTTTTTGAGTTACGGTATTTTAGGGAAAACACTGGGATTTTTATTTTAATTTGATATAATTTTTTATTTTTTTTTATTTACGTTACATAATTTAGGATAATAATTAAACTGGGATTTTAGTGGGATTTTAATTTATTTTATTTCATTTTATATAAGTTACAGTATCTTAGGAAAAACACTAGAATTTTACATTTGTTTTATTTTTTATTTTGTTTTAATTTATTTTATTTTATTTCATATTTTATTTAAGTTTAAGTATTTTATTTTCGGGAAAACATTGTGGGATTTTTATTTTTATTTCAGTTCCAGAATTTTAGGGAGAACACTGTGGAATTTATTTTATTTTACATTTTATTTTTATTTACATTACATATTTTAGGTGGGATTTTAATTGAATTTATTTTTTATTTTATTTTAATTTATTGGATTTTATTTCATATTTTTTAAGGTAAGGTATTTTACAATCAAATAACAAACAAGAACAATGAAATACTCACTGTTTCAAAAGTATCGCCGCAAGGCATACACAATGTGTTAACACGATTTTAGTTAAAAAATTACTCAGTAACCTTTTCTGTGTAAAGTTACAGCATAACCAAGTTTACAAGTATGTTGCCATGACGATGTCTCAAACCTTCAAATGACCTTAAAAGTAATGAGCACAACTTTACATATCATATAATACACGTTTTAACAAAAAATGAATGTGAAGCGTTTTATAAAATTACAAACTTCATATTTATGCTTTTAAATCCTCTCAATCACTTTCAATGTAAGTGCCTCAGCGTAACCTTGATTTTTGCTCTTTTTAAAGAAAACAAGTGAAAGGTTATTACAAGCTACAAATGCTGTTTCTATTGAACCGAAAATCGTCACCTGAGATATAAATCAGCAACCTTTAAGCAATGTATTTTTCTTCTCAGAAAGATTGTGATTTAAAATCTTGTAAGCGCTCTGGGTAGGCAGCTGACTAGGTTTTGAGACACAGCCAACTTCTTCAGTTGCCTGCATTCAAGTCCATTTTGCTTGGAAAGCACCCAGCGTGGTGTAGGTGAAGTGTGTCTGCTCCAGAGAAACTAGAGCCAGTGTAATTTGAGGAAAAGCCTCATCAGCATATCGTTTCAGCACGTGCCTGGAACTGCTGTAATTTGGTCATGTGATCCTGCAGCTTCTGGATGTTGTCCTCCAGCTGCTCAGACACACGCCTCCAGCGCACCATCACGTTGTCCAGCTCGGTCCGGTACTTCTGACAGATCTCCGGTGGCGCTTTCTGGAACACCTGCTCAGCCATTTTATTGAGGTCATCCACGTCACCCTGATGCTCCTTCTGTGATGCTTGAATCGCCTGAAAATAAGTTTTGGCACTCATTTAATGTGCATAAAGATACAAATATTGACTGATTCAAAAATAATTAAATAAATCAATCTCATGTTCCTCATGAGATAATATATAATCTATTAAGTGAGACAATCTACTAGGAACCAAAGTAACACTGATTTCTATTGATTTCACAGATACTACTGTTTAGTGTTAAGTGTGTAATTGTTTGAATTGTTTGTTACCATATTTTAGGAAAAACACTATGGGATTTTTATTTTATTTTTCTTAATTTATTTAAGATATGGTACTTTAGAAAAAAAAACACTGTGAGATTTTTAAATGAATTAATTATATATATATATATATATATATATATATTAATGTAATTGTATTTGAGTTACGATTTAGGAAAAACACTGGGTTTTTTTAAATGTAATTTAATATAATTTTATATATATTTGCGAACTCTTTCAATTTTCATTTATGCTACAGTATTTTAGGAAAAATAATGTGGGAGTTTTTCTTTAATTCTTTATTTTATTTTGCATTTTATTTAAATTACAGTATTTTAGATTTTGTTTTTATTTTTATTTATTCATTTTCATTTATTTGATTTTATTTCATATTTTATTTAAGTTAACGTATTTTGGGAAAAACACTATAGGATTTTTATTTTATGTTATTTTATTTGATATTTAAGTTATGGTATTTTAGGAAAAACACCATGGAATTTTTATTTTGTGTTTTATTTTTTATTTGAGTTACAGTATTTTAGGAACACTATGGGATTTTTATTTTATTTTTCTTAAGTTATGGTATTTTAGGAAAAACACTGAAATTTTGTTTTACTATTTAATTTAATTTTAGATTTTATTTAAGTATTTTAGGAAAAACACCATGGGATTTTATATTATATTATATTATATTTTCTTTGTTTAGTTTTTTTGAATTACAGTATTTTAGGAAAAACTCTATGGGATTTTTATTTTATTTTTCTTAAATTTAATTAAGTTATGGTATTTTAGGAAAAACACTGTGGGATTTTTAACTTAATTATATATATATATATATATATAATAATAATAATGTAAACGCTGGTCACAGATGCAGAGATGTACACTACCAGTCAAAAGTTTTTTTAATGTTTTTAAAGAAGTCTTTTTAACTCCCAAAGTCTGCATTTATTTGTTCCAAAGTACGACAAAACCAGTAAAAAATTTTACTATTTAAAATAACTGTTTTCTATTTAAATATATTTTAAAATACAATTTATACCTGTGATTTAAAAACACATTTTTTAGGATCATTATACTCCAGTCACATGATCCTTCAGAAATCTTTCTAATTTTCTGCTCAAAAAATATTTATAACTATTATGTTGAAAACAGCTAAGTAAACATGTTTTGACTCGTAGTGTACCTAGAATTTTAACAAGCTGACTGCTTACTAAAAATGATATTGTTCAGTCAGACTGATTCGCGAATGCGGATACCGCACAAATATAAGAGGCAGGATTTATCGCATGAACCAATCACAGTCAATCATCCAATCGTTTAAGGAGGTCTGTTAAAACTCGCTGTAATTTTACTTGCTGGTGTCGCTGTTGGACAGTTTTACTTAAAAAAATAAATAAATAAATAAAAAAGTTGATTTATACATTATGTTATATTTTGTACTATTTGCATTGGTTTATTTTTGTACTATGAAATTTGCCTCGGAGAAACACCCATATATATGTTTGTATAAACTAATCATTGTTTTCAAAGGAGTCTGAAGCTCTTCAGTAAAATCTCATACCTTGATGTCTTTGAGCCTCTGCTCCATGACAGGGTACTCAGTCACTGCTGTGGAGGGGATGGCTAGTTTATTCTCACACTGCTGCAGCCAGGCCAGCAGCGCTGCCATCACATCCTTATAACGTGCTGGTGGAAGACTAGACTGGACTAATACAAGAGAAAAGAAAACATGTCTGAACTCACAATCTCAAACACAACACCTTCTGGCAGTCCTGCAGACTGCTTCCACAGATCTCAAATGTCCATCATTCACAAAATTCAACAAACACCCCACTCCCTATATGATTGTTTTCCACAAACAATTCACTACTAAATCATTTGGTTATGTTTCAGCTAATATTCAGAGTGAAGTACTGTCAGTTTCACATTTTAATCACATTTACCATTCTGAAGTTTAACCTACACAATCAGCATAGAAGAAAAACATACACTATATTGCCAAAAGTATTGGGACACCCCCTTCTAATGAACAAGTTTGACTACTTCAGTAATTTCCATGAGTACTAATCTTAATTGTTATGCATATAATGATATTTTAGGAAATTGCATCCTTTAAATTTTCTAGCAAAAGTTTGGACAGGACTATTTTTTATTCTAACATGACAATGCCTCTGTGTATAAGGCAAGGTTCATAGAGAAATGTTTGATTCAGTCAGTGTGGAAGAACTTGACTGGTCTGTATAAAGGCAAGTCCCAATCCCAGCTGAACACCTCTGGTGTGACTTTAAATGCAGACATTGAGCCAAAAACACCAATGACTTGTACATACACTATATGGACAAAAGTATTGGGACACCCCCTTCTTTAGAACAGAAAAAGGCACTTCCAAAACTGTAGCAACAAAGATGAAAGCATAACTTGTGTATTTAAAAATTGTTTCCATCTCTGTTGCTTCAGTTTTGGAAGTGTCTAAAATGACTATACCCATATGCACAAGTCATTGGTGTTTGTTGTGAGTTTTTGACTCAAGGTCTGCATTTAAAGTCACACCAGATGTGTTCAGCTGGGATTAGGATTTAAGGCTTTATGCAGACCAGTCAAGTTCTTCCACACTGACTGAATCAAACATTTCTCTGTAAACCTCGGAGGCATTGTCATGTTAGAATAAAAAAGGGTTCTGTCCAAATAGGGTTTTTTGATCGCGGACCATTAAAATGTCTCAACAATCTGCTTTTGAAAAGTATCGTAGTATCGGTCTTAATATACTGAACACTACATGCATTCTCTCAGGGGACACTGCACTTATTCGCAATCACAATAGAACATTATTTGCATGTGCTTTTAAGTCTTGCCGGTAAACGTTATTTCCGTCCGCATGCTGTTGTGGCATGCGCTTCATAAGCGCATACACCTGAAGCGTGCGCGCTAAAAGCCTGTCAAACAGCGCCTGATTACTGGACTAAGCTATCTTTCGCATCTGATTCGCTAATACTGTCAAAACCATACAAGGATTACATATAAACAAATGTATGTCTAAAGTGAAAGTAAACAGTTGAAAGACAAACGGATGCTCGCCTGTAGATATTAGATGTGTGCAGTTCTTAAAGCGACAGAAGAACTAAACATGCTGCCGATTGTCTTTAAAGGGACAGTTCACCAAAAATTACTCACCCGTTTGTTGTTGTTGTTGTTGTTGTTGTTGTTTTGTGTGTGTGTGTGCCAAACACAAAAGAATAAATGTTGAAGAATGTGGATAACAGTACAGTAGCTGGTCCCCACTGACCAAAAATAAATACAATACTATATAAGTAACTAGAGACCGGCAATTGTTTGCTTACCCGCATTCTTCAAAATAAGTTCAACATGTTTTATGTTTAAATGACGACAGAATTGTCATTTTTGGGTGATGGTAGGCTAATAAAACAAAACAAAGAAAAATTACTCACCACTCTTGACTGAAGAACTTTAATACAGTTGCTTTAATAGGAGTCAATGTATAATTTATTTTATACTTTATATAGTGTTTAATTTTTATATTTGTTAATTCAATTTTGTGAATCCTACTGCTAAATACACCTACTGTACCTGATAATGAAAGCTTGTTTTATTTGTATATTATGTGTATTTGTAATGTAGAGTATCTTTGTTCTCAGTTTTTAATAACAAAGATAAAAAAAATTACAAAGATTTTTTTTTTATCTTCGTCCAATTTGGCCTAAACGTCTGTCATTTTTTTAATTTTATATTTTGTTACCTTGTAAGGCTTTGGTTTTAAAACAGGGAAATTAGTTTGGCTGTACTGCTCAGACAACTTGCAAAATAGTAAAACCAACATGACAAAGAATCCTGATAAATTTTTTAATCGTGATATTTCTGAGAGAAAAAAATAAAATAAAAATCGGATATTTTTGCCATATCGGCCATCCCCATGTCCAGACTTTCGCTATTAAATTCGAAGAACACAATTTCCTAGAATATCTTTATATGCTTAAACATTAAGATTAGTACTCATGGAAATTACTAAAGTAGTCAAACCTGTTTATTAGAAGGGGGGTGTCCCAATCCTCTTGGTAATATAGTGTATAGTGCATACATATTGGTGTCTTGGAAGTCTAAGAATCTTTCTAAATTGTGTAGAAACACATTAGACATGAATTACCCTTCAGCCGGAGACAGCTTAAAATTTAGAACAAGGCCATGAAAGTTTCAGGTGTTTGTGTAACATAATAGGATGGAAATGCTCGTTGATTTGAAAGATTTATGAAAATGCTGCCAGCTCTGAGGCTAACGTGATCAAACCAGACCACACTGCAGTCTGAATCCTACATACGAGCGCTGTCATAAGTACAGTATGTGAGTGATCCACTTTTAAACTCCCTCAACGTTAACCCAAATAGCATAGTGCCAGACATCCCTCACCCAGAACAAGCTGTCTTTCCCTGGCCCTCAGGTCCTCGAGGACATGGTGGTAGTGCTCTTGGAAGGCAGATATGTCAGCATCAAAGAGAACAGGCGTCTCTTCCTTCTGCTGCAGCTCTTCAAGTTGTTCATGCAGCTTGTCCACTTGTGGTTGTAGAGCGGAGAGGCGAGCGATCTCATCCTGTGAAAGGTAATAAAGCATTAGGCTTGTAACGGTTCAAGCTAAGTCACATAATGGCACTAGTACTGGCAGGAAAATGGCCCCATCTTTTTGCTGTCAGCCCTCGACACCTGAAGTGGGAATAAATGTGAATATTTAGCACTTAGAACTTGACTCATAACCTGAAATGTCTATACCGATTCAAACACAAAGAATAATTTGTTTTGTTGTGAGGCAAATGTTTTTACAGACTTCACAAATTCAATAAAAACTTCAGAAAATCTCATCTTTAGCTTTGAGTTTTCGCTCCACAACTCTTTCATTGCACCTTCTGTGCTTTAATAAAGGATATATGGAGCTTATTTACGATATGCTGTGTGTAAGTTACAATTGCCAATAAAATAGCTATAATAAAACTGTATTTTTATTGATCCAATAAAAACAGTAACACTGTAACTTATACAAATAACATTACTGCTGTCTGCTGCCATATGAGATTCTCAGATTTATTTTAGATAAAATATATATATAACCATATACACATACAGTTTATGTGACCCTGGACCACGAAACCTTTCTTTTATGCCAAAAATTGCCATTGGGATATTAAGTAAAGATCATGTTCCATGAAGATATATTGTATATTACCTACCATAAATATATAGTAATATGCATTGCAAAGAACTTCATTTGGACAACTCTAAATGCAATTTTCTCAATATTTTGATTTTTTTTGCACCTTCAGATTTTTAGATTTTCAAACTGTTGTATCTCGACCAAATATTGTCCTATCCTAACAAACCATACATCAATGGAAAGCTTATTTAGCTTTGATGATGATGTATGAATCTCATTTTCGAAAAAAATGTGACTGGTTTTGTGGTCCAGGGTCACATATTGACTATTATATTTTGAATTCTAATTACTCTTTTGTCTGCAAATACTGATATACAATAATGTTTTAATTGATATCTAATTCATTAATATGCTTATGTGGGTATATGGAGGGTTAGAGTCAGTCTCTGCGTGAAATATTAAATGAGTAAACCTGGGGCATAGAAAGATAAGGAATGGGTTAATCACATCAAATGATAAAATTATCACAGACATTCAAGGTCTTTAGGGAGGCATGTCTCTTCTGAAAGACATATTAAAGAAACATGGATCTGGTAAAGAGACAGAAGCGAGAAAGACATTCATATAGGAAGCTGTCAGGTACAGATATACTCAAGGATAAAAGAGGTAAGAATAGATGAACAAAGAAAGGCTTTAAACCTGCAGAGCTTTGATCACTCAAACTTTTTTAATCACACAACTTGTCTCTGTGCCTGTTATATCATATTCATTAATCTAACAGGCCACGTCTAGCCCACTGAACACAGTCCATAGCTATCAGACAGTGGAAATGTGTTCCTTTTTCAATTAAATCACCCAATATAAGTACCATCATCATAGCTAAATTACATAAAAATCTAAGTGCACTTAAAATTCACCAGCCAGGCCAGCCAGAGTCCCCATCAAAGCGGTCATTTTATGAGAAATTGATTTTCCTTGATCTTTTGACATGAAAGATAGAATTATTGCAGACTGTTTAGTGAACCTGTCAAAATGTAATGCAAAAAGAAAAGTGGCAACTATATTGGACCCGTCAGCAAAACCAAGAACCCATAACTAAGCGTTTAAACTGCTAATGCACTTGTTTTTTAAAAACAAGACAAATTGTTTTTTTTTTTAAATACCCCTTTAAGGAAAAAGTTGAATAATTTGTATGCCATTAGAATTATTTCTTAAAACAGTAGAATGTAGCTAACATTTTTTAAAATAAATATTTCACTCAAAGATGAAAATTTGCTAAAAACTTACCCTCAGGCCAGATGGCAGAATAGATTTTTAGAAATTATGCATTACATAACTTGCTCACTAATGGATCCTCTGCAGTAAATGGGTGCCGTCAGAATGAGAGTCCAAACAGCTGATAAAACATCACATTAATTCACAAGTAATCAATGAGGTCAACGAAGAAGCCGGATCTCAACTAACGGGAAGGCGTGTATGCCATTGCCGGAAGTCAATGATTTGAGTTCATAATTTTAAAAATAGAAATATTTTTGTTTTAAAATCCCATGGATCTGCTTCAGAAGACATGCATTAACCCCCCGGAGGCGTATAGGTTAGTTTTACGAAGGATATATGTGCTTTTTGGAGCTGCAAAATATCAGCCACTATCCACCACCATTATAAAGCTTGGAAGAGCAAAGATAAATTTTAAAACAACTCTGACTGTGTTCGTCTCAAAGGAGAAAGTCATATACACCTAGGATTACTTACCTGAGGGCAAGTAAATCATGGGGAAATTTTTATTTTTGGGTGAACCATTCCTTTAACATTTTGTGAAGAGAAACAGCGTGTTTGTAGGAAAAAAAATTATCATTAGGTGTTTTTTAACTTTAAACCGTTGCTTTCAGCTAAAATATGCGTCCTCTATCCATAATATAGCTTTTTCTAAAAAGTCTCATTTGAATCAGGAGAGAAATGTGTTCAGATCAAGCACCGTTTACAAGCACAAACAGCTCTAAACAAATACAAAAGAACAACAGGGGATAGACTTTTTTTTACCGGAGAAAGCGTTATTACGGATTTTGGACAGAAGTGAAGTTTTAGACTTTGAAAAAAACCTTACTGATGGATTTGTTTCTAACAAACATGCAGCCTTTCACTTCACAAGATGTTAATTAATAGACTAAAGTGGATTACATGTGCATTACTGTAATTTTTTCAGTCTGACGGCACCCATTCACTGCACTGGTGAGCAAGTGCTTTAAAGCAAAATTTCTCCAAATCTGTTCTGATGAAGAAACTCATCTACATCTTGGATGGTCTGAGGGTGAGTAGATTTTCAGCCAATTTTTTATTTTTTATTTTTGGGTGAACCATTCTTTAAATGTGGGTCACATCATACATTATTTATTGTTTATAATTAAATTGTGTTATTTTTCTTGTGCCAAAACTTCAGGGAGCTTGTTAAATCTAAACTTATTTCTAAGTTTGGAAACCTTTCCAAATAGGACTGTGAAGGAGGTTCTGAAAGTTACAGTATGTTTTCAAAGTAAAACAAGCTCTTTTATCTCAAAAGATCAAGAAAAAAAGGCTATTTGTTGATAAATGTCCTGCATGATTGCGTCTTTTTTTTCTTTCTTTTTTTTGCATGAGATCAGATGAACACATGCAATGGGTAAAGGGCATTACCTGGCCAGACACAGGAAAAGACAGACTTTGCCCTGTATATGGACACAGAACAGACACACATTGAAACACAAATCTACAAAGGAACAAGACCCCATGCATGAGGACAGACGCCGGCTGTTACCCTGCAACGCTCGAGCTGAATCCTCAGAGGCTCCGGTTCGCACGCAGGCGGCGATTGCACCTTCAGCCAGTTCTCAGCGGTTGCCACAGCCTGCTCAAGTTGCTGGAAGAGATTGTAGAAGGCCAGGACTTTGGTCTGGTAAGCCAACCACGCCAGCCTTTCAGCCAGGAGAGCGCAGAAGTCGACCCATCGAGCACGTAACTGCTGGGCCGCTTGCTGGATGTCCTCGGAATTCTGACCGTCTTTAGAGAAAGATCCATTAGGACAAATGAGACTCATGCATATTGAAACAGCATTTGAGGCAATTAAGCTGGCAAAGGCTTTAGACTTTCAAAATAGCCGGGAAACGTCCCATCGATGTACATCTCTATCTATTATTAATAAAGCTGACATTATGCAGGATTTTATTACTTTAATTAGCAGCAAAATGCAGATTATTACTTTCCAAATAAGATGGGGGATATTTGTGTGTGTCTTTTACAAGACAACAAGGGCACGTTTTGAATTATGCAAAACTGATTGAAAATCAAGGGGCGTTTACGAGACATCTGAACTCAAATGAATGTGCATATAAAAATGATCACTTAGTATTCATTTACCGCTAGTGAGTTGATCCACCAAAGCCTGGGCTGAGCGAGTGGCTTCTTGTAACTTCCTGAACTTTTCTGTCTTTTCCCTGTCAATTGCCTCAAAAATGGTTGAAAGAATCACACAGTAAACAACAATGAAACACATTACATGTTTTAATAAATCGCATTTGCATATGCAATTATATATTTGACCCTGGACCACAAAACCAGTCATAAGGGTCAATGTTTGATCTTCTAAAAGCTAATTAAGTAAGCTTAACATTGATGTATGGTTTGTTAGAATAGGACAATATTTGGTCGAGATACAACTGTTTGAAAATCTGGAATCTGAAGGTGCAAAAAAATCTAAATACTGAGAAAATCACCTTTGTCCAAATTAAGTTCTTAGCAATGTACATTACATTACTAATTACTAAATTAAGTTTTGATACATTTACAGTAGGAAATTTACTAAATATCTTCATGGAACATCATCTTTACTTAATATCCTAATGATTTTTGGCATAAAAGAAAAATCGATAAGTTTTACCTATACAATGTATTGTTGGCCATTGCTACAAATATACCAGTGCTACTTAAGACTAGTTTTGTGGTCCTGAGTCACATATATAACTATTACTCTTTACATATTTGAATATAACAATTCAAATATATTATTAACCCCTTAATTGTCACCTGTCCCCTCTGTGGTTTACTTCACCATTTTACAAATAAATCCTAATTTAATCATGAAACTATATATATATATAACAACCTCCGTTGGAAAGGTCTAATATTCTAAATAGATATTTTACCATTTTTTTGTGCTACAAATTATGTAGGAAATGAACAGATTAATTTTTGACAAAAGTGCACCTTTTCATATCATGCTTTAGAAATCATAAGAAATTACATATCACTTGAAAACTTAAAATCTCAAAATTCATCCTTTGAAAACCATTTTAAAATCAGACATTGCATTATTATGGAAAATGCAAACCAAAACCATATTACAAAATGTTTTTGTTCATGAATTATAAAAAAAAAATGGTAAAAAATAAAAAAGTTTGAATACTGCATTTTCACATCTATGTTCAAAAATGGGAGTGACAGTGAAAGGGTTAAAGTTCAAAAAATGTTGCAGTCTAATACATTTACATGAATTTGTTGTATGAAATCACTACAGAACACGTTAATGTAGCCCTACCAGCACTTTCTCATAGAGGTCTGCCACACTGCCCTCCTTACGGGAGATTGAGAACTCTGGATTTTGCAAAACAGCCTCTGACCGAGTCATAAAACTGTGAATTTCAGTGAAGTCCACATCAAATCTGCAGGGAAATTGATGAGAGAACAGCAAAACAAATTAATTATTCTTGTTTGTTTGTTAGTCATTTGAATATTGTTGGTACTCGGGCATTGATTAGCATTTTCCCCCTCACTGCAGGCTTTGCATTTCAGCATCATTTCTAAACTCCAAAGTGCAGTTTCACTGATGCAGTCAAAGAGTAAAAAAGCTTATTTAGACAAAAAAGCCTATACTGCAGAAAAAAAAAATCTTAATTAGTATCCTGTTTTATAGCAAAAATATGTAAAAACCCTAATACAACATAAATTCCTTTGAGAAATAAAGAACAAAATACAAGATAAATCTGACTTCAGATAATAGGACTTGTTTTCTAAGAATCTTTCTTCATTACATTACACTATGGTTCTGTTTTTGAAATCAAATCTTTGCATAACTTTGACAGGAAACACTGGTATCTAACAATACCTAGGAAAAAAGAGTTAATCTTAAAAGAATAAAGTATACACATAAACCAAAATAGGAAATACATCAGCTATCAAATAACCATTCTGTGTCCTAAACTCCTGAAACATTGGTGCCTCATATTTTAAAGAAAGAAATTTTATTTTAAAGAAACGCTTATATCCAAATCGACTTACAAAAGAGGACAATGGAAGCAATTACATATAAGCAATAACATACAAGTGCCATGACAAGTCTCATTTAGTCTAACGCAGTACATGTAGCAAGCGATTTTTTAATTACATAATAAATAAAAAGAGAATAAAAAAGAAAAAGCAAGCTAGGGTTAGCTTTCTTTTTTTGTTTTTGTTAATTGTATAGAGAAGTTAGTGTTAGGTTTGTTGTTTTTTTAAATGAAACAAGCAGTAAGCAAATTAAATTAGAAAAATTTGAAAAGAGTGTGCTAGAGTTAAATTTTAAACTGTGTTTCTTCAGTTTGGAGTTTTGTGGAAAAATATCGCAGTATGGTGCTACAGCGTGCCTCCATCTCAATATACTGTACAACACAACATACATTCACTCACGGGACACTGCAACTACTGACAATCACAAAAGTACATTATTTAGCTTAGACGGTTAAATAACATTATTTAGTCTGCACGCTGTTCTTGCATGTTCGTGAGTGCATACACCTCAAGAAAGTCTGTCAAACAGCGGCTGATTACTGGACTAAGCTATCTTTCACATCTGATTGCTAATACTGTCGAAAACACACAAGGATTACATGTAAACGCAGTTGGTTATGTCTAATGTGAAAGTAAACAGTTGAGAGCAAAACGGATGTGCGCCTGTATATGCGTGCAGCTCTTAAAGCAACAGAACTAAACATTCTGCAATTGTCATTAAAGGGACAGTTCACCCAAATATTTACTCAGTCATGTGTTGTCCCAAGAGTGAGTAGAACTGTAGTGACAGAATTGTCATTTTTTGATGATGGTAGGCTAATAAAACAAAACACAAAGAAAATCACTCACGACTGAGTTAATGTAGAATTTATGTATTTAGTGTTTTATTTTTATATTTTTGTTAATTTAGTTTTAATTCACCTGAAAATTAAAGCACCATTTGTTTTATATTTATAATTGTATATTATGTGTATTTGCAACATGTAGCCTATGTTTCTTCTTATTTTTTAATAACAAAGATAAAATAAAGACAAAGATTTTTATCTTTGCCCACTTTGGCCTAACATCTGCCATTCTTTTTATTTTATATTTTGCTGCCTTGTAGGCTTTGGTTTTAAAACAGGGAAATTAGCTTGGCTGTACTGCTCAGACAACTTGCAAAAAATCAAAAAATCATAATAAAATCATGATATTTTCGGAAAAAAAAAAAAAAAAACAATCGTGATACATACCCCTATATTCATGTCTGTTATACAATTAAATCTTAAAGGCTATTTCAAAAGAACAGACCCTATTGAAAGCCCTTCAATATATTTCATCATAACTTTCTGTTTTAGTTTGAAAAACATCAACACAGTGGGGAAAAAAAGTGCTTTCACTATCTTTTAAGCATAAACATCACAAAATCAATTACCTTTTTATTTCCTAACAATCAGTTTTACATTCCATTTCAACAATCTTGAAATAGTGATATAACAAAATTCATAACAAAACTATCACTTAATAGCTGAACTATCAGTGAACTATCAAAAACCCCAAAGCAAAGCTTCTGTTGTCATAAATGGCTCCTCCACATTTAGTGACCTGTGACAAAGCCAAGGTTCATAAGCTCACCTTTTCCGCAGTTCTGAATCCGCGACAATCTGTCGTTTCTTCTGAGGTGGAGGGGTAGACATGCCCTCCTTAGTATGCTTCACCATCTTTTTCTGGTTCGTGGTCACCTTGGTGACAGTTGCCATGGTTGTATGCGTGAGCTCCGACTGGGATGTGGTGACAATAGTTGAAAACTAAGAGGGACAAAAGTTGTAAGGCACGCATGTGTAAATGTATAGAAGTCTGATTCTCGAGTGCATATGAAAGCGAGAGAGAGAGAGTGAGATTCAGTGAGAGCGCTTTATTTATTCTGAGTGATGGCACGGCCATGCAGGAAGCCATATCAAATTCTGAGAGAAATAGAAATAGATGGAACAGTATTGCGGAAAAGATGAGACACAGTAAATGGAATCGCATTAGCATAACCACCTTGGTGCTGGTGAGCTGAAGCGACTGTACCAATTTGTCCCAGCGCTGAGCAAACCTCTCCAGCTTTGCCTCTAGTTTCCCAGCGGCCTCTTTGCTCTTAATGTTGGTCAGCAGATCTTGAACAAGGGAGCAAAGCTTGTCCATGGTTTGCCTTTTCAACTCCAGGTCTGCTTTTAAAATCTGAGGAACGAAATTCAGCCAACAGTTTTTAAGTTCTGACATTTTTTCTGAATGCTACAGTCCACCCAAAATTGAAATTTTGTGAATGAAATTCTAAATCTATATGCATTTTTTCTTCTATGGAACACAAAATAAGATATTTTGAAGAATGTTGGTAACCAAATAGTTTCGGTTCCTATTGACCTCCATTATATTTTTTGTCCATCTGGTTACCAACATTTTTCAAAATATCTTGTTCCACAAGAGTTTGAAATGACATGAAGGAAAGCAAATTATGACAGAATTTTCATTTTTGTTATACTATACCTTAAAAGTAAATCAACCAATGAGAACTTTGAAAAACTGAACTACATAATATCTAATGGAGGTTGGCTATCTAATGCTAGCTGAGAATTGTGTTGCATCACTACAAAGGCCTGATTTCAAACCCATTACAAAGGATTTCAACATAAAACATTATTCAAACCCCATTTAATTCTGCAACATGAAAATTTTACATGTCATGCAGCATATTCAACAGTGAAAAAAAAATAAATAAAAATAAAAATAAAAACAGTGGATTTTATCCACCAGGACTTGATTGTTAATCATGCAAAGTAGGGTTGACTTTGGATTACGTGTGGCCACTTACAGTGAGTTTCCTCAGGTTGGCGGCTACTTCATTTGGGTCATTTGTGCCGCTGCTCTGGATAGTCTGAACTAACTCCTCCTTCTGAGTCAGCCAAGAATCAAACAGCAGCTATAAAACAAGCACAGCGGATTAAAGGGAGATTGTCAGATGTGTTCTGCACTGCTGCTTTTCCTGTTTCTTTTGAGCACTGGTGATGTTATCACGCTGACTCTCTTGAGAAAAGAGGTCTTCAAAACCTTTATGTTTCCCCAGACATGCTCTCATTATAGTCATTTAAAAGGCAGGATTCAAAAGGCGTTTTGAGAGCTGCTAAATGCATTGTAAAAGCTTTTTTAGCACGGTCTGGAAGGATTCGGTACCTGCTCCTCAGAGAAATGCTGCCAGCACAGCAGGATCTTTTGAAGGAGGATCCAACGCTCTTCAGTCCATTTGCAGATCGCTGCCCATCGTTCCCCAAGGTTCTGTGTGGAGTATTATGGAAAACCGATTCAAGTAAACAAAACATTATACCACAGTTATTTAGTTTAAACAACATTTAGACCTTAGGGCTGTGGTTACAGCTACAAAGGCATTATAGCAACAGAATATAGCTGTTAGGTCTGAATTTGAGTAATTAATGCAGTTCCATTCACACATTTTGGTTATTTACAGCTCTACGCTGCATATTTGCATGTCTAGCTGCACATATACAGTTGAGGTCAGAAGTTTACATACACCTTGCAGAATCTGCAAAATGTTAACCGTTTTACCAAAATAAGAGGGTTGAATTTATAAAAATGTATAAAAATGAGCCTGTGTAAGTTTACATACACGGGATTCTTAATACTGTGTTGTTCCCTGAAATTAGTGATAGTTGTTCATGAGTCCCTTGTTTGTCCAGAACTGTCCACTGTTCTTCAGAAAAAATCTTTCAGGTCCCACAAAATCTTTGGTTTTTCATCATTTTTGTGTATTTGATCCCTTTCCAACAACGACTGTATGATTCTGAGATCCATCTATTCACAATGAGGACAACTGAGGGACTCATTGCAACTATTACATAAGGTTCAAAAGCTCACTCATGCTCCAGAAGGAAACACAATGCATTAAGACCTAGGGGGTGAAAATTTTTTGAATTTGAATATCAGGGTAAATTTAAGTTATTTTGTCTTCTGTGAAACATGTATGCTCTGTAGCTTCTGAAGGGCAGTACTAAATTAAAAAAATATGATATTTAGGCATCGTAATGCATCGTTTTTCCTTTGAGCATTTGAACCTTCTGTCATCAGTCCTTCAGTTGTGCTCTGTGTGATTTTTAAATCCATCTTTTCATGCTGTCATTGTTGGAAAGGGTTCAAACACACACTGCATTTTGTATGATTCCTCTTATTTTGACAAAATAATTAACATTTTGCAGATTCTGCAAGGTGCATGTAAGTTTCTGACCTTAAGTATAGTGTGTATTTAGCGATTTTTTAATAAAATGTAATATACTTTTATACTGCAATAATTTCACATTCAGTCTTTAAATTAATGTAGAAACAACATAAAAACTGTATATTTAAATATTTTTTAAATATTTTAGTATGACTGAAGGGGAATTTCAATGATGCCAATCACTGATCACTGTCTCTAGGAAACTGATCTTTTTTCCCCCTAATATTTAACCACTGACTATAGCCAATCAACATTCCAGTATAATTGAGAGCAATCAATTTTAATTATTTTAGACTTTAAAAAATAACTTATCTGCACATAAACCCATTATTTACCTGTGCCCTTTAGCAATTAATAAATACACGGAAATTGTATAAAGTTACCAAACACCAAATACTAAATTAAATATAGATTAATCCTTAAAGCTACAAAAGTTATCGATTACCTCTTTTTTCTTTTGTTCTTTGATTAACAGACATCACAGCAGCTGGGTTATTTGGTTACTTGGCTGCTATTACTTTAAGAGCTACTGCTGCTGCGTAGTTTCATTTGCGCTTTAATGTGAAACGATACATTTGTCGCCACATATGTGCGTGCAATTGAAGCGCGTTTGCTACAAGCACAGTATAACAGCTGACAGGACAGGTAAATTCGGTCATCATCTGACCGGAGTACACTATTTTTCTGTAGCTCGCTTGAAATGGAGGGGGCTTCTAAGAAATGTCTCGTCTGATGTGGTCGTAAAGATGTTCTACAACTAAATAAATGCAGTTCTTGTCAAGAAAAAAAGAGACAGAATAAGCAGTTGTGAGTGGAGTAGCCAACCATAGCAACCCCCCTTATGCGTTAATATTTTTAATCTTGATAAACTGCAAAAATGAATCGTCTGCATTAACACGCTAATTTTGACAGCACTAGGTTTGAAGAATGGAATTGTGCTTCAATTGAACTTTTGTCCTGTCAAATGCAATTTTGGACATCGCCATATTTTATATTTACTTTAGTCACTGTCACTATGCTTCAGGTTAATGGTATCAAATAGAATATGGGCCTAACATTTTAAGACTTGCACCTCTAAGTAGATACAATTGTCAATCCCAAATATTGACAGTGTGAGCATAGCAAGATAGGGTTAGGTTTATTCTAAAATATTAATTCGAACACTGTCCTACTTGGGTAAATCAGTGACAACATTTACCTGAAGTTTTTCCTCCAAGGCTGCGGTGGCGCCATCACCGCTGTTCTCATCTACTACCACCACCATATGAGTCAAAGAGTTCACTCGCACTTGCTCCAGCTCCAGATCTTCCTGTAAAAGCTGTAAGGACAATTATGTCTTTACTTGTTTGTTTTTTGTTTTATAGTAAAACCAAAAATTACAGTACATACTTTTTGCTCTTCAATTTGTCGCTTTATGTCATCAAGTTCAGGTCCTAAAGGCTGTGCTCCCATTCTTTTAATTCGAGATTCGGTTGTGTCCAGCCAATCAGAGAGCTGCTTCAGCTGCTGGTGCTGCAGGTCCATTAAAACCTCATGAAGCCTAGAAATATTCCAAAACATGAGTTATACCAAGGTTGTAAATAGCAACAGTCTTTCTGTAAAGAGCGACAGGTTTATATTCCTGGCTAAAGGCTTATCATGCAAACATGTGACCACCTGCTCTGTCTCTCCATACTGGACACACGCAGATGTTCCCAGCGAGAGTTGAGCAGATTCATCTGCTCCCGCACCTCCCTCTCTTCATCATCAGTCAGCTGCCCTCCAGACAACAACACACTTCCTGCTTTGAGAACCCGGCCCACACTGCTCTGATGAGACGTTAACTCCACCATGTAGCCCTGGACACACATAAACAGACACATATACATCAGTAAGATCTTTTTGAAAGAAAAAAATTCAGCAAGAATGCAGCAAAAGTGCTGTTCCTTTTTATCCCATTTATTAAAGAAAAATGCATCACTATTTCTACAAAAATATTAAGCAGAATTGTTTTAATGATGATAATAGGAAGTGTTTCTTGAGTACAAATGTGACCCTGGAAAAAAAAAAAAAAAAAAGAGTCATGAGTAGCATTGGTATATTTGTAGCAATAGCCAAAAATACATTGTATGGGTTGAAATAGATTTTTCTTTTATGTGAAAAATCATTAGGGCTTTAAGTAAAGATCATGTTCCAAGAAGATATATTGTAAATGTATCAAAACTTAAATCACCATCCTGACCCATCTTAAATACAGGGTTCCCGTGAGTTAATTTTTACTTCATTTTTGATTACTAATATGTATTTCTAAGAACATTTTGACAACTTTAAAGGTGATTTTCTCAACATTTTGATTTTTTTGCACTCTCAAATTCCAGATTTTCAAATAGTTGTATCTTGGCCAAATACTGTATTATCCTAACAAACCATACATCAGTGAAAAGCTTATTTTGTGGTCCAGGGTCACAAATCAGCATTTTAGAATAATTTCTGAAAGATCATGTGACACTGAAGACTGCAGTAATGCCTGCTGAAGAATCAGCTTTGCCATCACAGGAATAAATTACGTTTTAAAGTATATTGAAATAGAAAACCAATATTTAAAATTTTAATAATATTTAAGTATTTATAGGCTCCTTTAAATGACCCCAAAGTTTGGTACAGTAGTTTAAAATTTTAAATATATATTTAAACACAGACTGCATACACAACATTCTTAAAAACTTCAAAACACAGATCTATCAACAAACAAAAATGTGCAAATCAATAATATGCTTTGAGAATTCATAATGTCTCCATTTCTTTTGCACTAACATCTAAAAAAAATCTCTCTGTACATCTGTTTTCATCTTTAACACTTCCTTCAATGAGCTTTTTCACTCATTATATCATGCCATCCTTTCAGTCATTTAATATCCCCAGATAACTTTTCAATTCACACCCACGCCTAGGCACAGTTTGATCCTTTGACTCCCAGACCAACCATTCTAAAAGATGTTAGAATATGAAACTGAGGGGAAACACTCATAATTACCATCTGTCACGAATGGAGAAATCTGATTTATTCAGAGTCTGTAAACACAGGGGGCATACTAAGATCTGGGTTAATAATACCAGCCCACAACTTCTGCAACAATATATCTTAGACCCACAACTTCCAGACAGCATCCTTCACCCTTTGGGTTCAAAGTTAGTTTGAAGAAATTAATCACCTGTCCGAATTTAAAGCCGTCCCTATATGTCTCACACAAGTGCAAAGCATCAGTCTTATATTGACCAGATGTCAGATACTGAATAAACGTATACAAACGTGTCAAGTAGAGAGCATTTCTGTGACAATACAGACTTAAATGTAACTTTACAGACAAAATCTAAAATGTATGATTAGTTAAGAGTCATTTTTAGAGCAACATTGTAAATTGTACAAATATAGATTTTTTTTTGTTTAATTAGACAAAACTAATGCGTAACTGTTGCTTGAAAAAAATTAATTACAAGGATAGTCCTTAATTACTCATCTTCATGTCGTTCCAAACCCGTAAGACATTTGTTCATCTTCAGAAAAC
The DNA here is from genome assembly GCA_033026305.1 of Cirrhinus molitorella. Classification (NCBI taxonomy): domain Eukaryota; kingdom Metazoa; phylum Chordata; class Actinopteri; order Cypriniformes; family Cyprinidae; genus Cirrhinus; species Cirrhinus molitorella. The sequence goes on from CM065120.1 coordinate 9,798,456, forward strand.
AAATTAAGATATTTCTGATGAAATTTGAGAGCTTTCCGATCCTGCATAGACATCAGTGGTTCAACCTTAATTTTATGAAGCTACGAGAATACTCTTTGTGCACAAAAAAAAAAGAGAGAAGAAATTGTTAAATAAAGCTGTTTTTTTTTATTTCTTTGCGCACAGAAAGTATTCTAATACCTTCATAAAATTAAGGTTAAACCACTGATGTGACATGGACTATTTGAATAATGTCCTTACTACATTTCTGGTCCTTGAACTTGGGAGCTGCATTGCTGTCTATGCTGGGTCAAAAGCTCTTGGATTTCATCAAAATATCTTAATTTGTGTTTCGAAGATGAAGAAAGGTCTTACGGGTTTGGAATGACATTATGGTGAGTAATTAATAACAGAATTTTCATTTTTGGGTGAATTATCCCTCTAACTTGGCTCAACAAAATCTGTGAAAGGATATATTTCAGACTTATATTTTTCTGTGTGGCCTTCAACCTTGGGCAAAGGTCATGTCATAAGACTCTGAGCTTATGTAGAAATCCGAAGCTGCCATATGGCAGCTAAAGCCCATGAAATCAACAAATACAGCTAGCTTTAATAGCGATTCCTGGATCATCTTCACCTCTAGAGGCAATCTCTAAAGTCTGCTGATGCTGAAAAGACACAGAACATGACAAAATTGTCTTTAAGCATTCAAAAAAAATGTGCACTAGTCCTTCTGAAAGATCCTACTTATAAGCTCTGACATCATAATTGAGACATAATGTGGATTCAAGTGATTTTGGTGCCACTTTAGAACAAAAGTGCCAATTTCATGTTTCTTTCTTTCTTTTACATCTACCGATAAAGACAGGAAGCTTTTAATGCAAGAACAAAGCTACTATTATTTATCAGTTCAGCAGAAGCACTGCATTGTTATGTGATCATTTGGTGTCAAAGACACAAAATGCTAAACACTAAATTGCTAAACTGTACTGTCAAAATTCACAATTAATTATAGCTAGTTTAGTCATAATTTCATTGATGATTCACACTTGGAAATTTGAGTTTCTAAACAGTTTCTAAAGAGCAAAATTGTGTTCATGTGCCCATTTCTTTAAAAATTATATCTTTTCCAATAGCTAAAAGCAGCGTTAATGACATTAAAGCTGGAATTTAAAGGGAACCCTGGGTATTAAGACTTGTATGACTTAATATACCATAAATGAGGTCTCTTACTAAAATATGTTGTGGAAAAGCCATGAAAGATTTACGTTAAAAAAATCTACGTTTTATGTATATTTTGGACTATGGGGGGCGCCATTATTATGATGACGATGTGAAATGGTTGCACTCGGTAAGCTACTGGTGCTACTTGTTGCTATTTTTACCGCAACACAACTTGAAAAATGAAATACTGATACGATGACCACAGCTACTGATAGAGCTTATAGGTGTTCGCTTAAATCAAATGATTTACCATCTATTTTTTTTCCCACAAGGAGTCTAAACCACCTTTAACAAAATTTGCAGATCTTTTCTTCCTTATTGTGGCATACATGAGAGTAAAACAAATTATAGAAAACAAAATAAACGTAGGTTGGGTTCTTGGTTTTATCCATCGATTGTTGATTGCATGGTGCTTGCAGTTGAAGAATGGGGAGGGGATTAAGGAGACTAAATGAATGGAGGGGTCAGGGTTGTTAGGTTTTCACAACAAAACCCGCCCAATTGCTACTCAAAACTAGCCCAAAAGTAGCCCAATGGCATTCCGAGGGGTGTCCCCCAGTAAAAATCACCTTACAGGGGGTAAATTACACATTTTGTGGGGGGGTTCCTCTAGTAAAATTAGCATTCCATGGGCTAAATATTACGTTATTGGGGTCGCTTCAACCCACGGACATGAAAAACAACCCACGGCAACTGTATAAAAGTAGCCCAATTCTGCGGGAAAACTGCAGACTTGGCAACACTGGGAGGTTTCTGACATAAGTCACCAGAAAGAAGTTGTTTTAAAATGAAACAATCTTGGACAAATAATTTACAATAAGATCAATAATATTTCACAACTTTTCAACATTCAACTTTTCAACCAAAATCCAGTTACGTACTCTAGTAAGTACATATATCAAAGTTCAATCATTGTTCTAGTGGTACATCACACAAAATGAAAATTAACACCAATTTTTTCAAACAATACATCACCAACTGAGAAAAATATCACCTGAGGCCAGCAGAATCATCAACACGCTTATCTACTTTAACCTCGAAAGCTTCAAAAGACAAACTAGCAAATTACCTCATGGGTGTGAAACTGCTCTTTGACTTCTTCGACAAAAGAGGAGATGGGTGGCTGTGCTTGCAAGCCGTCCTCTGCAGAGAGCAGCCAGGTCAGGACCTCCTCCAGGGCACTCTGGTAGCTTTCCAGCTCATTTAGCCCCTGTGGCAGGGGACTAGGGGACGGTCGCAGTTCATCGGGCTTGTCTGGAGACTGCAGGCAGACAGACAGGAAACAAATGGGTTAGAAGATGTATGGATTTAAAAATAATAAAAATATCGAGATTTTTGTCATTAAATCAAGACTTGCCTAAAGAGCGTATTGGCAATGAGGCGGTAGGAGTGGTTGGCTAATCATGGGTACACACATGCACGCTGCAAAAGCCCCTTGAGTTCTGGCTGTTTCATCCTCAAAAGCTAGGAGATCTTTAAAGTTAGCCTTCTAATTTTCTTTTCCTGCTTTGGGAAATACTCTCTGCCCTCCTATGCGTTCGAGTGAAATGCACTGGCTGACTGATAATATCAGGGTGGTTTCAGATTGAATTTGAAGATTGTGAAGGGCGCCTTGGTGGTGAGTTATGATTTAGCACTAGGTGTTTTAGTGGGGCTTATGGTATTTCTACAAACTCCCAACCATAAGTATTCAAATTCGGTGTATAACTTGTCATGCCCTTTGTGGCGTGAACAATACAACCTTAAAAATCACACAGCTTGTTGAAAAGTAGCATGCTGTTAATTATCTAAACAACCTTCAGCCTACAGTTTTCACCTGGCCGACCATGAAAAAAAATCCCTGACAGTGAAGAGACTTGAGTCATATCTTGGGGACCAAAATATCTTTAGGTTGACTAACCACTTGAAACTACCCACAACAATATGTTAAAAAAAAATACTCAAAATACTTTCGCAGCCACATAGCAAGGCTTTTGGCAGCCACCCACAACACCCTAGTATTTTACAGCAGAGTTATTGCAGTAATTATTTTGATACTATTATAATATTTATTATTATTTTGAACGACCTTTTATTTTAATATTTTCGGTTTTCACACACATATACATATACATATGTGTGTTTTTATGTGACCCTGGACCACAATAACAATCTTAAGTAGCACAGGAATATTTGTAGCAATAGCCAAAAATACACTGTATGGGTCAAATTTATAGATTTTTCTTGTATGCCAAAAATCATTAGGATATTAAGTAAAGATCCAAGTTCCATTTTGTCAATTTCCTACCATAAATATATCAAAACTCAATTTTTGATTGGTCATATGCATTGCTAAGAACTTAATTTGGACAACTTAAAAGGTGATTTTCTCTATAATTTGATTTTTTTGCACCCTCAGATTCCAGTTTTTCAAGTAGTTGTATCTCGGCCAAATATTGTCCTATTCTAACAAACCATATATCATTGGAAAGCTTTATTTAGCTTTCAGATAATGTATAAAGCTCAATTAAAAAAATAAATAAATAATTTACACTCATGCCTGGTTTTGTGGTCCAGTGTCACATGAAACTCTTAAAGAAACACTCCTTTTCAGGCACTGCATAATATCATTGTGCCTGCTGCACCCATGGTATGGCAGCAAAGTTCCTTGATTATTACTCCGGAACGAGAGCATAGCTCCTATCCATATCAGCCTAGACAATCACAACTTTTCATTTTCTGTTGGTCTTAGTACACAATGGAACTACAGAAGAGTCAAGTTTTAAATAGGAAAAAAAAATCTAAACTCTTTGGACATTTTTGAGTGAGATGCTAACGGTCTAATCAGATTCAATGATTTATGCTAAGCTATGCTAAAAGTGCTACTGTCAGACTCAGAGATTGACCGAATGGATTTGAAAACAGTAAAACTTATTTGTTTAACTCAAGGGGGCTAGAAATCGAGTCTACGTGAGTTTGGACAGGACTTTAATGGTGCCCATAGTGTTGGCCATCTTTTTTTTTAACAGTCTGATTAAGACTTTTTTTTTTGGTGAAAACATGTAACTGAGCTGTAAATAATGTCATTTTATATGGTTTAATGTTACCATAAACATTGTGCAGGTATTAAAAAGGGTCATAAAAAGCCTTGAATTGTTTTTTTTTTTACATCCTGCAGATACCCTGTAAACTGTGAAATAAAATTCCTTCCTTGATATTTGTGTTTTGAAAATGTTCTTGAAATTTCAACTTCTGTCCAACTATTTGTACTTAAAAAAAGGCTTTTTTTATTTTGCGGTTGTACAGTAAAAACAGACTACAATGCCTGGCAACAATAAGAAAGATCTTTCACCAACCTGTGTGGTAAGGAACTTCCTCTGCTGTTCAGGCGTCTTGACATAGGCAGCTTGAGTGAAGGCATAGCTTTTGAACCGAGGCTTATAGGAGGGAGAAGGGCTGCGGACACGACTCTGGGCCACACTGACTGTGATCTAAGAGAGGTACCGCAGAAAAGAAAGACTGAAATAAGCAAAACAAACGCCACAGAGATGGATGAAAATATTGAGGAGAGTTGAGTGATGGAAAAATGAGCTGGATATGGCAGTGAGAAGGACAATGAGGACATCGGAATGCAGAGAGGCAAAATTAGATCACAAATTATAAAACATAATTCAATGTCAGCTGGCAAAGTGTGTTGACAAGCTAGGGGTGCATTCGACATCCTGAGAACGTCTGAAAACCTTTTTGAAACCAGAGAAGTCTCAGGCTTTCATATTAGATGTATGTGGCGCCAGAGATAATGGGTCCATGCATTACGATTACTGCAAAACTGTGCGTGTCTATGAGTGTGTGTTCCTCTGACCTGCTGGGAGTAACGCTGCTGGGTTTGAAAGAGGAAGTGCTCCTCCTTGGATACTGTAGCTCGTGGGAGGGTCTCCACCTCTTGGATGGCCTCCATGCTCACGCCATGGGGCATCACTTGGAACAGGGAGGTGACGTACATAATGATGGATTTCTTATCTGGATGAGCTGTAGCAACATCTGCGAAGGAGAGAAGATATGCCCATGAGTTAAGCAATGACTTAATTAATCTAACGCCTAGAGAACACATATGTGAGTCTTTCTTTTCTTTTTTTTTTTTTACATTAGATGAATGTAAGAAGAAGAAGGTCTCTGCATTGCTTTGTATTTAAAAGAACAGGATTGATAAGATTTTTTTAATGTTTCGAAATTTACTTGATCAAAAATACAGGTGCATCTCAATAAATTAGAATGTTGTGGAAAAGTTCATTTATTTCAGTAATTCAACTCAAATTGTGAAACTCGTGTATTAAATAAATTCAATGCACACAGACTGAAGTAGTTTAAGTTTTTGGTTCTTTTAATTGTGATGATTTTGGCTCACATTTAACAAAAACCCACCAATTCACCATCTCAACAAATTAGAATACTTCATAAGAACAATAAAAAAAAAAAAAAACATTTTTAGTGAATTGTTAGCCTTCTGGGAAGTATGTTTATCTACTGTATATGTACTCAATACTTAGTAGGGGCTCCTTTTGCTTTAATTACTGCCTCAATTCAGCATGGCATGGAGGTTATCAGTCTGTGGCACTGCTGAGGTGGTATGGAAGCCCAGGTTTCTTTGACAGTGGCCTTCAGCTCGTCTGCATTTTTTGGTCTCTTGTTTCTCATTTTCCTCTTGACAATACCCCATAGATTCTCTATGGGGTTCAGATTTGGTGAGTTTGCTGGCCAGTCAAGCACACCAACACCATGGTCATTTAACCAACTTTTGGTGCTTTTGGCAGTGTGGGCAGGTGCCAAATCCTGCTGGAAAATAAAATCAGCATCTTTAAAAAGCTGGTCAGCAGAAGGAAGCATGAAGTGGTCTAAAATTGCTTGGTTAATGGGTGCAGTGACTTTGGTTTTAAAAAAACACAGGTGGACCAACACCAGCAGTTGACACTGCACCCCAAATCATCACAAACTGTGGAAACTTAACACTGGACTTCAAGCAACTTAGGCTATGAGCTTCTCCACCCTTCGTCCAGACTCTAGGACACTGGTTTCCAAATGAAATACAAAATTTGCTCTCATCTGAAAAGAGGACTTTGGACCACTGGGCAACAGCCCAGTTCTTTTTCTCCTTAGCCCAGGTAAGACACCTCTGATGTTGTCTGTGGTTCAGGAGTGGCTTAACAAGAGGAATACGACAACTGTAGCCAAATTCTTTGACATGTCTGTGTGTGGTGGCTCTTGATGCCTTGAGCCCAGCCTCAGTTCATTCCTTGTGAAGTTCATCCAAATTCTTGAATCGATTTTGCTTGACAAGCCTCTCAAGGCTGAGGTTCTCTTGGTTGGTTGTGCATCTTTTTCTTCCACACTTTTTCCTTCCATTCAACTTTCTGTTAACATGCTTGGATACAGCACTCTGTGAACAGCCAGCTTCTTTGGCAATGAATGTTTGTGGCTTACCCTCCTTGTAAAGGGTGTCAATGATTGTCTTCTGGACAACTGTCAGATCAGCAGTCTTCCCCATGTTTGTGTAGCATAGTGAACCAAACTGAGAGACCATTTTGAAGTCTCAGGAAACCTTTCAGGTGTTTTGAGTTGATTAGCTGATTGGCATGTCACCATATTCTAATTTGATGAGATAGTGAATTGGTGGGTTTTTGTTAAATGTGAGCCAAAATCATCACAATTAAAAGAACCAAAGGCTTAAACTACTTCAGTCTGTGTGCATTGGATTTATTTAATACATGAGTTTCACAATTTGAGTTGAATCACAGAAATAAATGAACTTTTCCACAGCATTCTAATTTATTGAGATGCACCTGTACATTGTGATACTGTGAATTATTCTTACAATTTAAAGGTGACCTATTATGCAAAAATCGCATTTATAAGGTATTTGAACACAGTTGTGTGGCCACAGTGTGTGAAAACAGCCAGCCTATAATGGTAAAAATCCACCCTCTCATTTTTTATAATCCCATGTGTCACATGCTTTAGAAATCACTCTAATATGCTGATTTGGTGATCAAAAAAACATTTCTAATTATTACAAATGTTGAAAACAGTTGTGCTGCCTTTTATCGCTACATAAAAATATTTCTTTACAAAAAAAAAGATCTATCACTTAGTTATAAAAATCAAACATGTTCTCTATGCGCTTATCTGTAAGAAAAAGAAACAGTGCACATACTATATATTAGATCTTTTTCTGTCCATAGAGAACCAGTCATAAATGGTACAAGCTCATCTATGAGTTAAACCCCCATGGCATAAATTATGTGATGAAATTCTGTTTTAGATGTTGATGTAACAAGACGTTTCCTCCCGTCCAAAAAAACGAAACTAAAAAAGCCCTGTCTGTAATACTCAGAAAAACTTCAAAGGCTAATGTGAACGAGAAGAAGAAAAGAGGAGGTCATACCCTCAGGGTCCAACAGTCGGTCGATGCCTAAACTCTTCTCCGCAACGGTAAAGGCATGATCCAGTCTCTCAATGGCATTATCCTGTTGCTCCACCACACTCCAGTTAAACAGCTCCGGCCTGACAATAAAGACAAAGCAGATGATGTAATTAATATAGGATAGTTAATAACTTGAATTATTTTTCCGTGCATATGTTTGAAATAGCTAAAAGCAGATCGAAACATCTGGTTCATTACCCAAATGAACTACATGGAAAAATAGAAAAACAATAAGCCATAATCAGCTTCAAAAATTGCTTTAGGCCAAGCTAGGATTCAACCATGCAATGAATATAAGACATTCATTTTCAATTTCATTAGTTGTTAAAACCAATGATTTCTTTGATTTTCAAAAAAGCTCTCAAAAGTAACAACCCCTACACACCTGTGGCTGTGAATGAGAGCATTGAAGGCAAAACCATCTGCCCAGCTGGTGGAGAAGTTGACCACATTGGTATCTTTGTAGTTTTTAGTGGACTGCCTGACCCAGCTTAACAGAATCTTTTCACTGTTGGTCTGCTGTAGGTCTGCCATGACATCTTTCATCACATCCTTAACCTGTACGGTAAAGGAGAGGATATAAAACATATTTATCAGAACAGTGACGAATATAGCAACATGGTCTCATAAAGCTAATATTTACAGATAGACTTTATGATAACAATTTCATTAACAGGATATGAACAACAAAAACATGTGATAACACACTCACTTTAATGGTACATGTATGTTCAATGATAATATCCTGGTTGGATGTGTACCATGGTAATACAATGAAGCAAATACCAGTTACAACTGAGGTTATATATTACCGTTCAAAAGTTTGGGGTCTGTAAGATTTTTGAAAGAAGCCTCTTATGCTCACCAAGTTAGCATTTTTTTGTTTAGAAATACAACAAAAGAAATACTATTACTATTTAAAATAACAGTTTTCTATTTGAAATATATATTTCAAAATTTTATATAATATTTTACAATTTTGTATTGGTGAAGCCAAATTATCAGCAGCCATTACTCCAGTCTTCAGTGTCACATGATTAGGGTGACCACCCGTCCCGCTTTGCGTTGTACCGCACAGCATTTTCACCCCTTGTCCCGCACGTCACAATCTGAAGAAATGTCCCGCATTTTCATGAGTCTGTTGATTTTTTAAATTATCATATTAAGAAAACATGTATGCATGCTTTTTTTAAGAAAGCTTTTTATTTTAATTTTTTTTGCAGCGTAGTTTCCACGCAAAAGATGTACAGACCTCATGTGATCTAGCACCACCGACAGAAATGGTTGATCGCAGAGGGAAAAACACGATATTCTTTGTCAATCAAAAAAAAATAAAAAATACAAAAAAAAAAAATCGATGCAACTGTCAGATGTTACTTTCTTCTTATTTTAATAGTTCGTTTGAGGCGGTTCTGTGGAGTTATTGTAATGACAAATGTCAAGAGCGCATTATTGTAATGCCAGGGCACAATTCTCTCGCAGGTGGATTCTTTCACTCTCACATAAACCAGACGTGTTTTCTCTCAGTTACATGTGCATGCTCAGAAACAGAAATAAGCGCATATGACAACGGATGTATATCAGTATTTATATAGCATAACAATGGAAAATGTATCTGTCTTGCATGTGTCCCACATTGTCCCGCAAAATCACAAATATGTCCCGCAACAGAACTATTACCAGGTGGTCACCCTACACATGATCCTTCAGATATCCTTCTAATATGTTGAAAGCTGAAGAAACAAAGTTGAAATGCTTTGAGAATAAAGTTGAAATTTAGAGATTAAAGTTGAAACGTTCTGAGAATAATGTCGAATGAAGTTAAAATGTTTTGAGAATAAAGTCGAAATGTTTCGAGAATTTAAATCATAGAAATTAAAGTTATAATATTTTGAGAGTATAGCCTATATTGCGCATGCAAATGGCCCGGATTGGGAACACTGGGGAAAGTTGCATGCCAAGCGGCTGCATCATCTTACTGGAATGAGTCAATTTAAAGGACTCACGAAACAACTTAATACCAAAAATATGATATTTATTAACAGACTGAGCAGGAACAACTTTTATCTTAACATCAGCTCAGACCATAGCTCTCTTATTTCACCCTTTTTATTACTACAAATATATGTGGATTATTAGCAGAAATTATACCATGTGTCAAACTCATGGGAACAGTATGCTTGAAATAATAATAATTCATGTCTTCGATAGCATTCGTTATTTGTAGTGCGTCTCAGCTTTTTTTTTATCAGTTTTATAGCGAAATACAAACAATGTGTCTTACAACGTTTTTCAAGCTCTTTAATGTGGCGTGACAGATCGCTGCATTCATGTGAATCAATTCATTAAATGATACCGTTTTCTTTTCTGCCACCTACTCTACAAAAACGTCTGTGCCGTCCAACATTTTATGTATTTACATAAAAACAACAATAAAATGTTCTAAAGGTTGAAGTGAAGACTCCAACTCGTTAACATAAGTTATATTGTTGTTTTTTCTGAGGTATGAAACATTAATTGACTACTTACAATCTCACAATTTTTATTCACCGTATAACAGAGTGAATGTTTGGACATAACATTTAACGTCTTTCATTCATTATTTGTAGCATGACTGAGATGTAACTAAGTTACATCATTATGAAAGTAACTAATTACCAGGGAAAGTAACTACTGTTACTTCAAAAAAAGTTTAAATATGTCAAATAACTTGGATGTCCCCAATATTAAATAATGGTAAATGAACAAAACATTATACACTACTCTACACTATTTTAATGTTGCTGTGGGACAATGTGAGATACACCTTCCAGGGGCTAAATATCATGTTACTGGGGTCGCTTCAACCTGTGAACATGAAATACATCCCACGACAAAACTGGTATCTCTGCGAATACCTGCCTCACAGACATAAGAAATATATGTATAGAACGCTTGAAATGTCTATTTAAATGGAGTAAAACACGTCGAAAACAAATATTCTCTGTTAAAGCAATCTGTATGTTTTCAACGCGAGCTTCAGTTTCTCTAATGTAGCATCTCTAATGTAATCACGCCCACGAACATCCACATAAGAAGAAACAAACGTGAACATTCATCAAGTTTATCTCGGCTACTTTTCGCATCTGGAAGAAGACATGCTGAGAGGATTAAGACAGAATTTACCTCAGAAGACGAATGCAACACGAAAATGGTAGTAACGCATTTTATTGTCAGTAACAGTAGCGGCGTTGTAATGGGGGAAACAATAATTTGTTTGATTACTTGTTACTGAAAAAAGTAATTCTGATAGTTACGCCGTTTATTTATAATGCCATTATTGCCATCACTGCTCATTACTGTAACCGGAAAGATGATTGACTCACATGCTGCCTAAACTGAAACTAAAATAGCGATTCATTACCCCACATTAAAAAACGTAAAAATCACATTATTGTAAGAGATGTTGTTTGTATTTAGGTATAAATCTGACAGATTCTGGAATATCTCCCACTGCTCCCAATCCGGGCCATTGGCATGTGCAATAGACTAGAATATGCACTCAAAATATTATAACTTTAATCTCGTAATTGCTTTATTCTCAAAACATTTTGACTTTATTCTCATAATATTTCAACTTTATTCTCGTAAAATTTTATTCTCATAGTATTTCGACTTTATCCTCATATTATTTCAGCTTTATTCTCGAAATATTACAACTTTAATCTCGTAAATTTAGGATTTTTTTTAAAACGCTGTAAAAACAGATTTAAAGACTAACTTTTTTTTTCAAGCTCAAAAGAACAGCATTTATATAAATTAGAAATATTTGCAACATTATAAATGGCTTAACTGCTACTTTAGATCAATGTAATGCATTTTTTGCTGAATAAAAAAAAATAAATATTTTAAATAAATAAAAAAACTGTATTAAAGACTTCAGATATCTACAATTATAACACCATGGCAAACTTTGAAATATCTAGGAGTATAATGTAAATTCAGTGGTACATGAATATGATAACAACTAATCAGTCATACTTTTTCAGTTAATCTCAATGCTGAAATGTTACTAATAAACTGCCTTATTCCATTCCCAAGCACCAACATAAGCTGAAAGAAGACGACATCAGTAGCTCTGAACATAAACCACAGTAGGGCCGCCTTATCAGATGAACAGAAAAAACACAGAGGAAACGAGTTCCTGTACAGATAAGCACATGACAGTCCACTGCAAATGTGCTACATATAAAACCTTTGATAGAACAACATAATGGATGATAAAGGTCCTTTAGTGCGCTACTGCCCTTGAAGGCAAACCAGAAAGATTGGGGGGCTGATTTCACTGTATTGAACTCTCATACCTGCCAGTGGAGAATGATGCTCCAGATGAGCCCCAGGGTCAGTTTATGATTCCCATCTACAATGTCAGATCCTCCAATGTTCACCAGCTCAACCTAGAAATGGAGCGGATGGGAACGTAATGCGACCAGGAATATGTATTAAGACAGAGTCAGTTTTGATTTTCATGTTAACTTTAAACAAGATTCAGCCACATCAGTTTTAGATATCAACAGTTTTCCAGGAAAATTACATCTTCAACCAGACGTTATAATTTGCGATCCTATTTGGCTTTTATGTGGTTCTTCAAACACATATTCAAGCTGTCTAGTTGTTTCACTACATTTTATCAAGCAGAAAAGCTTTTGTGTCTGTGAAATGGATAAGTACCATTACCTTATCAAACTGTACATTTTCCTCCTGCATAATTTTGTCTTGCATTTTTTTTTTAAAAGCTCAACCGAAACATTGAAATTCCAAAAGCTATGAACAATAAAACAGCCAGCTGAACCAATTAACTCACATTGTTCTTCTGAAGGATCTGCAGGGCCCTGTTAACATTGTTGAGGGAGTGCACTCGAGTGAAACCACGTTCTTTAACCTGCAAATGAGGAATACACTGTATCAGAACTGAACTGTGAGCATCCATTGCAAATGAATTCAACCATTTATGTGCTCATCCTTGTCCAAACGCTTTGAAACCAGGAGTATTTTTTCCTTGACAAAAATAGAACAATAGAAAGCTTCTCAGAATATCACCCCTCAGAGCCAATTAAAGTGATAGTTCACCCAAAAAGGAAAACTGTGTCATCGTTTACTCCTCCTAATGAAGGGGTGGCCGTTATGACCAAACTCTCACTTTTATGGTAACACGTACACCACTAGTATAAAGTTTTTGGAGAGTAAGATTTTTAATGTTTTTAAAGAAGTCTCTTTGGAGTTTTGTGTCTGTAACTACTGCACTAGTGATGATAATATAGATTATTGAAAAATGTTTGTCTTGCCTTTTTGATACAAAGGGCCAGAATGAGAATCTACCTATAATCTCTCCTATAATACATAAGTAAGCTCATCAAAGTCCATGGGGTCTCGAAGACTGAATTACCTCAGAGAACTGTACTGAGAAAATATTATATTTGATGCACAGGTCTAATGCTTTTTATAAGCTTCTGAAACTAATTTGATTGTTTAACAGATAGTCAAATCATTCAGAAATCATTCAAATATGCTGATTTGGTGTTCAAGTAACATTTTATTATTATTAATATTAATTTAAAACAGTTATTTTTTAAAATATTTTTATTTAGCAAGGATGCTTTAAATTGATCAAAAATTATGATAAAGACATTTATAAATGTTACAAAAGATTTTTATTTAAAATAAATGCTGTTCTTCTGAACTTTCTATTCATCAAAGAAACCTGAAAAAAATCTCAGCTGTTGAAAACCAAATCAGAATATTGCAATGACTTCTGAAAGATTATGTGACTGGAGTAAGGATGCTAAAAATTCAGGTTGAAACCACAGGAATAAATTACATTTTAAAATATATTCAAATAGAAAACAGCTATTTTAAATAGTACACAATAGTACTGCTTTTGCTGTACTTTGGAACAAATAAATGCAGGCTTGGTGAGCAGAAGAGACTTCTTTACAAACATTAAAAAATCTTACTGTCAATTTTTTTGACTGGTACATGTACATAAATTGGCTGCTAATTTAAACCTTAATTTAAACTTTCATTCAATAATAACTTAATGGTCTTTTAAGATAAATAATAAAATAATAATATATATTATATTATATAATATTTTGGTCTGTTTCTTTCTCAGGAGATTTGAAATTTTTTGCATGGGATGCGATCCTTATTATGTAATTGTAGTGAAAAGAGCGACTATTTTTTTTCTTGTATTCATGAGTAAATAAAGACAAAAAGTGTCCTTTTGGGAGTGAACTATTCCTTCAAGAGCTTATTTTGTAACATGCATGCTTCAGATTTAGAAATGGACCCACTATTTCATGGCCAACCAGACCCTCCAGGAGTTCAAGAAGACGTCGGCCATCACACAGATCACTGAAGAGGTCATCGAGAGGAGGTCTTCTTGTCTGGAGAATAAACAGAACTTGTAGAACCTAAAGGTTGCGGGTCTTTATTTAGGCCTTCATACAGCATTGAACAGTCTATGTACCCAGTATTGAAAAGTGGAGTATTTGAGGGTGTACATTATCAAAAAACAAATGAGAATGACAAGATGAGACCTTTAGTTTTGTAACTTCTTTGAGAAGGAAAAAAATGACATTCTCTTAGATTTTTTTGCCTTGAAGCAAACACTTCTCTCTCAGTTTGAAGGACAAAGAACTGATGTCCTTCCTGTGTTAACATACTGTAAAAGGATGCTAACAGAGTCACAAAGAGAATGCAAAAACCTCTGGAAGCGTGGCACGTCGACAAATCTAAAGCAAACATTTAAGCATTCACACTCGCTTCCTGACACAGATGAAGGTTAGTGACAAGACTTTGTGCGAATCTTAACTTTTAACCTTGAGATCAAGACTATGTGCAAGTGTGAATCTTAACTTTTAACCTTGATATCAAGCCTGTCTACCTTGCATCTTCTCATTCGCCCACCATGTTGTAGGTGGATGAATAACAACATTTCAGTTTGTAAACTTATAACAGGCTGCAACAACAGAAATCCATAAAAACTTTACTGAAAAATCGCAATTTAAAGATGGTCTACATTTGTTAATCATGCATGATTAAGCATTTTAATCTGCTATTAAAAGAACAGTTTATTCAAAAATAAAAATTCTGTGGGTGAGTAAACAATGACAGACTTTTTTTTTTAGGTGATCTTTTCCTCTAAAGGTGATTCATTGTTACCTCAACACTTGATTAAAAAAAAAATACTGCAGTGCACATTACCTTAGCAAACTGTGAGTTTATCCATTTCGTGAAGGTTTTCTTTTGAACATCTTCTCTTTCATCTAAAAATGAGAGAGAACACTGTCAATAAGTCCAGTTATGGCTGAACTATTAAAAATTCATTTTAAACAAAGAAACCTAAGTTCAAAAAAATCATAGTCATTTAATACCTCAAGAAACGTAAAGCTTTACAACATAAACAGCATATATTTTCAAAGAAAGTCTAAGCGATTAAAGTAGCCACTGGCGAATAAAAATAAAGTCCACTGTGATCAATAGGACGCATTCACTCTGTGGCATTTGATTTGAGGAAGGTTAAATACAAAGAGACTATGAGCAAAAAGCCCCTGAAAGACCCGAGAATGGTTTGAGGGTATATACAGATCAATGGTCAGCTGGCATTCAAAAGAAGATTACTTCTGAGAGACCGAGGGTGTAGATCAGGCAAGCTTTACAAACACAATAACTGAGTGGGGTGAAAAATTGATCAGAAAAGCCGAAGAACCTGCTTAGAAATTCCTCTATTATTCCCATTCGTTTCTAAAACATTTAGCAGCGATACTAAATTGCAAACAAGCAATTCTAAGATCAAGAAAACAAAAACATTTGTTTGTAAAAGTCCTCTTTGTGGTGTTGCCTCACTTAGAGCCGCCAATAAAGACTACTGTTCATAAAATGCCAGAAAGTCACTCCTGCATTCGCAAAGAGAGTGAAAGCAATGTCGGGTGTTGGCAACATTAAAAATCAATCAGTACAAAGAACATTTTGCTTTCATATCACATTAAAAGCTTGTGTTGTTCCCCGCTCTAATATTCTCCAATTGCTTTGATTCAGATCTTACACGCTACCCTCTCGGCTTGCTTGAGTTTGAGATTGATTACAAAGCGTAATTCTTATCTAGGGGCCCTGATGATATTAAAGCGAGAGTTCACGCCTATAATGAAAACTCTGTCATCTTTTCTCATTTAAACGAGTTATCTAGCAAAAGCAGTCTTCTATGTTCACTGGAAAAGAGCAGCTTGGACGTTCTACTAAATATCTCCTTCTACGCTCCTTGCAAGAAAACAAGCCATGCGGATTTGGCAGCTACAGAATAAGTATTGTTTTGATATTTCCTTGTGCACAAAAAGCACTGGGTGGTGAATCACAAGCTTTCTAGAGTCAGCGTGGACGACAGCATTTTCATGCATAATTGATTTTAAGCTTCCAGTTGTTTTTGCCACCATCACAATAATCATCATGAAATGGGTAGTTTCAGTTCATTGTTCCCATTGGTCAGCCTACACTTCAGCTGACTGCATAATCACAGTAGCATGGCTCAGATTTGTTTCAAGCCTGACTGCACCATGTCATGCTTATAATCGCAATAACACACACACTCACATGGTTTTGCTGTAGTAATATGACAGAAGAGTAAACAGCAATGTTAAAGAACAAGCAATGAAGATTAAATCAGTTCCAAAGAACTACAAATAGATTTTTAAATAGACTATAAATATAATACAAATCAAAAAAATTATGCTGATTATCAATATTTTCTTTTTACTAATTTTCTGAAATACAATATTGCTGTTTTTATCAAAACATTCTGTAATCAGCTGAGGTCAAAGTTTACATTCCCCTTTCAGAATCTGCAAAATGATAATTATTTGCCCAAAATAAGAGGGATCATACAAAATGCATGTTGAATTTGAAAATGAAATTCTAGAATTCTAGCTGAATTTATAAAAATGACCCCATTCAAGAGTTTACATACACTTGGTTCTTAATACTGTGGTGTTGTTTTTTTTGTTTAGCGATAGTTGGTGAAATAATTAACATTTTGCAGATTCTGCAAGGGGGATGTAAACTTTTAACCTCGAATGTACTTCAAATAACATTTTTCTTTTCATTTTACACCCAAAATCACAATAAAATGGTAACTTTGACTTTTTATCTCACAATTCAGACTTTTTTTCCTCAGAATTCTCAGAATTGCGAGATATAAACTGAGAATTAATTTTTTTCCCCCAAGTTTGAATGCCTACATCTTGCAATCCTATTTTTTTAGGCAGTGGCTATTTGCAAATGAAAATAGCATATTTTCTTAGAGAAAGATGCTATTTACACAGAGAAAACAGCAGTATTTTTTTTATTTCGATTTATACAACATTGATGTATGGTTTGTTAGAACAATATTTGGCCAAGATACAACTACTTGAAAATGTTAGGGTTAGGTTAGGGTTATGGTCCCTACCATAAGGTTATGGTAGGAAATTTACAGAATATCTTAATGGAACATGATATTTTGTGGTCCAGGGTGTAAATAGCAATACATTCTATTTACACTATGCAAAAATAGCAGTATTTTCTTCGCAAATATATTACACTCTTAAAAATAAAGGTGCTTTAAATAGTTTTTCACAGCAATGCCACAGAAGAACCCTTTTTTGGCTCCACTTAAAAATAAAGGTGCTTTAAATAGTTCTTCACAGCAATGCCATAGAAGAACCCTTTTTGGCTCCACTTAGAACCATTCAGTCAAAGGTTGTTTAAAGAACCATCTCTTTCTAACCTTTTTATAATCTGAAGAACCTTCTTCCCTCACAAAGAACCTTTTGTGAAGAAAGGTTCTTCAGATGGTAAAGGTTCTTTATGGAACCATTTAGACAAAAAGATTCTTCTATGGCATTGTAAAGCACCTTTATTTTTAAGAGTGTTGTTAGATGCTATTTATACTACTAGTATTGTAGTACATTATTACACGGCTCTGTGGAATACTCGATTCTGTTTATTATTCTGGTTATTCCCAGCTAACAACCGGTAAAAAATAATAACACAGGATCATCCAGATAACTGCCTGAAGTTTGCTTGCTGGGAACTTTTTTTTTTTCCATGGAAATTTTTGCATTTTGGTTGGCTAATAAATAATAAAACTCAATATTATTAGTACAATTAATGATATCATCCTGGTGTAGACTTGCTTTCTAGGTTATAGAAACGCAGCTGCTGCCATTTTGCAACGACTGTTTTGTACACTGTAATGGATTATAAGATAAATAAAAAAAGATTTTGAAACATTTTCATCTTAAATCATTAACTTTTATTGCTATAATTATTTATGTGGTGAAATGTTGTGTAATAAATTGTATTCCTTAAATTGAACTGGCCGCTAACTAGAAATTGCTTCCTTCACAGAAGCTTTGCGATCAAATATTTCAACTCAGATCAATGCTTTATGTCTAATTGTTTACTTTTGTGGCAAGCAGCTTTGTGATAAGTAGGATAATGTACATCCAGCCGGAATAAAGCCCTTTAGTCTTATACAATTGCCCATTCTTCGCATCGGGCTGCTGATAAGACTGTCGCACTATATTCTGCGACAACAACCGGCTAGATGTGCATTATCCCTTGCTTATAAAACAGCATGCAATAATAACAAACTGAGTGTAAATGATCTTTTTTATTAAAATTATTAAATAGATGCCACCTTACCTAACCCTAACCGATAAACACCCATTAGGCACTTGATTTTGGTTTATTTCCTTAATTTCCTTAAAAGAGAAATCCCTTTCCGATCTGAAATGTGATGTGAAATGGGACAACGAGTTTGGCAAAAGGCGGATACGAACTCAGGTTGATCATGTCAAAAAGTCACAACTACGCACTTTACCACTTTTATGCCACTAGAGCTGTTATTCAGTTTCCGGCTTTTGTACTGTTAACTAGCCGAGCCACACACTGGCGGGCAGAGTTTGAGTAAATAGCTTCTGCCAACAAGGCGGGTAATTGGCAATGTTTCCACCACAGAATAAAAATGTCTTCCCAATTGCAAGTTTTTATCTCACATATTACATCTCACAATTCTCAGAATTATGAGAAAAAGTCCAAATTGGGAGATAAAACATAAAAATTACCTTTTTTTATCCTCTGGCAGAAACAAGCTTCCATAGTTTTCAGCTATCCCATGCAAATCACATTTTCGACTCTTGAAAGCAATGCCATTAATCAAGTCTAAGGCTCATTTGAGTTCTTTACTGTAGAGAATGACTTGTAAAGGCATCTCAACACCACAAAAAGCACCAATTATGAACTACTCTTATCACAGATCAATAATTTCTGGAGCAAATCAGATATCCCTTAATGTTCCATAATGCCAAAAGTCATTCCTTTACTTGATTACCACAATCCGCTTCAATTAGACTGTCAACCCCCTTGACAAAATGTGCAGAATACAGCAGCCCCGCACAAAGGAAAAGCTGATTACTCTAAGTCTTTTGCTGCAGAGGGAACCTTCACATTATCTTACAGTATTACTGATATTGATCTACAAAGCACTAAATTAGCTGCTTTTAAAAGCTCAGGATTTGACAGGGAAATTATATTTCTGCCTTCTTCAGGTTTGGAAACACAACAGGGTAGACGACATCCCGCAGTGTCCCTTCACAAACGAAACATCGAATGCCTAAACTTTAAGACATAATTCATTACCACACTAATATGCTGTAATATATATAATATAGAAAAACAAAGTTGCTCGGGTGGCTCATTTGCTATTAAACAAAAACTAATCTGCAGTAAAAAGTGAAAACACCCCAAAATTAAAATTCTGTCACCAACTTTCTTTTTAACACTAAAGCAAAACTTCAGCCGAACGCCAGAGCTGCTTTCTTCCATACATTGAAAGTGAATGGTGATCAGGTGCTGTCACGCACCAAGAATAAGCACCATAAAAGTAGTCCATATGACATGCGTGCTATATTTCAAGTCTTCTGAAGCCATACAATAATTTTGTGTGAGAAACAGATGTGGCCACCATTTACTTTCATTATATGGAAGAGAGCAGAAGGACGTTTTGCTATAAATAACACTTTTTGTGTTCCAGGGAAGAAAGAAATGGGTTTCAAAAGACTTGAGGACGAGTAAATGATGACAGAATTTTTAAGTTCACTTAGATGGCACCAAATTAAACGCACTGTAGGTTACCTGACATAACATCTTTCACAGAGCGCTCTCAAAGCATTACAGATTCATGCAAAAGAGTGTGAACAAAGATCTGTCAACAAAGCTGAAGGTCGATGTTTTGCAAAAGCGGAGGTGTTTAACTCCTTACGTGACATCTTCCTGTCACAATATGCTATTGTAATCAACAGCCCATAATAGTTGCTTTTGTCCGCTTGTGACAATGAAACACCCTGATAATAATCTTCTGAAATGAATTTAGCCTTGGCTTGGCAGGTGATAATAGCAAGCGTGTTTAAATAACTATAACCCAAATGGGTTAAGCAATATTCAAAACAAAAGTTAATAAAACTGATACATTTGAAAATGCAATCTGACAAATGTATAAATCTGCACGAATTTAATATTGCAAATTTGCATGGGAGACAGAACTGGAGACAAATGTAACCAGGATCTGGCAATTTTAAAGGAATATTTTTTTAACACAAATATGAGATTATATAAATAGATAGATTCACATGCAATCAATATTTTCTTTTCTAATTTTATTTCTTTTGATACTGCTGTGCCTGGTCAGAATTTAATGGGGACCTGTGCCAAAAATGTCACCAAAATTAATACAAAAATAATAAAAACAATTCAAGACATTGCCAAAAAAAGTACTTCTATGACATAATTTTTTTATAATATAACATAAAATTAAACAATATCTCAAGACCAAGAGAGCCGTTTTCAAGTTACACTGATTTAGTAAAAACGTTCAACAAACAAGACGTTAATATTAAGTGATAACCTAGACGATACCTAAAATCAAAATCTCTTAATTGAACGTTTCACCTCGAGTATGATTAATGAATGATTTTTTTTATTTTATTTTATTATTATCCTATATTTTTTGCCTCATATTTATAGATGTGAATCTGACTCATGATCACTGTTGCATGTGATCTTTTCATATTGATGTTATTTACTCTAGATTCTTACTGGCCATTCACAAAGGAAATGTCTTTGCACATAAAATGCGAGATGCAATGCTCAGGAATGAATTAAAAAAGTGCTACGCAGAATTCTTACTACACAAATACGAAAATAGTTCTAAACAAATCCAGAACTGAACTGTTCCATTTTGTTCCAATATGCAACAATGATTAGTTACTGAATGAATCAGTTGCTTTGAACGAATAGTCGTAAGTCTTTTTTCACTCACACATTAAGTGATTTGCCGCCACCTAGACCATTGGTGATTTAAGTTTGATATTCCTATTCATTGTATTTTTCTATCATATTCCAAATTTATTTTTAAAAAATTAATCTCAACAATATTTATGCAGTTGTAATTGTACCAATTCAGATGCAGCTTCTGTGCAACCTCTTCAGTGCAAAGATGTATTTTGTTGGATTTCACTGGCAACAGCTCATCATATAAATATATTTTATTATAATTAGGGATGCACCGAAATGAAAATTCTTGGCTGAAGCCGAAAACCGAACAAAATGAAACACTTTTTTTCACCATTGCATAAAATTAAAAAGCCAAAATGTGTTTTTTACAGTTTTGTCTTGCTTTTCAAAGAAAAAAAAAAAATCAATTACAAAACAACTTATTTACTTAACACTGAACATTTTTAACATTCTAGTAGACATTATAGCCTACTAACACAGCACAATTTAACTTAAAATAAATAAGTATTAATAGAGCTGTTGTAATTATTATCATTATTTTTGTCTTACTTTTTTATTTATTTTTTTTTACAGAACAACAGTAAAATTACATTTATGAGTGTTGACTTTTATTTTGGCGAAAACCTGCATAAGACGTTGGTACTTATTTTTGTTTACAGGAGCAGATTTATGAAAAACACAGCCCAATATATAATATGGGGGCAATCAATGCTATAGCCTTTGAACAGGTTGTGTGCTGCATTTATCTAACCAATGACACTGACAACGCAAATATGCATTTAAGAATGGTAAACCGGGGTTTAGGAATGTACAATGTGAACGTCAGTCTACGAAAACCCAGGGTTAAAGGATCCTATGTGCTTCAAGATGTTCATGTCTTTCTTTCTTCAGTCAAAAAGAAATTAAGGTTTTTGAGGAAAACATTCCAGGATTTTTCTCCATATAGGTCCAAATTGCAATTTCAAAGGGCTCTACACCATCCCAGCCGAGAATAGAAGCGTCTTATCTAGTGAAACAATCTGTCATTTTCTAAAAAAATAATAATAATAATAATAATTGATATTCTTTTTAACCACAAATGCTCGTCTTGCACTAGTTTGACCTCACGCATTACATAGTCACGCATGCGTAACACAGGCTGAATTACCGACCCAGTGTTTACAAAGCAAAAAAAGTCAAACAATGATGTCAAATGGTTTTGAAGATGGAGATACCCTACATTTTTGAACTGGAGTACACAGACAAAAAACTAACCGTGGTGACTTTTCCAAAGTGATTATGCAAAGCGTGAAAACGCACAGAGCTAATGCAAGATGAGCATTTGTGGTTAAAAAGGTATTTAAATTCTTATCCTATCTATCGTTTCGCTAGATAAGACCCTTATTCCTCGGCTGGGATTGTGTAGTGCTCCTTAAAGCTGCATTAAAATTGCAGTTTGGACCTTCAACCCATTGGCCATCATTGAAGTCCACTATATGGAGAAAAATCTTGGAATGTTTTCCTCAAAAAAATTAATTTCCTTACGAACAAAGAAAGAAAGACATAAACATCTTGGATCATGGGGGGGGGACCAAAATCAAGAAATGCTTATTCTGGAAGTGAACTAATCTTTTAATTGCAAATCCCAGGTAAAGTATGAGCAGTGTGAAACATGAAGCAGGGTCCAGAATGACCAGCCCGATGTATTTTACGGATTCCCAATTTGTATGAATTTGTACGAATGCCCTTCACCTAACCTGACTGGGGACCCCCTGATCTGCACATTTTGCATGTCTCCCTTATTTAACACACCTGATTGAGATCATCAGCTTGTTAGCGGAGAGAGCCACGAACTGAACTAACGAGCTGATGATCTCTATCAGGTGTGTTAAATAAGGGAGACATGCAAAATGTGCAGAGGAGGGGGTCCCACTGGAATTGGGAACCACTGGTCTAGGCAAACCGTACAAAATCGTGAGATGGCGTTGCAGCGACCCTTTCAAGATGGAAAAACCCTAAACAGTTACAACAGGACCATACAAATGCATAAATGTATATTTTTATTATTATTAGCAGTTTTAGCATATGTAGATTTTAATTTATCTATAAAAATAGCATCACATGATGTGTATATGGGAATGATTGGAAAGCTGGAACTAGAAGGCATAATAAAGTAAAAAATAAATAAATAAATAAACCTATAGAGCCCAGTCTGGCAGACAGAATAATGTGTGCAGACAGACAGGAGAATGAAAGCATTGCTTGCCATTGATCGGAGGCGTGACTCCAGGCAGGTGGCAGCTGCTGCTGGATTATATCCGCCCTTGTGCAAATAGGATGATGGGGTGACGGGCTTGAGCCGAAGCTAACGGGCAAATACAAAGACGCTGGACGCACACACCTGCTTTTAGCCGCCTAATCTCAGCACACACATCCGAGGCAGGACTGTATTCACAGATTACAGCCATATGTTTTCCAGCATAACCACCCAGGTTCAAATTTTCCTCTCAGTTTCGATGAGACTGGAAACACTCAGCGTGTCTATATGACAACAGCGCATGTGATTGAACTGCGTGTAGTTTAAACAGCAGCGACTACCACCAAACTTTCTCTCGCATTCGTCTATAAAATCACGACTGATTACAAAGTGCGCACATTTAGCCATCCACCAGTAACGCGTGCAAGAAACAACAACGAAACACACCCGCACACGCTTAATTAACAATAAAACAACATTTTCCCTGCGCGAGTACAGATCCCGTTATAGATTAGACGCACCCGGCTGGAGGATCTATTGTTAAATCTTACGTGACACGCCGTAATAAAAGCCGTCAATAGCCGAACAATCACCTCACACTGGAAGAGTATTTCAGCGTGATGATTCAGTCTTACCTAAATGAGGATTTTTACACCGTAACAAACGCAACTATCTCCTCCGTAATGGCTTTTGGAGTCGCAGGCAGCCGCGTTTGTGGTGTGTGTGTCCGTTACCTGTGTATATAAACACAGCGAGCGCAGTTTGATTATCCGGTTTCCTTGCTGTTAAACAGACTCGTCCATGCCTAAAGCCGAAGATGATTTGGTGAAGGAACTGTGGGTGGACACTTTGCCGCTTTATTTTCTCGTACTCCCTCACTTGGGTGCAGTTATAGCTCTGCTGTGATCCGCTGATACCGGCAGGTGTAACGGTGTTCTGGCATGCGGGCTGATTGACTACAGCTCTATCTAACGGGGAACGATAGTAGCCACCGGAGAGGGATCAATATGGCATGGATACAACTTTATTTAACTTGTTTATGCTGGAATATAGGCTAATTACTTACATGAGCAGGGTGCCAATTATACAAAAAAAAACGTTTCAGTTTGACTTCCTTACATTTCAGTGAACAGGAAAGTTGAATTACAAGTTAGTCAGGACGCATGTTCGGTAAATCGACACTCATGAACAGAAATCGCGGTAACCGCAGCAACAGAATAGCGTTCGCTCGAACAAACTATTATTATTTATATATTTTTTTCTTTTAAGAATTACAAATATGTGACCCTGGACCACAAAACCAGTCTTAAGTTGGCCAGCACAGGTATATTTATAGCAACAGATAACAATACATTGTATGGGTCAAAATTATCGATTTTGCTTTTATGCCAAAAATCATTAGGATATGAAGTAAAGATCATGTTCCATGAAGATATTTTGTAAATTTCCTACCATAAATATATCAAAACGTAATTTTTGATTTGTAATATGCATTGCTAACGAACTATTTGTTAGAATTGTGCTATCCTAACAAATGATACATCAATGTATCGTTTATTTATTCAGCTTTGAGATGATGTATAAATATCAGTTTTAAAAAAATCACCCTTAAGCCTGGTTTTGTGGTCCAGGGTCACATTTCACAAAACGCTGGGTGTTTTTAAAGAAAGATAGTTAAAGGTTAGCTTAGTAGGTCGCCAACATAATTTGTTTGCTGAAGACGAACCTCAACTGATAGCGCGCTCAAATTTTCTTTTTAAAATCCATGAAAAAGAAGCGTGAAAGTCATTGTACCAAATTACCACACTGAATAATTCATAATTAGTATGAAATTATTTTCTGGAGCTTCTAATTACAAGTTGGACTTTTGGAAAATAAACCACACTGTTAAGGGACACACCGTTTATTGGTGTCCGCTCTCATCTCCTGTAATATGCCTGAGGTCCATTAAAAATGGATGAATTCAATACATTGGGCCATTTCATGTTGACTCTGAGTGTTTTGTGCAGCTGGTGGCACATCTCACATAAAATCATGAGACCCAGAACATCACCATGCCATCTGTACATCTGCCAGAGAAATCCTAAATAAATAACAGTCTGTGCTTGTAATCCATTCTTGTGGGATTTAAAAAAAACTGAAATGATCCCACTGCTCAATGCAGAGCATTGCAATTATTTTTTATGTCTCTTGGAAGGGCATTGTGTACATTATTGTGAAAAATCCTGCAGAACATAATCACATTTGCTCAAGAAAATATCTATATTATTATCTCATCAGTAGGTTCTTTCTCCTAATTGAAAAAGTTATTGCTCAGTCCAATTTTCACTTGCTATTGAGGTAAACAGAAGCAGATTCACTTCTAAAAACTTGAATCAAAGGAGGACAATGATAACATTCAAAATAGAGTTTTCATCATACGTTCATTCAATAATGAAAAGACCTCAGTTAAACATTTATTCACACATCAAAAAATGTCTGCTATGCTTCTCATGTAGAGACTCTGTGCAGTATATTTACATTTAAAGTACTAGTTGTTATTTGAATTTTTAAAATGCCAACCAGGGGTGGAGATCTCATTTCAATATCATTTTTCTTCACCCCTGATGCCAAACCCTGCTTTTTTTGATAAATAACTAAAGTAAAGAGTGAACGGCAAATGTCACAAAAGCCTCCAGGGCTTTAAAACACACCCTGATAGAGCAGAGTAAACACCTGAAGTTCCAAAAAGTATTTTAGTTCATAACTTCAGCATTTATATCCGTTCACTCCACATTGTAATATGAGATGACACTGGAGATACCCTTGGGGATTCCTCAGAATGCCACCCATGGTGGCAGACAAATGTATAGAGAGTAATATAACTTAAAACAATTATACTTGTTTGCTATATATAGTCCTTATGTCGATCAAAATTGAAAAAAAAGAAGTCATATTTATTTATAGATTTAATTGCAAAAGATTTTCAGTTCCTCAGTGATCCCAAACACTTTTGAGGCGTTTAGAATTTAGACATTTCTTGAGAATGCAATACCTGAGGCATCTTTTTACAGTGTATGCTTCTCTGGTTATGTAATAAAGAAAAAATGATCAGAGGTCT
This sequence comes from Cirrhinus molitorella, assembly GCA_033026305.1. Taxonomy (NCBI): domain Eukaryota; kingdom Metazoa; phylum Chordata; class Actinopteri; order Cypriniformes; family Cyprinidae; genus Cirrhinus; species Cirrhinus molitorella. The sequence continues at coordinate 9,824,820 of CM065120.1, forward strand.
CCAGTGACTGAATTTGCTGAGAGAGATGTTCAAGAGATCTGAACCATGTTTTCAGCAGAACTTGCTCAATACTGCCTTACAGTGGCTGCTCATACAGAATTATATCTTCTACACCACAGTATATTTATTTATATATATATATATATTCCCATTAAAGCCAAAAATAGAAACAGCAGTACTATTGACTGTCCCTGGGAAAGGCCCAAACAGAAGAGGCAAACAAACAAACAAACAAACCCTGCCCTCTCTCTACAAGATTTGAAGAAATCTTCTCGGTAATATTTAGTTATTTAAAAGGTTTAAATATCAACATTTTGACAGGTGGCATAAGACATTTTATATTCTTTGGTGAAATGTACTCTCTGGAGTATGTGAAGCAGAAAGCGTAGTTATTTTGAGAATTTCTTAAATCTTCTGAGTCTGAAGATTCTAATGGCAGATGTCAACATGTCAGTCACTCCTGCAGGCCTCATGCAGTGGTATTTACCACAAAACAGAATGGATACTACGAGCATATAGAGTTGCAACCTTAAATTGTCCCAGGAGTCAAACTGTCTCGTCCAACTGTTAAAATGCCACTGAATACCAGGAGCCTCAGAAGGGTTCAGTAACGCATTTAAAATAAGATATTTCCATAAACAAAATAAATAAACAAGTGCTCCAATCAGGACCAAAAAGGACTTTACAGCCAGAAGTACTTCAAGTTTCACAAAGAACCCGCTCCCTCAAAGGTAATTTACACCTGAAAAAAATTCAGGTAATTATCAAAAGACAAACAAGCAATAAATAAGGCAGTAATATTATTTCATCAAAAAGAATACATAAAAAAATAACAAATACATAAAAATAATAAATAAACAAAAAAGGAATACAAACATAAAAATATATTTGTCTTTCAAGCTTATTCCTGCCAGAGATTATATATTATATTTATACTAATATTTCTCCCTAAATTTTCCCTTGTTACAATGAAAGACTGAATGAATAAATAAATAAATTTTAGATAAAGTATTAACATTATTTCATCAAAAGAATAAATTAACAAAAAAAAAATATTTACAGTACAGACATAAAATATACATGTGTCATTTTCCATCCAGAAATTATTTATTCCCAAATTTCCCCTTATTGCATGAATGAATAAATAAATAAAACAAATACAATTGAGATATATAAAGCATTGACATTATTCCATCAAAAAAAAAATATATATATATAAAGAATCTAAATAATAAACAAACAAAAACATAAATAAATACTTGTAAACATAAAACATATTTGTGTTACAATCATATTCCTACCACAGATTATATTATATTAAATAATAATTCTCTAATATACAAATAAATAAACAAACAAATAAATAAATGTATTTTAGATATATAATGCATTGACACGATTTCATCAAAATAATATAAAAATAATAAATAATAATACATTTAATAAATAATATTTATTAAAATAAAAAACAAACCAACAGAAATAAATACTTAACAAAAGTAAAAAAAAAAAAAAAATAAAATCTTCCATGTATATTATTTCTCCCTAAATTCCCCTTATCAAATATATAAATACATATTAGATACATAAAGCATTGAACTTATTTAATCAAAACAACAAACAAAAATACTTAAAAATATATTCTTTATAAAAAATGTCTTTTCAGCATATTCCTGCTAGAGATTACATATTAAATAATATTTCCCCCCAAATTTCCCCTCATCACAATGCATACAAAAATAAATAAATATTTACTTACTTATAAATGTAAAAATATTGTCTTCCAAATATATTCTTGCCAGAGATTATTTATTAAAGAATATTTCTCCCTAAATGTCAACTTATCACAATGCATAAATAAATAAATAAATGAATGAATGAATATGACAAAATATAGTATCTTATTTATGTCTTTTGATTTCGGGGTGAAGTATGACTTGAACATTACAGTTGTTTTGTGAGACTCACTCTTCTACTGTTTACAGAAATCATACATTTAGACAAATAATCAGAAAAACCTAAAATGTAACAAAAAAGCCTTTCAATCTCCCAAGAACCATACAGCCAACCCATGAACGAAAGTGAAAATTGGTTCTTGATAAAAGGTTTTTCGCTAAACCCCAAAACCATTAAATAACCAATGTATGGCGCGATTTAGCACAGATAACAGATGTCCTCTATTAAAGCTCTGTTCTCAGAGGTTTACTGTACTGTTTCTGTCCTCTGGCTGATCATCAAGCTGTTGACTCATTTGCCTACTTTCTCCTAACTTTCACAGCTGATTATAAACACACTCTCATGGAAAACACAACAGAAAGAATCTTTTGCCAGCAAAACAACACACAGCCAACAACAACATGGCTAAATCTCAAACAAGAAACTCTGAAACCCAACACCAGGCAGCTGCAACTATTTCAAGCTCTTTAAGACCTGTCCTATTTCCACCAGAGAGCATTTATAGATCACTCATGATCCCTCCTGAATACAGCATGACAGTTATGAAAAAAAATAGAAGTGAACTCATTCAGGGTGGAGCACAGGCCAGAAATTAGTTTTTAAAAAGAGGATTGTTCAAAACGTAATGGTAAATGTCTGATTTAAATAACAGAAGGAACAGACATACAATGAAATACGTAAATATAAAATCACTAACAAACAAGTTTCTGTAAAAGTGAATTATATTAGATTCTGAGTGCAATAAAAACAGTGCTGAATATGAATATGATTAAGAAATGTATAGCTGAATTTACGTTAAAACATTCTATTTTAGCATTTGGTGTACAGAATCTAAGGCTTCCTTTTAGGCAAATGACTTCAATCAAATTTCTCCAACCTGATCGAGTTTTGATGATTTCCCCAAATTCATCCTCAAAACCTTCCTCCCATTGGTCGTGCTGGCTCCCTGCTTCAGCCATGACACAAGATCCAAACTGCTGTTGAATCCTTTAATCCTGTAGTTTTATAAACAGAAAAAGGAAGGAGACACCAAGACCCCACCAATGACGGGAATCGCTGCCCTGTGAACAAACCGAACCTCAAATACAGCACTGAATTTTTGTGAATGACACAGGGACGGGACTGTCTGTGGACTGTTATGATAGGGAGAAACGAGCTGTCAAGGCATCCAGAGAAGCAGAGACAGGTGGCAAATTCTACTCGCCTTAAAATAGAGAGCTGTTATGAAGGCCTGCTTCATTTCACTCTCACACGCAAAAACTGATTTTACTAACAGCAAAGGATCGGTCAACAAATGACCATTTAATGGTTTTAAGTTCACAATTTTATCAGGCGTGACTTACAGTACACTTATTATAGCAACAGACCCTCTGGAGCAATCCGGGGTTAAGTGTCCTGCCCAGAGGCTCAATAGTTATAGCTCATAGATTGCTCCCTGTGGGGTTCGAATCTCTGTATCTTTAGTTACCGGTCCAGTTTTAAAATTTTATTTTAAAAGTGAATTTATTTCTGTGATGCAAAGCTGAATTTTCTGCATCATTCTTCCAGTCTTCAGTGTCACATGATACTTCAGAAATTATTCTAATATGCTGATTTTCAAAAGTTTAGGATCAGTAAGATTTTTAATGTTTTTAGAAGAAAAATAACTGTAAAAATATTTTAAAATAAAATATTCCTGTGATGCAAAGCTGAATTTTCAGTGTCACGTGATCCTTCAGAAATCATGCTAATATGCTGATTTATTATGAATGTTGAAACAGTTGTGCTGCTTAATATTTTGTTGGAACCTGTGATACCTTTTTCCAGGATTCTTTGATAAATAAGAAGTTGAAAAGAACAGCATTTATTTAAAATATAAATCTTTTGTAACAATAATAAACTACCAATTAAAATTTGATCAGTACATTTTTATTCTTTTTTTTTAAGAGATTAATACTTTTATTCAGCAAGGTTGTGTTAAATTGCTTAAAAGTGATAGCAAAGACTTAAATTGTTGGAAAAGATTTCTATTTAAAAAATGCTGTTTTTTTTTACTTTTTATTAATCAACGAATCCTAAAAAATCTGTATGAAAGAAGTTCACTTTCAGAACAAAAATGTACAGATAATTTACTCACCCTCTTGTCATCTGAGATGTTCATGACTTTCTTTCTTCAGTCATACAGAAATTATGTTTTTTCAAGAAAACATTTCATGATTTCTCTCCATATAGTGGACTAAAAAAAACTAAAAAGTTAGTGTTCGTTCTGCCTTAAAATTTTAAGTTTAGTCAACATGAATTGTTAAGTTGTACTACATGAAAACGTTGTTTTTTTACAATTTGAACTTTCAAAATGCAGCTTCAAAAGGATCTAAACGAAAAAAAACTTGAAATGTTTCCTTCAAAAAACAATTTCTTTATGACTGAAGAAAGAAAGACATAAACATCTTGGAGGGGGTGAGTAAATTATCTGTACATTTTTGTTTTGGAAGTGAACTTTTAAGCAGCACAACTGTGTCCAACATTGATAATAAAAAGTAATAAATCAATGATTTCTGAAGAATCATGTAACAGTGAAGACTAGAGTAATGGCTGATGAAAATTTAGCTTTACATCAAAGGAATATATCATATTTTATAATGTATTAAAATAGAAAACCATTATTTTACACAAATTTACTGTTTTTTTCTGTATTTGTCATCAAGCAAATGCAGCCTTGGTGAGCATAAGAGAACGAGCTTGCAACAAAACTTCAATTTGCATTATTTTTCCTACTCATGTGGCCTAGATAGGTGATGGATTTTTTTTTAGCTGAGCAATTTATTACATTTTCACGAAACATTAATACAACCTTTTCCTTTGAAATAACATACAGAGATACAATTATGCATAATAAGACCAGGAACCTGCATCAAGCTTTAATGCTGCATAGAAACACTCTGGGAGGTACTTTTCAATATACAAGGTGTAGACTCATCAATATGTGCATCCATATGGGATCTGTCTCACCTAAAAAAAAAACCCACTCTGGATTCCATCTAGCGAGATGGCAAGAGCATTTGATAAATGTAAATAAAATTCAATTCTGCTTGATTATCGTAATGGCATGGGGAGTGTAAACAAGTAAATAGAATTCGCTGGCATGATATCAGTAAAATATTTGATCAAGGTGGAATAAGGCTTTATACCAGTGTACTTTGTGATTCAGTTAATGGAAATTCGAAAAAAAGCCTGTCCGGCTCTTATGTCTTTGGGATTGTTTGTCTTCTGAAGGTCTTTTCAGAGAGCGAATAAATGAAATAAACAAAAACAATCTGTTGCCTGCTCACGGAAGAGGCTAAAAAGCAGCAAACACAGATTCATTAACATAAGAGCAATATAGCTCCAAGTCGGTAAACATGTTTTGACATCCGCAGGACATGTTTTAAGTAACCCGATCAAACTGATGAGAAGAGGAAAACAAAAATATCCAAAAATTGGATTAATGAACCAGATACCTGCAACAGCACATCTTTCAATGAACCCCGTCTGCACGCACTGCATCAAAATCAAAACCACAATATCAATACTGAGCTTAAAAATGGCCAAACAAGTAGAGTGCATGCATATAAAAGCCTAATGCTAAAAACATTCTTTAAGATTTCTGCTTTTAGAATTCATTGCTGTGTTCGCAAGCAGTCTAAAAGCACAATAACCGAATATTAAATGCATTTAGGGGTGAATCAAAGTTTAGCAGAGACTTCCTAAAAGACCATAAAGCAGTCCATTCACTCACAAATATGCAACATTACAAAAGCAAAACTGTTTGCTAATAGCTTTTCATCTAAATACAAGCCTTTAAATACAGTCTACTGTGCCCTGTTGGGTCAAGTGCTTTTATTAACATCTCTGTAATTGCAGAGGACATTCTTTTATGATGTAAATCACAGAATGATGTCAGCTGTGACGTGGTAATAAGCACCGTCCCTGTCAACCGTAGCCAACTAGATTTCTCTTCATTCTCCATTTCCTGGACTGTGTCCAGATAGCATCATGATCAGAGAGCCGATAGTTTCTGTGCTATAAAAATCACACTAATGCTGGGGGACAAATGACATGAACTAAGTAATTAAAGATCACTGAAGCAGGGCTGCCGATTACATTTTGAGATTTTAAACTCACCCACTGCTGTGTTAAGACTTCATAGATTCATTTCTATATTATATGTTTTGAATGCACTCTACTCTGGGTTAACCCTGCTTGCATCGTATAGTGACAAAAATAGACAGGGTATTATATAAAGTTACCTTCACAAGGAGTCAGGGATCTGTCATTCTCACTTGTACCCAAGCAAACGATGTGGAACTGCCAGTCAAAGTCTGTATGTTGGTTTTCAATGCTGAAAAGTCTTGCTTCAGAACTAGGATTCTGCAAACATGGTCAGTAATAATATTGCACATGTACAATATACTCTTAAACGTAAAGCTCACCCAAAAAATGTCAATTTGCTGACCCATCAGGCCATGCAAGATGTAGATGAGTTTGTTCCTTCATCAGAACAGTTTCTGAGAAATTTAGCATTAAAAGGATAACTTCAGTTCACACAAAAATGTTGTTCCAAACCTGTAAGACCTTCGTTCATCTTTGGAATCAAGCAGTGATTACCGGGGTTCAAGCACTTTAAGGCATTTAAGCACATATGAAAAAGGACATTACATATTATTTAGCAAGCCTGTGACCAACTAAATTCGATGATTTCAGAAAGCATTTTTGGCCAATACAGGTAATTTGCCATAAAAATATGATGTTTTATTAATGTTTATAACTGATATAGCATCAGCTGTGGTTCGATTTCCCTAAAACTCTGCATGCTTATTTAGAATCACCTGTTGCATGTGCTTACCAGGTTTTGTGAAGTTTTGAGTTTTCGTTTAGGCTTTATGGGCTTTTGGGCATTTTTTCCCCTAAATTAATTAATATTTAACTTAATAAATTAACAAACAGTTTGATCAGCAGCAGTGGTTCTAGAGGCAAAGTTGTTCAGAACGAGGAGGTCATATGAATATTGTGCATATGTGTGGAAAACTGTGCAATATACAATCGTTTATGCCCTTGAAAAATGCGATATCGCCCCCAGTGGCCGATTTCTTTTAAATTTACGTATTGCGTAAGGATTTTCATGTAGATAGGACAATTGGCGAGAAGTATAGGTCTCTGCGGAACAACAAGTAGGCGTTTCCCAATTATTGGGCGTTTTCAAACCGGTCTAGGCATTTTCCAACTATCCAATCAAGACCGTAGGCATTGTCCAACCATCCAATCAAGATCGTACAAAAGCGGAAATGCGTTATTATTATTTCTCGTTTTTTCTTTTCTTAATTTTTACTAATATGTCGATATCGCGACAACATTTATGTCAAAAAAAAAAAAAATGCGTGTATAAAATGGCTACAGTACCCATTTTCTTTTTTTTTTAAAGTGTTACATTAAAGAGATCTTTAATATGGAATTCTTTCATAAACCAAATTTCCTGTTCTTATAAGATACAGCTCTTGTAGCTATATAATGATAATAATAATAATAATGAATTTACAAAAATCCATTTACATCCATATGCAGGTGATCTCTCTCCTCATTTTCACCGCTTTCTCGCTTTATCACTCATATCTGATGGGAAAAGCGTATTCAAGTATTAGGAATCGCCCACTCAAGATTTAGCAAACCAGGCACAGAGGTTGAAAAACGCCTACCCTGTTGGAAAACGCCCCAAAATTGAGGAACGCCTTTTGCTGCTCTGCAGAGACCTCAGTCTGGGCGCGTAGTTATGACTGTTTTTTATTTTTTTTTTTACCGCTTATGGTGCCACCAAGTGGCCAAGCTCTGCAACTTTTATTAATGTGACCTCAATGTGACCTTGGCCTCAGATTCAGCTCTTACATAGTTTGGCGAAGATATCTCATTCCATTCAAAAATTAGAGCCCTTTTAGTAACAGCGGCTCTCACCCTTTTGAACGTTTTGGGGTCCGTTTATAATGGAGGGTCGAAAGTTAAAGTTTTTTGTTTGATAATTGTTGATATTCACTCTCCAGGGAATCGTCCTGTAGTTACTGGGTTGATTAAGACAGGGCAAAAAAGCTTTTAGAATCAATGTCTCAGGTTTCGTGAAGTTTTGAGTTTTCATTTAGGCTTTATAGGCTTTTTGGACAGGCCCCTTTTCTAAACAACCCCATTATAGCTTCCCAAAGGGTAAATTTCATTTCTTTTTCGACAATTATTGACCTAGAAAGAGTCCAGAGAATTGTACTAAAGTGTTTTTTTTTCCAGACTGAGCAAAAAACCTAAGACTAGTTTGCAAAAGTAGTTTTTTCAAAAAATGCCAATTACCTGAAAATTTCGCCCAAGGTGACGGACAAATCCGAGGCATACGTTTTGTCTGGTGTGAGCCAAGGATTTTGACTACACTTGAGCCCGCAACAAATGGTTGAGGAGTTATGAGCGATTTCGTACTTTTAATCGCTGTAGCACCCCATCAGGCTGATTAGGGTGAGCTGCTGATCTTTGGCCATGCATAGACAGCAATGTAATTACCACGTTCGTAGTAAAGACATTGTTGAAATAGATTATGTGACATTAGTGGTTTAACCTTAATTTAATGAAGCTACAAGAATTCTTAGTGTGCAAACAAAGCAAAAAAATAACGACTTTATTCAACAATTTCGTTCTGACGTAGAGCCGATGCGCTGCACTTTGCTTACAAAGTAGAGGAATGCACACACGCGTATTACGGTTGAACCACTGATGTCACATGGACTATTTTATCAATGTCCTTACTACCTTTCTGGGCCTTGAACATGGTAATTACATTGCGGTCTATGCAGGGTCAGAAAGGATGAAATATAATGGATTATGGATTCAAATATTGGCTGAAAACAACTATTTAAAAGCTAACGCTTTAATGATGGATTTGTTTCTTACAAACACACGGCTTTTCACTTCATAAGACATTAATTGACCCATTTACTACAGAGGATCCAGTGCTGTAGTTCTTAAGTTTTCCAAATCTGTGCCTATGAAGAATCAAACTCATCTGCATTTTGAATTGCCTGAGGGTGAGTACTACTGGTTAGAAGTCATATTGCACTCTTTTGCTTTTTGTTCAGTAATTCATGTGTACAGGAACATTTTTTCACTGTCACCGTTTTTGCGCATTCTTTGTTGCACAAAATTTCCTCTCTGGGTGAACAGAGCCCCATCCATTTATCTCCATGCAGTACAAGTCTTGTCAAAGGTCAGCATCATTGCTAAAATCTTCTCCTGTGGTGTCACGGCATTAAATCTTGATTACCTGACAGCTAGCTGACAGTAACAAATTATTAGCTCTACACAGTACACATCATTCTTCTGTTCACGTCTATGTAGGAGATTGCTGGTTGGGCTTGAGGCCAAACTAGCCTTTTGAAAGATGACATACAATGAAGAGTTGCAGCTTGTTGCCAGCAGTGTTGGGAATAACATGTTACGGTGATTTCATTACTTTGTAAACAGGTTCGTTTCAGGCTTAATTATGTTAATTAAGTGAATGGATTTTCAGGGTAAAGATTCCATTCATTGGTTGTCAGATTTTTAATTTGATGTTAAATCTTCATTTTAAATGGAATAACTTTCACAACACTGATTGCCACTATTTGCAAATTTCTATACATTTCCAAACATCCACAATAAAGCAGAGCACAAATGAGGACCAAAGACAATCAATCTCATCATTCACTCTAATAGCCAAGATTACCTGCATTCTTCACATGTGATTATCATCAGCAGTAGCATCTGAGGCTCCGTTATATCATATCCCAATAGTTGGAGTCATGACTGAACAATAGATAAGGATCCAGTCAAGCCAAAAAATGTAAAGAACACTTGGCGTGATTTGTGGCTACATTTTTAATTAATATTTTTGATTAAACAAACATTCAGTATATACAAACATTTAAAAGTCAGAAAAGAACAGAGTAAATAAAAGGCCTGAGATCCTAGCAGAGGAGGTCATCGTGGATCTTCTTGAGGACTTTTGTCAGATAGTTCTTGGCCGGTTTGACTGATGATATGATGTTTTCAATTTGACTCAACCTACAGAAGACAGCAAGAGTAAAACAGACTCAATATCAACACAAAAGTGAACATCATTGTAGCTGTTGGTAATATTTCCATTTCAGTGTACCGTGGACCACATACTGATGAATGATCTTGCGAGAAATGGTTTTGATTTATTCAGAATTTTGCCACTCTCAGCACCAATGTGAATTGCATTTCATCCACAGTATAAAAGTAAAAATTGGTTTGTGCTAGAGAGGAAGCTTTGTGCTATAAAGTACTCTAGTCATAAACAATATTTCTGTCCAAGAGACTGACTTACAATTAATATTACTTGAATATTTTATAATTTTCTTTGAACCATTAGATGTGGAAAGCTGTTGTGTTTTACTAAATGCTGCCTAGAGACTTTCTTTCCAAGAACAATCCTGTCTAATGGAGGTGATGTTATCTACATTCACAATGCCAGATAACAACCTGTTGTGATCTAAAAATGTTAATTGCTTTCAAACCTTGTATTCCCCATGTGTTTTTTGAAGTCCTGTATGTGAAGTGGCCCAAAGGGATAGTTTGGAGTGACCATCAGACTTAACTCAAACTTTTCAAACGCTTTCAGACTTGAGAAGATGATATGAACTCTGAAATTGAGGGAACAACAACAAAAAAAATGTTTTTTTTCATTAATGTCATAATGGTTACAAACTTTTTTCTAAAAGCAGGTGTGCAAAGGCTTCAAGCTGACACAAATGTTAGATATTTAGAGATGATGGAAATTTTGCAACTTGGATATGCGTCATCCACATAAGCATCATGGCTCAACATGCCAAGGAAAAGTGCATTAATAAAAGCTATTAAAAGGTGTAACATACCGTGTGTCCGTACAAGTGATGTTAAGGATGCGAAGCTTCAATCCTCCCCACTTCTTCAGCCGGTGAATCTCCTCACCCAAGAGCCTGAGACGAGCCACCACCAAACTGATGTCATGAAGCAGCTGTTGATCCGACAACATTGAGACTTCTCATCTTCTTGCCATACAGTATTTATACTAGATCCTCTAAAGCATGTGCACACCTTTGTAGCAAAACAATGTCTCCAAATATTACAGGGATAATTCACCCAAAAATGAAAATTCAAGACCTTCGTTCATTTTCTGAACACAAATTAAGATTTTTTTTATTAAATCCGAGAGCTTTCTGACCCTGGCACTTAATAGACATCAAGGGAACTACCATCATCAAGGCACAGAAAAATAGTAAGGACTTTGTTAAAACTGTTAAAAAGTCCATGTGACATTAGTGATTCAACAGTAATTTTATGAAGCTATGAGAATACTTTATGTGTTCAAAGAAAACGAAAATAAAGACTTTATTCAACAATTCTTCTTTTCCATCTGCCGACATTCAGAAGAGTACCACGACAATGACAAGGAAGAGAAGAATTGTTGAATAAAATCACAAAAACGTATTCTCGTACCTTCATTAAAATTATGGTTGAAGCACGGATGTCACATGAACTAGCTTATTGATTCCCTTGCTACGTTTCTGACCATGGTAGTTCCCTTGCGGTCTATGAAGGGTCAGAAAGCCTAATTGTATTTAATCAAAAATATCTTAATTTGTATTTTCTGAAGATGAACGAAGGTCTTATGGGTTTGGAATGAAATGAGAGAGCAATTAATGACACAATTTTCATTTCTGGGTGAACTTTTCCTATAAAGACACTTCAAGGAATTCATTCATTGAAATATGAATGTACATAGAATTAGTGCTTACCTCCGGTATATGTCGGGTTGTAGGGTACCTTTGTGTCCAGTGAGTTTGAGAATGGCAGTATAGTGCAAGTAACTTGTGAACCATGCTTGCATGACACTCAGATTTTTCCACTTCAGGGGAAAAAAAAAAAAAAAAAAAAAAAAAAAAACACACATACAAAGTGGAATTTAAACATTTACATTTATAATAAATAAATAAAATGAATTCACTGTTCACTTACCATCCAGGTGCAACTGGAAGCTTACATCTATATTTCGCTCCACATCCTCAGTCATCCATTCCTTTCCTAATGGACAAGAGAGTATTTTATGCTACTATGTGACAATAATGAAGAAAAACTATTAGGAGTAATTATAAAGCAATAATCAACTCACCAGCAGGTGTTTGCAGGTTCACCTGCAGATGCACAGTTTTGTGAAGGAAGGTAAACAAAGCCCCCCTTTCATCTGTCGCATCAAGACGCCACTCGTTCAAACTGAAAGACAAATCGTCATACATACAGAAAAAAGAATGTGTATTTACATAGTAAAATATATGGGCTAGGCATAGCAGTAAAATAATAATAATAATAATAATAATAATAATAAAATTAAATGTACTGAAGCCAACCAAACATGGGTTAAGCATGAAAGTGTCATTTTTGCTAGCTTGTCTCCAGTGCTAGAAAAGCTAGCAAGCTATTATAATCAACAAAGCTGTCCTCACAGCGAGGGAGCGATGTTGCATTGTTTGCTGCTCTTTTAAGACAGCGGAGTTGATTATAATAGGGGAGTTCTACAACTGTTAGTCACTCGCGTACTGCGCTTGCAGTGTAGACAGGGTGCCAAAGTGCTGGTACAATCGGTTTTAAATCAAGGACAGGAAAAACAAATACCTGTTCAAGGTTGCAAGATTACTCTTAAGGCAACTGGATTCCCCTTGCAACTTCTCCTGTCGGCTCTCCAAAGTCCTCAGCTGAATCTCCAACTCACCAATTTCCCTAAAAAGTTCAGAATTTTAACATTTAACAACAAATTCATATCTTAAACACTTCCTACAGTGTTTCAAGAAGAATATACAGTACCTCTCCTTTTCAGTGACAGCTGAATTAAGCCTATGTAAATCTATTAGTAGAAACAGGGAAAAACACAGACAAACCATTATATCTTTCTTGTCAGCTTCATAAAGCTATAGAATTCTAAAATATCCAAATACACTTACCCATTTCCTTGGCTAAGGCTGGTCTGGTTTGAGGAGCATCAAGATGATCTCCCATAATCATGGCCTCTACAGATGCAAGTTCTAGTTGAGAAGCAGGATTAGTATATAATTATGTAGTACTTTACACATTCAAACATGAAACAGAGCAAAGAAGAAAATCCATACCAGTTTCTAAATCATTAATGCATCCATCCAAGTCTTCAATCATTTCGTTTGTTTCTTTGATTTTGGAAATCAGGCTCTGTTTTGCATCCTAAATTTATTGGGGGAAATGCAGATACACAGCAGTTAAGACTTTTAGTCATTGTCGTTAGCACCAGTGTGTTATTTTAACAAAATTAAAAGTTAATAAAAAGTTATCAGCCAAAACAACATTTAGCAGATAAACACATCCCAAATTATAACCTTTTCTTCTGGGAAAGCAGACTGAAAATACTGATGACTGATGATCTTGCACCTACTCATTATGTCCAATTAAATTCTAGCAGCAGTAAATCAAGTTCATGGCTGTGATGTACTGTAACTGAAGAATAAGGGCTATTTTTTTCCATTTAAAAAGGTTGTGTCCTTCATTTTGTCCTACTTAATTCTGCTTTTAAAAGAAAATCCATACAAAGGAAATAAAGGGCGCTCCAACCAATCAATTTCCTAGGGTCTATGTATCAGAATTTCTCAAATCAGCTAAAGAGTCACAAGCACGCAAAGCTTTTGCGTAGTGATCGTCTGCAAGTTGATGTCAACAAATAATTTCCTTAACGCTGTTTTTTTTGGAAGCTGAACAAGGTTATCTTTCCCTCACAACCATAAACACACTTTTTTGGTGACAACTGTTGATTTCGGGATCTAGAAACAAAATGACAAATCCTTTGAGCAAGTCCTGTGAAACGCTGCCGACAATTTCCGTAACCCGAATGAAGCACGTTGATAGGCATGTTCTTGCTCTCGCTCTGGTTGATGTGTGCACCAGCTCTTCTAGGAGAAGTGCCCATACAGGGAATTCCGCCCTCATACAGGGCCATACTCAGAAAAACAAACGTTCAGAAACTTATACGAACCCTGATGGAGTGTATTTGTCATAGAGATACTCTGTCAAACGTCTCGTTTTTTTTTAAAACTTTGGCTACGTTTAGCATGAGAATCCGACTCTATAACAGTGTAAATAAGTCAGAATGCATGAAATAGCATTAGACCCCCGCCCCTAAACAAAATCAACAAAAAAAAAAGCTCTGACCTTAGTTGTTCTGATGAGCTCCGAGTACAAGACACCTTTCATTTCATGAGAAAGCGCTTTGCTTCTCTTTCCAAAGTAAACTCTTCGTTCTTTCAACTTGGAGCCAACGCTTTTTAACTGAGGAAAACAAACAAGCATTGAGATTCAACCTCAAAGATGAACAATATAAGCTATGATTTAAATGTTTTAACATAAAATGATCCAGGATTGGCTATGAAAACAACATACTTGTTCTTCAGAGAGAGTACATAACTCTTGCTGCAGGGCTCCATTGATGCATCCCATGGATTTCTCTTGTCCAGGCATTTGTTCTTTAAGTCTATGAGGAAATTAGTTTCAAAAATATATAATGATATAATTGTTTATATATAAATATGTAATTTTTGGCAGTTAAACACAACAAAATCTGCAGTTGTAGAGTCTTTGGTGTCAGCATTGTTGAAGCCAGACTGGTACATACCTCTCTACTATCTCTGTGAGATTTTTGCAGTCTTGCTCATATACTCTCTGCTTGGGGTGGTATATGTATTTCTCTTTGAGCAAATCCTCCATGGTGCGTGTCTCTCCAGCTCTACACTGAAAAAGGATAGATGTGTTACAACCGTAACATATTATGTTCACAAAAAGAAAGCCAGACCACTTACACTGTCAGGCAGAGCACTTGGTCTGGATCTGTGGATGACGAAGTTGATACCAAAGTGGCTAAAAAACTCATTCACTGTGATGCTTCCGTCCTCAAGTTTCTGAAAACCAAAGAGATAAACAACTAAATTTGTATTTTTTCAGAGATGCTAAATAATTAACCCATTTAAATGTATTATTCATGTCCATCAATTATACAAAGTGTAATATTTAAAGGAGAAGTTCAGTTTCAGAATAAAAATGACAGGTAATTTACTCATCCCCTTGACATCCAAGATGTTCATGTCTTTCTTTCTTCACTTGTAAAGAAATTATGTTTTTTGAGGGAAACATTTCAGGATTTCTTTTAATATAATGGAGTTGAAACTTCCAAACTGCAGTTTAAATGCAGCTTCAAAGGGCTCTAAACGATCCCAGTCGAGGAAGAAGGGTCCTATCTAGCGGAACAATTTATATACTTTATATACCTTTTAACCTCAAATGCTTGTCTTGTCTAGCTCTGCATATTCCGGTTCAAGGCAGTTAGAGTAGGAAGTTAGAGTTATTTTAGAAAATAACATTGTTTCATTACATAAGACCCTTCAGACGACTGAAGAAAGAAAGACATGAACATCTTGGATGACAAGGGGGTGATTAAATTATTTGTTAATTTTTGTTCTGGAAGTGAACATCTCCTTTAAAGTTAGAGGTTTGTTCAAATCCCTTATGTCAAGTATGAGCAATAGTGATAGGCAGTACACAAAAAATCCTTTTAAATATGGTGGATAATGAGAGTGTGTGTAAATAATGCTACCTTGTTGAAATCAAATACGAGATCCAGTGTCCCATCCATATGCGAGTCGAACTGTGAGCATCTGAGAGCTATAAAGCAGATCACATTTTCCTTTAGAAATATGCCACACTAAAACCTTCTTAATGGTTTTGCAAAGTGCATAAACATTTCACTGTGTGTGAGAACTGACACAAGTAACTCACTGGATTCAGACACTCCTGTATCTTCAATTGTCTTTGCCTTGGGATTCTGAGCGGCATGCCTTGTAAAATTACCTTCCCACTGTACGGCAGCTTCATGACAGTCAGGCCCCTGAGGAGACAGAATCTCAGGCATTAGCATAATAATGCACAACAATGGAGCCCACGCTTAACACTTTATTACAGAACATCCTTTAAGCGTGTAGCAGGAAATACCAAGTATTAAAGTGAAAATTATTAACATTTTGTGCCTACCATGTCAGAAACACAAGCTTTCTTGGTTCGTTCTGCTGTAATAGGGTCTTCCTCTGAATGTGGCCTTTTAAAACGTGGACTTGTTTCTGACTCAAAGACACTATTCTCCAAAGGCTCTTCATGTTTAGGTTCAGCCAAAGAACCATCTAGTGAATCTTGCTTGTTAACTGGCCAATTTTCAAGACTCCGTGACAAGTCTTCTTCACTGCTCATTTCAGGGAATTCTTCATCATTAATATCGACTGTTTTGCAGTTGCTGTTTTTTTCAACAACATCAAAATGTTTCTCTAGTTGGAGACATTGTAAATCATTAGTACTTATGGTCACGGTCTTGTTAGGAGTTGCGGTTGTTGCTCGTTTCGGTAGTTTTGGTACGATACCACACAGTGACAACCTTGATGAGAAAGCCTTCTTTTTAAGACTAAAAGGTGTGGTCTTCTCATTTTGAACAGAATTATTTATCTGTTTGATGTTAGGCGTGACATTTGAAGTTGGCTTACTGGAAATGTCCATTTCACACTGCTCTTTAAGGGAATTCTCTGGGAGGGAACAAGGCGGCAGAGGTGCAGTTGTGCTTCCCGTCATCACTCTGTGCTCTTCCTGGATACGCCGTGACATGTTGTGAAGGTCCATTTGAAAGTCAGCTAGACTCCTCCGTCTTGCTTTTACATGTTGAAGCTCTTCTTTAATGAAGGAATCAACTACAGAATCATTTGAGGAGGAACCTTCAAGTTGAACTGAGCTTGTACTTTGTTCTTTTGTACAAAGTGATTGACCCTCCTCTTCATTTCTAGTGTCATAGAAAGTCTTTATATGTGCTTCTTTCTCGTTAAATGAAACACCTTTCTCTGTTTCAATAGGCATCGTAAGGACATTTGTAACCTGCATGTCATCGTCTTCATCAGTCGTGATCACATTGCTTGGATGTGCCATTTCGCAATTTTTGTCTGCTTGCATGTCAGCTGGGCAATAGGACATTGTCTCTGTGTTGTTGCATTTAATGTTTGTGCCATCAAGATCAAAAACATGTTTTGAGGCGAAGACTTGGTTAATAGCACACTTGGCAGCTTCACTCACCTCATTTTGTTCTTCACTTGACACGGTGCATCTAGAAACAGATGTTGATGCCCAAAGTGCACTTTCATGTGCTTTGATCTGTGTAGCACTTGCTGCCAATGTGCTTTTTGAGTCAATTGCAATCGTGTTGCATCCTGTTAGTTCCATTTCATCATCAACACAGGGAATAGCCAGATTTGATGCACTGGCTTGACATGTCATTTCCATGCAGTCAGACTCATCCTGTGTTTGACAACTTTGTGCCACAGGCAACAGATTTCTCTTATGCTTACTTTCCTCATTGGATACAAAGCTCTTTAACACGATATTGCTGGTAAGTGCCTGGGTCATCTCCATACTGTCAACATCAGGACTGGAGGATGTAGATACAAGGTTCAAGCTCTTCCTGGATTTACTGAATGATTTGGCCCTCTTGTAGTTTTCAGCCTCAAGCACAACAGTCTGACATTGTGTCATGTCCATGTCATCAGGGTTGGAGAAATCAGTCTGACGGTTATCAGCTTCAGTGCTTTCGGTATCACACATCATGGGCATCATTCTTGCTCCTGACTTTCTTCGAGTCATAAAAGCTTTATGCTTTTGCTCACTGATTGGTGCCATGTGTACCTCAGTCATCTCCATAGGTTCAACCACAGTGATTGTTTGATTAGCAGAGAATGTTGCTCTTCTTGTACCCATGATATCCACACCACTCCCTAACCAGGTACGGTTTGAGTCAATGTTAATAGTGGTGCATCTGGTCAATTCCATTTCATCAGGAGTTGGGGAAGAAATTCCTTTAAAAGTACTTGGTTGACATGTCAGGTCCATACAGTCACTCTCATTATGCTGAGCTGATGTAGTAGTAGCAGGCATCAGAATGCTTTCACCTCTTTCCTTCTTGGAGGCCGAAAGAGCATTTAATATTATACGCCCTGTAAATGCTTGAGTCATGTCCATTCCATCACTGCCTTCAGTTCCAGATACTGATGTATGAGGCCAATTCTTCCTTGTGTTGCTTATAGGTTTGTCTCCACTGACCTGCTTGGCCTCAAGAAAAATAGTTTGACACTGTGTCATCTCCATCTCATCAGAATTTGCCGTTTGGGCTATCGGGAGGTTTTGTGATCTGTTGTTATCCATCATCACTCCATTTTCAACTAAATCAAAGCAGGACGTCTTACTTACATTAGGAACTGGGCGCAGAGCATCCTCCTTCATACAGCCTGTATGCTCATCTTCTCGAACAGATCTGAATAAAAATGCAAGAGGCAAACTCTTCCTTGAGTTGCTGAATGACTTGTTTCCAGTTGATTGTTGGTCCTCGAGAACAATAGTTTGACACTGTGTCATATCCATCTCATCAGAATTAGCAGTTTGGGCTATTGGGGGGTATCCTGATTTGTTGTGATCCATTAACACTCCGTTTCCAACTAAATCAAAGCAGGACATCTTTGTTACTTTGGGAACTGGATGCAGAGCATCCTCCTTCATACAGCCTGTATGCTCATTTTCTTGAACAGTTTTAGATAAAGATACAAGAGGCAAACTCTTCCTCGAGTTGCTGAATGACTTGAGTTGCTGGATGTTTCCAGTTGATTGTTTGTCCTCAAGAACAATAGTCTGACACTGTGTAATATCCATATCATCAGAATTAGCGGTTGGTGCTATAAAGTTGCTAGTTTTGTTTCTGTCCACCATTTCTCCATTTCCAAAAGACATCTTGCTTCTTCTGGGAAACAGATCTTCCTCCTTTTCTTGAATAGATATATCTAGAGCCCCAGTCATCTCCATATCATCCAAATTAGCAGTTTGGACTATTGAGAGATTTCTCTGAAAAGGACCAGCCTTGTTTTGATCTCTCACCTCTCCATTTCCAATCACATTCACGGAGGACATCCTTCTTATTGTCGGTATTGAAGGTTGAACAGATACATCAAATGTTCCCGTCATTTCCATATCATCAGAATTAGCAGCCTGGGCTACTGAAAGATTGTTCTGAAAATAACCAGCTTTATTTTGATCTGTTGTCTCTCCATTTCCTACCATATTAAAGGAGGACATCCTTTTTATAGTGGGAACTGAAGGCTGAGCTTGCTCCTTCATACTCATTGTGTAGTCTTTTTCCCGAACAGATGCATCAAATGCCCCTGTCATCTCCATTGCATCATCATCCTCAGGGAAATGATGGGATCTGTTGTGATCCAGAGCAGCCTGGACACTGCGAGTGATATTTCCTGTAACTTTAACATTGATTGCAGCAGTCTGGCTCAAAGTGAGGTCCATGTCATCTGGGATGTTTGAAAAGGCAGATGTCATGAATGCAACACTTCTCTGATTTACAGAAACAGAGGGTGTAAAAGGCTGAACATTATCTTGATTTTCAATTACAACAGTGTGACTTTTAGTTGCCTCTAAATCATCGTCTTCAACAAATGCAACACGGGAACGTCTACGTTGAAGTCCCTGAGGCTGTTGTGGGTTATCCTTGTCACTTGGATGTTGCTTCATTAAAAAAGAAGGCAAGTGATTCTCCTTATCAATTTCCAATGTGCTTGTGTTGGCCGAAATGAAGATATTACCAACCTCAGAATTTCTCTCAGAATTTTGGAGCTTAATGGTATTTACTGTGGGTAAGCTCATACTGGCGAGAAAAGCACTGAAGTCTGAGTCATTTGCAGCATTTTTCCTCTCTGTTATTGCTTCACGTGGCAAACCCTTCTGACTTGCAACATTCAGATCACCACAGACTGTCTGAGCCATGTTAATGCTTCTTGCTTCTTCAATTTCATAATCCTCATCAATTGTGATTGTGTGACTGTGAGTAATATCCATGTATCCAGTATCCTCTCCAAGCAGCATTGTTCTATCCACAGTGTCATCTTGCAAGACTGGATCAGAGAAGAAATTCTCCTGCAATTTGAGAGCGAAAGGTCAAAATAATCAGTGTATGTCAAAACAAGGTGTGTATTAATAACACATAAATACAAAAACAACAGAAATAGTTACTGATAATCAAGCATTGTGCATTCACACACTATAAATTAAATGTCTGTGGCAGCATACACTTAGTTTAATCAAGGATGCCATAAATTGCAGAAGCCTGAAATACATGATATTTTTGCTCTTCTAGTCTTAGATTACTTACCTTATGCTGGGACAGATAAAGAGGAGTGTTCAATAAAGTATCCAGGCCTAAAAGAAATAAAAATGTTTAGTGGTTCACTTTCAGACTATGAAAATAATTTGCAGGAAGCATGTGAATACAGTTACAGTGTTACAGATATACAATCATGAATTAGTCAACATTTTCCTATTTTAAATAAAACCACTTGCACTGTGAACAAGATCAGAGAACAATGTCAGTAATATTTAAAAATTTTTCCTTGAAAACATTACCTTTGATTTGGTGACTTCCCTCATCCACAAAACGCAAAATCCTGTCAAAGAGAAAGTTACAGCTTTTCATATATGTAAATCACATGGATGCACAAAATCATCAAAATACTGCTTTTCCATCACTCAATTTCAATACAACGAAATGAAGCGGTTAAGTATGGAAAACATTTGGCACAACTAGTGGCTAAACATGTCCAACTTGAATTTAGAAAACAAATGAAAAAATATAAGCCATTACTTACTTTTCATTTGGTCTATCTCCTGCTGTATATAAGAAAACACAATGAAGTAAATTAACAGTGTCCAAATGTTATATATATGCAACAGAGAAATATTTTTCTTTTGACAGAACTGGTGCACATAATCCTTATCCATGAACCACAAATTACTTTAGGTAACATCATAAAAACAAATAAACTGCTTACCAGCTTGTGTGTTTTGTATAGATGCCAGAACAGGAGATTCACTCTTTGCATCACTTTTAAAAAAACATAAATTAATTATCTTTGCATGTAATTTATGTTTGCATCTTCAAATAAATGGGTCAACATCATTGCACTTACTTTGTAAACACTCGGACATTATTGGTAGTGGCAAAACTCACTCTTCGTGAGTTTCTCTTCTTCTCAACAGGCTTGACAATTTCCTCCTGCATAAACATACACATAATAAAACATGTTTTTTTTTTAAAGAACAAACAAAAATAAATAACATTTCAAAACACTCAATAACCTAATTACCTTTTGTTCCTCTTGCTCAGCTCCAAGTACCTTCATGGATGTTCGAGGAGCTTTTAAAATCTGTCAGGGGGACAATAAAGTGCACCATTTTTGTCTTGAGACATTTAGAAACATAAGAAAAGTAAGAGGAAAAAGCTGTACATTCCTCCTTCACTAAAAACAGCAATATATTCATCCTAACCTAGTATGTGAAGATATTGAAGGATCATATTTTAAAAACAATGGAAAGGATAAATCATGAAAAATTGTAACATTTTTTACCCACTTCAGTGACATAATGGATACATACCGAAGACAGTCTCCTTCTTGAGGATTTCACTGCCTCATTGCTGGAAAGAAAAATGGCAAAGATTAGTTATACAACTCCTTTTCTGATAACATATTGTGGAATTTACTTGAAAACAGAAAACCACTTGCTTATTAAACATGTACATTTGTTACATTACATTTTTTATTTTATCAAATGGTTTTATCTAATGCAAATAAATAACACTAAAATCAATTTTACAAGCCCCCATTTTTTTTTTTGCATTATGTCAATTCATGACAGTAACTAAATGAATGATCAACTCCAAAATATATTCTTATGTATGCTTATTTAGACAGATGCATTTAAACAGTCATTATAAATGTAATTAAATTATAAAAGAAAGACCTATTAAGCGTTTACTTCCACAACTTGCAACAGTCAGTGTCTTATAATATATAAAAAGTTGATGACATGCTTGTTTTAGGGGTGAGGTCATAAATACAAACTGAAAAGTTCTGATATTTGCATTAGAGCAGCGCAAACTAAAACTGTTATGAAAACGGGGAGACAATGCAGGCAAAAACAGTGGAAGTGGAAGGAGAACATCCAAAAGACACTGTTTAGTGATTCTTTTATAGCACTTTATCTATTTGTGTCAATAGAGTTTAATTACAATACATATTTTTAAACAGTTTTCTCAAAAAGAGTTTTTTCTTCTACACTGAGCCATAAATCTCCACTTCAGTAGCACTTACACACACCAAACTTTACATTTTTATTCCTGTCTTATAATTTGTTTGATTATATACAAAATTGTGAAAATATACTGTTTTCTGTCAAAGCATTTTCTAAATTATGGAGTGGCAAAAAAGGAGAGAATTCCCTTTGTAAAAAAATTTACTCTTATATGTAAAAAATAAAAAAATGAAACAAGAATTTCGAAACTGACTTCATCATAACTGAGTTCTGTCTTCAGTTTAGACTCTCAGCACAGTAATGGCACAGACCGACTCATTGATTTATACAGAATCAATAAATGCAAGACTGCATTATTCATCCAAAACAACTTGTCGACCCGCTCTACATGACTCTTACCTGCAAAAAATGTGTATACACTACAAGAGACCAACTTACCCTAAATTCAGCTGCTCCATCTTCAATTCATTAGAGTAATACAGCGCACGCAAGCTTAAAAATGAAAGTGAGAAACACTATAATGTTAACGTTACTTGAAATAAAAAGTAAATAAACCCTAAATGCTTAGGGTTCATTATTAAAATCACTCTAAACACTATTTACGTTATTCTAACAACGGTATTTCCTCAGTCGTGTTTTGTTTCAGTCAATGTGTGTGTTCTGTCTCTGACTGTCAGACAAGACATCAATAAGCTCATAACAACAACAACAACAGCAGCAGCATTAAACTGAAGAAAAAAACAAACATCTTTGGGAATTTCAATGATTTTAAAATATGTCTTACTTTCATAAAGCCACATTTACAGTTGAGTAAATATATAAAAATAATAAAGCGCAATACCTAAACGTAACTTCCCTCCGTCCTTTTTCTTCGTAAAATTTGAATTCAACCGCCGCGTCTCTTCCTCGCGGCACGCTGTGATTTTAGACAAGTCGTGTTCCTCTCGCGTCCTCTAGTGGAGCGGAGGATAATTATATTTATTTAAATAATATATAAAAAGGGTATTCTTTAACGAACTTTGTTTGCATATATTATCGATTTACAAATTTTGAAACCATAAATACATGTTTTATATACATACAGATAGTTTCAACGGTACATGCAAAACTAGTGTAAACGGATTGTCAAAGGAGGCGGAAGTGACGTTGTTTATTTTGAAAATTCATGGCGCTGAATTAAATCGGGACTTTTAAAACATTATCTAACGTTACAGTTCCATATTAGCTTGGTGTGGTAAGTTTATTATACATTCATACTTAATTTTAAAATATTTCTATTACCGCTGATGTACGATGTGAGATCTTTTAGTAAAAAAATCGCATTGCATTTACAAAAAGAAAAATGGGCATTTGACCTGACGGGACACAGAAGCGAAGTCTCACCAAGAGCACGATGTGACTTCATCATACTATTCTAAAAAAGTAAATAGAACATTTTGAGATAAACGAAACATAATTTCTTTGCATTATTTACGTACAGAGTGTTAATGCAATCAGGCAGGCAAAGTTTTAGTATCTACTTTTCTCTCATCTGCTCGATCAGTTTGTTTTTTAAATATTATAGCAGTAAATGCGATTCTGTTCCTCCAGAAAGCTGCATTCAGACATGAAGAGAGCTCAGATAAGAGACACAGCGATTTCTGCACAGCCTAATGTGGCAACCAGAGCGACACATGTCAAGAACGACATAGACAATAAGTGGGTATCCTTGTTTTAAAGTTCTGCAAACATTTTATTTACGGTAAACACCTATTTTTGTATATAAAACAGTATGTAATAATAAGCATGTACTTTTTTTAGGAAGAACCAGCTCAGGTCTCTGAAAGTGTAAGTATTATCGTAGGTGTGAAATGATTGAATATGATTAAATACAAACGTCGTAAATCTCCTTGTATGCTAATACGATCTGGCCAGACAATGTAAATGCGTACTACTTTGATTTTCTCAGGCCATCTACAAGATATGGGCAACAGAATGACATAAGGGAGCAGAATAAAGTTCTGACTGCAACAAATGAAGACCTGCAGAGACAGCTTGAAGAAATGAAGGTGATTACACTCCTCATTGATCTAGTGTTTTACTCAAACACATTAATTGTTTTATGGTGCACAGTGATATGTTAGAACAGTTGTTGTAGTCAGTAGAGTCAAACTGATTTATGTTTCTAACGTTTCTTAAGGAAACAGTGACTGAATTGGAACAGAGATACACAGACATCCAAGGAGAAAATCGAGAAATTCAAAAACAGCTGCGAGACTGTCATGTCCTCCTTGTTGCAGAAAGCCTTGACCCAGGTTATGATTTATTTTAACTCTCTGTTGGACTGACTCATGTTGAAGCGCAGTATTTTCTGTTGTAGACTAAACCACCTCAAATTCAGTTTCAGGGGAAAGATTGGGCCAGACAGCACAACAGAAGGAAGAGCAAAGAAAAGAAGTTATGGTATGTTGTTGTTGTTTTTTTTTCTTCTTCTTCTTCTTCTTTATTTGATTATTTTATATGATTTCTATTGTTTGTTCATATAATATAAACAATTTTTTTAAGGAAACCCTTAATTCTTTATTTGAAGGCAATAATTAAAAAGTTTAGTTAGGTGTTTTAGTATGCGAGTTCATTCTGTAACCTGATGTGGTCACTACCGAAGATGTGCAGTCATGACTGAAACATGAGATGTTTTGTCAAAAATACAGTATATTGAAATATCAACTAAGATGTTATGATAATGTTTGGTTCAATGTCAATTCAAATGAATGAATCCTTAACTTTGATCAGTATGATCAACTTTATAGCTGGATTTAAAATACAACAAATTACAATTAATTTATTGTTAACGTATTGTTAAAATTGTAATTTTTATTGATTTAAATTTTTTAAAAAATAAAATAGCAACAAATATTTACAAGGCAAATGTAAACAAAATTTTATAACACTTCTTTTTAAATTATGTATTACTGTGTTTCAGTAGTGACAAATTTAGGGTGAGGAAAAATATTCAAAAAAATTGTAAAAAAAAAAAAAAAAAAAATGCAGTATGAGAATTAACTGCACAATTATGTATGCATTTATTATTTTTTGGAAAATCATGTGTAAAATGCCTGTATATACTTAGTAACAAAATAAGTCAAGCGACTTAAGGGTCAAGGGAAAAAAAATAGAAACAATAGTAATTTTTCTTATAATCTTTTCTTCGAATCTTTGAAACATGGTATGCTAATAAATGGACCCATGGTCAGTTCAGGGGCATTTAATAGTGATTGATTATATAATCAGCCATTTTGTACAATCATCTGTAATGCTGTGACCCCAGCTTATTTGCTTTTGTGGTCTAATTACTATTGTGTTATTATGTAAAAGCAGATATACAAGTCTGCATTCTTAAACACAAATGAAGCCTAATTCTGGTCTGTAGCATGTTTGCCATAGACAATCCATCCTGATAATGTTGTTTATTGCAGAGCTAATGTTAAACTCAGACATGGGGAAAATTGACTCTTAATTAATTAATTATTTTTTTTGTCCATTTTGTTTCTTCTAATGGCAGACAGTTTCTCAAAATCTCCTGACTGAGCTGAAACTGTTTGGTGAGACGGCACAAGAGCATGCAGTAAATTTACAGGTGAGCATGAGTATTTTTTTTATATATATATTCAAAAATACAGGGTTATTTATCCTGATTTGAATGTCCTGCGGCACTGACCAGACATTAATACAAATGTTTCGCTAAGACTGATTTATATGAGGATGAAATTACACACATTCTGCTCTGCTGGGCTAGAGGCTGTATAATTAATCATAACGCCAGGTCCACAGCTGATAAAATATTAATTTGAAATGTTCTAATCCATCTAAATGTTATTGAGTGTGCCTCTCCAAAACTGCTGGAATATGGCATGACCTAAAACGGGTTCAGTGAGGATATTGTCAATCTTGTTTTGCTCCTCTGTGAACGCTTGTAGGAAGTGCAGAACATCATGAGAGACCTGACGGAAGCACATGAAAAGCTCCAGCAGGAGAGGGCATTGTTCACTTTGGACGTGGAGGAAATGGAGAGAGCTCTGGGAGAGGCAGAGAGACTCTTGATTGAATAAATGAAAGAAACTCTTTCACTGGCCATAAATACTGCAGTGCCATATGGTGTTGTTCTGAGATCTGTCAGTCTGAGAACGAGAAGCATTTGGACGAAAGTGGAACATACTGTTGCATTTAAAGGAACATACAGCTCACACCATTTTAAGAAACACATTTTTTAAGAGTATTTTTTTTTTTACATATAACATGCTTTTTGATCTGAATAATTTCTGTGTTTGTCTGCTTACAAGTTAAGATGTTAATATAAACAATTTTCATGCACCTGTAAAACTGCAAAGCACTTCTTGAATACGGCTTGTTGTTTTCATTTGAATTCTTTGTGCAAACATGACCTTAAATGATTAAATGTTAAACTGGCTTCAACAAGAGACAGGCTCTCCTTATTAAAAACCCCTGCCGTTCTCAAATAACGTGCAAACTAATTTTACAAAGAGCATGCCAAAATAAAAAACTTGCCCTGCGTTCCATTTGGAAGGGCTCATCCCTATGCCCTAATCCCTTCAAAGGGTTTACCCTCATGAGTGAGAGCTTTAAAGGGTTGAAGGGTGTAGGACAGGGCTATATAAGGGGGTGGGAGCCGTCCCGATCTCTTTTTGGGGGGGCCTATAAAATTAGAAATTAAATTGAAATGCATATTCAGCAGTAAAATGAACTAATATTACCAATACCTGCACCTTTAAAATGTTAACATTAGTGCTGTCTATAAATTTTAAAGAAATAATCACATTTTTCTGTAATTAATCGTGATTAATTACATATTTATATTGTCATAATTTCACACTGAACCTCCAAATTAATACAGAAACAACATAAAGAGTGTGTGTGTGTGTATATATATATATATATTTTACCAAGTAGCCAGTTATTAACGAAGTATTAGTATCTCTATGGTATCTCTATGAAATGCATTTTCCCAGAATTTTGCCTATTAATTATAGCCATTCAACATTACAGTACAATTGAAAGCCATTTTTTTTTTTTTACATTTAATGCAGAACTTTTAAGTGATTTTAAAACAATCTTCATATAAACTATAAATATGCATAAAACTACGTAGATTATTCGTTATTCAAGCTACAAATATTATTGAGCGACTAGAGTCGAGAGATTTCTCTTTTTCTTTTGTTCTTTGATTTTCATCAATGACGCACTTCAGCTGGTTTCATATATGGTTTTTATATGTGGTTTCTGGTTTAAAATCACAGCTGTCTCTTTAAAACCTGATGTACATGACGCGTATCTGACACATAATAGGCTCAGCATATGCGTACAACCGAACGCGCAGCCTTTCAACTTAATTTGATAATACTTTCCGTCCAGTATTTGCGCTATTTCTGGCCTGACGTTATGATCGATAACACTTCGTACTCGGTTAAACTAGAGTTGTGGATATCTTGTAACTCCTTCATAGAAGCGCTTGTCAACGTTTAAGTCTATTGATGTTGCAGTCTCCGGTGTGGTTTTTTTCTTGCATCTTTTTCGGCTGACCCGGGCCAGAGTTGCCACCTTGTGGACAAACTAATTAGTGCAAAACAATTCAAGCCATATCTGAGCATACTACTCCCTCGGGACGGATGAAAATAATTGGCGGGCCACCGGCCGCCAGTTGAATAGCCCTGGTGTAGGGGAACAAGCAACTGTTGCTTGAAGTGCCCTTTTGCCTCATCATCTCATGCCGTCATCACCATGCGAAGAAGCATGGGGGCCGAAGTGTCCATCAGTTGTACCCTTCGAAATCCTTCATTCCAAAGGGTCCTTTGAAGTGGCCAGTTTTGAGCACTTCTATTTGGAACGACCCTTCGATATGGGTTTGTTTTCACTGCGAAGTGCCCTTTGGTGGGTGATATATCCCGTTTGGAATGCACTGTTCGTGTGTGTTATAACAAACATGACATGAGGCTACCTGCACAGTCTCAGTGCAGCAGCACACAGTGGTCATGAGATATGAAAAATGGCTTTTTCGCTTAGAATGTCTGAATGGTTTGCCCAAAAATCATAAAAGTGGTCTTGTTAGTTTTGACATGTCGAGTCAAATAATATCCAGTTGTCCAATAGCGGCAAATTAGAATTTTGTAGTAAAAAATTTGTAGTATTTCATGAAAAAATTATCGTATTGTCACAAAACTAGATATGGGTCATTGGCTCGGTGCTCTGAAGGAGCCTGAGAAGTTTCGAGCCAGTTCCTTAAATTCCTGAATCCTTGTAGAGTCTAATGATACCAAACATCCTAGGTTTCACCTTATGGTTTGTGCAACTTTGTGACTTAGTGTTTAAACAACTAAACAAACTAAACAACTAAACAAATGTCTTTGAAACCGTTAGCAACTAGCAGCCTGCCATTTTGAATTACTTCAAAAAATCCCTACTTTTTTAAACTCCTCCTATATCATTGGTCTGATTTTCACCAAAATTGGCTTAAATCATCCTTATACCATGCTGACAAAAACGTATCAAAAGCTTTTTTGATAGACCAAGCCATTTTTGAATAATGCATAAATAAAATTGAAAGTTGGCATGATGCCAAGCTGATTCTGAGGCTGCAACTTTGTAGCACTTCGGCATATTAAGTGGTAAGCAATTAAATTATATTAGTCTAAAAACGTCTTTAACCACTCATTGTTGCAATTGGTCTTATGCTCCCAGCCATGCTTAGCTCCTTATTCTGTGCTTGGCCACATAATTGCTGTTTGCAGCTGTTCTTGTTATTGTTGTTGATTGTATTTTTATTTATTTATTTAGTTTGCATTTTCAAGCAGGTTTCTGTTAAAAGTTAAATAATTTACTTAAAAAAATTGCTGGAAAAAAAAGGATTACATCACTCACCATTGGGTCCTCTGTAGTGAATGGGTGCCATCAGAATGAGAGTTCAAAAAGCTAATAAAAACATCACAATAATCCATAAATAATCCACATGTCCCCAGTCCATCAATTAACATCTAGTCAAGTTGAGAAGCTGCATGTCTGTAAGACATAAATACATCAAGACATTGCTTCTGGCCAAAATACGAGTCGTGTTTCCATAAAATTACTTTCTCCAGTGAAAAAGTCATCTTGTCTTAATCAGAAGAGAAATATGAACAGATCAAGCACTGTTTACATGTAAAAACAGTTCTAAAGAAATATTTGATTGAAGAGAAGAAGGAGGAAGAATTATAATGGATTATGGAATTGTATTTTGGCCAGAAGCTATGGTTTAAAATCACACCGCCTTAATGGTTGATTTGTTTCTTACAAACATGCAGCTATTCACTTCACAAGATGGTAATTGATGAACAGGACTTTGGATAACTTATGGGTTATTGTGATGTTTTCATCAGCTGTTTGGACCCATTTACTGCAGAGGATCCACTGGTAAACAAGTGTTGTAAATACTAATTTCTCCAAAATTGTTCTGATGAAGAAACAAACTAATCAACATCTTGGATGGCCTGAGGGTGGTTAATTTTCTTTTATGGGGAAAATATTCCTTTAGGTGCACATAGATTGTAGTTTATTCACTACATACTGTAAGTGAAGAGTTCAGATGCAAAACCAGCTAAAAGCCATCTCGGTCAAAAATGAGATAATGATACAGAGTGAATGCTCTCGACACATATTATACATTCATCAAATACTTTAAGTTCAAACTCGCTAAAATCCCACTCTCAGCCCAATCAGAAGTACCAGTACTTACACAGAAACCTATACAACTGGAGCCTGAAAATGCATTTTTAAAAGAAAGATATCAGATGGATTTAGAGGCTTTTGCATGTGAACTCTTCAAGTGTATATACATACATACATATGTACATTGTATGTATATACATAGCAACACCAAAAAACAGCCATCTATTGCTAGCACTGTCCCTACATTGCTGCCAGAGTCTGATGCTCATAAGCACAGGACAGATTTCCAGCGTGACAGCTCTCTTCAGACTGCCAGCTTGCATCCACTTGTTATAGAAAAAAAGTCACTTCACTTGAAACACAAAAGTCGAATGTGTTGAATCCTGCATTACTATAGCAACCAATGACAAACGTCAAAAAATAACACCCATTGCCTCAACACATACCTCATTTGATCACGTCCAAAAAAACGTTCGGACAGTCTGTCCTACACAACCGATCTGAAAAACAAAAACTCCTGAACAGCACGAGAACATTTTCTGTGAAATATGTATCTCATCCATTTAATCATAGTAATCAAAACAAGTGCATTACAATGATGAAGCCTCAATATCAGGAAATTACAGTGGTACAGTGTTCCTACAATAATCCAAAATGAAAAAAACAAACAAAACAAAAACAACAACATTTGGACACTTAAGCCACACTTAGAAGTGTATCAATGAATTATATAAACTAAATTCAAACCAAACATCATTTGTTTTAATGAAAGACAGCACAACATATGCTCGGAGAAAGGCTGTAGTGCCATTTGTTTGCAGATGTCACTTTTTGATGATTCGTTATCTAACGCAAAAACATTCATACATTTTTATTGTAGCTCAAGTGTCCAAATCTGTTTGGGGCCACTGCGCATCTCATCAGTGAATGTGTTGTATGAATACAAATGACATTTCTGCAGTCTGCATCATGTACACACAGCACACGCTACTGACTCTTTTTGGCATTTAGTCAGCGTGTTATATATAAAAAACTGACAGGTAATTTGTTTGGGGAATAATGGCAGCAAAATATGAACACAATATTACTCATGTCATTTGTTTACAATAAATATGTTTGAGCCACATACCACACATGTGGCTTAGTATGGCCTGTTCATTGATTTTTAGTAGGATGTGAGTTTCCTGTGCAGAAGATCCAGAAATGATGGTGACATGACTATTGTTACTATAATTAGTAAAGGGCTAAATAATATATAATATAATTATATATATATATATAATATACTGTTGAAGTCAAAAGTTTACATACACCTTACAGAATCTGCTAAATGTTAATTCTTTTAGCACAATAAGAGGGATCATATAAAATGCATGTTATTTTTTATTTAGTACTGACCTGAATAAAATATTTCACATAAAAGACTTTTACATCTAGTCCACAAGAGAAAATAATAGTTGAATTTATAAAAATCATCCTGTTCAAAAGTTTACATCCCCTTGATTCTTAATACTGTGTTGTTACCTGAATGATCCACAGCTGTGCTTTTTGTTTAGTGATAGTTGTTCATGAGTCCCTCATTTGTCCTGAACAGTTAAACTGCCTGCTGTTCATCAGAAAAATCCTTCAGCTCCCACAAATTCTTTCCAGCATTTTTGTGTATTTGAACCCTTTCTAACAATGACTGTATGATTCTGAGATCCATCTTTTCACACTGAGGACAACTGAGGGACTCATATGCAACTATTACAGAAGGTTCAAATGCTTACTGATGCTCCAGAATGAAAAAAACATGCATTTAAACTTTTGAACAGAATGGAAATGTGTACATTTAGCTCATTTTGCCTAAATATCTTTTTTTTTTCATTTAATACTGCCCTTCAGAGGCTACAGAAGATACTTACATGTTTCCGAGAAGGCAAAATAAGTTAAATTTACCCCAAAACTTAAAATGTAATGCTTTAATGCGTGTTTCTTTCCTTCTGGAGCATCAGTGAGCATTTGAACCTTCTGTAATAGTTGCATATGAGTCCCTCAGTTGTCCTCAGTGTGAAAAGATGGATCTCAAAATCATATAGTTATTGTTGGAAAGGGTTCAAATACACAAAATGCTAATAAAAAAACCAAAGAATTTGTGGGACCTGAAGGATTTTTTCTGAAGAACAGCAGGCAGTTTAACTGTTCAGGACAAACAAGGGACTCACTAAACAAAACAAAAAAAACACAGCTGTGGATCATTCAGGGAACGACACAGTATTAAGAATCAAGGGGATGTAAACTTTTGAAAAGGGTAATTTTTATAAATTCAACTCTTGTATTTTCTTGTGGACTATATGTGAACGTCTTTTATTTGAAATATTTTATTCAGGTCAGATAACAATAAACAATAACATGCATTTTGCATGATCCCTCTTATTTTGCTAAAATAATTAACATTTTGCACATTCTGCAAGATGTATGTAAACTTTTGACTTCAACTGTATATATAATTTCCTTTTGAGACCATGATAAGTTTAACTGTGTACTTCACAATGCATGCGCTGCAGATTTTGACCATTATTTTAATTCTGAGTAATCCAGTTTAGTGCATTATAATGCATCGTGAGTATACAGCATACCGTTTCAGTAACAACTTATCAAAGCAATTCAAAGTGTTAACAACTTGCTTTGAAGTGCATATTCTTCTCTCTGACTTATTCCGATCAATAACTTTGCATAGCACTTTCTGTCTTTGGACGTAATGTTACATTTGGATTTTCAACACATCAAGAAGTCTGTCCTTGTCTTTTTCTCTGTTTTGAATGACAGCTAATGCATAGAATACAATAAAACTCTTTTAGCACCAAAACATACTCTACACAAGTACACAGATGTTCATGCAGTTAGAATTTCAGTGCTGAAGGGGGCGCCGTTACTCTCTTAATAGTTTTTCTTTTTTTAATGACTCAGAATCAGTGTCCTTCACGTACTTGTGTGGAGTAAGTTTTAGGCCATATGTTGCGTTCAAGTCATGTCATAATGACCGTATTTACGAGTTAAGTGAGCATGAATGCCACCTTGAAGTTCAAAGTACTATTGAGAAACTTTCCTACAGAAGCCCATGTGTGTCACATAAGAAAAAAAAAATCTAAATTATGATACAAAGTCATAATTATGATATAGAAAGTCAACATTTGAACCCATAATTATGATGAAATTATGATTTTTACCACATAATTTTCTCTTGTCATTGACTTTGTCATAATTTTGACTTCTTATTTATAACTATTACTATTACTGACTTTTTGTGTCGTAATTTCAAATTTTGTCTCTATTTTGACTTAAGTCATAATTTTGACTTATTATAACTTGACTATTTGTGTCATAATTTCAAATTTGACTTAACAAATTTGTCATAACATTTAAAAAAAAAATCAAAATTATGATACAAAGTCATAATTAAGATATAAAAAAGTCAATGTTTTCTTATGTTTTTTTTTAACTCATAATTTTGACTTCTTGTCATCGACTTTGTCATAATTTGACTTCTTATTTATAACTATTATTTTGACTTTTTGTGTCGTAATTTCAAATTTTGTCTCTATTTTGACCTAAGTCATAATTTTGGCAAAAAAACAACAACAACAATATATATATATATATATATATATATATATATATATGAATCCAAATTATGACACAAAGTCATAATTTTTATATAAAGTAATTATTATACAAAAACTTTTAACTCGTAATTGATGAAAGTTAAAATCCTAATTGTTTTATTTAACCTTATAATTTAGACTTCTTGTCATCGACTATCTCATAATTTTCATATTTTTAACTTCAGATAAAAACTTTTCAATTATAATTATCACTTTTTGTTTCAAATTTTGTCTCTATTTTGACTTTTCACAATTTTTTAAAATCTAAATGATGATACAAAGTTAAAATTATGACATAAAAAGTCAAAATTTGAACCCACAATCACAATGAAAGTCAAAATCCTAATTATGTTTTTTTTTACCATCACTATCTCATAATTCTGACTTGCTATATTTAACTTAAGATAAAAACTTTTCAACTTATAATTATGATTTTTATTATATGGAGTCATAATTATGACATAAAAAGTCAGTTTAACCCACAATAATGATGAAAGTCAGAATCGTATATATATTTTTTACCTTTACCTTTTTCTTGTCATAAAATTTCTCATAATTTTTACATATTTTTTAATTTAAGATAGAAGCTTTTCAACTTATAATAATGATTTTTGTCATAATTTCCATTCTTTCTCTCTATTTTGACTACAAATAAAAGTTTTTTAAAGTTTAAATTGATACAAATTTATAATTTCATTTATGATACAAAACATTAATGTGAGTTAAAATCCTAGTTGTTTTTTTACCTTATAATTTTGACTTCTTGTCATCAACTATCTCATAATTTTGACTTTATTTTATTATTGTCTTATTTTTTAACTTAAGATAAAATTTTTCTATTTTTTGTCATAATTTCACATTTTGTCCCCATTTTGACATTTTATATCAACATATCCTATAATTTTAACCTTTTTATTTCATAATTAAGACTTAGTATCTGATCATTTCGACTTTCTATGTCATAATTATGATTTAAATCATAAGTTCTCATTTTGTCAGTTTATGGTTCATTTTTGTTGAGACCTTTTTACTCTATTCAAAATGACTTCATAACGTAATTATGATTTCCAACAAGCACTTGAATGCATCATTATAGCACTATAACCTTAAGGTTACCAGCCTAAATCTTTAACCACCCATCTTAGCTATCTCATGTACTGTATTTCATTTAGCACTGATGTTCTGAAAGAAATATTTGTTCAACAATGAAGGAAATGAGAAATCTGTGTATATTTGGATTAGAGGGACGATGCTGCACATTTCTTATCATCTCTCTGGGTGACTGGATTGTACATACACTGCAAGCCAGTCAAACAAACAGTGTGGATTGTGACTTGCTGAAATGCTCCGCTGTGGGCGTCACTAAAGAACTACATCGACTTGGCACAAATCTACTCTACAGTAAAAACGGTTTGTTTTTGTACAAAATTGATCCTAAAAATATACACACGTACAGCATATTTTACATACAGTATTGCTAACCTAAGAAAAAGGTCTGTTGCGAGCACACATTTTCTTTTTCCCGCTTAAAGCATTACTCTTTTGGTTTAAGAGAGCAATACGTGTGCAAAGGCAGTATTTTCAGTGCTGCTTTTAGTCCAGAACGAAGCCGCCCGTCCCCAACACGAAAATAAACCACACACAAAACACACTGTTGTTCCAGTCCACCACACACTGTACAAGTTTCCGCTGATGTTTCAACTTCAATTAGAGTTTCGGAGATCAGAGCGAGATTCAATGAATCACTCGAGCGTGTGTTTGCCCGCACATTACGACTAATCCCGGAAGGTTGCTATGGAACGGGAATTCATAACAAAGGAATTTCCTTCATCCGTCTTTGAGGGTCTTTGAGTCTTCAAAATTAATACCACCTCTTACTAAAGAGTCTCACAGTGCAAAGTCTCCGCTTCTTCTGGGTCACGGCTAATCTGCGAAAATCCACCCAAAAATCATTAACACGTTAACAATAAGATACTTCAACACCCTCCTCCCTTCCTTGAAGAGAGAAGGCCTAAAATACACATTTTGGGGGAAATGAGAGAGTTGTTCATTTCCGGGCAAACGCAGTAACTTTGTGATAACCAGCACAATAGTTTGATTCGTCCCATTTTAGGGCTCTACTTCCAGTCGTTAGCTTCCTCGTTTGTTTCAAGTCTTCGGTTCATTAGACAAATGAAGAAAAGCCGGTAACAGGAGTGCGTGTTCCTGGTGCGGGCTGTCCTGTGGGGGTGTAGACGCCCCCTACGCTGTGCTGGGTAACCACAGTCTGATAATACCCCCCCTCTGCATCCGTCATGGCACATTCCTCGTACCCTCCTCCGGTCTTCACGCTTTTGGGCTGCCGCTTCCACGAGTTGTAATAGGTGGGGTCGCTCATGTAGTGATTTACGAATGAGTGCTTGGGCTGCTCATCTTCGTAGTCGCTGTCGCTGACCTTTAGACGAGGGGTGACGGGACGAGTCGAGACCAAAGAGAAAAATAAAGAGAAAAACAGCATGGACGTAATTGTTTAAAAGTTCTTGTAAAGCAATATCAAATATGTGTTCTGACTTTGTCACACCACAGAAAAATTTGTTATTAAAGGGTTACTCCACCCCAAAATGAAAATTTTGTCATTAATCACTCATGTCGTTCCAAACCCGTAAAAGCTTTGTTTGTCTTCGGAACACAATTTAGATATTTTGGATGAAAATCCGGAGCTTTTTGGCTGTCCCATTGACTGCCAAGTAAATATCACTGTCAAGGCCCAGAAAAGTATGAAAGACAACGTCAAAATAGTCCATCTGCCATCAGTGGTTCAACCATAGTTTTACAAAGCTATAAGAATACTTTTTATACACAAAGAAAACCAAAATAACGACTTTATTCAACAATTTCTCTTCACCATAGCGCCATTTTGGATTTTAGCGCCATCCACTGGATGCAAACAGCGTACGTTGTTCTCTGTCAGCTCCTCAAACAGATATGCTGTTTTCGTTTGAATCAAAGCTTAAATAAATGTAGAAAACATATCGGTGTGCTGCAGCTGACAGAGAACAGCATACGCTGTTTGCGTCCAGTGGATACTCTCCAATATGGCGCTACATTGACACGGAGAAGACTAATTGTTGAATAAAGTTTGTTGAATATTTGAATATTTTTGTTTTCTATGCGTACAAAAAGTATTCTCGTAGCTTCGTAAAATTATGGTTGAACCACTGATGGCAGATGGACTATTCTGAATTTTGACAATGTCTTTCATAGTCTTAGCAGTCAATGGGACAGCCACAAAGCTCACGGTTTTCATCCAAAATATCTTAAATTGTGTTCCGAAGACAACCAAACCATTTACAGGTTTGGAACGACATGGGGGTAAGTGATTAATGACAAAATTTTCATTTTGGGGTGGAGTAGCCCTTTAACCCGTGTGTCCGATGTCGGTTAAACCACACTCATTTGCGGAAAAGCTGAAGCCTCTCTCAACTGTGAAATACCGCTAAACACTGCATCTAGGTAATGGAGGCATAGCTAGCTACCAAACTGTAAGCTGTAGTAACTAATGGTAATGACAGTAACTCACGATTGAGTAGGCAAACCACTGATGCTAATGCACTCTAGTTATTATAGTGTTAGCCATGCTCAGTGGCTCCAGTGCATCATTAAGACATGATTTGTGGCCCACCCAAAAAATCCTGAATGCAAAAATGGTTAAAAACTGTTGTTAAAATGGTCTAACTTCACAACGGACTACTTGAACAACTACTTCCACGTTCCACTTGTTACGGCTCGTGAGTTTTCGGTTAGCGTTCAGTGCACCTACATACAGACAGTTTCTCATGAGAACGCAGATTATCACTACATTTTAAGGCTGGCATTTCTTTAAAAAAACAATTTATTAATTAAAAAAAAATATTTTGGCATTTCTTTAAAAAAGCAATAAATTAATTTAAAAATGCTCTGCGTTAACATGAATTATCTTTGACCTGCTGAAATGTCAATATATATTATATATAATATATTTTCTTTTCCGTATGTGCATTCTGAATAATAAATAAATATATTTCCCCACTAACCTGCTGCATTCTCATGAACAGTATTTTTCTTTTACTGATCATATTTCATACCTGTTGAATGTACAGTTTTAAATTAGTTTGACTGATAAACACCCTTACGAAAATTACTATAGTAAAAGTACCATGTTTTTTCAGTTTTTACCATTTGTATAACAACACTTTTACTACAAATAGCCTACCATTGTTAAACTACAGTCATTGTAGTAAAACCCAAGTCGATTTGTGGTTATATGGTTTAACTTCAATTGCAATTTTTGGTTTTATTTGTAGTAAAACCATGGCTAGTTTGTTTGTGTGCCTTGGTGCTCTTATTCCGAACCCCTACTGTTTATTCCATTGTTTAAAATGGCTGAATGAAACATACTAAACATATTTAATACAGATAAATAAAGGTTCACTATGATCTTATCCATCAGATCTCACAAACACTGCAGCATCACGATTATTTCACTAGTGTAGAGCACTGACAACCTGTGGTGAAACAATCACATATGATTATTAGCCACCGCTTTCTAAGATCGTTTTAGAAAATTGTGTACACAGTAATCATAAGAATATGTCTTCTCCTGTCTTTGAAAATTCAATGATTGTGAAATCATCCTGCAAACTCTCATTTTATTAGGTGTTTAAGTAAATTAAATGATTACGGCACTAACATGAGCCGTAATATTTCAAAACGGAAGTGCGTCACGAGGCTCTTTGCAAGCCTTCAGTAATGCATTGTCCACAGTCTTTGTAACGTGATTTCAGCAATCCATCTCTAACATCTATGATGTGTTTAGAAACAATTCTCTGAATTGCCTTTACACAGACTTCAAAGGTGTTTGGCTGACTGATACAATGGTGGTCCTGGAATAAAAAGAATTAAGCATTCGTTCCCACGACTTATTAATTGTGGCGACATTCTATTGATTTTTTTTCCTTGCTTTAGTTAAATTGTTGCCACAACTTTTTAATTCAGTTCCCTTGTTTTTGATAAATTGTGGCTATGTTGTACTAAATTGTTCCTTTCTTTTTAATTAATTAAGTCATGGCCACGTTCAATGAACAAATGAATTAATATGTTTCAGGAACAAATTTTTAATTCATGTCCACAAGATCAAGTTTTTCTTCTCTACATGTCATGTGTGGGGCTCCGAAAAAAACCCCTATTTTCATAATATGTATTACTCTTTAATCTATTCTGCATTCATTTATCTAGTTTAAAGTGTCAATTCCAATGTAATTTAATTAAATTTATCTTATTTATAAATAACAAATATTATTTTAATTTGCAATTTTTATTGCATTATTTTACTTTTTGTAAAGAAATTCATTTGTAAGCAGAACGTCTGTGTCTGCTAAACTAATTTCAAGCCTTTATATAAAACGCTTTTCAAATTGGAACAATTAAAAAATATTGCAGAATAAAATGGTTTATACATTTTTAAATCTGGATTTTTTTTTTCTTCCCAATTGATTCACTTCAGAAGGAGTTTATTAACCCCCCAGAGCCATGTGGAGTACTTTTTATAATGGATTTATGCACTTTATTTTGCCTCAAATTCTTAATGACTATTCACTGCCATTATAAAGCTTGGAAGAGCCAGGAGATTTTTTTATAACTCCAACTGTATTTGTTTGAAAGAAGACAGTCATATACATCTAGGATAGCTTGAGGATGACTAAATCATGGGGTATTTTTCCATTTTGGGTGAACTATCCCTTTAAGCAACTTAAGGAGAGACACTGCAGGTGAATAGGGTGAAAAACAAAACAATAGTTATCACCTTACTTACCCTGTTGACTGATTACATGGATAATTGCAAACATTTTTTGTATTACAAGTTTTCTAAAATGTTACGTTTAAATATGCAAATGAGGCATTACTTAATGAAATATGCACTAATTTGCATACATTTCTAGTACAAATATATAAACACTGGATGAAGTCAGTTTCAGAATTCTTGTTTAATTTTTTTGGCATATTAGAGGCAAATGTTTTTACAGAGGGGATTTGGGGTAACTCATTTTGACACTCCAAAATTCAGAAAATACTTGGAACAGACAGAAAACAAAACATTTTTTTAATTTTTGGGGGGAATAAAATGTTGTATATAATCAAGCAAATTATATATGAACAAATCCCTCTGTAAAAACCTTCAGGATATAGACAGGAATAAAAAGTAAGTACTACTGAAGTCGAGATTTTTGGCTAAGTGTAGGAGAAAAAACTCATTTTGAGAAAACGGCCTTTAAAACTATGTATTAATTGAAATCTATTGACACAAATAGATAAAGTGCTATAAAAGAAACACTTAAAGGTGTCTTTTGTATGTTTTCTTTCCACTAGTCTGAAAAAACACTTTCAGAAGAACCAAAAACCCCAAAATCTCAAATTTGAGAGGTGCATGAAAAAACAAAGTTTTTGCCTGCAGTGTCCCCCCTTAACTTAGGTTCAAAAGATGTAATAATGATTAAGACATAAGATGTCTCTAAAACTCCACTGAACCTCCATGGACGTTGTTTATGTGTGTGTAGTCATGCGTTATCGGTGTACTGTGTTTACCTCTGACTCTGACAGCTCAGTTGGTTTCTCTGTGAGGGTGGTGCTCTCTGTTAAAACAGCCCCGTTGTAGTTGTTACAGAGGTCTTCATCAGAGTAGTGCAGACCACCTGGACTGGGCCGTGGAGGAGATCTGGAGATAGCACAGCATTTTTACAAACTGCTTACACATTTCCCATACACAAAATTCCAGTTATTTCAAGAAAATTTGTACAGTATGGGGTGATACATTTCCTGATATATTAATAGTAGTTCAGACAAAACCCAACCTTGTTCCATTCTTCTTTAGGAAAGAGCTTTTAACATTCAGATGTCTGCTGTTTAGCTCTAGAGCCGTGAAGCCGCCATTGTCAAGTGTTACAGACTCCTCCACTGTAGTAATGTGTTTTCCTGTGGGAGAAATTAGATGACAATGACAACAAACACTGGGATGTGTTGACTGATTAACTACATTAACTATGAGCTATTACATTTTTTAGTATTACATTTTTCTCCAAGAGTTACACAAGTGACCTAGTTGGAACAACTACAAACGCTTTTAATCTTTCAAATCAAGTCTTCCAGAAACTGTCTAGGAAGCAAAAGTATTGTTGTGGTATCATATGGTACAGTGATTGTATCAGGCGACAGTACTTTGATACAGTCAAAGCAAAATTTATTCAGACACCTTCAACATTTCTCACATTATCACAGTTTATTCACTAAAGTTTAGATAATGGTAATAATATATGACTAGAACTCAAGAGTTAGCTTGTGTCAGAACCAATTCATCTTAATAATGTCAGATAACTTTGATAGAAAGGTATGTAATGGATGACAATCAACCAAAACGTCAGGCAACTGTTAGTATAACAATATTTACACATAGTAGTGTCTAAAACCCTCTAGTGTCTAAATTACCATAAATGTGTTTTAGTATCCTCTCAGATAGTTTTAGTTTAAATTATCCATTATTTTGCCTAGTATAATTTTAGAAAAAAAACTATCAACCCAAATTCAAACAGGTTAATAACACCACGAAAGTGAGTAAATTAAGACAGAACTTTCAGTGCACATAGCAATTAAAGTGCAATACAAGTATATTATCAATTTATATTATTCTCTTGAGTCTCACCTGTTCCACAGCTTCTGTACTTCTTATTCTGTCCCAACAGGAGCAAACCAAACACAACCATCAAAATGAAAATGAGACTGATCAAAGCCATGACGATCAGGAACCACCACTCCTCGTAGAAAGGCGTATCAGACAGAGCTACAACAACAGACAACAATTCTGCATCACAATACA
The DNA here is from genome assembly GCA_033026305.1 of Cirrhinus molitorella. NCBI lineage: Eukaryota > Metazoa > Chordata > Actinopteri > Cypriniformes > Cyprinidae > Cirrhinus > Cirrhinus molitorella. Next base: position 9,866,259 of record CM065120.1, read on the forward strand.
ACATATAGCTATTTTACTGTTGATATTTCATACAACAGGGGACAAAATGTATGAATATATTGTATCACATACACTACAGTTCAAAACTTTGATTACACTTTTTGTTTAAAAAAAGCCAGCAAGGATGCATTCAATTGATATAAATCAATTCATCAAGAAATCCTAAAAAGAAATGTGTAACGGTTTCTACAGAACCATTAAGCAGCACCGTTTTTAACTTTTATATTAATAGTAAAAACAGACAACAGTTATTTTAAAGTGTAGAAATATTTTACAATATAACAGTTTTTACTGTATTTTGTTTCACTGTAAACTGTCTTCAGCAGTGTTAATTTCGTTGACGAATAATTTTCGTTAATGACATTTTTTCACCAACAAATTAAAACGATAACGAAAGGAAAACTCGTTTTGAATGACAAAAACTATGACGAACATCTATTGACATTTTCGCCAACAAATAAAAACTAGACGAAAATGTAAAGTAGGGACGATTTAGTAAGAGATTTATTCAGAACGAATCTGCTGCGCGGTAACGTACAGAGATTAGATGCCTACATTTGAACTGTATCATAGCCTATTTATCTATTCTATGAGATACAAGCTGACATACATTTGCTGCACGTCTTACAAAACGTTCAAAACATTTGCCGCCGTCCGGTTTTCTGAACGGAGAAATACACACAAAATGATGTCGAATTGTCCGTTTTGATGAGTATTCACGTAAACACACTCGGTTACGTCTTATCTGAAGGTTAATAATTGGGAGACTATCCGACCTGTATCAGGACATTGCATTCGTTGCGTTCGGTTTTAAAGGGGTAGCGGCCCATTTTTGTTATTGTCTGTGGCACTGATGTTAATCAAGCAACAAAAGAAGTAGAAAATCACTCACTGCTCTTAACTGAATCACTTTAGTAGCCCTAATAAAGATATCTACATTTATTTATATAAATAAATAAAGTTGTTATAAAGAATGCATAATTAGCCTTTGATTGAAAAGAAGACCATGTTTTTGTTCCTTTATGAGAAGTGGTTTCATTTTATTTGAATATAAAGCCATGTATAACGTGTAACACCAGTTAAATCTGTGTCTATCATGATTAAGCCTTAATATGAAACCTATACTGAGTTCGGTCATTTTAGAGAAATGTTTAATTACACTGTAACTAAACCCATTTGATTTTTGCTGACTAAATCTACTGTAGATTTAGTCAACTAAAATCTAATGATATTTAGTCGACTAAAACTAGACTAAAACTAAAAACATTTCGGATGACTAAAATGTGACTAAAACTAAACGGCATTTTAGTCAAAAGACTATGACTAAAAACTAAATCAACATTTGCTGTCAAAATGAACACTGCTCTTCAGTTTATTCCTTTACTTATAAATGAGTGATTGTTCAGCTGTGTGACACTAGATGGCAGTAGAGGCCACAAAGTGAATCAACAGCGCTCCACAGTTCAAACATCCTCACTGAAAAGATACTCGAAGATGAAGTAGAATACTAATGTGCATACTCTAAACATCAAAACGATGAAAAATGAATTGTGATATAGTATGCAATGCATATTACTCAGGGTAAATACTGTATCTAATTTGATGTAGCCTAAACAAAAACAGAGCTGTAAGACATAGTCTGCTCAGTGGGTTGTCATTTGCATCATTGTTCAATATAATGCAGTGGAGTGATATAATGAGGGAGATTACCAGACATTGCAGTGGAAGGCGGACTGGGATCGCCGTAACCGAAACGATTGACTGCGATGACACGGAATTCGTAGGCCACACCTGAGCGTAGGCGGTCCAGACTGATGGTGTACGAGAAGCTGCCAGGTGGGAGATGCTTGACAAATGTATCCCATAATCCTTCATCTGGAAATGTAGGATTTTAAAAGCGGGAGGGGGAGTAATTGGTCGCCACAGAGGAGAAGAAAGATGGAAGAGGTGAAAGCGAGAAGAGGAAGGTTAATTGAGACTAAGACTAGGGTAGATCTGAAGTAAGCGGACGCACTAGGAAACGCTGCTTACCTGATGGACGAGCCTCAATGACATATCCTGTGATAGGTCCCGCCCCTTCTGCACCCTCTGACCAATGAAGCGTCAAAGCTGATGCAGACTTCGTGACTGAGGTCTGCAAGGGCGAACCGGGGCAGCCTATGAAATATAAGGCGTATTATTCCTTTCTGAATAATCAATAACAGGACAAAACGTTCCTAAAATGGATCTGGCCATTTTTATCAATCACAACAGTTCAGACTGCAGTAGAGGCTTCAAACTTCAGGCTGAAAGAAAACGATGAATTTTTTATGACAGAATAATGTACTGCTTGCAACTAAGGATGGTAAGACAGGCAATCGCTGTCATTATAAAGTGGTTTAGATTGCATAAAGGTCACACCGAAGCCGTAGGGATTTATCTTCTTCAAAACATGTTCTTTATTGGCTACTGTGACCTGACAACATTCACATTCAATATACTGTTAACACTTTATTTCCTACAAATCTTTTCACTAAATGTCAGGATTCAATTTACTTGTTTCCTGTAACACAGATACAGAACGTTTGCTTTTCTTTTTCAACATTTTATTTCTTTTTTTTATTCTGTGCCAATGATTAGTAATCACCAACCAAAATATTCACATCGCTTAGCAAAATGTGACCCAGGACTATAAAAACAAGTCATATAGGTAATTATAATATATATATAAATTGAGATCTATACATCATCTGAAAGCTAATAAATAAGCTTTATACTGATTCATGGTTTGTTACAGGATAGGACAATATTTGGCCGAGATACAACTATTTGAAAATCTGGAATCTGATTGTGCAAAAACAACGTACATATTGAGAAAAAGTTGTCCAAATGAAGTTCTTAGCAATGCATATTACTAATCAAAAATTAAGTTTTGATATATTCACGGTAATACATTTACAAAACATCTTCATGGAACATGATACTTAATATCCTAATGATGTTTGGCATAAAATAAAAAAATTATAATTTTTGACCTATACATTAACAATGTTAATTTTTGAAGTACACTTACTTATCTACTTAAACATTTGTATTTTCTACTAAGATTTGTATTTTTTAGAATAACATTATGAAATTACACAATCCAAACACAGAGAAATGCAAATAGATATATAGAATAAAAATGTGTATGTATCTACAAAACTACTTTCAACCATTTAAGGTTACTTTTAACTTAAGGTTATTAGAAACATACATTTACTTTTGCGTGATTACATTTTAGACTGGTAGTGTACCCTGGAGTGTTAATACCATGGCATTTGAATGAAACATTCATTACCATGGAGTATTATGCTAGCAACACAGTATTGTTTGCTTAAAATTCTGGCCAACTGACCCCTCACAGGGTGTTTTATTGACAGGCGATCTGACCAATCATGACAGAATCTGTCATTTGTGTCCGACAAACAACCCAGACAGGAGAGTGGACCAACATCGGGGGACTTAGACTTGAAAAATGGTGGGTATTGACATCTTTCTGCAGTTGAAACAAGACCTTCTGATGCTCATTTGTGTTTATTTCATGCTATAACTAGTAATAAGACATGATCGGTTCATGTGCCGCTTGAACTGAGGCGATACAGCAATCTGTCAAAACACATGAAAGATCCATAAAACTGTACACTGCAAAAAATGCTTTTCTTACTTAGATTTTTGGTCTTGTTTCCAGCCAAAGTATAAAAAAAAATTCTTAAACCAAGAAGGATTTTCTAGACGAGTCAGAATTATTGTCTAAATAAGCGAAATAATCTGGCAATGGGGAAGAAAAATAATCTAGTTTTCTGCTTGAAATAAGATTATTTTGCTTACCCTATTGGCAGATTATTTTGTTTGTTTTAAGCACTTAATTTTTAGTTCTTTTTTTCTGAAAACAAGACAATCATTTTTACTTGTCTATAAAATCCTTCCTGATTTAAATCCTTCCTAATTTTGATATTTTGGCTGGAAACAAGATTAGCAAGCATTTTTGCAGTGTTTTACTGTTTGAATTTCACAAACAAACTGAAAGCTGAGACTTTGTTTCACACCTAAGGTGCCTAACCTGCACTGTCTTGTCTGTTGGCGCATTTTCAGTTTCCTCTTTGCTCTGCAATGTATTTTCACTACGTGAGAAGGAGGGCGGGTCTTTGCAAAGGGTCAATTAAATTACTCCCTCAAAGTCCACACTGACCAATCAGAGTCCACCACTCCTACATCAATCAACTGCATCTCAGTGGAAGAACATTTTAAACTGGAAGCCGTCTGTGTGAGACCCAGCATCCCACCACAATGAACGCGCTGTGTTTTGAGAATGAACAGTTGCTCAAAGGCTACATGAAATCACATCCCTATTATAGTACACTAATCAAACCATGAAGTTCACGCAGCTCTATTTTAATTTCCGTCTTCAACTAATTCTAAGAATTAAAATAATGAAATGCCATCTTCCTGGTAGGTAAGTGATTTTTAGAAAAGCACTAGTTATATGCAGTCATTTCATATTCAACAATTAATTTAATCCAAAGAAAGCCTCCAGCGCTGATGTCTGTAACTGCAGGGGATGTTTCTTTCTTCCCCAATTATTGTGGGATTTATTATGGAAGCGTTATTATGCATTACTATTCATATTTACACATACCTTCCACTGGTCCTGCGGTGATATTGGCGTCCAGTTCAGGCCCATAACTAATAGTCCTAGCCTGAACCTTGAAGCGATAGATCACACCCCTCATCAGGTCACGAACCTTTAGCCAGCGCTGCCAGTTCCCCTTGATATCCACTGTAACTGTCTTACTGACACCTGTCAAATGAAGGGACTTTATGAATACTCAATAATATGTACCTGTACTCAAAACTAAAAACTTTTTCTGTTAATTCTAATTTCTCTTACTTTTCCTTATATCTTGCTCACCATGAACTGGTGCAGTGGGCTCATAGACCACTCTGTAGCCTTCCACCACTCCATTGGCCTGCAAAGGAGCTCCCCATGACACATTTAGGGAGCTTCCTGTCACCTCCGAAAACACCACATGACTGGGTGATCCAGGAGCTTCAGAGAGAGAGAGAAAGAGATATTAGTAAAACCACATCTCAAAACATTCTAGCATAGACTTCTGCTAAATAAAGCATACAATTAACAAATAATGTTTCAAAAATGTTTCTTTGAGTAAGTTTTTTTTTTTTTAAGAAATGAATAGTTTTATTCAATAAAGATGCATTAAATTATCAGAAATGAAAGAAAAGGCAAAATAGTTGTTAAAGAGTTGTTTCAAATAAATGCTGTTCTTTTGAACTTAGTCATTTAAGAATCCTGAAATCTGAAAAACACATTTCCACTAAAATATTTAGTAGTTTTCAACAATGATAATATGCATATGATTTCTGAAGGATCATGTGACACTGAAGACTGGAGTAAAGGCTGCTGAAAATTCAGCGTTGCCATCAAAAGAATAAATCACATTAAAACATATTCAAATACAAAACAGTTACTTTGAATTATAAAAAATATTTTGAAATATTGCCTTTTCGTATTTTTGATCAAATAAATGCATAAAGAGCATAAAAGACTCCTTTAAAAAACATAAAAAAAATCCTACAACCTCATATTTTTAAAACTATGTTTATATAGACGGATCAAAAATCTAAATAAATATGCTATACAAATGATATCAGAATCACAATTTGAATAAAAAGTTGAATATTTGAAAAAAAGAACATAAAGGAATTACATCTGTACATATGCCTAAAAAGTACTTACACTGCTAAAAGGAGGATTTAGTGTTCCAGTAATAATTCATAATATTCAAGTGCTTTAAAAAAATGTGAGCTGCACACGTGTTCTGCTTTTAAACTGCAATGTCTTGCACCTTAGATCTTCCTTTAATAGTACATTACAGTAAACACATTTTTTTGCTAAAATATGTGATAATCAATGTCACTAACACTGTCCTGTCAACAGAACTTGAACTTGGAACATTATAGGAATAGTTTACCCAAACAGTTTTAATTCTATCATCATTTACTCACCCTTCCAAACTTGTATGAGTTCTTTCTTCTGTTTAACATGAAAGAAGATATTTTGAAGAATGCCACTAAACAATTGCCTGGTAGCCATTGACTTCCATAGTATGGAAATAGAAAATAATATGCAAGTCAATGGCTACACCAGCAGCTGTTGGTTACCAACATTCTTGAAATTTTCTTCTTTTGTGTTCAACAGAATAAACAAACCCATACAGGTCTGGAACAATATGAGGGTGAGTAAATGACATAATTTTTTAATTACTCACCCTCATGTCGTTCAAAACCCGTAAGGCCTTTGTTCATCTTCGGAGCACAAATATATTTAAGATATTTTTGATGAAATCTAAGAGCTTTCTGACCCTGCATAGACAGCAAGCTAATAAGGATATCATTAAAAAAGTCCATGTGACATCAGTGGTTCAACCTTGATTATACAAAGGTACTAGAATACTTTTTGTGCGCAAAAAATATATAAATGACGAGAATTTTTGTTTTCTTTACACACAAGAAGTATTCTAGTAGCTTCAAAAATTACCGCTGAACCATGGACTATTTTACCGTTGAAGCATGGACTATTGCTGTCTATGCAGGGTCAAAAAGCTCTCAGATTTGATCAAAAATGTCTTAATTTGTGTTTCAAAGATGAACGACGGTCTTATGGGTTTGGAACAACATGTAATTAATGACAGAATTGTAATTTTCGGGTGAAATATCCCTTTATTTAAATTGTTTTTTTTTTTTTTTTTAATTCAAACTATCCCTTTATTTCACAGTACGCCTGTATACATTTAATCTAAGTTACAGCATTTTTTAATCAAACTTGGATTTATTTGCCAAATTGTGCTTAAAGACTCACTTCCGGAAAAAAAATTATAGATAATTTACTCATCCCCTTGTCATCCAAGATGTTCATGTCTTTCTTCAGTCGTAATGTTTTTTTGTTTTTTTTTTCCGAGGAAAACATTTCAGGATTTCTCTCTATATAGTGGACTTCTATGGTGCCCACATGTTTGAACTTCCAAAATAAACTGGAATAAATTGGAATACACAGAGTTCAGAGCTAGACTAATGCTAAGTCTAGCATTTGAGTTTTTTTTAGAAAATAACCAATCATTTTGCTAGATGATTCTTGCTTGGCTGGGATTGTTTAGAGCCCTTTGAAGCTGCATTTAAACTGCATTTTGGAAGTTTAAACTCACGGGCACCATGATAGTAGTCCATTATATGGAGAGAAATCCTGAACTGTCTTCCTCAAAAAACATAATTTCTTTACGACTCAAGAAAGAAAGACATGAACATCTTGGATGACAACAGGGTGAGTAAATTTTATGTAATTTTTTGTTTTGGAAGTGAACTGGGCTTATAGCAACAACCTACACATATAGTTTATTAACGTTAGCAGTGACATGGTGTGATAATGTTGTGCATGTCTCGGATGGTTGGCTGGCGCTCATGCGTCTGGATGAGCGTAACAGGATCTCAGTGGGACTCACCAGCCTGCAGGGTGCGTCCTTCACGGGCTGCGCTGAGCGGCCCGTCCCCCGCTGTGTTAAATGCAGACAGTTGCACAAGGTAGGTGGTGTAGGATGTCAGGTTCTTCAGGTGTACAGATGTATCTGGAACAAACAAAACCAACTCCTTCTCTGTCTCATTCTGCCTGTTCTTTTCCCAGTAATGGATCTGAGGGAAGAAGTGAATGACACATACTTAAATGAATAGTTCACCCAAAAATGAAAAGAGTCTTCAAAAAGTTGTAGAAGTAGACTCTTATGCTAACCAAGTCTGCATTTACAGTATTTGATCAAATAAATGCATATTGTGAAATATTATTACTCAATTTACTCTAGCCTTCAGGGTCACATGATCCTTCAGAAATCATTCTAATACAGTATGTTGATCTGGTGCTTAATATTTTTGTGGAAACCAAGATGATTTTTTTAAATCAGGATTCTCTAATAAATAGAACGTTCAAAATAAGAGCATTTATTTGAAATACAAATCTTTTGTAATATTGTAAATGGTTTACTGTCACTTGTGATCAGTTTAATATATCTTTAATGGATAAAAGTATTAATTAATATCTTACAAAAAATCCTACAAACAAACATTTTTAAAACACTAGTGTATATTTTTAAACTTGTGATTTTTTTTAATAATATACGTGCTATATTTTGGAAGGTTAAAGGCTGCATTTTTAATTTATTAAGCCACTAAGTACATCTTATGAATGTTTCCTTTTGTGTACCAAGGTAAAAAGAAAGTCATATGGATTTGGGACAACATAAGGGTGATTAAATGATGACAAAATGTTCATTATTGGGAAACCTAATCCTTTAAATACAAAAACACACACTCAAATTAGACTTAAATGAAATATGTATATCCATGAACTGATACTTTGTGTGTTTGTGGAAAGAACAGAAGGATTCATAACCAGTTCCTGTTCAAATCTCTATGAGAGACAGATGTACAGATGGCGTAAATAGGAAAACAACGGTGGAAGCTAATGCGGTGAAATCAACAGATGACAGTGAGATAAGGCAAGACAGACTGCAGATGAACGACAGTTTATTTATGCCGGTAAACAGATGGACTGCCTGACTGATTTTGGAAATACTTTTCATAAAATTCAGGGCTCACAACTGACTAAACAACTGAGCATTATGCATTCATGCATTAAAATTGTCAACCCATAGTGTACAATGTGATAAACACAATGAATGCATGGCAATTATGGGTAATTTCTACTGGTGTAAATATGCATTTGACAATTAAAACAATAACAACTGTAGTTATTAATACTCATTTGCAACTGTCTGCACTATGTATCAATTTTTGATCTATGTAAACACTGTAATGCATTTCACAGTTTTCTTTACAGCATCTTGTGCCTTTTTAAAATATTCATAAATCATACAGATCATATTTTGTGGATGTATGTGGGTAAACAAAAATTATCATTACCTTGTATCCTTGAATATTTCCGTTTTGTGTCTCGACAGGTGGAGGCTGCCACTCTACATCCAGCTGACTGGAGGACACAGGCTTCACCTGTATGTTCTGAGGAGCCACTGAAGGAGCTGTGAACACACACACACACACACACACACACACACACACACACACACAATTATGTTTTTAAATAGAGCAACAAACAAATCAAACATGCGTGTGTCAAAAGCGGATGGAGTGAGTCTATCACAATTGGAAAAGCATTTACTTCATAGACTATCTGTCTCATATAAAGGCCAAATGTCAGATGACATTTCTCTGTGGCATAATAGACAGTGACTAAACTGAAAGGAAAGAAGTTTAGCGATTTATTGACATACTGAAATGTGAAACATATAATGTCTCTGTAAACAGGCTAGCTGTCAAACTTCAGATTTTCATTTAAGAACACACATTTTTGGTGTTCTCCTTTTTCCCCATGTAGATGTTATTGTAGCTTTTTAATATTTGTCAAAGTATGTGGTTTATGCATTACATTTTATTTGTTTTATCTGGCAAGGATACATTAAATTGATCAAAAGTGACATTTATGATATTACAAAAGATTTCTATGTTAAATAAATTCTTCTGAACTTTATATTCATCAATGAATCATTCAGATTTTTTTTTATCATAGTTCCCACAAAATATTCAACAGAACAACTTTATTCATCATTTTAAAATATATTAAAATAGAATAAAGTTATTTAAAAATATTTCAGAATATTACTATTTTTCATGTATTTTGGTCAAAGAAATGCAGCCTTTATGGGCATTTATTAATAGAAATATACCTTATTTATTTATTATACCATTTACATAATACATTGCAGAATCTGCAAAATGTAAATTATTTGACCAAAATAAGGAGGAATCATACAAAATGCAGGCTATTTTTTATTTAACTGATTTGAATAAGATATTTCACATAAAAGACGTTTACATATAATCTACAAGAGAAAATAATGGTTGAATTTTAATAAAAAATTATCCCATTCAAAAGTTTACATACACTTGATTCTTAATACTGCATTGTTACCAGAATGATCCTCAGCTGTGTGTGTGTTTTTTTAATAGTTGTTCATAAGTCCCTTGTTTGTCCTGAACAGTTAAACTGCCTGCTGTTCTTCAGAAAAATCCTTCAGGTCCTACAAATTCTGTGGTTTTTCAGCATGTTTGTCTGTTTGAACCCTTTCCAGCAATGACCGTATGATTATAAGATTCATCTTTTCACACTGAGGACAACTGAGGGACTCATATGCAACTATTACAGAAGGTTCAAATGCTCACTGATGTTCCAGAAGGAAGCACAATGCATTAAGTAATTTTTTTTAATTTGAAGATCAAGGTAAATATCACTTATTTTGTCTTCTGGGAAACATATACATGTACTAAATGGAAAAAAATATATATTTATGAAAAATAAGTAAAATGTACGCATCTTCATTCTGTTCAAAAGTTTTCACCCCTGTCTCTTAATGTATTGTGTTTCCTTCTGAAGCATCAGTGAGTGTTTTAATTTTTCTAAAAAACAGCGGGCAGTTTAACTGTTTAGATTAACAAGGGACTCATGAACAACTATCACTAAACAAAAATGTAGTCACATTTTTCAATATATAAAATGCAACTTTCTACTATTTCCACATTACTATAAGCCATTTCAATGTATCAACGCACTCCCCCAGCACGTACACTCATATTTTTCTTATTTCTGTTGCTTCATGGTCAGTGTGTGACTTTGGGCTGATTCTCATTTCATTTCAAATTCTCATTTCAGCTCATTTTACACTCTTATAATGAGAGATATGTGATTAAGATGGCCTTGTTGTCTTTACGTGTTAAAGTCATGCCAGAGGGACACTGTATTTAATGATGTGCCGTCCCTCTCATTCGGATCTTTGTGAGAGGTCAGATGTGCAAACTAATCTGATTTGTGCACATGGCTCATTTTTTAAATTAGCTTAGGTAATGGGCTTTCATAATGCTCTACATATCAGATGAGTTTACAATCAAATTAGGTTTGGCATGTACTGTGACACATGTCCACACAAAAACACAGCCTTATAGAGTGAAGAGAGGATGAATAATCTTATATACTTACAGCATTCATCAAAGCTCTTGTATATAGGGAGTATATAATTACAGTAATTGCTATCTACATTTACACAATGAGGTAAAGCACAGATCTGATATTTCTGATGTTTGTTTACCTTCACTTAAGACATAACCGACTGTTTTTATATTAATTCAAATTAAGACAGCACATCGCTGGTGAAATTGATCTTTGCTGCATAGTGGAAACTGGTCTGTGGCACATTATCAATAGGTCACGCAAATGAATTCACTGCGTGTTGTCTAATGGGTTGTGCAGATAATTGGTCTACGCTGTGTGATTCAAGTCCCACTTTTCTTTCCCATACAGCTCATAACCAGATAAAACAGGTTGTGACTTTGAGGAAGTATTGCATATAGCATTCAGTTATCACTCATGTGCAAATGCATTCCTCGTTAACATTACCAGAGTGCTAAGTGCTCAGACCAAGTTTGTTGTCCAAGTTTTAGAGCTGAGTCATAGCAGTGATCTTATTAAGGCATAAAAACATACCTGCTTCTCCCACAAACACCTCAACAGGTGCACTTGAAGGGCTTTCTCCAACAACATTAAATGCTGTCATGACAATCGTGTATCGTCTGTACTTGTTGAGCTCTGAAAAACAAAAAAAATAAGATGGAAGCAGCAGGCAAAGAGTGCAAGTTTAGAAAAATGCAGAGGAAGAGATCCCAAAAAATGTAAAACTAGGCGACGGAAGAGGGACGTGGATATGAGATGAAGGATGTGGAAATGAGGTGGAGAACAAAATAGATTTACATTTTTCCCCTTCCTCACAGTAGATCATGACAGGACCAGAGGCTAAACAACAAAGCGCAAAGACTAGGGGAAGTGTTTGTTATAGAGGTAGGGGAGATCAGAGGATTGAACAGGGAGTTTGAAAGCCTTCGGGCTTGAATGTGACTCTGTTAACACTTCAAAGATTACAAGTATTGAAACATCTCAGCAATTAAAATAATATCAAAATATACTTACGTGTTAATTCAAATTCTGTTAATGAAGGGCTGCTCACTGTCTTAAAAGTGCTCTTAGCTGTTTGAGTTGTGAAATAAACCCAGAGAGAGAGAGAGGAAAAGAGAATAAGAGAGAGAAATTACACAAGGGACACTGTTCAATATGCACAGAAGACAAGTCAGCTGAAACAGAAAGTTGTGCAACACAGACAATTTTGACTGAAAAAAAATATTAGCAATACTATTACAAAAAAAATCTCTCTCTATATATCTATATCTATATGAAGAGTTCAAATGCAAAAGCCTCTAAATCCATCTGACATCTTTCTTTAAAAAATGCATTTTTATTAGGCTCCAATGTATAGGTTTCTATGTAAGTACAGGTAATTCTGATTGGGCTGAGGTGAAGTAAAAATATTTGATGGATGTATAATATGTGTCAAGACCATTCACTCAGTATCATTATCTCATTTTTGACCTTTATATACCGTGACTGTCATTTTTTTTTCACTTTATTTAGCTTTTTCCAAAATGACATTTGTTTTTCCAGGACGAAGGACCAAAAGGAAAACAATAGTACGGTATACTAGTTACAAATAAGTATCTCTAATGTGACCGTCATTTTTGAAGTGGATCAAAAAATTTCATCAAGGATGAAACATCAAAGTTGTCCTAAGACAAGATTGGGTATTATTTTGGTTTAAGGACAACTTTGATGAAAGTGTATATATACTATATATAAAATTACAAATATTAATTTCAGTTTGAGACAAACATTAGATAGATAGATAGATAGATAGATAGATAGTTAGATAGAGATAATGAAAATAGACAGACAGATTGATAGAATGACAGACAGATGGACAGACAGATGAACGGACAGACATAGATAGAATGATGGACGGATGGACAGACAGACAGATTGATAGAATGACAGACAGACAGACAGATGGACAGACAGAGAGAATGACAGACAGACTGATAAAATGACAGACAGAATGACAGACAGATGAACGGACGGACAGACCAACAGACAGACAGACTGACAGACAGACAGATAGAATGACAGACGGACAGACAGACAGACAGACAGACAGACAGAAAGACAGACAGACAGACAGATAGAAAGACAGACGGACAGACAGACAGACCAATAGAATGACAGACAGACAGATGGACAGACAGATGAACGGACAGACAGACAGAAAGACGGACAGACAGACAGACATACAGACAGACAGACTAACCTTTAAACGCAGGACTGACTGTTGATTGGTTGGTTGCTGCCTTTGGATCGTCTGGACCGTTCTCACGCGGAAGTTCACGGTAATACACACGATATCCCACAAGAATCCCATTGACAGTTCCCTCTGCAGGCGGCTACAGGCACAGACATATCGAGTTTAAGTCAAGCTCCAAGTAGCAAACTGCCGTTTAATTACTCCATTTAACTCAGGCTAGGAAATATTCACCTGACTTTTCAGCATATGACCTGTGATGCTACTTAATGAAAGAATGTTAAAGACAGTGCCTATGCTGTCTGCAGCCGGCTAATTAGCAGTTAGAGCCGGTGACAGAAAGTAATTACCGCACAATGCACGTCAACCCAGGAGATAGCACAGATCAACAGAGGACAAGTTAGCTGAGACCACAGGTCAGTAAAGGCCTGATCTGGTTGTTCTTACTCTGACTCACTCTAACACGCGTTCTCACTCTCCTATTCTATTATGGACGTGTCTTATTTAGTATGTGATCAGTGTTATAGGCAAAGTTAATTAAGATGGGGTCAAAACAGGCCAGCTTTGTAAATGTATCCGTATGTGTGTGAATAGATAGAGGAGCTACGTGAAACGACTGCTAACTAATTAGAGGGTAAAGAGTAAGGCTAAGAACCTGCTTGCCAAACATAATTAACATTGAGAGGGCAGCTGAATACTTTGCACACAAGACTGCTATTAAACGGTGTTGGACAATTTGAACCCTTGAACCTTTAGTTAAATGGAAAGATAGGAAAAGTTCCTGTGACACCTACTCACGCTAATGCTCTTTCAAAACTTAGTGAGCTCTGAAAGCATCACAGGCGTGCTCTCGAACATTACAACATTATGCTTTCTAAGGTCCCTTGTTTAGACAATGTTTTGATGAAAGCAATCCCATGATACCCCTTGTTAACTCATTGTTTAACAATGTTTACCTGCCACTGGACAATCACAGATGTTGTGGTTGATGGTTTGACGTTCAAAATGACAGGAGCTTCATCTGGCACTAAACACACAGACAAACACATTCAGTCAATTACAGAATTGATCAGACTCTCTATCTATCTATCTATAGTCAAAAGTTTATATACACCTTGCAGGATTTGCAAAATGTTATTGATTTTATCAAAATAAGAGGGATCATACAAAATGCATGTTTTTTATTTAGTACTGACCTGAATAAGACGTTTACAATAAGTCCACAAGAAAAAAATAATAGCTGAATTTATAAAAATGACCCTGTTCGAAGGTTTACATTCTTAATTCTGTGTTGTTACCTGAATGATCCACAGCTGTTTTGTTTTTTGTTTGTTTGTTTTTTTTAGTGATAGTTGTTTATGAGTCTGTTATTTGTCCTGAACAGTTAAACTGCCCACTGTTCTTCAAAAAAATCCTTTAAGTCCCACAAATTCTTTGGTTTTTCAGCATTTTTGTGTATTTGAGCCCTTTCTAACAATGACTGTATGATTTTGAGATCTATCTTTTCACACTGAGGACAACTGAGGGACTCAACTCAAACATTCATTAATGCTTCAGAAGGAAACATGATGCATTAAGAGCTGGGGGTGAAAACTTTTGAACAAAAACAGAATGAAGATGTGTAAAAAAATTTTTTTTATTTTGACACAAAATATTTTTTTCATTTAGTACTGCCCTTTAGAATCTACAGAAGATACTTACATGTTTCCCAGAAGACAAATTAAGTAAAATTGACCCTGATCATCAAATTCAAAAAGTTTTGACCCCTGGCTCCTAATGTGTTGTGTTTCCTTCTGAAGCATCAGTGAGTGTTTGAGCCTTCTGTAATAGTTGCCCATGAGTCCCTCTGTTTTCACAAAAATGCTGAAAAATCACAGAATTTTTTGGGACCTGAAAGAATTTTCTGAAGAACAGTGGGCAGTTTAACTGTTCAGGACAAACAATGGACCCATGATCAACTATCACTAAACAAAAAAATACAGCTGTGGATCATTCAGGTAACAACACAGTATTAAGAATCAAGTGTGTGTAAACTTTTGAACGGGGTCATTTTTATAAATTCAACTTTTATTTTCTCTTGTGGACTATATGTAAACCTCTTTTATGTGAAATATCTTATTCAAGTCAGCTAAATTCTGGTATTATAGCACTGCCTGGTATTATAGCACTGCCTGTGTCTGTTTGTCTCCTTAAGAAGAATCAACCAACTGTATGTCGCTTTGGACAAAAGCGTCTGCCAAATGCCTAAATGTAAATGTAAATGTAAATGTAAATTAAAATAATACATAGTTTATTTTGGTAAAATAATTAACATTTTGCAGATTATGCAAGGTGCATCTAAACTTTTGACCTCAACTGTATCTATTTAATTTTTTTGTGAGAAAATGTAGATAGAATGACATTTTTCCATCCGACCATCTGATATTCTAGCTGGTTCCTCCAAAAAAAAAAAAAAAAAAAAAAAAAGCACAATCTACTACTATCTCCTTTCACAAATACTCAGATCCAAAAAGCACTCTAAAAAATTATAATTCCATTTGCACAACACAGAATCTAGTATTACCGTCCTGCAGAGTGGTAACTGGCTCAGTTTCTTTGCTGAAGGCGCTGTCTCCCACATCATTTGTGGCCATCATTTTAAATTTGTAAGATGTGTACGGCTTCAGCCTACAAGAGAAGAGATGCAATTCAACTCACACACTAGATCATTCTCATGTAACAACAGGAACCATAAGTGATACATTTTTAGACTTCTTTTGAGAAAATCATAAACAGAAGCCCTTGCTACTACAAGTAACCTATCATAAACATGCATTTATGAATACACTCAAAAGAATACATCCTAATTTGTTGACTAGACATGTCTGCTCAACCTACAATGTCTTGCTCCAGTGCAGCTCAACCTTGAACAGATATTGGACTCTTGAGTTTTTCTTGAGATTTTCATGTTTATAAGAAGGACTCATTATTCATTTATCATTAGTTAATATTAGTTAACTACACTGATTTGTTATTGCTTTTCAAACTTTGAGAAGATGTAGGAAGGGGACACAGGGTTGTAAGTAATGTATATCAAAGTGGGCCATCAGGGAAACTTTGAGTCTGTGTGTGTGCATGTGTGTGAAGTGAGCAATTAGGGATTTGAGAATCAGGACTGTGAGGGTGCTTGTGTCGTTGTGAGTGTTTACGTGTGTGTGTGTGTTTATAATTAGGGCGTTGAAGACGAGGACTGTTAGTGGCATTTCTGTTTTAATAGCTGGAGGCATTTACTCCTCTGAGAATCAAGATGGTTTGAACACAAACATCCTCTTGGTTCAAAACACTCGGTTCATGCAATTATGAAAAATGCATGTGTGACAGAGAGAGAAAGAAAGAAAGACAAACTGAAGAAAACCACTGTACATATGCACACAAACTATACAGGAAATAAATGGTAGAACAGGTACATATCAGTAGGGACTTTTACTTTGCCACATAAGGTATAGAAAATTCAGAATGTAATAACTGGCCCTCTGAAATTAAATTAAGTAGGAATTTAAAATAAGTTATATGATCCTTTACTGTGGTCCAAAAAAAATGGAAGTTAATTTATTAAACATGAACAAATATTCGCTGCATTTTAAAACGTTTGGGGACAGTAAGAAAATCCAGATGGTTTCCATAGGAATATTAAGCAGCACAACTGTTTTCAACATTGATAACAATAAGAAATTAAATTCAACACCAAATTAGAATACTATAATGATTACTGAAGGATCATGTGACACTGAAGACTAGAAAATTCTAATTTTAAATTTTAAATAGTTTCTGTTACGGAAAAGGTGCAGGGAATAATTTAACATTTAGAATTTTCCAGTCATCATTTTTCATTCTTAAAAGACTTTCACAAATCTTACATTCCCCAAACTTTTGTAATGTACAATGTATTGTAATTACATTGAATACAAATAAAATTCCTATATACCTGTGGATAGTCAATCCAGCCATACTCTATGTTTTCAAATCTGCATATATTGTATAGTATGCACTGCAAACTACTGTATATATTGCAGAAATAGTAAGGCTAGTACAGTTGTACTTCAAACATAGTGACTGTTTTTTACGACTATGATTTGTTGAAGTCTGTGCAAATGCACTTTTGTGCTGTCCATGCCGCTTTAGATTCATCTTCTGTGCTTCCTATGCAGTCAGAAGATGGCTTACGATGAGTCATTGAATGTCAGAGAAAGGCACATGTGGGTAATTAAAAGGACAGGCATGTGGGTTGTGGGTAATCGAGTGGTACTGAATGCAGAAATGCTCCCATGGTTCCATAACAAAACAGGTTGAGAAATGCGGTGTTATGGGGAGGCAAGTCCTTTAGCTCAATATATTTTTCCCCTTAATGCAAGTGGACATTTAGAGACGTGAACGAAGATGACAGCATGAATCAGACAGGTGATGATGAGAAGAACGAACAGGCAGGGCGAAAAAATATGAGCTAGTGCTGGAGGATGGAGAGCAGAAAACAGGTTAGTGAGCGGGTGGAGCTGAATGGATGTATGATTAGACATCAGGCCACCCGATGGTCAGCCTGATTATGATTGCAGTCTCTCTCTTTCTCGTGTATGTGCGCTTTTGCTGTCTGTCGATTTCACTCTTTTTTATTTTTAATGATGTCTCATCAGTGTCACTGCATGTCTATAATACAAAATGTCCTACATGTTTTGTGTAATTTCATTCTTTTAGATTGAAGAGCTTTGTTTGATTCAGTCCAATTGAGGTTGTTTCATTTTAACCCTTTTCATTCTCACACTGACTCTCTCACCCAGTAGCAGTAATGTGAGGTTTGTGTGATGGTAACACCATTGGACTAAATCATGACTGTGTTATTTATATGGTAGTTAGAAAATAGCATTATGCAAATCTCTAAAAAGTGAATAATATTTTTAAATAAAAAAATGGCAATACCATGGTACCAACATGGTACATGTCCAGAAAAACATGTTGCAATTTTACCATTTTAAACAAAACAAAACAAAATGAAACCTTTGCACCCATGTTCACAAATAATGCAAAACAAAAAACATGCTAATATAGTCTAAAAACATGCCAGTACTCTTTCTAAAAGCCCAAAACCATTTCTTTTGCACCTATGTTCAAAAATGAAACAAAACCAAAAACATGGTGTTAATAAGGTCCAAAAACATGGCACTACCCTTTAAAAAAAAACAAACAAAATCTTAGCACACGTTCAAAAACGAAACAAAACAAAAAACATGGTGCTAATATTGTCCAAAAACATGGCATTACCCTTTCAAAAACAACACAAAAGGTCTGGAAAAAAACATGGTATTACCATGGTGCATGTCCAATCCCCATACAACCCAAAAACAAAACAAAACTTGCACCCATGTTCAAAAACGAAACAAAAAACATGGTGCTAATTAGGTCCAAAAACATGGCATTACCATTTTAAACAAAATGAAACCTTTGCACCCATGTTCACAAATAATGCAAAACAAAAAATATGCTAATATGGTCTAAAAACATGCCAGTACTCTTTCTAAAAAACAAAACAAAAAAACATTTCTTTTGCACCCATGTTCAAAAATGAAACAAAACAAAAAACATGGTGCTAATATGGTCCAAAAACATGGCATTACCCTTTCAAACAAAACAGAAAAAAAACAAAACCTTTGCACCCATGTTCAAAAACGAAACAAAAAACATGGTGCTAATAAGATCCAAAAACATGGTACTACCCTTAAAAAAAACAAAACAAAACAAACAAAACCGTAGCACACGTTCAAAAACGAAACAAAACAAAAAACATGGTGCTAATATTGTCCAAAAACATGGCATTACCCTTTCAAAAATGAAACTAAACAAAAAACATGGTGCTAATATTGTCCAAAAACATGGCATTACCCTTTCAAAAATGAAACTAAACAAAAAACATGGTGCTAATATTGTCCAAAAACATTGCATTACCCTTTCAAAAACAACACAAAAAGTCTGGAAAAAAACATGGTATTACCATGGTGCATGTCCAATCCCCATACAACCCAAAAACAAAACAAAACTTGCACTATTTGTTCAAAAACGAAACAAAAAACATGGTGCTAATAAGGTCCAAAAACATGGCATTACCATTTTAAACAAAACAAAATGAAACCTTTGTACCCATGTACAAAAAACATGTTAATATGGTCCAAAAACATGCCAGTACTCTTTCTAAAAACAACAACACAAAAAAAAACCCCAAAACATTTATTTTGCACCTATGTTCAAAAATTAAACAAAATGAAAAACATGGTGCTAATATGGTCCAAAAACATGCCATTATCCTTTCAAAAAAAAAAAAAACAAAAAAAAAAAACCTTAGCACATGTTCAAAAACGAAACAAAACAAAAAACATGGTGCTAATATTGTCCAAAAACATGGCATTACCCTTTCAAAAACAACACAAAAAGTCTGGAAAAAAACATGGTATTACCATGGTGCATGTCCAATCCCCATACAACCCAAAAACAAAACAAAACTTGCACTATTTGTTCAAAAACGAAACAAAAAACATGGTGCTAATAAGGTCCAAAAACATGGCATTACCATTTTAAACAAAACAAAATGAAACCTTTGTACCCATGTACAAAAAACATGTTAATATGGTCCAAAAACATGCCAGTACTCTTTCTAAAAACAACAACACAAAAAAAACCCCAAAACATTTATTTTGCACCTATGTTCAAAAATTAAACAAAATGAAAAACATGGTGCTAATATGGTCCAAAAACATGCCATTATCCTTTCAAAAAAAAAAAAAAAAAAAAAAAACCTTAGCACACGTTCAAAAATGAAACGAAACAAAGAACATGGTGCTAATATTGTCCAAAAACATGGCATTACTCTTTCAAAAAAACATGGTATTACCATGGTGCATGTCCAATCCCCATACAACCCAAAAACAAAACAAAACTTGCACCCATGTTCAAAAACGAAACAAAAAACATGGTGCTAATTAGGTCCAAAACATGCCAGTACCCTTTCTAAAAAACAACAATAAAAAAAAAAAAAAAAAAAAAAAAAACTTTACTGTCAAAACAGCATGTTCAAAAACAAAATTATTATTAACAAAATTATTATTAATATTATTAACATTTAATAATAATAATCATCATATATTAATAGTATTAATGAATGCTATTATTATAAAATAATAATATCAATCAATATTAATTATTGAATATTTTCTAATACCACTAATATGTATAAATAATAATACAAAGAATAATAATAAATATTTATTATTATTATTATTATTATTTATTATCAAAAACGAAACAAAACTAAAAACATGGTGCTAATATGGTCCAAAAACAAAACAAAACCTTTGTACCCATGTTCAAAAATGAAACAAAAAACAAACATGGTGATAATATTGTCCAAACCCACGGCATTACCCTTTCAAAAAACAACAAAAAATCTGGAAAAAAAACATGGTATTACCATGGTGCATGTCCATTCCCCCCCAACCCGAAAACAAAACAAAACGTGCACCCATGTTCAAAAATGAAAAACAAAAATCAGTGCTAATTAGGTCCAAAACATGCCAGTACCTTGGTAAAAACATGGTATAACCATCGCGCATGTCCAAAAAAAACAAAACAAACAAAGTATATGTACTGTCTGTATGTAAACAAAAAAACATGGCATTATTTTGCACCCATGTTTAAAAACAAAACAAAAAACATGGTGCTAATATGGTCCAAAAACATGGCATTACACTTTTAAACAAAACAAAACAAAACAAACTGTCAGGAAAAAAACACTGTAATACCATGGTACAACCCCCTCCCCCCCAAAAAAAACAAACAAAACATGTATTGTCTGCATGTAAACAAAAAAACAAGACAAAAAAGATGGTGCTAGTATGGTCCAAAAACATGACATTACCATTTTAACCATGTCCAAAAAATTATAGCTTCAATTATTTTCAAGTCTGCATATTACAAACTTGTAATGACCTTACAATGGCGTATCTTCATCCTTTGTATTATAATGTCTTCTGTCTGTCAGAGCTAAAGCACATTATGCTATAAATAGCGAGTGTTCTTGTACCAGCCGCTGCCCGCACAGGCAGTTATGACTAATCAGAGAGAGATATGTGCGCGTGTTACCTATCCACCTCCCAGGAGGTGTTATTATGACCGATGGAGGATGTGTGGGTCTTCCACTTGCCGTCCGGCAGCTCTAATGTCTGTAGGGTGAAGTAGCGCACAGGGGAAGAGCCGTCTCCCCCCGCCGTCCAATGAAGTCGCAGCTTGTTAGACTCCACCCCTTTCTGAGGCACGGCGAGCCGTCGAGGGGGCTGCGGCCGCTCTGTGGGACATGGGTAATGAGTCACTGCTGGGCATATGCATGTGTCACAGTCCCGGCTCGCGGCTAATTTTGAGCTCGGGTTTAAATGCAGTCAGCTCCGAAGGGCCACATGCTGTTTTGACAGTTTGCTTTATCAGCTGACATTCTGCTCAGACAAACTGACTCCACGAAACATGAGCTTTCATGAGTTTTTAGCCACATCCAATTTGTCTCTGTTCATGTAAATGACTCTACAATAAAGTAGTGAACAATTTGATAACAACACAACTGAACATTAACCTTTCAAACACACCTCTTTTTTCTGTCGTTATGACGATGGCCTCCTCTGGGGGTCCCCAGCCCTGTTGAGTGCGTGCTGTGATTTGGAAAGCGTACGCTGATTCTGGAATCAGTCCTGTCACTGTGAATTGACGTGCGTTGGATCCAACCTCAACTGTGGTGAACTTGCTGGGATCGCTGACATCCAGACGGTAGGAAATTTGATAACCTGTGGTAACAAAGTCATAATAATAACAATAATAATTATTATTATTGCTTATATAATAATTACTAAAATGATACTAATTCATATATTAATTAAATTAAATCTAAATTTATTTTAAATGACAAATATGTATTTATTATAATTATATAAGTATTATATAAATATAAGCAATTATACATATTAGTATAATAATGATATTAATAATAAATATTGGTATTATTATTATATTGTTATTATTATATTATTTCTTATATAATAATATGTAGATTTTGTTATTATTATTAACAATAATACTAATTTAATATATTAATTAAATTAAATGAAAATTTATTGTAATTATATTGATAATAATAATAATAATAATACACATTATTACTATTATTTTTACTATTATTACTACTATTAATTATACACAGTATAATAAACAACAACAACAACAACAATTTATTATTATTCCTCGTATTATTATTTATACATTATACATTGTGGTATTAGGAAATATTCAATAATTAATATTGATTGATATTATTACTTTATAATGGTAGCATTCATTAATAATATTAATATATGATGATGATTATTATTAAAATGTTAATTATAAATATTGTTAATAGTATTGAATTATCATTAATAATTATATAGAATACTAATAACACTACTAATAACAATAATACTAATTTAATATATTAATTAAATTAAATGAGGATTTATTTTAATAATAATAATAATACTTTTTTTTTTACATAGTATAATAACAAAAATAATAAATATTTATTCTTATTATTATTTATACACATTAGTAGTATTAGGAAATGCTCAATAATTAATACTGATTAATATTTGAATATTTAAATTCTTATAATAATAACATTCATTAATAATATTAATATATGAACACTATTATTAAAATGTTAATTATAAATATTGTTCATATATTAATTAATTATACGTAGTATAATAATACAACAACAACAACAACAACTACTACTACTACTACTACTAATAACAATAATACTAATTTAATATATTAATTAAATTTAATTAGATTTTATTTTAATAATAATGATAATAATACAAAATATGTTTTTTTTATTAGTTTTTACTATCAATTATACACACAACTACTACTAATAATAAAAATAATACTAATAATAACAATACTACTACTACTACTACTACTAATAAATATTATAATATAAATAACTATTCTTCATTATTCAAATTATACATATTAGTAGTATTAGGAAATACTGAATAATTCACACAAATATTCCCTAATAATAATAATAATAATAATAATAATAATAATAATAAGTTATTATTAAAATGTTAATTATAAATATTGTTACTACTATTAAATTATCATTAATCATTAATATACTGTTATATTATTGTTTTTATTGTCATAATTAATACATGTGCAAATAAATAAAAAATATATTGTTATTATTAATTTCATGCATTAGTAGTATTAGGAAATGCTTAATCATTCATATTGATTCATATTTTAATTCTATAACAATAATAATGAATTGTTGTTGTTGTTATTCTTATATTATTGCATCTAATAATTGCTATATGTGTACGTATATATTTTGATATTATTAATAACAAAGATACTAATTAATATATGAATTAAATTAAATTAGAATTTTATAATAAAAATAATAGATTATTATTATTAATTATACATATTAAATTATTATTATTTATTACACATAGTAGTATTAGGAAATACTCAATTAATATTGATTAATATGACAAAAATATTAATATATTAATTATAATATTACTAAAATGTTATTTACATTATTAATATTATTAGATTATTATGCATGGATTATGATTAGGTGAAAATAAATATTAATATTATTAAAATATCATTAATAATTAATATATTGTTTTTAGTATTGTTTTTATTGTCATCATTCAACATGCAGAAATGCAAAACACAATTGACGGGAAATGCTTCATGATGTTTTTGTGATTTGTATTGACAGCAAATGTCCTCACACCCTTTGAATGTATGGAAAAGAGCAGTTATTAATATTCCAACACTAACCCCACAACTCATTTCAAATCAGCTTACAACAATCCATCTGGTGTGTATCATTACAACGGTCTAAACATATGAGGCGTCACATTTTTAAATACCTAAGGTCATTATACAAGTTTGCAACAGCAGCCTTCCTTCATAAGAGTTAATAATCCTGTTCTAACTGCAGACAAGGCTCATTTAATTTTAATGCAGATGCAAAGACCAAAGTGTCCTGCGAAAGATCTCCACAGTCTGAGAGCATGCTTTAACCTGGAAGCGTTTATTACAGCTGAAAGGGTGTTTTTGACATGAGGTTCTGTAGAGATAGCGAGAGTTAAGTGCCTTGTAAACGGGGGAATCTACAGAACGGCCGAGAGAGACGTTCTTATCTCTGTCACATGGGACGTTTGGTGTTAGCGTGCTCCGTTTGGAGGATTAGCATGGCGCTACGGAGCTAAGGCTGGTTTTAATTCAATGTTTTTTTCCCCTTTGCCTTGTCTCCTCAGATTCTTATTCACCCTTTCTTTCCTTTTCTCTCTTCCCCTCTCCGAACGCACAGCTCGCTAAGATCCTCCTTTATTAAGAGGCCATCGCTAACCCAACCCAAAAAGCCCAGAGGGGCCTATGCAAAATCCTCTGCTTTTCCCGCTTGTTCCTGAGCTCTCTCTTTTGATGGTTTTTCTTTTCTTTTTTCTCTTTTTTTATGTGCGTTACGCTAGAGGCAGAAATCAACTCGAACACTTTTTTCTTCCTTTTCTTTGCAGTTTCAGAGTAGCTTTTGCCCTGGAAATGGAGAGAAAGAGGCAAGAGGACAAAAAACGGCCAACAATCAACTGTTCAGCCTTTGTATTTTCCCTCATCTATCATGGTAGAGCTGTGACCCATGCCAGGTGGTTCGGTACTCATTTTTTAATGTCTGGGTTGCCGTGGTGAGAGCAGTAAGCCGTGTAATTGGTCGGATCGTCGCCCCCTCGGTCAGGAGCATTTTATTTGTGCACCCTGTTACCACAGCAATCACTGATCCCTAACCACAGGACACATTACAGCAGACACTCAACGCTATAAGGGAAGGAGACCAGGAGAGACCATTACAAAAAGAACCATGGTGCTACAATAAATACTGTGTTTTCGGGACACTTATATGGCGGTAACACCAGTCATACTCTATATAGTACATTAAGGTACCATTTAAATATAATGGCACATGAATATTGTAACTGGTAAATGTACATTTGATATTAAGATGATGTTTGTTTGTCATTAATACAAAATTAACTGATGCAAAAGTTTAGGGTTGGTATGAAGCCACCAATATATATATATATTATTACAATTTAAAATAACCGTTTTCTATTTTAATAGAGTTTAAAATGTAATTTATTTCTGTGATCAAAGTTGAATTTTCATCATCATTACTCCAGTCGTCAGTGTCACCTGATCCTTCAGAAATCATTTTAATATGCTGAGTTGCTCATCAGTGAAAACAGTTAACAGCTCAGTTAATTTTTTTTTTGGATACACTGATGAATAGAAAGTTCAAAAGAACGGTATTTATTTGATAGAAATCTTTTGTAACATTACAAATGTCTTTACTGTCACTTTTGATAAATTCTAAGTATTGATTTCTATCAAAACATATAAAAATCATGTGAAAAAGTTAGCACCCCCTTTTGAATTCCATGGTTTTCTGTATCAGGACATAATAAAAAATTATGGTCTTTGGCAGGTCTTAACATTTGGAAACATAAATCCTCAAATAAACAACATTACGTCAGTGTTTCCCCTGGGTTTATGGTTTTGGAGGGGCATTGTTCTGTACAAAAGTAATACAAGAGCAATATATTTTTGTTACATGTTAAACCATACTTTTATTTTGACAGGTTGCCGTGAAGTTTCTGCGTGTATACAGTATGAAGCTAGACTAGTTTTCTCAAATGAAATGGTAAAATTATCATGAAGTGACTGTCACAGCAACTCTGGAGATTAAGTTTATGTGTTAATATCGTCATATAGTGAGACGTAGAAGCCGAAAATCACTGCGAGCGTGATGCGTGCTTCAGTATCTGTGTAGTAAACAAAACAGCGTCTCTGCCATTCATTCATACAGAGACAAATGGAACATGCAGGATTAATATTTAAGCTGTCTTTTTGCGTTTTAATATTCACAGACACTAGTCCATATCGCGATTCGAATTAAGTGACAGACCTACTTTTGATTCATTCATCCAAAAATTTACGAATTCCGCACTATAGAGTATTCTGTTTTTATGAATGGACTCCGCAATCCTGTCCGTGTTTTTGTGAAGGAGAAATTGCACACGACCATGTAGAGACGGGGGGGGGGTGGGCCTAAAACAATGACAAGGGAAACACGTGACAAATCACACTGTCATTATTTATTTAACAAAAATAAAGCCAAGATGGAAAAGCCATGTGTGACAAAGTTAGGACACCCTATGATTCAAATGCTTGTAGATCCACTTTTAGCAGTAATAACTTGAAGTAATAATTTCCTGTATGACCACTCTTCTTTACAACGTTGCTATAGTGCAGTGGTCCTCACTATTTTTTCACGAGAGCTGCACTTACAGGACAAAGTCAACAGAAGAGCCACTTTTACCACAAAGTATTAAAAGTTACATCCAGTCAATAGCATGTCAATCTGTCATCCCTGAACATACAATATGCAATGCAATACAAAGGGGGTTCTTTTTTAAAGTTATTTTGAACGTTATTTATTTAAAGTTATTTGCTTCTACATTAGCCCATCATGTATCTAACCATCTAAAAGCACATTCGGCGTTAAGAAGTGGAAAGATTGCCAAAACAACTCTGCAGTGACTGAGTCAATATCATGGCTGTAAGGGCAGATCAAGTTGAAATATCTTTCTCTGTATTTCCGTCTTGTATTTCTGCTGTTTTGGGTAATTATATGTAATTAGTATTTATAATAGTGTTGACACTGACTGTTGTTCATGTATTTAATGTCCTCATTTAGCGAGACAGCAGACGCAGAAAACACTGTGCTTCAGTATGTGTGTACCAAACGAAACGGGGCCTCTGTACCATTCATGCATAAAGAGATCACACAGCATTCATATTTAAATGGTATTTTTGCAGTTAAT
Organism: Cirrhinus molitorella; assembly: GCA_033026305.1. Taxonomy (NCBI): domain Eukaryota; kingdom Metazoa; phylum Chordata; class Actinopteri; order Cypriniformes; family Cyprinidae; genus Cirrhinus; species Cirrhinus molitorella. The sequence continues at coordinate 9,893,602 of CM065120.1, forward strand.
ATTTACAGATACTAGTCCAGTTTGCGATTTAAGTCTAATGACCTATGCTACTTTTGATTTATTCATCCAAACTTCGACAAATTCTGTGATATTCCGTGTTAAGTGGCTGTCACACCAAATGCGTAAAGCCCTGCGTTGCGTTATGAAACCCATTCATTTCAATGGCTTGCGCCTCGCGAGGATGGTTTATTGCTGCGCCGACCAAGGCGAACGCGCAGCGGAGCACACCACTGGTGCACAAGCCGCGCTTAAATTTCAGATAGTTGAACTTTTGCCATTGCGCTCTGAAGGGCTGCGCTGAACCCGCTTTCGGCGTCCAGTGTGAAAGCATACAGTAAATTCTGTTGTCTGTATGACTGGATTCCACGATTTTGACCGTGTTTTCCGCATCGCGAAAATCATAGAGCCCTAAATATAATGGGTTCTATTGTCTTTTGTCACGTCACACCGTGACACTTGGTGTGTAGACACGGTGTGTTATTTAATGGGTTAGTTATAGCCATGCCCTGCTTGTTTTTAATTTTTTAATGAAATCTATAGCCGCGCAATGAGTAACACTGCTGTAGTGTATCGAGGTTCATGGGCATTTGTTTATGGATAGCTCTCACCACAGCATTTGAGTCGTATGAGGTCTGGACTTTGACTGGGCCACTGCAACACCTTGATTCTTTTCTTTTCAGCCATTCTGTTGTAGATTTGCTGGCGTACTTGGATCATTGTCCTGTTGCATGACCTAATTTTGGTCAAGCTTCAGCTGTTGGACAGAAGGCCTCACATTTGTCTTTGGATACTTTGGTATACAGAGGATTTCAAGGTCGCCTCAATGACTATGAGGTCCCCAGGTCCTGTGGCTACAAAACAAGCCCAAAGTCATCAGTCCTCCACCTGCATATGTGACTTTTGATATGAGGTGGTTGCGCTGATATGCTCTACAGGTTTTCACCAAACTTGGTGCTGTCCATTATGGCCAAACATCTCCGCTCTGGTATGGTCTGTTTAAAGGACATTCTTCTAGAAGTCTTATGGTTTGTTCAGATGCAACTTTGCAAACCTAAACCATGCTGCGATGCTTTTTTTTAGATAGAAGAGGTTTTCTTCTGGCAAGCCTTCAAAAATGCCATACCTGTCCCATATTTTTCTAATTGTACTATCATGAACCTTTTCAGTTAAAATGTTAAGTGAGGCCTGTCGAGTCTGTAGTGAAGTTCTTGTCTGCCATTTCTCTGAGTATTATATGGTCTGATCTTGGGGTGATTTTCCAGGGACGCCCATGTCATGGTGTCCTAACTTGGTCACACATGGCTTGTCCATTTTGGCTTTATTTTTATTAAATAAATCAGAATCAGAATCAGAAAGAGCTTTATTGCCAAGTATGCTTAGCATACAAGGAATTTGTTTTTGTGACATTAGCTTCCAGTGTACATAGACAACAACAACAACACAGACAATAAAAAAAATAAATAAGGATAATATGAGAATAGAATATCATCCTTATTTATTTTTTATTGTCTGGGTATAATGACATGGTGCAATATGTCATGTATTGTTGTTCATCATAGGTTTTATTTTCCAAATGTTAAGACCTGCCAGATATTTTTTTATGATGTCATGATACAGAAAACCATGGAATTCAATAGGGTGTCCTAACTTTTTCACATGACTGTGTATATACACTACCAGTCAAAGGTTTTAGAACAGTAGGACTTATAATGTTTTTGGTCTCTTCTGTTCACCAAGCTTGCATTTATTTGGTCCAAAGTACAGCAAAAACAGTACAATTATACTATTAAAATATTTTTACTATTTAAAATAACTGTTTTCTAGTTGAATATATTTTAAAATGTAATATATTCCTGTGATTTCAAAGCTGAATTTTTAGCATCATTACTCCAGTCACATAATCTTTCAGAAATCATTCTAATATTCAGATTTGCTGATCAAAAACATTTATTATTATTATTATTATTATGTTGTAAACATCTAAGTAGAACTTTTTCAGGTTTATTTGATGAACAGAAAGTTCAGAAGAACAGCATTTATCTGAAATAGAAATATTCTGTTACAATGTTACAAACGCATATTATTTCAGATAAATGCTGATCTTTGGATCTTCCTATTTATCAAAGAATCTGAACTGTTTTAAATGTTGATAATAATAATATTAATAATAATAATAATCATGTGACACTGAAGACTGGAGTAATGATACTGAAAATGTAGCTTTGATCACAGGAATAAATTACATTTTAAAATACTCAAATATTCAAATAGAAAACAGTTATTTTAAATAGTCATAATATTTTACAATATTACTGCTTTTTCTGTATTAATTAAAATACATGAAACATCTTACTGTTCAAAAACTTTTGACTGGTAGTGTATTCACTGCATTTTATGTCTTCTTTTTTGAAGTTACAGAAATTACAGTATTTTCTAGTTTTGCTAGTTCTTTTTATCGTAAATGTATCTGTTCTAACTCTAACTGAGATCCTTATCAGAAAGTATACGCTGACACGTCCCTTAAATATCCTCAATGTATTTATCAACTTTTTGCACCTTTCACGATCTTGCAGTGCTAAAAGGATTAGCTTGACTATAGTTAAAGTAGTTTCCCCAAACATGACCAGCACAATAAAGTCTCTAAAGGAGGACAGCGATCCGACAAAAGCAAGTAGCATGTCACGCTGCCAATATCTCATTAATGCACGTTGAGTTGCGTACACAGCTCCTGCATAAGCTATATCTGTTTTTACAAAAGCAACAAAGAGATTAAAGGTATGCAATTTTTTCAAACGTTAAAATACTTCCTATCCCAGCTTAAAGGATTAGCTCATCATTTACTCATCCGCATATCGCTCAAAAACTTTTATGAGTTTCGTTCTGCGGAACGTGAAACATTTTTGAATAATGCACCTGCCGCTTTTTCCATGCAATTAAAACGTATGGAGAGCTTGTGGCGCAAACAGACGCATAAAAGCAGTCCACAAGTCTCTGCACTATATTCTACAGTTGTGCAGATTTGACAGAAGTAAATAATGACAGATTATGGCAAGACAACTCATTTATACAGTCATTCATAGAATGATTTCCCCAAATGTAGTAGTTTGAACATCCAGACCAGTCTGACACCTTAACCTTGGCTTAATCACTTTAATGCTGGACTACTGAGTCTATTTGTCCAACTAATGAAAGATGTGGTGGTATTTGGGAAGCTAGTAATTATATTTGTACCTCCATTTTGTTATGCTATTGTCTCTGAAATTACACACTTCATCTTTAAGTCCATATACAAATCAATGCGCGGATAAGACAAAGAGAAACAGACAATATGAGAGACACAGAGAAAGGCCTGACAGAGCACGAGAGAGATGAATAAAAGAGAATGATAATGTGTGAGAGCAATACTGACAAAGAGAGAGAGAAAGAGAGAAATGAAATGCCAGAGCAAAGAGACACCAGAGAGACCTCAATCCACCGATCAATATTCACCAACAGGCTCTTGTTTTCAATATATTACCTCTGAAACTCAATTAAGAGCTAGAATAAAAGTTATACTGCAATAAAACAACAGTTGCATATCCAGATTACACCAGCGCTGTATGATATGTTTAGCATACTAAATCTATATAAAAAATATTGTATTGTTTTGCCATAAATGATCTAAACACCCCTGGGAAACAACAAATATACATCCACGGTGCATTACTGAATACTGTATATAAAGATATTTAGACTTTCCATTGAGAATTCTTGGCCATGAGAGAAAAAAACATTGAAGTTAATTTTTCACATGGACACTATCTTTATTAACAAACTGTATATTTGAGGTCTAAACACATTGTCACCAAAAAAAACTCTTAAAACCACTTAAAACTACATTTCATGACACAAATCAGTATTATTATACCACTACAATATTGCACTGCTTTCAGCCAATCAGATTCAAGGACCAGAATATGCAGTTGAAGTCAAATGTTTATATACACCTTGCAGAATCTGCAAAATGTTAATTATTTTACCAAAATAAGAGGAATCATGCAAAATGCATGTTATTTCTATTTAGTACTGACCTGAGTAAGATATTTCACATATTTCAACAGTTAAACTGCCTTTCTGTTCTTCAGAAAAATCCTTTAGGTCCCACAAATTCTTTGGTTTTCCAGCATTTTTGTGCATTTGAACCCTTTCCAACAATGATTGTATGATTTTGAGATCCATCTTTTCACACTGAGGACAACTGAGGGACTCATATGTTCACTGATGCTTTAGAAGGAACCACAATGCAGTTGGAGGGTGAAGATGAGGGTAAATTTAACTTCTTTTGTCATTTTTATCTTCTGTAGCTTATGAAGGGCAGTAATAAATGAATGATATTTAGACAAAATAAGAAAAAAGTACACATTTTCATTCTGTTCAAAAGTTTACACCCCCGGCTCTTAATGCATTGTTTTTCCTTCTGGAGCATCAGTGAGCATTTGAAACTTCTGTAATAGTTGCAATGAGTCCCTCAGTTGTCCTTGGTGTGAAAAGATGCATCTCAAAATCATACAGTCATTGTTGGAGAGGGTTCAAATACACAAAAACGCAGAAATAACAAAGAAAGGATTTTTCTGAAGAACAGCGGGGAGTTTACTGCTCTGGACAAACAAGGGACTCTATCACTAAAAAAACAAAAACAAAACAAAACAAAAAAATAGCTGTGGATCATTTTTCATAAATTCAACTATTATTTTCTCTTGTGGACTATGTAAACATCTTTTATGTTAAATATCTTATTCAGGTCAATACTAAATAAACAATAACATGCACTTTGTATAATCTCTTTTATTTTGGTAAAATAATTAACATTCTGCGAGGTGTGTGTAAACTTGACATCAACTGTATATATGAATAATACATCATGTCAAGATGTGTTTTTTCATTACTATAACTTACAGACCAACTGAACAACTTTAAACTTAAAAAAAAACTTGTGTAAGCTGATTTTTATATTGAATGACTGCAGAAGTATGGAGTCATGTGGATCACTTTTATGATGCTTTCTTGTTGTTTTAGCAGTTGACAGCCCCAGAAAGTGTCCAGGATATTCCTCAAAAATCAAAAACCTGATGAAAATGTTCCACAGAAGAAAGTAAGTTAGGTAAGTAAAAGAAGACTTCTCATTTCAGGGTGAATTACTCCATTAAGATAATTTTTTTTTTTTTTTTGCAGTATAATGATGATCTGATCTAATGATCTGTTCTTAATTGGTTTATAGTTTTGGTATCTGAAATCCCTCCAAGGTCACTCAATGAATACTGCATCGACGCCACATTCACACTGTCTAGTCAGACGTTCAATAATTGCGAGAGTAACTGACTGCTGTTGAGGAAAATCAGCACCGAAGAATGAAATACCCCTTGTGAAAGTCACATTATCTGCGTATCCTCACGTATGAAATTTATTACAAAGATCTGAGAGGATAAAATGAGTGCTGGAACACTGACAGCTCTTCTCTGATTGAAGATCTTTGGTTTATAACGCTCAATCCTACAGGGAACGATTGATCCAATCAGCAGAGAGCTCTGTGTGCGAGTGTGTGTAGAAAAGAGACAGAAGGCAAGAGATCATCCGAGGTAAAGAGGCTTCACATTTCTATCACTATTAAGGGATTATATGATCCATCACGGGTGGTTAAGTGTCCATAATCCAGTCATCTATAGCTGCGCGTCAGTGTCTGTACGACCCGTAATCTTGATAACGGCAAAACTGAGGCGGTTTAATCTCAATACACGCTTGAAATCCCAATACAGAAAATCTCATAACCCACACGCACGTACAAACTGACTCCAATGCGATACACAGCATGTCCTTGCAATAATAACATTTCAAATAGCCCAGGGCGCAATGGAAACAAATAGATCTTCTTTAAGGTCCCAAACTGCGTTATTACTGCAGATGAAAATGATAGCTATTACATTATAGCTATATTTTGGGAAAAATGTACCCAGAAATAAGCCAATAAGTCCTTTGGAATTGATTTACTGATGGTATATCAACTATTTGTATTTATTTATTGCGTAATGAGGTTGGATATATCCATACCTCAAAAAAATTTTAGGGCCAGAATACTTTAATTCAGCAAAGGATGCATTAAACTGATAGAAAGTCACATTTATAACATTACAAAAGATTTTATTTTAAATAAATTAATAAAAACAAATCAAATGAATGCTGTTATTTTGAACTTTCTATTAATAAGAGTCATTTTCTATAATTTTTCTATCAAAAAATAAATGAATAAATAATCAGCACAACTGTTTTTAAAACTGATAATAAAAATGTTTCTTGAGCAGCAAATCAGCATATTGGAATGAACTGATGGACCAGATAAATATATAATTATTTAAATAAAAAATGTACATACATACATACATACAAAATTTAATTTACATAAAAAAAAATATTTTAAAATAATAGATTTTATAATGTAAAAATATTTAGCAATATTACCGTTTAATGTATTTTTGATTAAATATGTTGAGCAAAAAACATACCCATCCCAAACTTTTCAAGTAAATATTCATTTATTATTAAATATTAATAATCAATGAATAATAAAAATAAATGCTACCAGTCAAATGTTTTTGAACAGTAAGATTTTTAAACTTTTAAAGAAGTCTCTTCTGCTCACCAAGCTTGCATTTATTTGATACAAAGTACAGCAAAAACTGTAAAATTTTGAAATATTTCTACTATTTAAAATAACTGTTTTCTATTTGAATATTTTTTTTAACATATTTCCGTGATCATTATTCTAGTCACACAATCCTTTAGAAATCACTCTAATATTCTAATTTGTGGCTCCAAAAACATTTATTATTATGTTGAAAACATATTTATATCTATTATATATTTATATTACGTGACACTGAAGACTGTAGTAATGATGCTGAAAATTTAGCTTTGATCACAGAAATAAATTACATTCAAAATATATTGAAATAGAAAATAGTTATTTTAAATACTCAAAATATTTCCAAATGTTTCTGTTTGCTGTACTTTGAATCAAATAAATGCAGGCTTGGGGAGCAGAAGAAACTTCTTAAAAAAACATTAAAAATCTTACAGTTCCGAAACCTTTGACTGGAAATGTGTGTGTGTGTGTGTATATATATATATATATATAATTTTTTTCATAATATTAATAAATATTTTAAAAAGCAGAAAAGAGATAATCTCTTATAAGGTGAATATCTACTAAACCGAACAAATTCATTTTTATGATTAAAGTATTATATTAAATGCATTAGAATGCAGAAAGGTGCAAAATTATTATAATTGGATTTATATAAAAACAACAGAAGTCTGTGATATGTCCTCATTTACATCGCTAGATAAATGTGTGTGTGGCGTTTATGTTCTCTTACCCATAATGATGCCGTTTGGCTCCGAGGGAGGTTGCCAGACAACCCTGACAGACGTGAGACGCACTTCTGGAAACACCAACCTGACAGGTGGACCGGGAACTGGAGAGAAGAGAGGAGAGGGAGGGAGAGAGAGAGCATACACCGTTTAACATGCTATTTAGAACAGATTACTGTAGTCTACATTCTGATTTCTTCTAATGTAGCACATATTTCAAATACTTCAAAACATCTGTTTGTGAGGCCAAGCTTTTATCTCGACCACGATAAATATGACATTTTAATCTCTTCTCACACACACACACACAAAGTCTCCCTGTAAACTTCTAATTCCTTAAATCCATAAATATAAATATTAGTGTTTCATAATCCCTCATCAAACACATTTAACTCTGCCAGTGGACACTAGGCCAACAGCGCTGGTAATCCACTAGTTCTGATATGTGTGTGTGTGTGTGTGTGTGTGTGTGTGTGTGAGTGTGAGTCAGTGTGTGTAGAGAATAATCACATAGACATTCCAGTATCTGGTATCCCTGGTATCCCTGTACATTTCCGAATGAATGTTGCTCCATTGAGCCGATTAAGAAAAATGACAGAAAGAGGGCATTTGTCATTCCGCTGGCAAGACTCCACAGTCCACATATGAACACACTCACTCATTTCAAAGGGAAAGATGGCAGCTAACTTCCCCTTGCTGTGGAAATATATTGCACACATGCGAGTGCATATTTCTGAGAGAAACTTTCCCAAGGAAATTTTATTGCTCAGAGGTTGCTCTTTCATAGCTCAGGAGACTTAATGAGGTTCCCACTTGGTTGCATCTCATGAAAACTGTCAAGTAATGCTTGTGTCATATTTCAGATTTAAAACAAGTCTATTTTTAAGTCTGATTTTTTTTATTATCACGACATTAGTTTCATGATAACTAAGCACATTTCCCTCCAAATTCTCATTACTGCAATGTGAAAAATAATTGTATAGTAAATTTTTAATTATAAGGCTACTTAGTGCAAAATATTGTTTTATCCACAGTACTGAACATTTAATAATGACTCAAAATTAAACAAATAAGTTATAAATAATGTATACCAAATATAATATTTATATTATTATAATATTTATATTACTATAAATGCAATTATTAGAAATACAATAACTAAAATAATTATTGTAATAATAGCAACTGATTGTTGAATAATTTAAGTTATGCTTTTTAAAAAAAAAATTAAATTAAATAAAAAAGGGGTTGACTGATTTACTGTATTACAAGAACATTGCCCATTGCAGTACTGACGATATAGTTAAAAATAAAATAAATGTAAATATAATACTTATAATGAATATATTAATTGCATGTTGAATAATTTAAATTATGCTTATTTTATTACTTTTGTAATTAAGAATGGGTGATTACTTTATTATAAGGACATTATTTTCTTATAATAAAATGATAAATAAAATAATAAAATAGACATATTAGACGTATAAACAAGATGTATTAGAAATACAATAATTTATTTATATATAATATATAATTACAATAAATATAGTAACTGCATGCTAAATAATTCAAATTATGCTTATTTTATTATTTTTGTAATTGGTGATTACTGTATTTTAAGGACATTTTTATTATTGCTCATTACAGTACTGAAAATATAATTATAAATAAAATAATAAAATAGACATATTAGAAATACAATAATTTAATTATAAATATAATAATTACCAAAAGTTATAATAAATATATTAACTGCATGTTGAATAATTTAAATTATGCTTATATTATTATTTTTGTAATTAAAACTGGGTGATTACTGTATTATTAGGACATTTTTATTTTTGCTCATTAAAGTTCTGAGAATATAATTATGTTAAATATAGAAACCGTTGAATAATTTAAATTATGCTTATTTTATTATTTTTGTCATTAAAAACGGGTGATTACTGTTTTATAATTATTTTATAATTAATATTATTATTTTTGTAATTAAAACTGGGTGATTACTGTATTATTAGGACATTTTTATTTTTGCTCATTAAAGTTCTGAGAATATAGTTATATTAAATATAGAAACTGTTGAATAATTTAAATTATGCTTATTTTATTATTTTTGTCATTAAAAACGGGTGATTACTGTTTTATAAGGACATTTTTATTATTGTACAGTTTTATTACAGTACTGAGAATATAATTATAAATAAAATAATAAAATACACCTATTAGAAAACAGATGTATTAGAAATACAATCATTTAATTATAAATATAATAATTACCAAAAGTTAAAAATAAATATAGTAACTGCATGTTGAATAATTTTAATTATTTATTTTATTATTTTTGTAATTAAAAATGTTTGATTACTGTATTATAAGGACATGTTTTGTTATTGCTCATTACAGTATTGAGAATATAATTATAAATGAAATAATAAAATTGACGTATTAGAAATAAAATAATTTAATTATAAAAAATAATAGCTAAAATAATTATTATAAATATAGTAATTCCATGCTAAATAATTCAAATTATGCTTATTTTATTATTTTTGATATTAAAAATGGGTCATTACTGTATTATATAGACATTTAAGTTAAGTTGATAAACAGAGATTTCAAAGGAAAAAATATCTGTAAAGTAGAAGGATTTCACAAGTCACTCTTTAATGTCAATTTGTTCTGTGTCTGAGAACAAATTGATATCTCATTAGTGCTTTTTCTTTTCTGTGAATTGGGATTAAAAAAAAATTGAGAGAGCGAGAGGTGGTTCAGACAGGTGACTTAAGCGAATGCAGTGATGCAGGATGAGGTTTCATGCAGAGGGGGCATCAGGAGGCCAGACGAAAGTGTGAGCAAGCATGCATGTGTGTTTTTCTGTGTCTGGGAGCCACGTGGGAGGTAATGCCAGTCTGAATGTCGGCCACAGCTGGAAGCTACCAGAGCATGAAGCAAGACATAACTATGAGCTACCATTATGAATGTGTGTGTGCGTGTTTACCGGTGTGTGAGTGTGTGAAGGAACATCTGCTAAATGGGTAGCTTTCACTCAAAGTCTAATTTTGACCTGATGTGTGTTTGAACATTTATTTTTGCTTTTATTATGCATGTACGATTTGTCATAACCAGTGGGAACGTGTGAAGAATAGATTATGCATGCTGTTGATTTTATTGGTTGCTCACCATCATCCTTGGTTCTCTCAACTGTGGGGGGGAGGCTGGGTGGTCCATCTCCGACAAGTGTAAACGCGAGCACCTGAACCTCATACAGGATGAACTTGCTAAGGTTTTTTAAAAGAAGCAAGTGAGTTTGGTTCCCATTCACCAGCTGGACCTGGGGAGCCCGCTCTGAATCCTTTTCTTTACATAATACCTAGAGATAAAAGGAAACGAGAAAATATAGGTCATGTAGAAACTGTTTTGATGTAATATAGTGTGTTGGAACATCCTAAAATCGACAACAAGCGTACAGTGTGTTGTAATGATTGTTTATTACTATTCTATATATACTACAGTACTCATACTTAAGGTTAGGGATTTGAACAAACCCCTGGCAGATCAGAATATCCTGTCCACATACAAAGTACTGCTAAATTTGGTTGTCTATTTAACGTTTAGCACTCCTGTTCTGAACACACACAGTTCAGTAATTTACAGTAGTGGCAACCGCATTCGAAAAGCAAATTAACTCCTGAAACATTCAAATAATGGCAACCGCATTTACAAAATTCTTTGCAATGTATAGGGAACCGAACTGAAAAACACGGTTAAACATGGTTCAGAGTTGTGTCTCTCTTCTGTACGCACAGTACAGGAAATATGGTACATCTCAACTCAGGAAGGTTGCCAAATATTGCTATAAAGTCAAGCAATAAGTGCACGTCAATAATAAACTTAAAGCTCTGTTAACGCTGGTTTAGTTAAAGTCATCATACACAGAGTCTTTGATTGCTGTAATATTACTTAAAATCCAAAATCAAAAATAGCAGATACCAAATGAACAACACGTCATTCTTACAATAACCATAGTATCAATCATCACATTTTCAAGAATAAGTTAATGATAATTTAGGGGATTGATCGTCACTCCTGAAACTTTACAGTGTGTATGTGGCAATAAAGACGTAGAGGGAAGTATGCAACCACCCAGCAACTGCTCACAAGATTTTAGCATCTTTTGCACATGCAAACAACCCTGTTTCTTCAGATAAAAAACTATGAAGAAAATCAAGTTTTGTCTAACTTAGGTCCTGACTTCAGAAGAGATCAATAATTAATTGTGTTATTTCATTTCCCCACCGCTTTTTACAGTCTAAGCATTTTATCAATTGGCTTCTTCCGACAGTGTGTAAAAGGAAAAACTGTTTCAGCAATTTCATGATCTTGCATCATGTCACTCTACACAGCCTAAGCAGAAAATGGAGAAAGCCTTATACAGGCAACAGTGCACATGGGTTTCAATAGCTTCACACAGTTTATAGATGTGTTCAAAATGAACTCCATACGAACTATGTTCGGCTGAATGTATGTGCATTAAAGCATGAGGAAGAACTTTTGTAGATGTGCATATCAACGGCTCTTTGTGGTATAAAGTGCCTTTGGCGCATGATACAAGCATTACATTAGATGTGTAGAAGTGTACTGTATTTTTTTACAATTTTTTTTGCTACGGTGCTTCTGCTATGTGGTTGTTAGACTGTTCTGGATGGTTTCTTACTTTCCTACATCAAAAGCGCCCACCTCCAATATCTGCATGGGGATATGGCTCAGGTTTCTCCTTGTTCTTCTTCTTTTTTTTTTTACACTTGTAAAATGTAGGACGGGGACTTGGCATTTTCCATCAGTTGTCGATTGAATGGGGGTAAAACTGAATGCAAGCTTGCTGTTGATTTTGGATGAGCAGGGTTTAAGATGACTAAACTATTGGAGAAGTCCAGCATACATGACCAGAAAGAAGTTTGTTTCGTAGGAAGGTTGGGTTTTGAGATTATGATGAAACATTACAAGGTCAAAACATACATATGTGGCAAAATTAGTTGTGTGTGTGCACAAAATGTGCACTGTCTAATTTTGAGCTATACAGGCAAAAGAAGTGAAAAATGTCGGTTTTGGTCGAATATGAGGTTTCCATAAAAAATTTGTTCATCATTTTAGTGATCCCAAAGCGCCAAATAGTAATTAAACATCTAAAATGATCTTTATTTGTACGTTTTCTGAGTACCTTTTTCTCTGCTCATTTATGACAATCGCGCTGACTGACATTTACAAAGTGCCATGCATAAGACGCGCATCTCAGAGTTTGCGATTTCCCTATAAAGTTATTGCAATATATGTCTTGGTGAGATTCAAACAGATATAATCTGTTGTCTTACATGAACATTTAGTTAATGGTTGGGGAAAAAATCTGATGTGTAACATTATATTGGATCTATGCATTACAGTAGGTCTTAATATAGATCTGTCTCAATGTTAACCAAGTATTAAAAGAAAAGACGGAATCACTCACTGCTCATGATTACTGTTTATTGGCACCTTTGTTCTTATTTTTAATTACAAAAATAAATTAAAATATAGCTATATTGTGATTACTAGTAATTAATATTAGGAAAAGGAAAAGAAAAAATATGCAACATTGCTTGGTGATTTCGCTTCGGAATCTACAGAAAACTTTAACACGATATCAAACGGCTGTAGCTAATTAATTTTTTGTCTGATTCCAACAAGTCAAATATAATTTTAAAGGTACTTTAATGGAGAATGAAATTACTCATTTATTTATATTTGCCAGCACGTGTCACATATACATGGAAGAATCCTTCACAAAGAGGTATATAAGATGTATTTACAAAATTAGGTGAATTTTTATTTCACACCGCGAAAAAGAATAAAACTTTTTGGAATCAGCAGTTGAAATAATTTCAGAAAACTGTGATATTAAAATAGAACTACATGTTGTTTAGGTAACAACATTCTTTATAAGACAACACCAATGTCCATAGTAACATATTAAACTATAAAATAACCATACAAACTATGATTTAAACAACTCTACAGTTCAAATTTTCAGCTTAATAAATGATGTTGTATGTTGTGTATAATTGGTCTGAACAAAAATGGCTGAAAATACTATTTCACTCACTGACAGTCTGACCAAAATGACAAGTTTGCAGGTATGTAAAAAGCAATAATTCACCCAAAAATGATAATTGTGTCATCATTAAGATGAGGATGTCATGTTTTAAAAACATTGATCTCCAGTGACTTTCATTGTATATACAAAAAACACTGAGCAAACAGTAAGCTAAATAAAATAATGACGAAATGTTAGCTGACAAGCTTTTTTCCTATAACTAAGGTGAGACGAGGCCAATAAACAATAACTGATTACCAACATGTAATTTCTTTGATGATGTAAAAAAAAAAATAAACACTATACAAAAATCTCCTATTTTTGTAGAAAAAAAGGAGACAAATTATTATTGCGAACTTCTGTATGTGCCTTAGAGCTTTCATATTTGCGGTTGCCAGATATTTTGCTTAATTTGTGCAATCTGGCATCCAAGTGCATGTGCTCGCTCTTCATTACGGAAGCGCCGACGATGCTCTGATGGTGATTAGCGATCTCCATGTGAGATGTATGGCTTAAATGAAAGTGTCATTCAGTCTGTCTGTCCTGTCATGAGATTTCTACTATTTTGTATGATTGTGACTACATTTTCAGTGACTAAAACATTTAGTTGACTAAACAAAAACAGAAGGTTGACTAAATATGATAATAACTAAAAAGTACATTTGACACAGGACTAAGACTAGACAAATTTAAAAGGTTAACAAAATTAACACTATCCTAAACAAGCAGTGCCAATAAAATATTTCCAGTCAGACGTCTCGATATACAGTAGAAATTCACCCGCTGCAGTGTTTCAGAAGGCAAGACTCTCCAGTCAAAGCTGTGGGGAATTTTAAGGGTCTTAAAGCATTCTCTTTGATATAGTAACCGTACCTTGTAACCAAGGATGTGTCCATTCTTCTGGTGTTCAGGGACCGAACCCCAGGTGACCAATATACTCGTAGAGCTCATTGCTTCTGCGCTCACATTTTCTGGGGCACCAGAGGGAACTGCAAACACATGCATATAAAAAGCCATTTTATACTAAGCAAAAACCTACTCAAGGCCGTGTGTTAGAGTGATTTTACAACACTTAAAGGCTATTTTTTATCCTATTGGAACAATAAAACGATAAAAGATACCAATTATCATTAATAATAATATGAACAAACAATTCCACCAAGCAGCTCATTAGCCTAAGGCTGCTGTCTTACCAGCCGACTCAGAACAATTTATTTCGGTCAGGGTTTCACATCTACTGACTATTTTTGCTGAATTCTCACTCTTTTCTATTAAGAGTCTGTCACATGCACTGATTAAAAACGGAAGAGGGCTGACAGCTTAAACAACAGCCTCTGACACTGCTCTCTGATTTCCTGTCATACGAAGCTTGCCGAATAAATAAGAACAGGAGAACCGTATGCACATAAACACTTGTAATGGAGTGATTTAGGATACATTTTGAAGGGGCAACTTTACCCTGTGAATGCGTGTGATGTGTATTTGTTCCTTCAGGGCTTGACGGCATATGTTCATGCGCAGCATCTTTTTTGAAAAAAAGATTTTCATTTGCTAAACGAAGCGAAAAGGCATTTTCCTATTCTTTTAGTTTGGTGTAGGAGAACGGCAAGACTGTCAGGTGTGCAGAGTTCATACACTGCTGAAAAAAAGGAATTCCTAAAGAATAAGGAAAAAGTTGTGGAAACATACTTTTCTATACATAGAAAGTTTTGGTTAGTATTTTTTTTAAGTGTTTTATGCTCATCGAGGCTACATTTATTTGATTTAAAATACTGCAAAAACAACAATCTTGTAAAAAAAAAAAAAAAAATACAATATAAAATAATTGTTTTCTGTTTTAATATGTTTTAAAATGTCACTCATGCCTGTGAAGGCAAAGCTAAATTTTCAGCATCATTACTCCAGTCAGTGTCAGTGTCACATGATCCTTCAGAAATCAGTCTAATATGCCTCTATATCTAAAATGTAGATGTAAAAGTTGTTACTAGGGCTTGGTTTTGACACAAATTTCACAATTAAATTAGATTCTGATTGACATGCTTGTGATTTGATTCAATCTGATTTAATTTCAGTTATTTTGGATATATCAGGTACAGTACATGCCAAATTTTCTCAAGAATAAAAAAAAATCTCTCAACTAATGCTGTAAAATATACATGAGAGTTAATTGGTATAATATTGAAGGTTAAAATTAACTTATTTGTATAGCATACAAACTCTTAAATTACACTCAATGACGTTTTTATAATAAATTTACAATTACATAATTATAATTCTACTCCAATTTGTTTTTGAAATATAAACACTTAAATTGTGGCCGTTGTGAAAACTTGTGAAAACTAAAGTCAGGTTTATTCAAACATAAATTAAACACTGAAGAACTTTTACTTAAAACTCGCTAAAATCCCAGCCTCAGCCCAATCAGAAGTACTGGTACTTGGGTAGAAACCTATACATCAGAGCCTGATAAAAATGCTTTTTTTAAAAGAAAGACATCAGATGGATTTAGAGGCTTCTGCAACTGAACTCTTCATATATTTAGCAAAATGCTCCTCTCTAGAGTTAATTTTCTAGCTAATAAATTTATGCTCACCGAATATGTGTTTTCTGAGGTAAATGTGACGTTACATGACATTGTTTACAAGCTGTTATACTAAAATCTTTGCACTCAACACTGATTGACCGATTACATGAGACAGTGGTTCTCAAACTGGTACCCCTGGGGGTACATGAGTTGATGGAAGGCGGTATGCGAACAAAATGCTGAGCTTTGCCATTTATTAATTGTATTTTTCATGTTTAAAATACGAGCAAGAACGCAGTTTTCTCTGAATATCCAAACAATTGCAAATGTTGATTTTATATAACAGTTAAAGGTGCTGTATGTAAGTTTTTGACTCTTCTTAAACCAAAAAATAACATATGTTTGTAGATATTTAGGAAACATGTTATGTTTACATATCTCTGAAAACTAAAGCTATAGCCAGTAATTCTACTCTGAAATGTGCATTTCGGATTCCCATTTAAATGGAATTGCAGTACTCACTTCAACTGCTAACTGGCAATATTACATACTGCACAGTGATCTATGAGCAAAGGAACATTAAAACACAATAAATCAACTCAACAAATTACAGTGCGAGGCTAGTCGCGTGTCCTCAATCTGGCAAACCCACATGAGCATCGAGTCGAGTAGGAGTAGGAGAAAGCGGTAGAAATGGTTCTCTCCAATATTTTGATTTTGGACTGCAGTACCCCTTTCAATTGCTAGCTGTCAATCTTACACACTGCACTTTAAACAAAAAGGTCATATTAAGTGATCATTTTACATTTTAAATGTTGCCTACATTTTAAACACAGTATTGTCAATATTGTTTGTTATGTTTTAAACAAAACAATAGTTGCAATGAAATCCGCAACAGAACTGGTGTGCGTCTCCAAGCAACCGCAGTGTTTTGTTAATGAAGAAATTTGCAGCTTTGAACAATTCGGAGAGTCAGTGAACTACAGCTTTTTGCTTCCTTACGATTTTTGTTTTAAATCTAATCACTTAATTTTGCCATCATTTATTGCTTTTAGTATATGTGACCCTGGACCACAAAACCAGTCATAAGGATATATATATATTTTTTTTGAGATTTATACATCATCTGAAATGGTATATTCCACTGGTGTATGGTTTATTAGGATAGGACAATATTTGGCTGAGATACAACTATTTGAAAATCTGAGGATGCAAAAAAACAAAAGCAAACAAAAAAAAAATCTAAATATTGAGAAAATCACCTTTAAAGTTGAAAATGAACATTATTCATTGAAAATGAATATTACTAACCAGAAATTAAGTTTTTCTATATTTGCGGTAGACAATTTACAAAATATATTCATAGAACATGATTTTTACTTAATATCCTAATGATTTTTGGCACAAAAGAAATAGGTATAATTTTGACCTATACAATGTATTTTTGGCCATTGCTACAAATATACCTGTGCTACTTAGGACTGGTTTTATGGTCCAGGGTCACATATTAATACACTTAATAGAATGTTTAAGAATGTGACATAAAATATGCCTCTATAAAAGGTAAAAACTAATGTGTAAATAAATTTAAAGGGAGAAATTTTATCCCTCAAATATTGTGGGGGTACTCAGAAGAATGTTAAATGCCCCAGGGGGTACACCACTGTGAAAAGTTTGAGAACCACTGAGGATAGGATATAGATTTCGGCTACACTCTTTCTTTTAACATACCTTTAGACGTTTATTCATGTTTATTTTGTGCTGAGGCGCCACAACGATCTGTCACTTCACATTAAACAGTGCCAAAACGCATTTATTGTTTTGAATGCTGTAATAAAATGGTCAATCTGAAATCTAAGACTCTCAAATCAAAAGTAACAAAGCACAAAGCTTATTGTGATTTATTGGATGGGAGGTGTGCTACAACGCTCAGTTCATTCAAAAGGCTAGACTAATAGATTCTTGGGATTTAAGAATCAATATCATTTCGGAAAAATGTGAATTGATTAAAATGAAGAAATCTATATTTTTTACCTAGCCTGGTCTTTACTATCACTGTAAGTCAGTTTACTGCAAATTAATTAATAAAAAAAATACTGGCCCCTAAATAACTAATGCTCAGTTCTAGTTTATGAGTGTGATCTCTGAAATTAAACCACAATCAACAGGAGCATTCATACAGAATCGTATGTTTGAAACCTGCAGTGGTCACCGCCAAGGCCACAAGTGCCCGCCCCACCAGCTGCCTCTGATCATTTCAAACTTTCTAGATGTTGTCTAAGGGTCGGCATGATCATTAACACAGCAGGGAGCTGCTAACATCCACCCGCTGAGAGATGTAGCCTCAGGCAGATACTCCAACTGAGTCTCCAACGGCTATGTAAATGGTGCTTACGACTAAAAAAGGCGTTTGCTAAAATGTAGCATGCTTGGAGTTGCTAAGGAATGCAGGATCTTGTGGCATTCATCTAAAAATCAACGGACATATGACATTATGTCACTGTATCTATCTTAAAAAACACAAATAAAATGCAAAAATGACCCAAATGGAAATGTGACCATAATGCATCAACACAATGATACTTAAATTAACATAACTCATTTAGTTACATACAAAACAGCAACTGTATTTTGTTTCTTTTTCTCACATGCATTACATTTATTTTCATTGTTACTTTTTTTTAAATCAAAAGTGGAGAAACTACTTCTAAAGCAAGCTGCTGTGTCACCTGACTCTTTAGTTTTGCCCAGAACAGGACTGCTCCAGGGTCCAGGCCCGATGCCATTGAAGGCCTGAATGCTGAGCTCGTACTCCATCCACTCCTCAAGTCCCTCCAGCGTCACTTCCCGAGACAGCCGTTCAGAAACCGTCTCCATCCGGGGCTGCCCAAGCCCGTCTGCTCTCTGTGCACGTACAAGGTAACCCACGCTTTCAGGATTTCCGTTATAAGCTGCCTCTGGAAGCGGCTACAAAAGATAAAGAGGAAAAACATTAGGGCAGGAGAGACTTTGATAAACCTACATCAATAAGAAAACCAAAAACTGTGAATTGGATTCTTAAATGCTCTAGAAAATTGATATGTAGAAGGGCTAACAAACTGTGTGACAGAAAAAGTTATAGATTTGATATAGTCTTTTGAGATTTTAGATAGTCTCAAGCAAATCTGCATATCAGAATGATTTCTGAAGTGTCATGTGACACTGAAAACTGCAGTAATGATGCTGAAAACATGTGTGCCATCACAGGAATATATTACATTTGAAAATATATTAATATAGAAAACATTGATTTTAAATGATAATAACATTTCACAATATTACTATTTTTACAGTATTTTTGATCAAATAAATGCAGCCTTAGTAAGCATAAAACTTCTTTCTAAAAAAAAAACTTATAGACTTCAAACTTTTGAACAGCAGTTTATAAAAACAAACAAAAGGAATTAAAGAAACATGAGTTGTCCTAACACATTTTGGGCAATTATAATGGTATGGTACTGAAATTTAAGGGCTGAAAAAGTTTAACTAATTTTCCGCATGCTAATCTTATTCAACAGGAATTGCAAATAAATGTGTCAAGGCTCATCCCGGTGGCCAAGTTCTACGATGATCTGGATGAATGAAAACCTTCACAAGCGTCAAATTGTGTGCAGCAAACAGAAAGGAAGTTCTTTAATCTCCTCATAAACATAAATTAAATGACATTTCAAATTGGCTGTAATGCAGCTCAGTCCCTCGCCTGCTTCAGCTGTGCGTTGCACGTTGGCACACGGCTCTGAGACATTTTCCAGCATCGGATGCCAAGAGTTCGCACATGGTTGCTCGCTAGTACTTTAATGCACACTCGAAACCTTACGTTGTTCACAGCTTTAGTGCGTTGACTGCTTGAAAGCGGTTCTATTAAAATGCTCTTGGCTAGTTGACGAATGCTGATGGAAGTTACTTCACAGGCCAAATCAATGTTTCAGTCTTTATGGTCTCCACAATAAGCTGCTAATCTTTAGTTGCTTGTAATGTCATGATTTGATATATATATATATATATATATATATATAAGCAATTTCATCTATATTAATTTGACTGTTTGCCCGCCTACAACATGTGACAAGCTTGTTGATGAGCTTGTTTCGCTTTGGTTTACTTTAAGTTTGCTTAAAGGTGACCTATTATGCCCCTTTATACAATATGTAATACAAGTCTCAGGTGTCCTCAGAATGTATCTGTCAAGTTTCAGCTTAAAATAACAGATAATTTATTATATGATTTTGAAAATGCCCATTTTGAGTGGAAGCAGAAACACTCAATGCAAATGAGCTGCTGCTCCCTGTCCTCTTTTCCAGAAAAAGACTGTGCCTTTACAGCTTGTACCTCAGATATTTTGCCAAAAAACATGTGTTTGGTTTTGATTATCATGTCTATCGCTTCACTGCTCAAATCATAAAATCATCCATTTTAAAGTCATATTATAAAATTTCTGATAGAGGGTTTTTGGAGCGCTCACATCCGAAGCACGCACACACAAAGCGGCTGTCACACGTCATGTGAGTACTAAACTAAGTTCTCTTTCATGTCTTATTGAGCTTAAACTGTCAAATACACGTGTTTATGTAAAAAACACACGAGTTACAAAAACAGTCGGTTATATCCATATTTTCACACTGAGGACAACTAAGAGACTCAACTATTTATGCAACTATTACAGAAGGTTCAAAGGCTCACTGACGCTCCAGAAGGAAACACAATGCATTAAGAGCCGGGGGGCTTTTTGAATTTGAAGATCAGGGTAAATTTTTACATATTTTGTCTTCTGGGAAACATGTAAGTATCTTCTTTAGCCCCTGAAGGGCAGTGCTAAATGAAAAAAAATATGATATTCAGGCAAAATAAGAAAAATGTACACATCTCCATTCTGTTCAAAAGTTTTCACCCCCGGCTCTTTTTTCCTTCTGGAGCACCAGTGAGCATTTGAACCTTCTGTAATAGTTGCATATGAGTGTGAAAAGTAAGATCTCAAAATCATACAGTAATTGTAAACACAAAAATGCTGGAAAACCAAAGAATTTGTGGGACATGAAGGATTTTTCTGAAGAACAGCCGGCAGTTTAACTGTTCAGGACAAACAAGGGACTCATGAACAACTAAGCAAAAAATTGCAGCTATGGATCATTCAGGTAAGAACACGGTATGAACCAGGTCATTTTTTATAAATGTAACTATTATTTTCTCTTGTGGACTATATGAAAACATATTTTATGTGAAATACCTTATTCAGGTCAGTACTAAATTAACAATAACATGCATTTTGTATGATCCCTCTTATTTTGGTAAAATAATTAACATTTTTAATGATTCTGAAAGGACCTCAAATGTCATCTTTAATAAAAAACACAGTTCAGTAAATGAAAACTAATAAGTGTTACTTTCTAAATATGTCTGAAACTGACTCATTTTCATAGTAGCTCATTATAGAATAAATCTTACAGTGTAAATTCTCCTCATTAAAGACATCACCATATAAGAAACTTGGGTTGCTTAGTAAATGACAGAAGAGCAGTAAAATTACAACCTTTTCTTCATTGGCAGCTACATGGAAGTTTCAGTATGAGTGTAATAAATGACTATCCATAAAAAAGGGTTAGAGGTCAGTGTTTTCATTTTCAGCGCTCTTGAAGTACTGCATTAAGCACTATTATGTCCTGAGGGTCATTTTTTTCAGCACCAGCACCGCACAAATGTGTTACTACGACCAGCGGAGGCTTTGCAGAAGCCGTTTTTTAGATTAAATGGAGTCCTGTCTTATGAAATGACAGCCTTCATGTTATGTGCCTCTACAACTGAAATTCTTCGATCGCTCTTCAGGCTTTGAAAAGGTGAGAGGGGAAAAAAGGAGAACTGAAGGAGAAAATAACAGCAATTACATCTGATACTGACAGACACTATGGCTCCTGATAGCAAAAAACAGACAGGAAAAATAAGCTGTCAACCTCTTCCAGTATATCCCTCACCTATAAAGTGTGCGCATAGAAGCGCAACAGACAGTATTTGTATCCATCTCTGCGTGTGTTTGAGTGTGCGTAAAACGCTGGATTTTTATGAGGTCTCCAGGTTTTATGATAATGCTCACACCGAATCCTGAACCGTAGATGCAACAAGAGAACCTTTTCAAGCACATTTCAAAACATATATAATTATCACCAGAAAAAAATTGTGATAATCATATATGCTTTTATCACTTTTATAGAAAAGTAATTCAAAAACTACAATACAAAATTCTTAATGTTGAATGTATGTATGTCTGATGTGTACCAAACAAAGGGATTAGAGTTATTTTGTGATTTATTTCTAAAACATTACAAATTCAACAGATTCAAAACTCAGTTTTAACGATTCATTAAAAATTCAATGTGGATATTTTGCCACATTTTTTTCAGCGTTGTGTAGCAATATGCATCTAAATAAAAAAAAAATCAATACTGTAAAAAATATTCAATATTTCTTTAGTAAAACAGTATGCAGTATTTTTAATTATTTTTAATTAAGATTATTTCATACATTATTTTAGATACTGCATTAAACTGTTATGATGTTTGGTCAAAACAATGGTTCACTCTGACTGGGGAAGATATAAATATTATATTTTAAAATGTTATTACAAAGTTGAATTGTAAGCAGTCAAGCGTCACAAGTTTTTTTGTTTAGAAATCTAATCCATCCTTGCTAAATATAAAAGTATTAATTTCTCTGTTTCTTCAAAAATAAATAAATAAAATACTAATAATAATAAAAATAAATCAATAAATTCCCCCCAAAAAAAGACATAAAAATAAGAATAAGAAATAACAACAAAATAAAATGTAATAAAAGTATTTATTACTCTCTTTCTTTTAAAACAAGGTAAATACAAATAAAATAAATACCTAAATGAATAAAATAAAACAAAATAAAGTAAGCCAAGTGTCACACGTTTTTTTGTTTGTTTTTTAGAAATCTAATCCATCCTTGCTAAATATAAAAGTATTAATTTCTCTTTCTTTCAAAAAAGCAAAAAATAAAATAATAAAACAAAATAAAAATAAGCCAAGTATCACAAGCTTCTTTATAAATAAATAAAATAAGAAAACAAAATAAAATAAAAACATTTATAATTTCTGTCTTTCTTTCAAAAAAGGAAAAAAAAAATAATAAAAAGAAACAAAATGTAAAAATAAGCCAAGTGTCACAAGGTTCTTTTAAAAATCTAATCCATCCTTGTTAAAATTAAAAATATGAATTTCTGTCTTTCTTTCATAAAAAATAAAATAAAATAATAATAATAATAATAACAAAAAAATAAATACAAAAATAAAACAAAATTAAATTAAATAAAAAAGGCAAAGTGTCACAAGGTTCTTTTAAAAATCTAATCCATCCTTGTTAAAATAAAAATATGAATTTCTGTCTTTCTTTCATAAAAAAGAAAATAAAATGAAACAAAATAAAAACAAAAATAAGCCAAGTGTCACAAGGTTCTTTTAGTAATCTAATGCATTCTTGCTAAATAAGTGTTAATTTAATAAATAAATAAATAAAATAAGAAAACAAAATAAAATTAAATGTAAAAAGTATTATATTCTCTCTTTCTTTCAAAATAAGGAAAATAAAATAAATCATTGTGTGTCTGTTTCTCACCTCCCAGCGAATCCTCAGGCTGGTTTCACTAGCAGAAAACACTATAAGATTCGTCGGTGCCACGTCTGGACTAGACTGCAGAGTCTGCATCATACGCGAAGGCTGACTAAAGGGACTCGAACCCACAATGTTCACCTGCTTCATCCTGAACCTGAAAGGAATATTTAAGTTTGGAGAGACAAAAACAGCATTTTTAATTCCCCGATCTTGTTCTCGAGTAGCAGGAGGACAGGGGATTTTGGACAGGATAACAGATCTCTACAGCCTCTGATCATCGTTAATCCCTTTAGGACAAGATAGTGTGCCGAGAATCAGAAGACAATCTTTCCACAGGACCTTCAGAAAATCAATTAAGGAGAGAAATAGAAAAAGAGAATGAGAGAGGGAAAGAGTGAAGATCAAATGAAACAAAGCAAATAGAATAGCCGGAGATACATAACGCAGGGAGAGCTGAGAATATAATGAGTGTTTAGTCAACATTTAAAAGTCATAAAGAGCAGAAATGTACCCAGAATCCTGCTCAAAACACCAACTAGTGCTTTTGAGTCTGTTTGTCACCACATTTCAGTTCATTAGTTTGATGTGAAAGTGGTTTTCCGTTCAGGAAAGGAGCGAAAGACTCACCTGTACTGAGTGAAAGGGATGAGATTGGGAATCTCCAGGGTGTCTGAGGCTGGCGGACTGTCCATCTCATACAGAACCTTCCATTCGTCGTCTTCACCCACACTCCCAACCTGTGGACACACAGGATGATTTTCATTTAAAAAGCTACTTTAAACACATTCAGACACACACATCCAGTATGTGTGAAAATATATATGACAAACTGCTTCATTGCAGTCACAGGACCTCACTATGCTGCATTTTTATATCAGCAAGAGACATCCAGCTATCATCTTCAAAATAAAAAAAAAATAAGTACATTGTTGTATTTTTTTTCCAACAGTACATAAATGACAAAGAAACAACAGCATTATTCCATGATAAATGCTTCAAACAGTAGTAAACAATGCTGCATCAATCTTCATTAATGATGCATGTCATTAAGTTGTTTTAACTTTTTTTAATGGTTGTTTTAAACTTTTAATGCAACTTTATCTAAATGCACAAACAAATAAATAGCCATATTTTTTTTTCCAATTGCACTGGAAATTGGAGTATTGAAATTTGAAATGTACAATAATGTAATATAATGTACACATCCCTTTTTAATACATTTTTATTTAACAGTACAAAAAAGTGCTATAGTAATGCATTTCTTTATCATTTGCTTAATTTTATAATTTAATAACTGTTTTATTATTATTGTTATTATTGTATATAATAATATTAATAATACATTAATTTTACATTAGAATGTCAATACTTCTATTTCAAGTGTGATTGATAAAAACTCTTCTATAATAATAATTATAATAATAATAGTAGTAGTAGTAAAGTAATAGTAATAATAATAGTAATCATCAAAACTATTATTCTGAAGATTCTGCACACTGGAATGTAAATGTAATTTTAAAGTACAAGTAATGTAGTATTTTATTATTTAATACACATTTTTTATTTAACAGTAAAACAATAATACAATAGTATTTTTTTATCATTTGCCTAATTTTATAATTTAGAGTATATAATAATAATAATATTAATAATAATTCATTCATTTTGCATTAGAATTTCAGTACTTCTATTTCCAGTGTGATAAAAACTCTTTCTAATAATAATAATAATAATAATAATAATAATAATAATAATAATAATTAATAATAATAAAGTAATAAAAAAGCTGATCAAATTATTATTGCACTGGAAATTTAAGTACTGAAATTATAATGTAAAATTACGACTTATTATTATTATTATTATTATTATTATTATTATTATTTAATACATATTTTTTTAATTTAACAGTTAAACAAGAGTACATTTGTTATTGTCTATTTTCAGTGTGCTAAAAACTTTTTGTAATAATACTACAAAAAAAAAAAAAAAAAAAAAAAAAAAAACTACACAGAATCAAGTGTAATTTTCCCCTAATGTCCTAATGATCAGCTAAAAAATATCTATAAATCCACACTTTAAAAATTTTCTTCCTGGGGCAAAGTTGTTTCCCCTAGGGGAAGTCACATTGTCACCTTTTTCACCACACATGGGTTTACATCACTGTATTCTATGCATACAAAAAATCTGCATACTGTTTAATAACGCAGCAACAGTAAAAGCAATACAGTGATATCTTAATTTGAACATATAGGTAACCAATGGAGAGATAAAACTGGGAATCGAAATATGCTGCAAGCCTGTCAAAACATAGAGATATTTTTACATTTATAATCCACTTTTGAGTAAAAAATCCCTAACTTTATGTAGCCAACTGACATCAACATGACAATCAACAGTCACAAATTAGATGGTAAGATCACAGCTGAGACAGCTTACGCCTTCATATCAGATTTCAAACGATATATACCGCAAATCCGGGCAAATCTGGGTCCCCCACACTGTGTACAGTACACATCCTGCATCCCTCATTCCTATTATGAGAAGTACGGCAGAATGTCATTCCAAATATACAGAGAGTCAGATTCAGCAGTCAGAGCTGATGATAGAAAAACTTCAGACTGACAGTGAAAAGCAACAGCAAACCCGACCAAGCTGCCCGCAGTGCAGAGACCATATTAGGGCTGTTGGCTTTTTCTGTGCTTGTGTTTTTGGTTTTTCGCTAATCAAAAGCAAACAATGACACGTGAGAGCCATTTTTTTAAAACCCCCTTGATCTTAATAAGGCCATAATGAGGTAATGAGCTAATTAAAAAGTGGATCCACAACATGAAAAAAATAAAATGCTACAAAGAGACACTGGGTAATGTAACCAGTCATTATCTGCAAACAAAAACTGCTTATCATTTCAAACATGTCACAATCATGTGACTCACGCTTCCTCCAGGACCTCACTGAGAGCTGCTTCCATTTATTGCTTCCAACCTGTGATTAATTTCATGCGGTTCGCTCTTTCCTATCATTACCATGTATAAACTGTCAAAATACTTAAAAGGGGCCACATTCTACACTTTCAATTTCCCCACTGAAGTTCACTTATAATGTTAGTCAAGGTTTCTTACACTAAAAACAGTCATCATTTTACATTTTCCAGCCTCTCGCTGACCCTCTGACTGTTTTTGGCTAGTGCACCTTTCAGATTTCCATATGTAAATGACCTCTGGTACGATTGGCTAACCTAATAGTTCACACTATCATTCATCACGATAGGCTATAGGGAGTTTAAAGGGAAAGTTCACCCAAAAATGTTAATTTTGTCACTCACCCTCATGCCATTCCAAACCTGTATAAATTTCTCTTTTCTGTGGAACACAATTTGAAAAAGGTTTTTGTCCATATAACAGTCAATGGAGTCCACAACTCTGGATTTCTTTGTATTGACAACAACTGTTCCAAACCTTTTCCTTTTTTTTCTCTGGAAATCAGAATGAGCTTGTATTGCCAAGGAATTTGTCTTGGCAGCAGAAGTTTCCAGTGCATGGAATACAAAAATGTTTCTGAAAATAAACAGATAAATAAATAAAGGTAACTGCGATTTCTTTTCTTACTGTTTTGAAATTTTTTCTTGCAATTCTGAGTTTATATCTTACAATCTAGTCTTTCTTTGCAATTCTGTGAAACAGCGAGACAATAATTCTGTGAAGAAAAGTTAGTCGTAATTCCCTTTTTTCCTCTGAGTGTCTATTTACACTAAGTGCAAATAGCCCGTTTTGTTTGCAGAGGCTATCCACACTAACTCCGCCCACAAATGTATGGTTCAGCTAGTCAACTTTACAAAAGAAGCCTGCTAAATAACAGCTCTAGTGGTGTAGGTGGTAAAGTGCATAGCAGTGATTTTTTTGACACCATCGACCCGAGTTCAAATCTGGCTTTTGCCAATCTCGTTATTCTTCTTTTTCACATCTCATATACACTGAACAAAATTCTAAACGCATCACACTTGTTTTTGTCCCCATTTTTAATGAGCTGAACTCAAAGATCTAAGACTTTTTTCTATGTACACAAAAGGCCTTTTTCTCTCAAATATTGTTCACAAATCTGTCTAAATCTGTGTTAGTGAGCACTTCTCCTTTGCAGAGATAATCCATCCACCTCACAGGTGTGGCATATCAAGATGCTGATTAGACATCATAATTATTGCACAGGTGTACCTTAGGCTGGCCACAATAAATGGCTCCATCAGAGCTGTTGCCTGTGAATTGAATGTTCATTTCTCTACCATAAGCTGTCTCCAAAGGCGTTTCAGAGAATTTGGCAGTACATCCAACCAACCTCACAATCGCAGACCACATGTAACCACACCAGCTCAGAGCCTCCACATCCAGCATCTTTACTTTCAAGATCGTCTGAGACCAGCCACCCGGACAGCTGCTGCAACAATCGTTGTGCATAACCAAAGAATTTCTGCAGAAACTGTCAGAAATCGTCTCAGGGAAGCTCATCTTACTAGTTGTCCTCATCGGGGTCTCAACCTGTCTGCAGTTCGTCATTGTAACCGACTTGAGTGGGCAAATGCTAACATTCAATGGTGTCTGGCACTTTGGAGAGGTGTTCTCTTTACAGATGAATCCCGGTTTTCACTGCACAGGGTAGATGTATGGCGTTGTGTGGGTGAGTGGTTTGCTGATGTCAACATTGTGGATCGAGTAGCCCATGGTGGTGGTGGGGTTATGGTATGGGTAGGCATATGCTATGGACAACGAACACACATGCATTTTATTGATGGCATTTTGAATGCACAGAGAACCCATGACGAGATCCTGAGATGTGTTGCACTGCGTGAGGCAAATGGTGGTCTCACCAGATACTGACTGGATTTCGGACACCCCTGGACTCCCCCAATACAGTAAAACTGCACATTTTAGAATTACCTTTCATTGTGGCCAGCCTAAGGCACACCTGTGCAATAATCATGCTGTCCAATCAGCATCTTGATATGTCACACCTGTGAGGTGGATGGATTATCTCGGCAATGGAGAAGTGCTCAACACAGATTTAGACAGATTTGTGAACAATATTTAAGAGAAATAGGCTTTTTGTGTACACAGAAAAAGTCTTAGATCTTTAAGTTCAGCACATGAAAAATTGGAGCAAAAACAAAAGTGTTGCATTTATAATTTTGTTCAATGTAGATTAGAAAGTCATTTCAGGGCTCGAAATTGCGACCATTTTGGTCGCATATGCTCCCGAAATTTTATCTATGCGACCTTAAAATATATTTGGGAGCATTTGTGCGGGTACATGTAACTGTTGTCGTGCGACCTCTTTTCATTTCTCTAAAAACGTTCACAGTATGTGGCTTCTGTGTACTGAATGCTGATACGGTGACCGGTCTGCCGTGCAGATTTTAGATTGGTTAATATTAGCTGTCAATCACTCTGCTAACTACTACAGGAAATGTAAAGGGCTGAAGAAGAGGGAAAATGAAAAGAACACTGACAGATTTCTTTTGCAAACTGCCTAGCATTACAAATAATGGCACTGGTGAAAGAGAATTTTACTTGCCCTACTGGACAGTAACCCGATCAAAAAATCAATAACAAACGATAATTAGCGCAGCACCTAAATTTGAGATGATTCTGACTGTATTAAACGGTGACTGAAAACGGACAGTATCAAGGTTGCGTCAGTTAAGGCTCAAAACCAATAGCCGCAACAGCAAACGAAACAAACAATGTAAGAAACATTACACTAACAAGCACCATTACGATATGACATTGATGTTATGCAACAGCAGTTCAATAAACTAGTAGTTAATATTAACTGACTTACATTTTAGACACATCATTGACCATTTTTCTAACGAAAATAGTTCTAAGCAAAGGCGTAGCAGAACAGTTGCGAATCTTCGATCCATTCTGAATAACCGTTTGAACGAACTGGTTGAATCCATGACTTATTCATTAAGACAGTCTCTTACCGCCACCTATTGGTGGTTCGGTTTCATATTTTAAAAATTGTTGCATTTTACCAACATTTTACATGTATATGTTTAAAAAACTAAAACTTTAATTTTATAACATTATGCATTTGCAATTTTATTGCACAAATGCATTTTTTGGAACCTCTTATCTTCATTAAACAGTAAAGACATTTAAATGCACTTAGGATTTGTTTTCCTCTGTATTGGAAAAATGGAGTTGGTTGATACTGATTTAATATGTCTAACTAAATGTATTGATAAGTACAAATCTGACGTAAATAATGACACATACATTTAGTAAGGTTAGGAAAATATTGGCCTTCATGAAGTTAAAAAGTTTAAGGCAAATATCACAAATATGCTAATCAAAGTAAGACCTCATAGAATAGTGATACTGGATTCACGCCAAAGAAAAAAGGGCTTTTTTTTATTTATTTTTTTACCTGGACAAGTAAATTTTTTACTAATTGTTGGTGGGTGCTCCTAAATTTTTACTGGTGCTCCTAACTTTTGAAGTTGAGAGCACCAGTGCTACCAAGTAAAAAAGTTAATTTCGAGCCCTTCATTTAATTTTAATAAAATTAAGGAAATCATCGAAACATGTCAAATAAACTGCCTCATGGGTGTTTATGCGTTAGGGGTAGATGTAGGGAGGGCATTATTGTTTCAGTATGGCGGCATCCATTTAATAATTGTAATAAAAATGATAATTTGCATACTATTTTATATTGTGCTACAGCACTGAGATGCAAATATCTGCCACTTAACACTAAGTAGTATAAATGTGACCCTGGACCACAAAACCAGTCATAAGGGTCAACTTTGAAACTAAATAAATAAGCTTTCCATTGATGCATGGTTTGTTAGGACAGCACAATATTTGCCAGAGATACAACTATTTGAAAATCTGGAATTTTTGCAAACAAAAATCTAAATATTGTGAAAATCGCTTTTAAAGTTGTCCAAATGAAGTTCTTAGCCATGCATATTACTAATCAAAAATTAAGTTTTGATATATTTACAGCAGGAAATTTACAAAATATTTTCATGGAGTGTGATCTTTATTTAATATCCTAATGATTTTAGGCATAAAAAAAAGATCATTTTGACCCATACAATGTGTCATTGGCTATTGCTACAAATATAACTGTGCTACTTACGATTGGTTTTGTGGTCCAGGGTCACAAAAAGCATCCAACTAATATTACTTTAAATAAAATACTGTGTAAAAAGTATAAAAAGAATACATCGCCATTTGCATTAGAATTTTGAGTTAATATGTTGCAATTCTGAATCTTTCCCCCCAGAATTGCAAGAAACAAAGTACACATTCTAAGACATAAATTCAGTAAAAAAGGTCAAAACAGTGAGATTACACTTTTTTTTTTTTTTTATTATTATTATTATAATTTTTTTAAATCACTTTAAGACTGAACGGGTGTTTGTATATAAATATTGGTGGCCACATGAGCTCTTGCTGGTGACATTGTTTTTGCAGCTTAATATCCATAAATAATCTATGTGGACTGGGGAGAGAGGAAGAAAAATGCAGTTTTCCATGATATGTCCCTTTCAATATTACAAACCATACGTTGAAACAGCTAGTACTTGGTTTCCATGTAAACACTGCATCTACACAGCATGGTTTGTGCAGCACTGCTCGAGCAGAGGAAAGGTGAAAAGATTACAAAGGGAATCGGAATCGGCAAGCGACCTGGTCCAGGATACAGCTGTGAAGAAGTCAGCTGTAAAAAAACACCCCAACACAAGCTGATTTCTAACCCATAGACTTAAGACCCCATTAGTGCCACCTCAGTACCTCTAATCTTCTTCTCTCTCTTCTCTCATCCCTCCCTCTGACTCCCTCCTTCCTGCTCTCCCTCGATTAAACAGTATTAAAGACAGGAGTGAAGAAAACGAAGGGGAAAAGAGAGGGATCTCATTAGGAGGAGTTTTTCTCTTCACGCTGCACAGCGCTGGACGCCATCCAAGAGGGGCTTAACACATATGCGCACACACACACAAACACACACCACACCTAAAGGGCTGGGAGACACGGTGCATGACATCTCCTTAGCCTCCTCGTACTATGTCAAATACGGAGTGTGAGCTTGCATGTGTGTTGGTGTGTGTGCGTTTTCTCAGGGGGAAGATGTTTTAGTGCAAGAGCAAGCCTGTTTTTCCCTGGAGATGAAGTACCTGCCAGACAACAGCATCTTCACTGGAGCACAGCCTGCCAGACAAGGGCATAACACACACCCACAAATACACAAATACTTACACACACACACACACACACACACATTTATACTTATGAGCATATACACTAAAAAGTCATATTCCATAGAGCAGTCTTGGCAGACAGAAAATTGCAGTTTGTGGAAAAGTTAACCATTCGGCAGAAGGAAAATTGCTATTCGCCCAAAGTTACATATTTTGCAGAAAGAAAACAGCAATTTGTGGCAAAGATAAGATTTTTTCAAAGAGAAAAGTGCCCTTCAAGGCAATATTAATGATTTTGTGAAGAGAAAGAAAGAAAAATGTAATTTGTGGCAAAGTTAATCAATTTTGGAGAGAAAAAAATGCTGTAAGTGGCATTAACCATAGCAGGCCATACAATAATTTTCCTGAGAGGCAAGTGTCATTCGTGGCAAAGCTAACCATTTGCAAAGAGAAAATGTTATAAGTAACAAAGTTAAGCATAGTTCAAAGAGAAAAAGTTAACCATTATTTTATATAGAACTTGCCTTTTGGCAACCAGAATATTGACATTTGTGACAGTTAACCGTTTGGCAGAGAGAAAAGCCTAATTTATTGCAAAGTTAATTATTTAAGAAAAGAGAAATTTGATGTAAGTTACCATGTTAACCATTTTGGAAAGTGAAAACTATACCATTTATGAAAAAGGTAATAATGTTTTTGAGAGAAAAGCACAATTTGTAGGAAATGTAACAATTTGGCAGCTAGAATAGTAACAATCATGACAAAGTTAGCCATTTTGCATAGAGAAAAGTGAAATTTGTGGCCATGTTAACCATTTTGGAAAGCTAAAACAATACCATTTGCGAAAAAAAAACTATGATTCTGAGAGAAAAGTGCAATTTGTGCAAAAGTTAACAATTTGGCAGCCAAAATAGTAACATTCAAGGCAAAGTTAGCCATCGTGCATAAAGAAATGTAAAATTTGTGGCCAAGTTAACCATTTAAGTGACCATGTTAACCACTTTGGAAAGCAAGAACTATACTATTTATGAAAAAGATAATCATGTTTCTGAGAGAAAAGCACAGTTCATGGAAAAGTTAGAAGTTTGGCAGCCAAAATAGTAACATTCAAGACAAAGTTAGCCATTGTGCATAAAGAAAAGTAAAATTTGTGGCCAAGTTAACCATTTAAGTGGTCAAGTTAACCATTTAAGTGACCATGTTAACCATTTCAGAAATCAAAAACTATACTATTTATGAAAAAGATAATCATGTTTCTGAGAGAAAAGCACAATTCGAGGAAAATGTAACAATTTGGCAGCCAGAACAGTAACGTTCATGGCAAAATTAGTTATTGTGCATGAAGAAAAGTAAAATTTGTGGCCAAGTTAACCATTTAAGTGACCACGTTAACCATATTGAAAAGTGAAAAACATTCTATTTATAAAAAAGATAAAAGCACAATTCGAGGAGAAGTTGACAATTTGGCAGCCACAATAGCAATATTCATGGCAAAGTTAGCCATTTTGCATATAGAAAAATCAAATTTGTGGCCATTTTTGAGATAGAAAATTCTTGTAGGTGACAAAGTTAACCATTTTACAGTAAGAAAACTACCGTCTGTGAAAAGGTAACCATGTTTCTTAGAGAAAAGCAAAATTTGTGGAAAAGTTAACAATATGGTAGCCAGAATAGTAACATTCATGGCAAAGTTCAAGGCAATATTCAAAGTTCATATTGTCATTTATGGCAAAGTTAACCAATTTACAGAGAGAAAAGCATAATCTGTAGCAAAGTTTACTGTTTAGGACAGTGCAAATTGATGTAAGTGACCATGTTAACCATTTGGGAAAGCAAAACCTACCAATCACGAAACAACTAACCATTTATTTCTGAGGGAAAAGTGCAATTTGTAGAAAAGTTAGCCATTCGGCAGACAGACTATTGACTTTTGTGGCAAAGTTACTGTTTTTTTAACCCTTTAGCCACTGTGGGAAAGCTAGCTACTTGTCAAAAATTTTGGCAATATAAGCTTTGCTAAATTTTACACACACACACACACACACACACACACACACACACACACACACGCGCGCCTACACACCTGTCCTTCTATGATCCATTTGGAGATAGCGGTTTTGCCGTCACTGCCGGGGTGGAACTGTATGGTGGCGGAGCGAGGACTGATGTTAGAGATGACCAGATTGGAGGGTGCACCCGGAAGCTCTGTTCAGCAACACAACACAACATATTTACGAAACTCACAAGCTGCTTTAATTGAAACATTTTCTTGCATTTTGTGTTATGCTCTCTGTCTGTTTTCTCCATCCTGTGTCTTCATTATCCTTCAAAGAAAACTCTTGTAAATGGGCCCATAACTCACTTCAGAGTCGATTAGGTTTTGTGTACAGCAGTGCACATTGTGTTTGGGTATATGATTAATTGGTAATTAAATGGATTGATAATGATATTTGGGCGGTTCACGGTGGCTCATTCAACAGTAGATAAAGCTCGTTCTCTCCTGACTCCACAGCATATCAGTGGGAGATAATGAGTGTAGCTTGGCTTTTGGTCATCATCATTTATTTCGTGTTCTCACACGCGCACACACACAGCGGCCCCAAGAGCTTCATACCGACTCCGTGTGATGTATTACGGTCTTACTGACTGTGTCTCGGATTGCTGGTCTATGTGAAATATGCGCCCCACTGCGGCATCCTGTTTCATGTGCTGAATTTCCTTTAGAGTTTGAACACGGTGACTATCACCGATCCCCAAGGGAGAATTTGATGCATTAAAGTGATGCCAGCATTGAAGTGTGTATTTGTTTGAGAGTGCTGAGACCTGGCGGCAGTCCTGTCGAGATGGTCGACGAGGTGGCAGTACCGGTGCCGGCCTGCGTGACCGCAGCCACCTGCAGAGTGTACGTGGTGAGTGAAGTGAGCCCGGTCACTTTGTATGTCAGCGTGGAATTGGACAGAGTCTGAGATACGCGGGTTTCGTTCTGACCGGCCTCCTCCCAACTCAAGACGTAACCTATGGAGAGGTGGAAATGAGATGAGAAGAAAGAGACAATTAAGCTTTGCTCCACAACAGCCGCATCATTGCTTTTTGTCTACATAGGCAGTAACCGTCTCTTAGAAGTGGCTGAATTGGAACTCTCTTTATGGTTCCTTGCATGCATTCGCAGAGTGAAATTACATGAAAGATGCAGAGAGAATCAACTAGCTCACAGTCAATCGGAGAGACCAACTCAACAGCAGTAAGGCTACTAACTATTAAAATTTAGATTAAAAATATCCTCGCTCTTCCATGGCAGTGAATGGGGCAAAAAACGGCATCCATCATAAAAAGTGCTCCATGCAGCTCCGGGGGTTAATAAATAAAGGAAAAATATCCATATTTAAAACTTTATAAACCGTAATCTCTCTACACTAACAAAGTGATTCACTTCAGAGGGCCTTTATGAACCCCCCAAAACTGTGTGGAGCACTTTTTATGATGGATTTATGCACTTTATTTAGCTTCAAAACCTTGACCACCATTTACTGCCATTATAAAGCTTGAAAGAGCCAAGACATTTTTTAATATAACTCATTGCTGCCACACACATATTATTTTTTCAACTCAATTATGTCATAATAACGAGATCTTATGTCATTTTAATGACATCTTTTCTCGTAATAACGAGATGTTATATTGTTAAAACAACATCTTTTCTCATAATAATGAGATTTTAAATGATTAAAACGACAATTATCTCGTTAAAACATGTTATGATGTTATGTCAGTTAAAACAACATAATTATCTTATTAGAACAACATCTTTTCTCGTAAAAATGAGATGTTATGTCATTAAAACAACATAATTATCCTGTTAAAATGACATCTTTTCTCATTAAGGTGACATGTTTTTTTCGTTATAGAAGATATGATTACATTATGTGAGCGAGCTAAGCGATTGTCCACACTGCTGTCACCACAGTCCTAACAAAACGAGCATCTGCATGCTGCTGAAGTTATAGAACACACTGTTTTAAATGTATTTTAATGTAATGGTTTTAATTGTAGCGGCTTGTTTATTAGGATTAATCTCCAATCTGTCTACAAAATAATGCTATCCAATATCTGCACTCAGACCCAGATTCATTTAAGATGATCAGCTCAAAACAGTTATTTTTGAATAATCGACTTTAGCGACTTAACATCTTGTTATTACGAGAAAAGATGTTGTTTTTAATGAGAAAAGATGTCATTAAAACAAAATATCTTGTTTTTATGACACAGTTGAGTGGAAATAATAATGTGTATCGTAGCAATGCGTCACCGTATGTCTGAAA
The DNA here is from genome assembly GCA_033026305.1 of Cirrhinus molitorella. Classification (NCBI taxonomy): domain Eukaryota; kingdom Metazoa; phylum Chordata; class Actinopteri; order Cypriniformes; family Cyprinidae; genus Cirrhinus; species Cirrhinus molitorella. The sequence continues at coordinate 9,929,850 of CM065120.1, forward strand.
GTCATATACACCTACAATGGATTGAGGGTTAATAAATCATGGGGTAATTTTCATTTTCATTTCATTTTTTTTGGGTAAACTTTCTCTTTAACTACACTTCCTATTGACATGACAGCACTTTAGCTGTCAACAACCAGACACTACTATTGAACAAACCTTTCACACTCATTTGTGCATTAATAATGTGTTTGAGAAATGAATTCTGTTATTTTTGTCATACTGTTCAAAAGAATTCTGTGGAAATTTTACACAAGATTTGACACAATTTGTTTTTCTCACATAATGTGACAAAATAACAGCTTGACTGTTAATGACAATAAAAACATTAAAGTTACAAGTGATATTTACTTAGATTTGTCATATTTCATCTTCCCATTTAAATTTACTTGTTTTTAATGTTTTAAACTTTTTATAAATTATGTTTTTTTCATATTTTAATAGTGGAAATCTGGGTCTAGGACAAGGGTAAAATAATAAAAAACAATACATAAAAGGCATCTAGGAACTAAAATAAATTAAGACAAGCTAAACATTTTTATAAAACAAAAAGATGACAGCCAAAATCTGCTAGTTTTAACAGAGGCCAATCCATGGGACATCTTCACATGCAGCGATGGAAAGATTAATGAGAGTTCCTGTGGCGGCTAAGCTGAAGCTGTGATTGGATAACTGAGCCTGTTCACCTGTGATAATGCCGTTCTTGTCTTCCGGTTCCTGCCAGCTGATCCTCAGAGATGTGTCCAAGATCTCAGTGAAGCTCAGTCGAGTCACCGGGCCCGGTTCTACAACACAAATGCATGAATTTAGTTCACTGAGCTATGTTGCTGTAGGTTTCTGTGGAAAAAGTTAAAATAATATAATACAATGATGCTCTGATTAGCCTTTATGCTTTAGGCTCTTAAGAAGATCTCAAATATGTTTTATGGATGCTATGGATTTGAGTACCTAAGAATACAATGAGTGCATTTTTTATTAGAAGTAGAAGGTCAGCCACAGAGACAGACATTAGACGACTGAAATCTTTAAACAACAGCCACATGATTTTATTATCTGAGGGGATATAAACCCGTAAATACACTGCAGGTTTGTCCATGCTCTTACCACAAGCATGTGTGTGTGCATGTGTGAGCGGAACAAAGCTTGTTATTTATTGGGTAGTGCTTTATGGACACTTTAAAACCCGCTCATGGTAAAGGATTACCTCGCACACTCAGTCCGAAAGATCATAATACGGCCAACGAAGAGCTTGTTGCCGTGAAACCGCTGTATCACAAATGCAAATAGGCGAAAGCAAATTATGCTTTTGTTGGCAATTACCCTTATGAGTTAGCAGTCATTTAGTGGTTAATCAATCATGCATACACACCCCGCAAGACAATGCGTCTCACAGGCGAACATGACAGTTGCCTGAAAAGCGCAGTGGTTAATGTGTGTGGATAAAGCTTCAATCTCATTAGATCTAACACGCGCGTGGCAAACCCCCGTGCCCCGGACTGTCAAGCAGACCTTATCAGTGCGAGTCGTCACGCTAGACTGACAGGTTAATCAATCACATGCTTATGAGAACGTATGACTCCATTGCACTGCAGTTCAATTAATTTTCAATTCAATTTTTGTCGCTTGTTCTGACCAAGAGGTCAAGGTTTAGCTGGTTAGCATGGTCACTGCTTGTAGATGCCATAAATACACCATAAGGGTTCATTTTACTCTATAAATGGATCTTTAAAAATAGCCTTTTATTTTAAGCAGTGTTATTGTTGTGAACTTTACCTCTATTTTTACATCTAAAAATATTTAATTTTTAATAAAGTTAAGTTAAAAATATAAAAATGCAATGAAAACTTGAACTTGAGAAACTGAATAAAATACATTTCAAGTTCAAGTAGAAAAATCACTGAAACTAAAAATGCATTAAATAAATAAAGCTAGAAATAGAAATATATAAAGTACTTAAAATGTCATTTTACTAATAAAATTCCTAACACTTAAAATTAGTGCTGGGCAACGATTAATCGTGATTAATCGCATCCAAAATAAAAGTTTTCATGTACATAATATATGTGTGTACTGTGTATATTTATTACGTATAAATAAATACACACACATGCATGTATACATTTAAGAAAAATGGTATGTTTATATTTTAAATATATTCATATATAATATAAATTATATGAATATAAATACATACATTTAAATACATGTAAATATTTTCGAAATAGTGTATGTGTCTGTCTTAATATATATAAACTGTACATAATAAATATACACAGTACACACACATATTATATAAACAAAAACGTTTATTTTGTATGCGATTAATCGTTGCCCAGCACTATTTAAAATTCAAACGAAAACTGAAAATACAAAGTAAAAGCTAAAATTAATATTTAAAAAATAAATAATATAAAATAAATAACAATTAATACATTAATAACAGTTAATATCAGTTTTGGTATTGTTATCTTTGTTGTTTCTTAAATTAAAGTTAAATAAAATAAAAAATAAAAATGAGATAAAATTAGAATAAAACAACATAAAATACAGTTTGAAGCTGAAGTAGAAAAATCAGCAACTAAAAGTGAAATAAATAAATTAAAGCTAGAAATCAATAAAGTACTTAAAATGGCATATTACTAATAAAATTACTAATACTTAAAATTAGAGCTGAGCAATGATTAATCGCATCCAAAATAAACGTTTTGTGTACATAATATATGTGTGTACTGTGTATATTTATTATATATATATATATATATATATATATATATACATATATAAATACACACATGTATACATTTAAGAAAAATGTTGTTTATATATAATATTAATTATATGAACACAAGTATATACATGTAAATATTTTCAAAATATATACTGTATGTGTGTGTCTTTATATATACATAAATATACACAGTACGCACACATTTATTATATATTATATTTATTATATAAACCAAACTAATTTGTATGCGATTAATGACCTGACCTGAATGAGTTTTATTGTAGATTTGAATGCCCCCACACCTGCTCAGACGATCTCTTTTCAGAACTATTAACACCTCCAGCAACCCCCCTCTCCCCCCCTCCCACCTTACAAATCAGCGAAAATGATGTGTGCTAGGTCTTCAGGAAGAACAAAAGAAAAAAGGCACCAGGTCCAGATGGCGTGACTCCAGTCTGTCTGAAAACCTGCGCTGACGAGCTGGCCCCCATCTTCTCATATATCTTCAACAGGTCTCTGGAGATGTGTGAAGTACCTGCCTGCTTCAAACGCTCCACCATCATCCCCATTCCAAAGAAACCCAAGATAACAGGACTTAACGACTACAGACCTGTGGCACTAACGTCTGTCGTCATGAAATCATTTGAAAAACTGGTTCTGGCTTATCTGAAGGACATCACTAGACCCTTACTGGACCCCCTGCAGTTTGCTTACCGAGCAAACAGATCCGTGGATGATGCTGTAAACATGGCATTGCACTTCATTCTGCAACATCTGGACAGGCCATGGTCTTACGTGAGGATCCTGTTTGTGGACTTCAGTTCGGCCTTCAACACCATCATTCCTCCACTCCTCCAAACCAAACTGAACCAGCTCTCTGTTCCCAGCCCTATCTGTCAATGGATCAACAGCTTTCTGACAGATAGGCAACAGCAGGTGAGAATGGGGAAATTCATGTCCAGCAGCCGCACCACCAACACCGGCGCCCCTCAGGGTTGTGTTCTCTCCCCTCTGCTCTTCTCCCTCTACACCAATGATTGCACCTCTAAAGACTCCTCTGTCAAGCTCCTGAAGTTTGCAGATGACACCACACTTATCGGCCTCATTCAGGACGGTGATGAGTCTGCCTACAGACAGGAGGTTAGAGAGCTGGCTGTCTGGTGCAGTCATAACAACCTGGAGCTCAACACGCTCAAAACTGTAGAGATGATAGTGGACTTCAGGAGGAATCCCCCTGCACTTTCCCCACTCACCATCATGGACAGCACTGTGGCTACAGTGGAGTCATTCAAGTTCCTGGGATCTTTCATCTCCCAGGACCTGAAGTGGGACACTCACATCAACTCCACTGTAAAAAAGGCCCAACAAAGGTTGCACTTCCTTCGCCAGTTGAAGAAGTTCAACCTACCACAGGAGTTGCTGAAACAGTTCTACTCAGCTGTCATTGAGTCTGTTCTGTGCACATCAATAACTGTCTGGTTTGTCTCAGCTACAAAATCAGACATCAGAAGATTACAGAGAACAGTTCGGACTGCAGAGAGGATTATTGGTGCTCCCCTGCCCACCCTTCAAGAACTTTATACATCCAGGGTGAGGAAAAGAGCTCAGAAAATCACCCTGGATCCCTCACATCCAAGCCATTCACTCTTTGAACTTTTGCCATCTGGCCGGCGCTACAGAGCCCCAATTGCCAGGACAACCAGGCATAAGAACAGTTTTTTTCCCACAGGCAATCCACCTTATGAACAGCTAAATGTTCACACCATCGTACAATAAAAACATGTGCAATAACCTTATATTTATTTGTTACCACCTCCATCCTAATGCACCCCTGCATCTCAAATTTTTTATTTTTTTATTTTTTATTTTTTATCATCAACAGCACAACTGTACATACCACTTATTTCTTCATTTAGTTTTCTATATATTTTTGTCTATTTATATTTAAATATGTATATTTTTTACTCTCACCTTATTGTATTTTTCTTGTTGTCCGTGTTGTTGTTGTATACTGGAAGCTACTGTCACAAAAAACAAATTCCTTGTATGCGCAAGCATACTTGGCAATAAAGCTCTTTCTGATTCTGATTCTGATTCTGATTAATCGCGATTAATCGTTGCCCAGCACTACTTAAAATTTAACACTGAAAATACAAAGTAAAAGCTAAAAATAAATAATATAAAATAAATAAAAATGAATACATTAATAACAGTTCATATTAATTTTGTTATTGTTATCATTGAAACCATTAAAAGTATGTTGTTTTTTAAAATAAAGTTAAATGGCATAAAATACAGAAATAAATGAATTTAAGCTAGAAATAGAAATATATGAAGTACTTAAAATGGCATATTACTAATACAATTTTGAATATTTAAAATTAAAATGAAATCTGAAAAGCTAATAATGACAATATGTTGGATCCATAAACAGTACATACCAATTCTTGCATTACTCGTATTCATAATAATTTCATTATATTGTAGTAGATGTTTTACCAGTGGACAATTATTTTTGGAAGTGTGAAATAGACTTACAGGATCTATCAAAATGGCACATTTGATGTTATTTTCCTGTACGCTAATGCTAACAGACAGTTTTTTGGCAGTTATTTCCAACCTGTTTGATTTTAACAACGTTTACTCGCTTTGCTTCCAATCCATTCTTTGGAAAATTAAACCAGAAAATTTTGAAACAACCAGGGATTCTCAAATCAAAAGACCAAACGAAGCGAATTTCCCACATAATGCTTGCACGCGCACGCTGACTTTTTGGAACAAATAAAAGGCTGAGAGATGAGAGAGCGAGTACGTGCGCAACGGTTTTTCGTGTCTAACCTGTTTGTGTGATTGAGCTATTCATGGGAAACAAGCTCCTGTGGCTCAACATGGCAGAGAAGACCACATGCTGTTATCATCTGATGAAAATTACATTGTCTGTTAACAGCTGCACGTGCATTCACACACATATCCAAGCGTACACACACACGGCGGGACAATCAATAGCGAGCACATGTGCATTGACTAACAGGAGTGATCCTGCTTCAATAATTGCAGGTTAGTCAAGGCTGATTCTCCGTGCCTGTGGCGTGACGCGAAAACAGCGCTTGGGTGGCCAATATATATTTGGCGAAAAGACTAATCAATGGCGATGTAAAAAGCACAATTACGTGGCAAATTGCGGCATGCATAGTGAAAGGGCCAAATTTCTCCTCCGTATCGATTTCGGTGGCTAGAATGTCAAACAAACAGGCTTGTTTTTGCAGAGAGATCTCTTTCTCAAAGCCTGCTGGACAGTTTTCAAGTAAAGAGCATACTGTTAGTCGATTGTCTCCAATTAAATACAGACAGACTGTCTGTAAGAGTGTGTGGGTATCTGGAAGAGTGTGAAATATGATTTTACATGTCAGTAGTGCAAGCAAAACATTATATCCCAGAGGACACATTTATTGCTTAGAGGTTGATCTTTCATTGCTCAGGAGGCCTAATGGAGCTCTCAACTGATTTTTATTGAAGTATCCACTGTTTTCTCTTCTAAAATGGATGAAACAAATGACACTATTGCTCACAAACTGTACGATCACTATAACTTTAAAGGTTCAGCAAAAAAAATTCTTTTCTTGACAATTTACTCACCTCAGTCACCCAAGATGTGGATCAGTTAGAACAGATTTTGGAGAAATGTAGCGTTACATCACTTGCCCACCAATGGATCCTTTGCAGTGAATGGGTGCCATCAGAATGAGCTGATAAAAACATCACAATAATCCACAAGTAATACGAAAAAATGCGTGTTTGTAAGAAATCAATCAATCATTAAGGTGCTTTATTAAATTTAAACCACTGCTTCTGGCTAAAATATCCAGTTCATAATTAGGGCACTATGAAATCTGTTTTATTTTTTTTATTTTCTGTTTTTCAAATTCCATTTTTTTTTCCATTTTTAAATTTTCTGGATTCCATTTTTTTTTGGTTTAAATTTTGTATTGGTTAAATGAAAAATGTTAATCAAAAAGCAAGTCTAACGAATCGAAATCATGAAACTTACACAATTTAACAATTTATTAAAAGTTTATTTTACGGTTCTATGAAATCATATAAGTATAGTATAATCATTAGCATCTCTAATCAACTGATTTTATTAAAAAATATTATTTTATTTATTTATTTTTTCAATAAATCATTTTACAAACAATTATTTTTTTCTATTTTTTTTTATTCTTTTTTTTTTTATGTTCTATATTCCATTTTTTTCGTTTAAAGTTTTGATTGGTTAAATGAAAAATATTAATCAAAAAGCAAGTCTAATTAATCAAAATCATGAAACTTACACAATTTAACAATTTATTAAAAGTTTATTAAAAGTACATTTTAAGGTCCTCAATTCTCAAATTCAAATATATTTTCACAAAATATTTTTTTTTTCATTACTTTTCTGGATTCTTTTTAATGGTTTTATTAAATTGTAATAATCACAAGCATCTCTAATTAACTGGTTATATATATATATATATATATATATATTGTTTTTTATTTATTTATTTATTTTTTGGTAAATATTCCTTAAAAAAACGATTGTATTATTAGTAGTAGTAGTACTAACATTACACTCAGTAATATACTTTTGTCAAGTTAAACTGAACATTTTTTGACAGGTTGCTGTGAAGACATTTAAGTTTATGTTTGTATATGACATGACAATGTAGGATTCATATGTAAGTAGTATTTTTGCGGCTTAATATTCACAGACACTAGCCCATATCATGCTTTAATTTAAGTGTACTGACCTACTTTTGATTTATTTATACAAAATTTGCAATTTTTTTTGTGACATTCCACGTTGTACAGTAAATTCCATTTTTATGACTGGATTTCATGATTCCGTCCACATTATCTGCATCATAGTGCCCTACATAATCCATAACAACACTTCCACCAGTGAAAAAAGCTGTTCTCTTCTCGTCCCTTTCGCATCAAAATCCACTGTCATATTTGTTTAGGACTTGTTTTGGACTTATAAAAGGTGCTTGATTTGTGCATATATTTTTCTCTTGATTCAGACGAGATTACTTTTTCACTAGAGAAAACATTATTCAATTATTAGAGGAATCATATTTTATCTGGAAGAATTAGTTTTACAAACAATTCATTGCTGGACTGGAGTCATGTCGATTACTTGTGAATTTTTTGTGATGTTTTTGTGATGTTTTCAACTCTCATTCTGACAGCACCCATTCACTGCAGAGGATCCATTGTTGAGCAAGTGATGCAATTTCTCCACATCTTTTCCGATGAAGAAACAAACTCATCTACAATGCGGATGGCCTGGGGCTGAGCAAATTTGTCTTTATGGGTGAACTGCTCCTTGATTGTGGATGTGATTCCTTTAACACGTTACTCACTGTCAGCATGCGTCTGGATGAGCTGTGGAGTGCTAGCTGGTCCATCGCCAGGCGTGGTAAAGCACAGCACTGCCGTCTCATACCACGTGAACTTTCTTAAATTGCTAACGTAACCATAGTGACGTGACCCGTGGAACTCAGGGGCAATGGTCACCATGGTAATGCATTCCGGACAGTTTTCCGGCCACACCAGCAGCTGTGAGAAAGATACGGAATAACAATAAGACATACACAAAACGTGATTACCATACACTGCTAGGATTTAATTACTCAAATTCAAATTTATAGTTGCTGTTTTTGTCAGGCATTTAGCCAATCAATCATGCATACATACCCCAGAAGACAATAAACCTGCCAGGCAAATATAATTGAATTTTTTTTTTTTTTTGCCTCCAACATAATGTCTCTCTTCCTCTCATACACACATCCTCACATCTATGTACACTGTTACCTTGTATCCCTGGTTGATGCCGTTGATGAACTGCTGGGGCGGTGGTGTCCAGGTAAATTTGATGGTGGTGGAGTTGAGCGCAACAGCATCCACGTCTTGCGGGGGCGCTGTGGGGACTGCAGAGTGGGGGACAATTTAGCACTGAAATATTTTGGTGATGTCCATACATAAGTGTTTTACATTTAACCTAAAAGATCAAACTGATTTGTGACCCTGGTTCACAAAACCAGTCATGAAAATCTGAGGGTGCAAAAAATCTAAATATTGAGAAAATACATTAAAATAAAGTTCTTAGCAATGCTAAGAATATCTTTATGAATATCTTTATGAAGCATGATCTTTACTTAATATCCTAATAATTTTTGGCATAAAAGAAAAATCTATAATTTTGATCCATACAATGTATTTTTGGCTATTGCTACAAATATAGACATTTTTTCCTGAACACGGAAGTCACGTCTGACTCTTAACCGAAAGAATGCTTTGCATTTATGGTCTCCATTGTTTCTAGTCAAATTAGCGTATATTCCAAGGAGATAATCTCATGTTTAATAATCAGATTACTTTTTTCAAGTAACTAGTAAAGTAATGCATTACTTTTTAATTTACAAGAAAATATCTGAGTTACTTTTTAAAAAACGAACGCCAGTTACTTTTTGTTTCCTCATTTTTATTAACCAATGTCTTTGCTGCTGACCTTTGTTGATACAATTCAACCATACTAATAAGCTAAATTTATTTTAGATTAACATATGTGCTTCATTTTTTTTCATTACTGAAGAGTGTTGAACTTCCTTTTCTTACAGTTCTACCGTACAGACGTGAATTTACTTTTCCTTAGGCTTATTCATTTCCATTTGTGGTGTGAAAGGGCTTTTACAATTGCTAAAAATCAAACTTTTTATATTAAAATCAAACAAGCAAGCCCTGCCTAGATTTAAAAAGTAATGCAAAAGCAACGTAATGCATTACTTTCCATAAAAAGGTACTAAAAAACGTGATTAGTAACTTTTTTAGGGAGTAACGCAATATTGTAATGCATTACGTTTAAAAGTAACTTTCCCCGACACTGCTAATGCTAAACTTATTAAAATGTTTTTAAATAGCAAATAGCATTGTCGCAATGACCGTCATTTGTCTGTGCCTCACTCCTCAAAGTTTAATTGTGTGTAGCTGACACGAAGCTGCAGACATTAGCTACATTAAAAACAGATGGACACTACTTGAATGGGTTCCTATAAAGACCGCAACATTCAATCTGACGTCAGAATTTGTAATAGCAGCGCACATCGTTTACTCAGGAAACAATATACCCGTGCTACATCTATCTATCTGAATTTATTAATGCATTTTAATAAGCAAGTAAGTGTGTACACAAAATTGTACTACAAAATTGTAAATAATATTAAAATAACACAATGCTACAAAAAGTGTTTCAGCAACAAACTGAAATAAAATAAACTGAAGTACTAAAATGACATTAATTAAGTAATTTTAAATTATTTTAAATTATTAAATTAAGGTTAAACAGAAAAAAACTAATAAAAATGACAAAAAAACAAAATTTACTAAACTTAAAGGATTAGTTCACTCAAGAATTAAAATTTCCTGACAGTTTACTCACTCCCATTTCATCCAAGAGATTCATGTCTATTTTTCTTTAGCCGAACAGAAATTAATGTTTTTGAGAAAAAACATTCCAGGATTTTTCTCCATCTAGTGGACTTCAATGAGGACCAGTGGGTTGAAGGTCCAACTTAGTGTTTCAATGCAGCTTCAAAGGCCTCTACACAGTTCTACTATACCAGCTGAGGAATAAGGGTCTTAGGGTCTTACATTTTTTTTTTTTTTTACATTTTTAAAATTTTTTATAATTTTGCACATTCGCTTTGTAAACACTGGGTAAATACTTCTGCCCAAGTCAAGCTAGTGCAAGACCAGCATTTGTGGTTAAAAAATATATACATTTTTATTTTTTTTTTAGAAAATGACCAATCATATCACTAGATAAGACCCTTATTCCTCATCTGGGATTGTATAGAGCCCTTTGAAACTGCATTGAAACTGCAATTTGGGCCTTCAATTGAAGTCCACTATATGGAGAAAAAACCTGGAATGTTTACCTCAAAAAACATATATATATATTTTTTTTTACTAAAATAACACTGCTCTGGATTACCCAAAGTTAACAGTGTTAGTGCTTAGACACTCTTTAAGGCATTTACTGTAGTACGAAGGAGAACGTGCTTTTGGATGGACAGAAAATTAGGTAATAGCCAAATATCCTGCTCTGTGAGACTATATCTGTTGTGACTACCTGGATTTTGGATTTAAACGCCTACCCAAAGCCCCCATTTCCATACATATTCTATATTTCAAATGATCGTTCACAGCGGCACCAATAATCACATACAAATACACATGAACTACAGTTTGCATTCAAAGCCCTTTTTGTAGACTATCGGTGCCATGCAGCAGGCCTGAGCGGGAAGTGGAAAGAACGAGATCATATTTCCATAAAGACTCAATGCCGCTTACACTTAATGTGCTTAAGATGGCCCCTTTAAGGTCAGGCCTGGCGAGTTGAGTACAGATTAGGTATCGCTCAATTGGATTGGGCACTCCGATTCGTCCTGCTGCCCTTTTCATTTCCAGCACAATCACACAACGGCACAAGGTTACATTAGTGTGTCCGGAAATCTGAACTGGGACATAAAAACCGCCTCTAACCACGTGTACAAAAGCATTTGTTCCAGCCTCTACGAGAAGAAGGCACTTTTACTGCGGACACCGGGTCTCTATTAATCTCTGCAGGAGTATCATTACACTGACGTTAAATAATATGAATAATCACGGCTGAGGGATCTCAGAACACCCCCACACTTCCTTGCGCACACAAATTCACGCACATAAAGCAAATTAGATTAATTAATGGGCTACGGTCACTGTTTGCCCAGAGTCCATAAATTTACTCTTCTTAGAAATAATCTTTCAGATGGCCGATCTGTGCAGTAAAGCTGGCTAATGGATTTTACGGTTCCCATGGTTACTCTAGATCTTTTATGATATCGGTAGCTTAATGAGAAAGACAGTGTTTTGGACCCAAACCTCAAAGATCTGAAACATCAAGGGTTCGCTCCGACTGATGAGGCATTGTTTATGTGTTTATTTCTCTGTGTGTGTGTGTGTGTGTGTGTGTGTGTGTGTGTGTGGATTGTCTAACCTCCTTGCAGCGTGTACTCAGTGACAGACTGGCTGTACACCCCCAGGCCCGCTCCAGTGTAGGCAGCCACTTGGATCTCATACTGCGTCCAGATGATGAGCTCTCCAATCAGACAGTAATTAATCTCTGCACTGGTGATGTTCTTCAGCTGAAACTCACCAGGCAAACCCGCCAATCTGTACCTGAGTGGGAGAGTGAGAGAAAGAGAATGATGTGTTTTTCTTTTTTTTTTTTTTTTGGAGTTGATTGTGAACCTTTAACACAAACACACTCACTCGTAATTACAACTAGATGCATAGGAAATGAGAGTGGCGTTTACCCATGCTCAACTGGCAGTGGGCGGCTTTCAGCACATTGCTATATGGTTGCTAAAATATTCTGGGTGTTATATTCAAATTCATAACCCTAAGTATGAACAAAAGTAGTAGTGATGCTTGCCTTGGCAAGCACAGCTGATACAACTCTTGCCATCGAGTGACTTTGCATAGATGAATCATTCAGAGTAAGATCAATAACATGCATTTAGAAAATAGATGAATTTCTATGAATGTCCATTTCATGCCGACTTTTAGGGAGTCTTTTTTGCTAATCTCAGGTAAACTTTAGCTCCAGCAGCTGGTAGTCTATCTAATCAACTATCAACAGAAAATGTGAGCAAATGCCTTTAAGCTGTGCTGTTGCATTACCACTAAACAAAGATTTAAAGACATTTTTATTGCATTCAAATTCAGTATTGTGTGTAAAAGAGTAGGTGTAGAGGGAAGCGATACAACTCTTGCCATCTATTATTGAATACATACTATTGAACACCTGGTGGAAAAACCAGGTCATGCCATCTTAAAGGCATGGTTCACTCCAAAATGAAAATTCTGCCATTAATTACTCACCCTCATGTCGTTCCAACCCTGTAAGACCTTCGTTCTTTGGAACACAAATTAAGATAATTTTGATGAAATCCATGAGCTTTTGGATTCCATCAAAAATATCTTAATTTGTGTTTTAAAGATGAACAGTGAAGTCTTACGGGTTTGGAATGACATGAGGGTGAGTAATTCATGACAGGTTTTTCATTTATGGGTGAGCTATCCCTTTAAAGAGATAGTCCAAACAAAAATGTCATGTTGATCCAAACCTGTATGCATTTCTTTCTTCTGCTGAACACAAAAGAAGATTGTTGCTTCCCAGAAATCTGTTTCTAGTTTTAGTTTTTAATGACTTGCATTGTATTTCTTGTCCATACAACAGAAGTGGATTGGAACCGAAACTGTTACCAGCATTCTTTAAAATAGCTTTTTTGTGTCCCAGAGAAGAAACTAAGTTATACAAGTTTTGGAGTGAAAAGGATGACTTTTTCATTTTGTGTGGACTTTCACTTTAAAGTCGTAATGTAAAGGAAAGTAGCAATCTATTCTTTCATACTGTTTCATACATGAGTGAAATGGATTATCAAAAAGAAAAAAAAATGTAGGGTTGTAGTTCAGTTCATTAATTGTTAGTAGATCTGAATGTGAGCTTGCATATGATTTTAAGCAATAATTGTGGATGAAATGATTAGAGAAATTCAGCATACATCAACAGAGAAAAAAAAACAGAAGATCGAGTGACTTTGCATAGATGAATCATTCAGAGTAAGATCAATAACATGCATTTAGAAAACAGATGAATTTCTATGAATGTCCATTTCATGCCAACTTTTAGGGAGTCTTTTTTGCTAATCTCAGGTCAACTTTAGCTCCAGCAGCTGGTAGTCTATCTAATCAACTATCTAGAACAGCTTGGATGACAAGCTAGACACTATGTGAAACTAGAAGCTAGATTTAAGATTTAATTAGCACTTGTTGGATGGTAATACTATTATACATTAAGGTGCAGTAACATGGATGAAATTTCATTAAAAAAAATCTATAGTCTATTGTCAATAATGTAAAGTCTATGTATGAAGCACAACTGAAACAAAAGTCTTTTTTGGCTTTCTGTTGGTCAACGTGGCAAAATTACATGATCAACTTGAACCTGTTGCAACTGGGGGAAATTTTTTTGCATGATTCCTACTGAAATGACTGGATTTCACCTACAAAAAATTGTTGAACAACAGAAAATATGAATATGCCTTTAAGCTGTGCTGTTGCATTACCACTAAACAAAGATTTAAAGACATTTTTATTGCATTAAAATGCAATATTGTGTATAAAAGAGTATGTGTAGAGGGAAGCGAATATTTATTTTTTGAAGCCATACATGAAACCATACCTAAGCAGATAACCCCTCAGGACACCATTGAGCTGCGGTTCTGGGGGCGGCTGCCATTGGACCATGATGCTCTGGTTGGTACGACCACTAGCAACAATGTTTTTTGGAGGCGCGCTGGGTGGTTCCTCTCGCAGCATCAACCTGAGAGATAACATCATGAGAATAACATCATAAAAGTGAAATATTTAGACCAAGGAGTCTTATCTGGGAGATTCTCCCAGAGGCATCGATAGTTACTAAAAGTTTCCTTCGGAGCTTATCTAGTAGTCCTGGAGAGATTGAAATTGATCTTTCTGGTTTGTATGAAAGGTCTTTTATAGTACAGGAGTAACTGAGAACCAACCCTGCTGGGGTAAACAGGGTTCACTGGAATAACCTGAACTTGACTTGGTTTTTAAAACTCAAAAACAACACTGTAAAACCAACTTAAAGACCGAAGTGAGGAGAATCATCACCAAGTACATTTTCACCTTGAGCCTGTTTAATAAACTACTAAAAAGTCTCTTCATCTTTGAAATAAACAAGGATGAATTAAACAAAATTTGTATGATGTTACTAAATAATTTCAAATAAATGCTGTTCTACTGAACTTTCTGTTCATCAAAAATCTTATGTACATTAAAAACAGTATGTTTTCTACATGGATAATGAGAAAATAACTAAGCAGCATATGAGAATGATTTCCAAAAGATTATGTAACACTGAAGTTGGAGTAATGATGCTGAAAATTAAGCTAAAATATACTGAAATTGAAAACACATAATAATGTTTCAAAATTACTGGCTTTAAAAATAAGCATAAACTGCATTCTGTCACAGAAATTTGCTTAATAAATCCTGGAAATGCTATGTTTGGACCCCTAATCTAGTTACAAAGAGTTAAACTGTGAACGCTTGTGGCATTTTTAGTTGACAGACAATGAGTATTGAGAAACCATGGCTAGTCCTGACAAACTCCTAAATCAACTCCTCTTGTCTCCTGTGATATCTGTCGGATATGCTATTTCAGCACATACCAAACATGATATATATCAGCAACTAAATGCTACAGAAAACAGAAAGATCTGTTTTCAGTTTGACCCCATTAGTGTAAATCAGTGAACTCTTTAATTTCTCAATTTGATCAATACCATAGGCTTTAGCTTTCAAAGTCTGTCTGCAGGATCCTGGAGACTGTAGATCCCCAGAGCAGGCGATAAACAATCCTCGCTCTAATCTGCGGTTTAAAGGTTATTAGCTTGATTAAGTGAGCAAGGCCTAAAGTGCCTCAAGCAAGCAATCTCGTAGGAAAGTTGCTAAGTCTGATTGATGTTTTGTCAAATAAACAATAATCATCCTAAACCAATTTAAAAGGCTTAGAAGCTGTTATTTTAGTCTATCACTTTGTTTCTTTTGCCGTACGGAAGGGGTGGGGTGAGGATGGATTGAGTATTGAGGGGATTTCTATTGTATTGTTTTTTTCATTACTGTGAATGGCATTAACAGTTGTTTATTAATTAAATGCAAACACAAATAATAAGTGCTGAGTTGAACATTGAGTTGCTTTAGTTAAATTCAACACAAGTCATTCCTCAGTAAAAAAAATTAGTTTGACATTGACTTTGTTTGCGGTGTGCCAAATATGGACATACGTCTAGACATGAAACAGAATGGAGTACATATTCTGTGAGTTATTATACTCTTCCTTTGATGGTACTTTGCCAAAAAAAATGAATAAGAAGAATAAAAGAAATAGAGATTTAAATTTTTCATATAACTGATGATGATCCTGACATTAATTGGAATCGAGGCCAAAGCGGATAGGTGCTCAAATTTTAATAAGTGCCCTCTCCATCAATATTTGATTTTTTGTGTTTCTGTTCGTCTTCATCTTCTCACTCTCACTCTCCACCATCTTTTCCTCTTGTTTTAACTGAGTGTTTTAAATTAAACATTCAGTTTGAAATATACATGGTCATACACACAAAGCTGGTGATTTAAATTATATTTAAATACTACATGTTGTAAGATGTAAAACATATACAGGAAAATGTATTTGCAAATTAAAACTGAGTTTTGCTTGCTTAAGTTAAAACTAAAATAACAATGAAACTAGTTTGTTTCTATACCAGACATGGGTCACTGTTTTATACATCAGGGCTAAGAGTAAATAGTATCAGGGTAGAGAAATTACCATAAGTTGTACAACACCTGTTTTTTTTTTCATGAGGTCAGTTAAATGTTAAGTAGATTGCCAGCTCACATTAGTTATTGGATAACCTAGCTTGTCGTCTTTCTATAATTGCACCAGTAATTATGCTTAATAGAGTTTGCATGTTGCAAATGCGTTTTCAATGTTGCTAACAAGCCCAGACATGGTTGACTTATTTGCTGGGATACTGCATATTGAGCTGATGTCAATAGTATAGTCACAGATAAATCAGGGCACATTGCACTCGTCCAAAAGAGCGAAATAAAGTGTGTGAATACAGAATACATTAGTGTAAGTGTAAGTGTAGAAATCTTTTGTTTTTCTAAAGAAACACTGTCCAATAGCGACATCAGCGGGTAAACTTATAGAGGGAGTTTGACTCCATCGTGATATGATTGGATGTGATGGGTTGTTCTTGAATGATTTGTTCATTTTGAACGAATCTTTTATGTGACTTGGGAAGAACGAGTCGTCTCTGGTAGTGATTCGTTCAGTCGCGCATGCGCAACATCCTATAGATTCTGTTAGTTCGGGTTTTTCGAGTTGTTCGTTCATCTTATGGGGCTGTCACCTGATGAACAAACGACTCAAAGCTGGACTCGAGAGACAAACTGTCACGTGATGAATGAACGACTCAAACCCGGACTCGAGAGACGAGCTAATCAATTTTCTTTCTGGTTCAGACTGCATGGGTTAATCTTATGTGGCTGTCACATGATGAACGAACGACTCAAAACCAAAAACTTGTCAGATAAGAGGTGAGGTGAGCTAAGCATAGACAAAAGACCCAGGTAAACAATTAATGAATATTTTCTGTTTCTTATAGCATTATAGTTTTCTTGTTTGTAGTGTGATCAACGTTTGTGCAAACAGTAGATGTGTTAGGGAAGTAACATGTAACATTTTAAATTACATTTTGCTAAAACGAACGGAATGAACAAAATGACTCGAAAAAAGATTCGTTCATTTTGCTGAACGAGACTCAAAGATCCGAGTCGGTAAAATGATCCGAACTTCCCATCACTATATGACTGGTTATGTTAAGCTGTGATTGGTTCACGCGATAAATCCCGCCTCTTGTGTTTGTGCAGTATCCGCATTCACAAATCAGTCTGAACGAACAATATAGATATAACCACCTTGTTATGTAAAAATAATCTGTGGGAGTTTTTAGTGAGTAATTAGCTTGGTGAAATTTCAAGTAAATCTCTGTCTGTGACCAATATTTACCAAGCGTTGAATATGATCGGAAAAATTTAAATATAGGTAAAAGTTAACTATTAAAAAGAATACAAATAAAATATTTTGTTTAAATTGTTACTACCTTGAGTTATTATTTTGGAATAAACGTAAAATGCTTGAAAACACTAACTTGATGACATTCATACTTGGCTTTAAAGTGGCAGTTCGCTTCTAGAACAAAAATGTATAGATAATTTACTCACCCCCTTGTCATCCAAGTTGTTCATGTCTTTCTTTCTGCGGTCGTAAAGAAAATCTGTTTTCTGAGGAAAACATTTCAGGATTTCTGTCCATATAATAGGCTTATATAGTGCCCCCAAGTTTGAACTTCCAAAATACAGTTTAATTGCAGCTTCAAAGGGCTCTAAACGATCCCAGCCAAGGAAGAAAGGTTTTATCTAGCGAAACAATTGGTTGTTTTCTAAAAACTAAATTACAATTTATATATTTTTAACCTTAAACTCTTTTCTTGTCTAGCTCTGCGTGAACTCTGTGTATACCGGTGTCATGAACTAGAATAAAAAAGAAAATAGAAAAGAAGACAAGTGTTTGAGGTTAATAAGTACATAAATTGTAAATTTGATTAAACATTTTTTAGAAAATAACCCATCTTTTCGCTAGATAAGACCCTTCTTCCTCAGCTGGGATCATTTAGAGTCCTTTGAAGCTGCATTTAAACTGCATTTTGGAAGTTCAAACTCAGGGGCACCATAGAAGTCCACTACATGGAGAGAAATCCTGAAATGTTTTACTCATAAAAACTTATTTCTTTACAACTGAAGAAAGAAAGACAAACATCTTGGATGACAAGGGGGCGAATACATTATCTGTAAATGTTCTGAAAGAGAACTACTCTAATGTTTGTTTAACAAAAAAAATGTGATTCGAATTTCACACACACACACACACACACACACACACACACACACGCTGTGTTTCCATGTTTTATGGGGACATTCCATAGGTGTTTTTATACTGTAAACTACACTTAGTCATAGTCATTATGAGAGCAGAGGGAGTCTCTAGCTCAACTGGTACTATTGAATATAAACTGGCAATGTTGGTTTAATGGAGCCTTTTTTTAAATGAAAGCTAAGCTGAGAACTAGGAAACAGCATGACAAGCTTTTTCAACATGTCCTTGATGATTGAGCAGGCCCTTCTTCCTGCCGTTTAGCAAAGAGTGCTTGGCATGTGCATTAGCTTTATGCCTGTGGCTTGAAAAACAGCCATTTGAACTTTTCAGGACTTTTAAGTTCTTTAAGCGATTTGATTCGATTTGGAATGCAGTCATTGTGATGTGTGCCAAATTATGCGCGAATAAAAATTCACAAACAAAATAGAGAGCACAAAATGCACTAGCCTTTGCTTTTGCTAAAGTGTCCTTCCCTCCAGCCAAGTTTGTATTTGACATTCTTTCACCGTGTGGAATTGGCTTTGAGAAATGCTATTTCTCACACCTTCATAGTGTTCCTGGATATGGGAGATTTTTTTTTTCTGCCCATGTGTCATAATGGCTCACAATCAGAGCCAGTGATGAAAGCTCTCATGTAATTCAATTACAATCAGCCTTTCTTTTGAAAGGGTTCAAATCTTGTCCTCACATTTAATAACA
Organism: Cirrhinus molitorella; assembly: GCA_033026305.1. NCBI lineage: Eukaryota > Metazoa > Chordata > Actinopteri > Cypriniformes > Cyprinidae > Cirrhinus > Cirrhinus molitorella. The sequence goes on from CM065120.1 coordinate 9,948,947, forward strand.
TTCTCTCTTACTGTCTGAGGTTGGCTGTGTGTGTGTTAGACACACTAAAAAATACCAAATTACTAGTTCCAATCTGGTTGACTTGCTGTGTAACTTATGACAGTCAGAATTCAAAGGATTTTTAGTTTGCTTAAAAACAAAGTTTAGCTTGTTAGCACTGCCCAATTACTGTACCTCCTGCAGTTCCATGACACTGTCAGACAAGATCTGTTTTCGTTCCTCAATGCCTAATCAAAATCATTTATCAAGATATCTTGTTCTAGCTTATTAATAGGGCTTTTCTTAACCATTTTGCAAGTTTGTGACTGTTTACCTGTTGGTCTCAGCGCTGTACTGTCCACGTCCCACCTGATTGACAGCACACACTCTGAACTGGTACGTTCTTGCTGGCGTTAGACCAATTACTAACAAACTAGTGAGTGCAGGACTAACATCATCCATGTAGACCTTCCATGGAGAATCTGTCAAGAAAAACAATCAGACAAAACTAAGTTTCTTAACATCTCAACATACTATTGAATAGGTCACACATGCTGTAAAGTACAAGAAAACATCTGAGTTTTGTTTTTCCATTTATTGACTGACAGCTTTCCTATCTTCATCTTGAGAGAAATCAGGAGTAAGTGCAGAGGCGTTGTGTGTGCTGTGTAAAAATTATATTACTGCAGTTCTAGACTAAATGTCAACATGTATTTACTCACTTGCACTAAACAGATTCAATTTTTCCTAAAAAAATAAAGTAAGTGCAATGAAGCCGTAATATTGTGAAATTACAATGAAAAATATATATTTTATATTTAACAAAAAATACTGTGATGGCAAAGCTGAATTATCATAATTATAAGAATTAAATCAATCCAGTATACATTCTATCAATATAAATTTGATATTGTACATACACTATATTGCTAAAAGTATTGGGACACCCCTTTCTAATGAACACGTTTGACTACTTTAGTAATTTCCATGAGTACTAATCTTAATGTTTAAGCATATAAAGATATTCTGAGGAATTGTGTCCTTCTAATTTTACATCAAAAGTTCAGACAGGACCCTTTTTTATTATAACACGACAATGCCTCTGTGTATAAGGCAAGGTTCATAGAGAAACGTTTGATTCAGTCAGTGTGGAAGAACTTGTCTGGGTTAAAGTCAAAGTCACACCAGAGGTGTTCAGCAGGAGATTAGAATTTGGTTTATGCAGCCCAGGCAAGTTCTTCCACACAATTCCCTAGAATATCCTTATATGCTTAAACATTAAGATCATTACTCATGGAAATTACTAAAGTGGGCAAAGCTGTTCATTAGAAGGGGGTGTCCCAATACTTTTGGCAAAATAGTGTGTGTATATACACTATCAGTCAAAAGTTTGGACACACCCTCTCATTTAGTGTTGTTTAAAAAAGTTTCTTATGCTTATCAAGGCTGTTTTCACTTAATCAAAAATACAGAAAAAAAAATTATATTGTGAAATATTATTACAATGTAAATCAATGTTTTTCTATATTAATATACATTAAATTTTAATTTATATCTGTAATTAAAGTTAGATTTCCAGAATCATTACTCCAGTCTTCAGTGTCACATGATCCTTAAAAAATCATTCTAATATGCTGATTTATTTATTACAATTTTTTTTTTTTTGGGGCTTGTGATACTTTTTTCAGTATTTTTGTTCAATGAAAGGTTAAAAAAGAACAGCATTTATTTAAAATAGAAAGGTTTCCTAACAATATACACTACTGTTCAAAAGATGAGAAATTTACTGTTGAGATCAGTACATTTTTATTCTTTCTTTTTTTGAAAGCAATTCATACTTTTACTCACCAAGGATGTGTTAAATTAATAAGTGATAGCATAGATTTACATTGTTAGAAAAAAAAAATATTTTGAATAAATGCTGTTCTTTTTAACTTGTTATTCATCAAAGAATCCTGAAAAAAAGAATCACAGGTTGCAAAAAAATATTTGGCAGCACAACTGTTTCCAACATTGATAATTTTAATAATAAATCAGCATATTAGAATGATTTCTGGATCAAGTAACACTTAAGACTGGAGTAAGCTGATGAAAATTCAGCTTTGCATGATGTTAATAATAATCTCAAAACAGGTAAATATCATCTGACTAATTCTCCTGGCCAATATATAATTCTGCTACTACGCCAAACTCTACTGAAATTATAATGTAAAACATTATTTATAAATGTAATGAAAAAGAATAAAGACAACATGGCTGCTTATACACATTTATTTATTCCTACTAGATTATTTCTCACCCCTAAAGACAATAGGTAAAATTGAGTGTCAAAGGGGAGTACTGTTTTTATTTTTCTTATTTTACTTGATTTATTATGAGTTGTTTGAATCATCTCTTTCTTTACAGCAGTTGGGTAAATGATGAATTTGACAGTGCTGTTGTTTATTCTGGAGGCGTTACTACCCACAACACCCAATATATGAGAGCGTGTGTTTGTGTGTGCGTTTGCAGTACATTAAAAATGATGGGAAGCAGATCAATGAACAATTTAGATGGTGAAACCACTCAAGCAGACCCAAGCGGAGAGAAGACAGAAACTATGAGCAACTGCAAAAAATAAATCACAAATTCAACAGGAACAGTAAATATTAAGCCGCAGGGATGCACATGAATACCAATACAGACACACACGCATGCAAAAAAAAAAAAAAAAGAGTGTGTGATCATTTGGATTTACTGAAAATCAACTGTGTGTGCATATGAGGAGAGGGAGATCTTGGTGTTTATTAGACATCCAGCAGCTCCACCCCACCCACATTTTTCATTGTCTTTCCTTTGACGATACACAAATCAATCTCTCTCTCCGCGTTTCCTGTCACTATCTCTTCCAGCATTCATCTTCCACCAATAACAGAGTCTTGGCTTAATACAGTGAAAACAAACCTCCTCCCACTACCCTCCATTACAATCAACTTCCATTTCTCTTCTCTTCTCACTCACTTCAGCCTGTCTGTCTGTTTTTTAGAGCTTAAGGAGGAAGACAGCAAGAGGTAAATGAGAAAGACCTTCTTCAGTAGAATCCACTGGCTGAAAACCAGCTTAATTGAAAGCTGCGGCTAAGGTGCATTAAGTTTAATAAACCATATGCCAAAGCTCATATAAATAGCACACACACACACACACTTACTGTTCTCAGAGAGCTCAATGATGTAACGCAGGAGAGGACTGTTCCCATCAAAGGGCCGAACCCATGAAAGAAGAACTGTTCTGCTGTCTGTCTCATTCAGAGCCACCTGCAGGTTACGTGGAGAATGGGGAAGTTCTCTGAAAGAGAGAGAGAGAACCAAATTATAAATCAAAATATGCAAATTCAGTGCACAAGTTTCTTTGTCACATCTAAATATAGACCTTACGCATCAGAGAAACAAGCACACAGCCATCTTTAGAATTTTGATTTTGAACTTCCTTTTTTGTGGTTGCTCTTTTACGGTTGAAAAGTTACCTTCGCAAAAACTCGCCCCCTTAGTTACTATTGCTAGTCCGACAATCCATGGTGGATTCCACGTACACTGCGGAGCAAAGAGGACACTGACAATGTGCCGGCAGACATGACAGCGCATGTTATTTTTCATGACAGATCGCTGTAGCACCTCAGTTTTAGCGGCATGTGAACCGATCATCTCTACATCTTTACTAGTTATAGCATAAAATAAACATGAATGAACATCAGGTGGTATCTTGTTTCAACTGCGGAAAGACGTCAATACACACCATTTTTAAGTTCAAGTCAACCGATATTAATCCACTCCTGTCTGGTTTGTTTGTCAGGCAAAATGGCAGATTCTGCATTATGATTGGTCAGATTGCCTGTCAATCAAACTCTCTGTGAAGAATCAATTATCAGGTACAGTGGATTTACTTACTGTAAAAATAACAAAAGTTATAATGAGCACTGTAATGTTTGAAGCGTATGTCATGAAATATTTTAAAAAGCATGGTTCATTCATGAATTTGTATGACCTTACTTTCAAGTTGTAAGAAATACAATGGAAATAGTTGTCAAATTTTGACTTTGGGTGAAACAGTTAACCCAAAAATGAAAAATTAGTCACACTCAGGACATCCAAGATGGAGTTTGTTTCTTCATGGGACCATATTTGCAGTACAAATTTGCATACATGCAGTGAATGGGTGCCGTCATAGTCAAAGTTCAAACAGCTGATAAAAACATCACAATAATCCACAAGACTGTGGTCCACCATTTCACATTTTTTGAAGTGAAAAGCTGCACTGTTACTTCCGGCTAAAATATGGATAAACAAATTTGTGCGAAGGATCGATTAGCTGGTGAAGTGGATTTACTTATCATAGAGATGGCAAAAGTTATCATTGGCAATGTAATGTTCGAAGCATATGTCATAAATGTCAGTAGACCAGGAAGATTTTAAAAGCACAGTTCATTCATAAATTTTTACGTCCTTAACTTCATGCTGTGGAAATACAAATGTAAGACAGAAGACAACAAGCACAGTGCTGAAAAGGGGGCGAAGCTACATAAGGTCTATATTTTAAGAAATAGTTGTCAATTTTGACTTTGGGTCAAATAGTTCACCCGACAATAAAAAATGAGTCATACTCAGGCCATCCAAGATGGAATTTGTTTCTTCATGGACCATATTTGAAGAAATTTAACATAACATTATTTGCTTACCAATGGATCCTCTTCAGTAAATGGGTGCCGTCATTATCAAAGTTCAAACAGCTGATAAAAACATCGCAATAATCCACAAGACTGTGGTACATCAATTAATATTTTGTGAAGTGAAAAGCTATGTGTTTGTAATAAACAAATCCAACATTAAGACCTTTTTAACCTCAAACTGTTGCTTCCAGCTAAAATATGGATAAAGGGATTTGTGCGAAGGATCAATTAGCTGGTGAAGTGGATTTATTCATCGTAGAGATGGCAAAAGTTATCATTGGCATTGTAATGTTCGAAGCATATGTCATAAATGTCAGTAGACCAGGAAGATTTTAAAAGCACAGTTCATTCATACATTTTTACATCCTTAACTTCATGCTGTGGAAATACAAATGTAAGACAGAAGACAACGAGCACAGTGCTGAAAAGGAGCAAAGCTACATAAGGTCTATATTTTAAGAAATAGTTGTCAATTTTGACTTTGGGTCAAATAGTTTACTTGAAAATAAAAAATGAGTCATACTCAGGCCATCTAAGATGGAATTTGTTTCTTCATGGACCATATTTGAAGAAATTTAACATAACGTTATTTGCTTACCAATGGATCCTCTACAGTAAATAGGTGCCGTCATTATCAAAGTTCAAACAGCTGATAAAAACATCACAATAATCCAAAAGACTGTGGTCTATCAATTAACATTTTGTGAAGTGAAAAGCTGCGTGTTTGTAATAAACATCCATCAAGATGTTGAGTCCTCTATCCATAATGATGGCACCCATACACTGCAGAGAATCCATTGGTGAGTAATTGATGTAATGCTAAACTTCCCCAAATCTGTTTATATGAAGAAACCAGAATTTTATTTTTTTCTATGAACTATTCCTTTAATATTTGTTCCTTCTCACGTAAACCTACACAATTTTTGTATTATATTTTTCAATTTGGTAAGTCAGTTTTGAGGTATCATTCATGTCAGTGTAGGATGAGTTATGTTCATTAGGGTTATGAGTTCAAATCCCTCACCTAAACTATGAGCAATACTAATAGAGACGCTCGACTCAAATAGCACAAATAGCCCTTAGGCTTATATGTTCAAATACATGTTAGTCACTTTGTAGATTTGCGTCTTTGTTGCAGTGTGCACTTTCAAATCGGTGCTTCTGGGGTTCTGTGGAGGACAAATGGTGGGTAGATAGAAATATTACTCCAAAAAAGAAAAAAAAGTATTCTTCATGTCTGCAAGGGGTTTGTGGTGTCTCACAAAGATTCTGAGCAGCTTAGGAACAAGAAAGATTTTTTTCATACAAAAAAGAAGTGTAATATTGAGTTAAAAAAACAAGAAGAAAATTTGTTGGCTTAAAAAACCTTATAAGATTCAGTCATAAATAATATGATATGAAATTTACAGTTCAAATAAAATTCTACATTTTGCCTTATTTAGAATAATGTCAGAGCCGCTGTTAAGACTCATGACACAAAAGACAAAACTGATTACATTTATTGTATTTTTAGGAAGCTTTTTGGTCAAAGCAACACATACTGTTAAAGAGCAGCATGAACATTTAACTGATTACTTATTTTTGTTATTCCACAGATGGAATTTTTAAAAATATGAGGTTGAGGTTTAATTTTTATGTGAACCATCCACTGTTGCAAGATAAAAAGTTCCACTGCTTCTTCAACAACATTAAATTTATGAAAACTACATTACAATATCGCGTAATACAATTATGCCCTTTGCAGATACTTGTAATGTGTGTATGAGAATTTATGCCCGTCTGTCACAACAGCCTAAATATGCAATAACATCTAATATTGTTTTAAGCAAGGAACTGCTCCACCGTTGTCTAACATGTGGTAATAAGAGGACCTGTCCACTGCATGAGATTAACTTGAAAGTCTGTGAAATCACATTAGCATGTGAAGCATTGCCTCTCCTTCAACCGTCTGATGAGTTTTCTTTCGAAAGAGTTTGCAGGCTGTAATATTAAAGGTAGGAGTATATTGTGGTGCTCTGTTATCTTAATGTAACTGTCAAAGGTATTATTGTTATTATTCAAATCGCATGTGTTTTCAATTTGTATCTCATAATTTAAATGTCAGCTGTTAGGAGTCTTTTTCTAAAGCTAGCCGAAACACGGTTTTCCTCACAGAATAACGTGTCTTAAATTAAATATTGCTTTATTATGCATTCCGTTAAGTAGCACTAAAAGAATTGTGCTACAGTGCAGTTCTGTAAGCACATTTGCGATTCATACAGTTTATTACAGCTATGTTTTGTATGATTTATGATTTGTTAAGCTGTGATTTGATTCCACAAGTTACACTTATGCAGGCTTTTTTTTTTTATAACAAAATTCAAGCTTTCTGCCAAAAAGTAGCAACACAGCAGCATTTGGCTCAACCAATGGCATGAGTTTGGGGCAGGACCAATCGTGGATGAGGGAGCGTTTGGAAAACCTGATTTTTCAGAAACCATTCTAAAAATGGCTGTTTCTCAATTCCAAGAACGCATAGAATGGACTTGTGTTCGTGTAAAGACCGGAAGGAAGCAAGAACACAGAACGCGTCTTTGTGAGAAATGAGATGCGCTGTGATCTTACTACTCAACTCTGACAGGAGCTAGACAGCAGAACGCAATACATAATAAATAACACCGTAACACCTTTAAACACCTTTAAAACCGTTATTTCGTTTCATATTTGGGAAAATATTAGGCTATTTAGGCTATAAAGTTATTCTTTGCTAATGTTAAAATTCGTTTTAATATGCTAATAAAAAGTACAACAGGCTTTCTCACATCATTAAAATGATGCTAAACAAAACGATAAATGTTTACTTTAACGAGCCGTCACGTATACGATCTTGCAGAGGTAATTTTTCAAATGAGAATGAGAAGTTTAATTGGCGGTTGGTGATTACGTACTTCGAGAACACAAGGACGCAAGATCGCTGAAGAATGCATATTGAGAAACAGCCAATGTCTTGTTATTATCAATGTTGAAAACAGTTGTTCTGGTTAATATTTTTTTCAGGATTCTTTGATGAACAGAAATTTCAAAAGTACAGTATTTATTTCAAAAAATGCTTTTGTAACATTATAAATCTCTTTAATGTGACTTTTGATCAATTTAATGCATCCTTCCGTAATTAAAGTGTATGTGTAATGTATATGCATTAATTTTACTTGATTAAGAAAGATGTTTGACACCAAAGGCAACTTTTTTAGACCTTTGGTTCGATTTGTTATGTTTACATCTTTCAGATTGTGACTAATATTTTCAAAAGCATCCAATTAAACAAGCACAACACTCCGCCTGTCATTCGTGTTTTTCGGTGTATTTCATCTACTTGAAAGATCAATGAGATTTCCTCTGCATCCATCCATACGACAATCCGTGGGAGAACAACATTCAGCCATCTAGAAGCGGTAATTAATATCTAAGCTCGTGCGTGTGTGTGTGTGTGTGTGTGTGTGTGTGTGTGTGTGTGTGTTTAATTAGTTCCTGATGCCACAGAAGTGTAGCAACATTGGCTAGTCGTCAAAGGAGATGATCTTGGCCTTGGGCATCAGGCCTATCTTATTCCACTCTCGCTTTATCTTCCTCCCGCCACACACACACACACACACACACACATGCACAATCACAGCTGCTCTATCCTCTGTCCTATCATTACAGCCCATTTTTGGATGGTTCTCTTGGCTTCAGATCTGCAGCTGAGATCCAAGCTACTTCCTCCTACAATAGCACTCCAATACACAGTGAGCGCGAGTGAACTGTACAAGTGTATTCGCTTCTAAGCGCTTCATATCGAGCGTGCATTTGGTGAGGATCTGTGTGTGTCTATTTCCGCTTACATGACTTCCAGGCGGGCGGTTTTCGAGTCATTTCCAGCAGGTGAGATGACCCTGCAGGTGTAGTCTCCGATGTCTCCAGACCACGTCTGGCTGATGTGGAGCGAACCTTCTTTCATTGACACTCGCCCACCAGTCGACACGCTCAGCGGCTTGGTTCCTTTCTTCCACGAATATCTGAGGAGAATAAGACTCTTTATGATGACTCATAATCCACCAAAAATATCACACTCCAAAGACCTGCAGAAAATGCACTTAGCCTCCTGAGACAGAGCAACATCAAATGCCATATGATGGCTTCTCTCCCATATGCGCTTGATAATGACCTAAACAGATAGGATAAAGGCTATAATGTGGTAAAATAAGAAAACAAGGTAAACTGTCTCGTATGTAAACTATCCCTAATAAAAAATATGTTTGTATTTTGTGGTTGCCAAAATGGTTTAATGGTTACTTAAAGGTTAATAACTAGCATAGCTGGTTATGAGAAAATATCGTGTTTTGGTTACTGGGTATCAGATAAACCAGCACTTAACCTTATAAACCATAGTGACATTTCAGAATGGACAACAGTTCTTTCTGGTCTTTGAATCTGAATTCACTGTTTGTATCGCTCTTGCGATATTTCTCACAGCAAATGTTTTTTACTTATACTTTTTTTCACATGAATCTACACTCCATACACTATAATGACAAAGCAAAAAAAAAAAAAAAAAAAAAAGGTTTTTAACATCTTTGCAAATTTAATCCAAATAAAAAACTTTAATGATTCCATTGCATAAGTTTTCATACCCTTATCTGGAACAGTTGAAATTTCACTCAGGAGCATTCATATTGCTTGTTGATGCTTTGAGTGAAGTTAACCAGGGGCAAATTTAACGGCAGGGGTATGATTTATAAAGGTCTTTAAAAAGATTTAACAGCTGTAAATGCATATCAGAGCAAAAACCAAGCCCTGAGGTAAAAATAAATAAATAAATAAATAAATGCATGAACAAAAGTTCACAAACGCATATAGTCTTTGTTACCCTTATGGAAGAAGTTTGAAACAATCACGTCTCTTCCTAGAGCTGGCTTCCTGGCCAAACTGAGCAATCGATGGAGAAGGGCCTTGGCTAGAGTGGTGACCAAGAACCTGATGGTCACTCTAGTAGAGCTTCATGATCATACATGCAGATGGGAGAAAATTACAGAAGGACAAACATCACTGCAACACTCTACCAAAGTCTTTATGGTGGTGTGGCCAAACTCAATCCTTTCCTCAGAGAAGACACATGAAAATACACTTGAAATTTGCATAATAGGCATCTAAAGGACCCTCACACTGTGAGAAACAAGATTTTCTGGTTTAAGGAAACACTCCTCATCACCTGCAGAGTACCATCACAACAGTAAAGTGTGGTGGTAGCAGCCTCATGCTGTGGGGCTTGTTTTCAGAGGCAGGGACTGAGGGACTCATCAGAGTAGAAGCAAAGCTCAATGCACCAAAATATTGAGATAGCCCTAATGAAAACCCAGTCCAGACACCAAGACTTATAGATGAGTCTGTGAATGTCCCTGATTGGCCCACAGCATGGCTTGAACCCAATCAAACATTTCTGGAGAAACTTGAAAATGTCTGCCAGACCGCATCCAAGCTGACAGAGCTTGAGAAGTGAAAAGGTGAGGCAAAGAATGGCATATAATTGCTAAATGTTGATGTGCAAATCTGGTTGCATCATACCCAAAAAGCCCAAAAAGGCTGTAAATATGCTTCAGCTAAGTACTGAGTTAGTTATGCAATGTACTTATTACATTTTATTTATTTTTAATACATTTATGAAGTTTTGTTTAAATTCTGTTTTTGCTTTGTCATTATGGTGCATGGAGTGTAGACTGATGTGGAAAAAAGTAATTTAAAGTTTTACAGTTTAACATAAGGCAGCAACATAAAATGTAAAAAAAAAGAAGGTATGAATACTTTCGCAAGGCACTGTAAATATTGCAGAAACAACTTGCGAATAATCAGTGCTCCCATTCCACGTTCCTAGGTAATTGGCACACAATAAAAATAAGTTATGTGCAAATTATTCAGTCACATGACTTGTTTTTGATGTGTATCTACTTTATTCAGCATTTTCATCATAGCTCATCCACCTCCACCTTCAAATAGCTTCGAAAAGTAGTCAAGTGGCACAATTTAAGGAATCATTCGTGTCTGTAGCACAAGCAGTGCGGGGTGAGTTATGTCAGAGGTTTTGAGTAATAGTAACAGCAGTGCTTGACTTAGCATCGCTAATTAGCAAAAACCAATGCAGACCTTGCAGAGGCAATTTTCTTAAGTTTGAGAAATGTAAATGTCAAAATGTGTTTCACAGCATGCATCTCAGCTCAAGCTCTGACCTGACGATGACTCTGGGGTCGTGGGTTGCCGCGCAGTTCAGCACAGCGGTAGTTCCCTTGATGACACGCTGATCCTCAGGGGGTGTTGAAATGAAGGTTCGACCTGATTAATAAAATGCAGTTTAGGACAAAATCACGCCACAGTTTAATCATTACCAACATCATTATTCACAGTTCTGTTAACCCTATTAGGTAATTCCCACTGACAGCTTCATTAGCAAAACAGAATGAAATTTACAAAGCATGAACGTTCGAATATTCACACTGCGTCCCAATGAACATATAGTACGAGTAAGCAAATGAACAAATTCTCTCTCACACATAACCCACTGGGTCCAATTGACTTGATTCAAGCTAATGTGTGTAATATTTTCAACATTTAAATGCTTTCTCCCAGTTTAATGCGCAGAGAGAGTGTTATTTTAGTATCACCGAGATACTATTAGAGTTTTTATGAATATTTAGAATCTGTTTGTATTTATTTGTATTATTATTTCCCATTGTGATTTTAATTTCAGATAAAGTTTTGGTAATTTCATTATTTTTTTGTATGTCTATATAGTTTTTATTAATTTCAATTTAAGTTTTAGCTATTTTATTACATCAATGTGTCTTGGCATATATACACACACACACATAATGTCATTTCCCTTAATGTTTATTTCAAGTAACAAAACATATTTATTCATTTATTACTTAATTTAACTAACATAGTCGCTACAAGTCAATATCCAGCTTAAACAATGTGTGAGCTTGGCCAGGACTATCCTTTAGTCTAAACAGTAGCAGATGGGAGTAGTTTTTCGAAATTCCATTTGGCGCCGCCAGCGGTGCATACATTACACACTGCAGTTTTAATCTTACAGACTTCTTGCTTTTCCTTTTAAGTGGCCAATCCACAAACAGCATTATTTAGGCTGGATGTCAAAAATGCTCTTAGACACTTCCACGCACCCACGCTTGAGCGTAAACCTACATCAGCATCATTAAGCATGCAGAGCAAGATAAATCGAGGCCTTGGGATTTAAGGATGACACTATTCCAGTGTGAAATTACTGCAAAAGACTTAACATTTCACAAATATTGTGCTCTGCTATGCCTTTTACAATCAGCCTAGCTAATGAATGCCGCTATTAAGCCAAACAATGACTGCTGATAAAAGACATGTTTGGAAATTGTCTGCAATCCTGCCTCCGCTGAATTTCAAACACGCTGCGTTTGTTCGTACTTTTAAGTCATTACAAACAACATATTTTACACTTTCGTACTCAAGACTGTCAGGGCCACGGTTGCGTTGACCAGTCCCTCAGAGTTAGATGCCAAGCACGTATAGTTTCCGGCGTCGCTCGGCATTATGGGGAGTATCTGTAAGCCTCCGGACTCCAGCAGAGTGAAACGAGGCATCTGCACCGATCCGCTCGCTAACACCTGAGAACCTGCAAGATTCACGGGGTTTAGTCACCAAACTGCTTACAAGTGTAACTGTGTAAATGACGTGCAAAAGGGCGTGAATGTAATCTGACGTACCTTTCCTCCAAACAATAGCAGGTTTGGGGGCGCCAGATGTCTCACAGGTAAAGACAGCTGATGCTCCGTCAGTCACAGTGATGTCAGAAGGGGGCGTGGTGAAAGATGGCGACACGCCTACCATGAAAACAAGTGAGTCAGATAATTGAAAATGTAAGGGTGTATATCCATCCTCTTTTTAAGAAAATGGGCTGGCCAGGATTTCTAAATTGCCTAAAATATCAGGACTGAAAAGTTGTTTGACCAATCGCATGCAGGCATTGTATAAAATCAACCAAAAGGTGGGATCTACAGAACGGTCATAGAAGAGCGAAAACTATAAAGAGCATGTCAACAGGAAAACAAAATGCAGACAGTTTAGGCCATTTATGGTCAGCCTAGCCAAAAAGTATTTGGCCACTTTAAAAATTGAGAATGTCATTGCATTAGATAATATAGATATCAAACTTTTTAAGCAAAACTAGGATTTACTTGATAAAACAATAGATATACTATTCAAACTTGTCCTTCAGTATGACAAATATACTTTTTAAAACAAGCATTCTATGTAACATCTCAATTAATATGGAGCAAAAAACTGTATGCAGAAGTATTATTAAATTTATGAATGATTTATTTCATGTCACCTACTGTAACACATAGTAGCTTATAATGACAGAAAGCAATTTTTTAACACATCATTTTTTGAGACATTAAAATTTCAGGGGAACTCACTTAAAATCATTTTAAAATGAAATGACTTCCATTTCTGTTTACTTCAGTAAATAAATTCTAACAAACCAAAAAGAAAAAAAAATGGTACACTACTGTTCAGAAGTTTGAGGTCAGAAGGTTTAATTTTATTTTATTTTAATTAATACTTTTATACTTTTACTTAAGCAAAGGTTGCACTAAATAAATCAAAAGTGACTAAATATTTTACATTTTTTAGAAAATGTTTCTATTTCAAATAAATGCTGTTCTTTTTTTTAAAAACTTTCTACGGATAAAAGAATTCTGGAAAAAAAAAAAGAAAAAAAGAAATTTAACCCGATAATTTACTCATTCCCATGTCATCCAAGAAATTCATGTCTTTCTTTCTTCAGTTGAAAAGAAATTAAGTTTTTTGAAATTCCAGGATTTTTCTTTATATATACTTCAATGGTGCTCAACAGATTGAAGGTTAAAAATGCTGTTTAAATGCAGCTTAAAAGGGCTCTAAATGATCCCAGCTGAGGAATAAGGGTCTTATCTAGTGACAGAATTGGTCATTTTCTTTAAAAAAACAACAGCAACAACAACAACAACTATTTTTATACACTTTTTAGCCACAAATGCATGTTGCACACGTACTTTGTGCACTCCGGTTCAAGAAATCTAGGGTATGTCAAAAAATTCACACCTCATTTTCTCTTCAGCTTCAAAATCGTCCTACATCGCTATTTCACCTTTTTTGTAGGGGGTGTTTGACCCTTCTTACACGTTCACTTTGCAAACACTGGGTCAGTACTTCTGCAGCGATGTAGGATTTTGAAGTTCGAGGAGAAATTGAGATGGGAATTTTTTTACATACCCTAACTAACTGTTTTGAACCGGCGTGTTTGCATGCGCATCACAGAGCTAGACAAAATGAGCATTTGTGGTTAAAAAGTGTATAAATATTATTTTTTGTATTACTTTCGCTAGATAAGACCCTTATTCTGCAGCTGGGATTGTGTAGAGCCCTTTGAAGCTGCACTGAAACAACATTTTTAACCTTCAATCCACTAAGCACTATTGAAGTCCACTATATGGAGAAAAATCCTGAAAAGTTTTCCTTAAAAAACTAAATTTCTTTGCGACTGAAGAAAGAAAGACATGAACATCTTAGATGACATGGGGGTGAGTACATTTTTAGGAAATGTTTATTTTGGAAGTGGAGTAATCCTATAAGCTAAAGGAAGGTTTTGTGATAATAAATTGTAAAATTAATAAACTGTAATTATATTTCACAATATTACTGTTTTACTATATTTTTTATCAAATAAATGCAGCCTTGGTTAGCATGAAAGACTTCTTTCCAAAATGTAACAAAAAATCCTACAAACCCCAAACTTTTGAGTGGTGATGTAGCTCTAGCATTACTTGTTTGCAAATGTTATCTGGTTTGGTATTTTGATATCAAAAGCAATGAAATTAATACATTTTATCTGAACGTTCAATTATTTGGGGTCACTGCATAAAGATTTTGTACATGCAAAAAACTGGCGCTTTAAATATCACACCACTGTTATAATAACTCTGTTATTAGAGTTATTCACTTGTTAATTAATTTCACAAACAAGATGAATGTGCCTAACTTCAAAACTCTCAAACTTAAATAAAAATTGGTGTGAACTGAAATGAAACTTGGGAGAAAGAGAGAGATGAGGATGACTAAGCGAGAGAGAGCTGGAGGTGTTGATTAAGTGCTGAGTGTGTGTGTGTGTGTGTGTTAAAGGTTGATCTCTCGGTAGACACTGATTAATTACACAGATCAATGAGGGGTCTCTGAACTCCCTGATCAATTCACAACCGAGAGGAGAAGAGAGCAAGATCACTGACTTTTAAAACATCCATGGCTGTATTTATGCATCATCCTCCCATTAGCTTGAAGCAATAGCTCACCCAGAAATGAAAATTCTGTCATCATTTACTCACCCTCATGTCGTTCCAAAGCCGTATTACTTTTATTTTCCAAAGGAACAAAAAAATAAGATTTTTATGAAGAATCTTGCATCCATATTATGTAAGCATATTGTAAAAAGGGTCTCGGAAGCTTCAAAAAGGATTAAAAAAAGCACCAAAATGAATTCAAAATGTCTTTGTCCTACTAAAGGCCTCTTGGTCGTGCAGGTTTGTGAGGGAGTAAAGGATAGAAGTATTGCATTTTTAGTTGAAATGTTCCTAGAATTTTTCATCTTACTTGTAACAATCAAGTTGGTATGTGCTTGGATTTCTCCGGCCGTGTTTTCAGCAAAGCACTGGAATATTCCAGCATCGTCCGGCTGAATTCTCCGCACTTGCAAAACCATTGAGGAGGAGGTGAGCTTGTATCGAGGGTTGTTCAATGTGGAGAGGGGGACAGCATCTTTGAACCACTCCAGCTTCGGTGTGGGAACCCCTGAATAATACATGAAGCATGACAATGTGTTTCAGCAGCTATCATCCAACTTAAATAAATATTACTATTTCATATATATTTTGTTTATGCTCATCAATTCTGCATGTATTTGATACAGAAAAAAAATTCAGAAATAAAAAACTGTAAAATTGTGAAATATTATTGCAATTGAAAATAACGGTTTCTACTTTAATATACTTTAAAAATGAATTTATTTATGTGATGCAAAATGGAATTTTCATCAGCCATTACTCCAGTCTTAAGTGTCACATGATCCTTCAGAAATCATTCTAATATGCTAATTTATTAACAATGTTGGAAACAGATGTGCTGCTTATTATTTATTTTTTCCAAAATTGAAATCTTTACTAACAATACAGTCTTTACTATCACTTTTTAGAAATGTAACACATCCTTGGTGAATAAAAGTATTTTTTCTTAAAAAAAGAGAACTTTTAAATGGTAGTTTAGATTGCTACAAAAGATATCTATTTGTGATGTGAGCTGGGAAATTCAGGAAATTCGAAAAATAGGTTGCATGGCCTTTTTTTGTCAAAATTAGGTTTTCATTCAATTATTATTCTCAAACATCTTGGTTATTATCTCTGAAAATATCTTGGCAAAATTCACTTGTTTAGTGCAGAAAAATAGCAATTTATTGCAGCAAGGAGTTTTCTGCTTTCCCTTAACACTACAAAAACAGTTAACCTATCAAAATAAACCACGTAACATATAATAAAGGTGTATCAATTCACATTTCCCACCAGTATTGTGTAAACTACGGCAAGTTTTTAAATGTACTTATTTTTTAGATCGTGAGATCAAAGCTGCTCACTTAAACGATCTTACTTGTCTAAATCTGCTCAGTCTTGGTGATGTCAGTGCCCTAAACGATATTATAATGGACTATTTCACATCCAGAGATGAAGGATTGGATGATGAAGTTGCTAAAGAGAAGGAGTCCGATGACAGTCTGTTAAATGCGCAGGTGTGTGAACAGTTGTGCTGGGCTCGCTTTTCTAAATGTTAACTACAAGGTACACTATTCATGCTGTCTAAACATACAAGGGGTGATCAAAAGTTCAGAGACTATGCCCATGATAAATAACGTAAACCTGTCCTCTTCTATTTTTTTATTGCCTCACTTTAAACCCGTTTTTCTCAAAATTCCATTCCTGAAAATCAAAGCTATCAGCGAACTTCAGATAGCCATAACTTTCAAGCTACGGACAAAAGTTTTGGAAAGGGCTTGAACCCAACTTTCATATGGTATCAATAGCTAAGAAAGGCCAAATTTCACCATGTGTTGGGTTTTCCTAGATCACATCACATTTTAAATACATGCTGTTTTTTTTTACTTTGCATTCGTTAAAAAATTCTGAAAAAAGACCAAAATAATAATGCTAATTATAACCCCAGTTTCAAAAACAAGGCTTAAGCCTAGTCCTAGACTAAAATGTAAGTCTGGACTGTTTCAACTGAAAGAAACTTGCACTGACTGATATTAAAATATATCATTGTCTTTTTTTGTTGTTTTGTCTTTAGATGCAAACCAGTAATGTTTTTTTTCTAAGGCACATTTATAATAATTACTTCAATGTTCTAATTGAACAATCGCTTAATCCTAGCTTAGTCTAAGCCCTGTCTGTGAAACCGGGCCATAATGTATAAACATTAAGCACCAAATCAGCATTTTAGAATTATTTCTGAAATATTATGTGACAGTAAAGATTGGAGTAATAGCGAAACTTTGTTATCATAGGAATAAATTACATTTTAAATATATTTAAATAGTAAACTATAATAGCTGTAATAATATTTCACAATATTAATATGTTTTTAATGTACTTTGGTCTTATTAATGCAGCCTTGGTGAGAACAAAAAAAAAAAAATGTAAATGTTAATTATTCCAAACTTTAACCAGAGTTTATGTACCCCAACTTTTTATGGGCTAGATTTACACAAATGCAATATGACATTTGATAGAACAGAAGATTACTACCAAAGCAGACACACACACACACACACACTGCTTGATTTATCACAAGGTAACGTTTTCATCAATAGACTTTCATCAGGGGCACACTTTGGTTTAATTAATGAAAATTTAATCTAATAAATTGGCTTTGATTGATTAAACTTCCAATAAAATTTTGACATGCTTCACCGACAAAAAAGCAGCAGATTTGGAGAGGGAGATCAAGAGAGAGCGAGCGAGAAATCAAGAAGCGGGCACGAAAATGAATAAAACGGCAATTATATGTATTAGCAATAATTGTAAATTAAGTTCATCCGAAGGAACTCATGATATGCTCATCATGATATGCAAATGAAAGAATATCTCACGGATAAATCCTGCAGCTCAACATTTTAAAAGGTCAAATAACGTGAATCCGCTCCACCCGCCTCCCATCGTCGATAGTCGTGTCACACCCACGGGGATGCAAGACAAGGATGTTAAAATAAGACTGTCAAAAACAAGCTCGCTGTAATTAAATTTCTGACAGTTTATGACAAAGTGCGCACAAACTCAGCTTCACACCCTTACGAAAGTGCAAAAAGAACGAGACGAGATTCACAGCAAGTGTAAATTGCAGAGGTACAATCTCTGCCACAAAAAAAGGAAAAGTCTCAGTAGTTTTCAAAAGTTTCATGAAAGTGAAACTGTCCAGATTTCTGTTAAATAAAGGAGAAAAATATTACGATAGAAAGAAGGGGAGAAGAAAGAACCGTTTGAGGTCTCTCTTTACGAATTTTCCTTGTTAGAAGTCATGAAAAGTTTAACTTTTAGACACTTGGCACTTTGTTGCTGAAATGTAGGTCAGATTTACGCAGCTTGTTAAAAGGATTTTCTAGTTGGATTCTATTCCTCCTTTGCCCTGTGAGCCAATGATATACCTAATGTCTTTTAACTAGATGCTAACGTTCTATGAACACTGACGCCAATTAGCGGCTAATTCCATTAGCGCCTCGCTCGCCTTTTCTAATGTACTTGACCGCTTATTTTAGATCACTCATTTAGTCGATTAAATAAAGATGAATTCAAATAAGGACACGTTGAGGAAATGAGCGGGGGTCGATGCGGCGCGCTTGGCGAAAAGGTCAAATTTGTGAGGCGACAAACGGGTCCAATAAAAGCCTTACGGTGGACTCAGCACATAAAATGAATGACGTTCTTATAGCAAATAGTCGTCTGAAAGCACACCGGCCACAGTAAAATGAACATGCTATAACATCGTGCAGAAATGGGAACATTATGCTTTTAAAAGATACTTTTAAAGGTTCAGAACTGACAGGTATTGCACTGGAAGTTAAGTGACTTTTTTGTGCAAGTGCTGGCAGTTTTTATACCTCCTGACAATATAAAGATTATAGTTTCCTGCAGGGGAATGGTTATACAACAGGACATGTAGGACATGTATTATATGACTCTAAAGTGGTCAAACTCAGAGGTGCTGCAGTAATTTGATAGGTGCAACACAGCAGTCCATCTCTGGGAGGGGTGGAGCAGTGGGCGAGGCTTACCTTTGGCCTGACAGTGAAGCTCCACCGTTTTCTCAACTTCCGTTATAACCGACCTCTTTGGCTTTGACGTGAAGTATGGAGGCTCTGTGTTGATAAACACACACACACACACACACACACACACACACACACGCACTTATCAGTACAAACAAGATTTTAATGTTTCCTGAAGAAAATAATGCAGTGTTTTTTGTTTTTTAGTATGAATATGTTAGCCTGTAAGCTTATCTATAAGCCAGTGTACTCCAAATGACAAAATTCACATTTAGAAGATATAAGCAGAGCTGGGTAGTAGCTGATTACATGTAATCTGGATTACGTCCAAAAATTAAGTACTTGTAATTCGAATAAGTTACATTTTAAAATGCTTGTAATCAGACTACAGTTTACAGTTTTACACTTTTTATGGATTCATGATTACATATTATTCACACAATAGCAATAAATTATTCATAATTCGTTGATTCTTCCTAATTTCTCTTTTTCCGACTTTTTAATTTTAGATTACTGATTATATACATTCAGAAAGTCAAGTTTTGTGGACATTCAGTTATGTGGCGACACAGCATTTGACCACTGGATTTACAAAAACCTGAGATTTTAAAATAAATATTTCAATAATTAAGCATCACATTTGCATGTTCATGGTTTCTTTGATGTTGATTAATGGTCACATGGCATGCAGGTAAATACAAATATTTCATCAGTGTTTTATTACAATTTTTATTTTAAAACAAAGACTATAGAAATACAAAGACGGTTCACTCCTATACTTATGAATGAGAGGAACTGCAATGTGCAATACGGAGGAATAGCCCCACCTTCTAAATGAAAGAGCCAAATTTCTCATAGAAACCTGAGGCTAGACTAGCCAATGCGCATGCGCAGTCATAATGAGCACGTTATGACTGCACCTGCGCATTAGCTGGTCTAGCCTCAGGTTTCTATGAGAAATTTGTCTGGTCTAGCTTGAAAAATTAGCTTTTAAAAGGAACACTCCACTTTTTTTTGAAAATAGACTCATTTTCCAACTCCACTAGAGTTACACAGATGAGTTTTACTGATTTTGAATTTCAGCTGATCTCCGGGTCTGCCGTTAGGACTTTTAGCATAACTTAGCATAAATTACTAAATCAGATTAGACCATTAGCATCTCGTTCAAAAATGACCAAATATTTTTGATATTTTTCGATATTATAGTTACATTGTGTACAAAGACTGACAGAAAATGAAAAGTTGCAATTTTCCAAGCTCATGTGGATAGGAACTATACTCTCATTCCTGTGTAATAATCAAGGAACTTTGCTGCCGTACCACGGGTGAAGCAGGCACATGATATTACGCAGCACCTGAATATAGTCCCCAGCTATTTTACTATTACCTTAGTGGCTTAGTGCCGGTCACATTGGAAGTTACCTAGCTGGGGACTATTTTCCGGTGCAGGCTAATATCATTGCGCCTGCTGCACCCATGGTACGGCAGCAAAGTTCCCTGATTATTATGCCAGAATAAAAGTATAGTTCCTTTCTGTATCAGAATGTAACGGATTATGTTACTGACTACATTTTTTGTCATGTAATCTGGAATCCTTAGCGGATTACAATTTGTAAGTAATCTACACAGCTCTGGATATAAGCTTTAAAAACTTTGTCTCTAACCTGAGCCAACATGGATGAACTTTCTGTCCAATCAAATGCTCTCTAGAATCCAAAGCATTCCGCCCCCTACACTATAAATAGACGATAAAGCTGCAGCTGAAATCAGTCACTTGATCACGAAGTAAGTATGGTGAATGTTGCGTATTGCACTTTATAGGGGACGGGGAACATTTCAGACAATGTAAATATGCCTCTCATTGGGGTAAAAGAAGTCTGGTTTCACACTGTGTCACATGAACTTTTCAGTTGAAGAAAGCAAATAAATCTAAATACTGAGAAAGTCGCCTTTAAAGTTCTTAGCAATGCATTATACTAATCAAAAAAATAAGTTCTGATATATGTACAGTTGGAAATTTACAACATATTCTCATGGAACATAATCTTTACTTGATATCCTAATGATTTTTGCCATATCGTCGCTGTCGGGCGGAAACCTCGTATGTCCAAATTTTGTAAATTTCATATTTTTTCACAAATCGATGCTATTGGTCAGTGCCCACGTGGATCTGTAATTTTTACAAATTATTAACCAATCTAAAGTGTTGAAAATAGCTTGAGAGCAAATCTCTTAACTCATTTGAACACTTCAACTGTCTGAGAAGAGCTCGTATCTCCACCTTTTCTTCACTGCGCTGGAGCGTCGGGGCATATGTCCCCTTCTATCTTCTTGTCACAAAGCACCGGCAAAAAGAATTAGCATTGAATGTGTCGGTGGAAACAGTAAGGAGCTATTTGAATGATCCATTAATAAACTAGTGTATTCTGAGATAATGTCGCAAAGACCCTGACTCGCAATCTCTTCTTTGGACGCAATTTTTGAAGGAAAGCATCTTTCCGGATTACATAATGAAAGCGTTTTTTTTCTGATTTGTTTTATTTCGTTAAGTAATAATTTAAAGTTTTCTATTTATTTATTTATTTATTTGTCATGTTTGTGAGGCATGTAGCCTATTCGCTGAAAAAATGTGATCGCGCTGACTCCTCATGTCCTGCAAAGCGATTTCAGCTTCTCCTCTTCAAAAACAATATTCACATAATAGCGCACATTTATCTAGGTTTCATGTTTAAACTAAAATTGTTCTATAGCTACTTTAACTGTTTTAGATCTATAGATTTTATTTTATGCAAGTCGTAATGATTTAAAAGGCAAAAGTCTTCCGCTGGCCGCTGTTTGTAAAAAACAAACAAACAAACTGATATTTAACGAACAAAAAAATGCTCCAAAAGTTTTTCTAAATTAACTTAATAAGAAAACGAAACGAAATATAACCACTGGCATTACATACAAAACGTAACTATGTTAATAGCTGAAACTGTAGTATAAGCTGTTCTGGAAGAATTAAGGGGAAAAAAGACGGACTCAGTTTTTTTTGTATTGCATCATAGCTCTTAAACCTTTAAAATAGAGTTTAGGAAGATGTATGTAACCACAGTCGTTAGCTTTGGTTAACTATTGAAGCCTTTTCTCTTGTCAAAAGGCTCAATGCGACCGCAGACTTTGTTTGCCTGCAGATTAATTTCCGCCTATTAGACAGTTTATCGCTTTATTTTGGTATTGCATCACTCATAGCTCTAACGTTTAAAATAGAGTTTAGGAAAATGTATGTAACCACAGTCGTTAGCTTTGGTTAACTATTGAAGCCTTTTCTCTTGTCAAAAGGCTCAACGCGACCGCAGACTTTGATGAACACTGCTGGCAGCAGCGAAGTCTGTGTCTGTACCATTCTTATCAATGACGGCGTAATCTCGTATCTCCCTGCTCCCAAGTCATAAAACCTCGTATCTCCGATAAAACATGATTTTGGGGAAATGTTGTCTTAATGTTGGTACACAACAGTGTATGATAGCAATATATGGTATAAAACCAACTTTAACGATAAAATATTTAATAACTCAAAAAATATGCAGTTTTTTTCATTTCCTGAAAAATGACGGTTTTGGAGATACGAGGATTCCGCCCGACAGCGACGATATGCTAGATGGTTGGTGATGTAAACTGGCTAGTTTCTACAGCATTAGTATGCAGGTCCTAAGTTGCTTATCTGGTTTCTAAGGTTCTGGGTGGTTGCTAGATCGTAGCTAGGTGGTTGCTTAGATGTTCTGGCTGGTTGTGTAGGTATTTGTGGAAAATATCATGTGTGGCGTCTCTGACACCAATAGGCCTGGATTTATATTTTCACCAGAGTGTGTTCTAGAGTTTGCTGACATAACAGGCAGATATTCAAGAAGTATATTTTGAAGTCATGATGAAAGATAAAAGTATAGACGTGTACTTTCGCTTAACTACATGTAAAAAGCAAGAAGCGAACCTAGATTTATCCCAGCAGTCTTTGGTGCTGCACTTAGCTCATTATAATAGTAAAAAGGTTTATATAAATGTGTATATAAAAAAGAAAACCCTTTCATCCACCGCACTTTTATTTTCTGATTTCATGACAGGAAGAGCAAGACTCCCGTTACTTTTTCACACACCTGGCTTTTTCTTTTTCGCTCTCGCCTTGTCTAACTCACTTCAAATGAAAGAAGACAAAGGACCTGTTAAGCGTGATGCTGATAACAGGTTTTCACTTACTGAAGAATATCAAGAAAAAAGGAGGGGTTAAACAAATAACAACAGCAACAACAACAAAAAAAAAATGAACGCCATGACAATGTCACAGTTTTTTTCAGTTCGTTCTCATCCTTTCTTCTCTCTTTCCCCTCCACCTTTTCATTCTTCCCTAACAAATCAGCACTTATTCAGTCTCATTGTACGTTTATGCAGATCAGGATATACATATTCAGATTGGCGCCTGGATCGGATTCAACGGCAGAAACAATAAATACCTCCTCCATCTCAACCTCTTTTCCACTGCTGGCTGCTCTGACATGTTCACTTTATCTTTCTATAAAAGTCTCTCTGAGCCTCCAACAGCCCCAATTTATTCATCACTCCATTGGCTGCCTCATGCATATGCATGCCCCCCTTTCGCCCAATCATGTAAGGCGCACACCTGTCAGATAAGCTCATTGAAAGAATATTCGTTGCTGTTTCTAATAAGAGTGCGAGTTGAGGTATAAATATTCATAGCACATCTTTTGGTGAAAAAGATCTCAGGGCAGAGAATAATATTTGTGTTTTTGGATCAAAGAGCAGGATTGTTAAGGAGGCTGAAGATGTTTAAGCCCACTGACCTTCTGAAAACATTGGGAACTAAGAGTCGGGATGACAAAAAAAAAGAAACCTGAGATCCAACTTGCTACAGTGTGAATACATGTGTATAGAAACCATTAGAACTCACTTTTACAAATTTCTAAATTTGTCTGCCCACTTACTGAGAGATACAAGAAAAAGCATAACTAAATAGGCAAAACTACAACTTTAGAGCGTCTATAACAGGGCTGGTGTCACTAAAGGCTGCATTTAAACTTCTGCTGCGATGAACACTTACGTAGGCGTCTGTTGATGAAAATGTCACAGAGGCAGTTCCAACTGTGATTTTCGGATTTTGGATGTATTTCTGATTTCAAACTGACACTTTCCACTCCCTCAGAATGATTTCTTAATCATACCTAGCCATCAAATGCTCTATCAGAGTTTCATCTATGATTTAGACTGTTTAAAACCTTCAGTAAATCAGTTTGAACTACTGGGTGATGTCACTAAATCTAGTTCATATTCAAGAGCAGAATAGTGGGATATTCTCTTTTTTGTAAGACGTCTTGATGAAGATACTATACTATGGTCAGCATAAATATGTCTTTAATTGTAGCTTGACTAATATTTAAAAGTAAGATTTAAGTATTCTGTATGATGTGTGTGTATATGGTAGGTAACTAATTGAAAAATGAATAGAACTGCAGAAACTGCAATGTTAAATGATGATGAACCAATCATCTTATTGCTCAATGCATAAGCCTGTTCACTCTAAGAATGATAACTAATAACCATAACTATAAAGTTAAAGTAGGAGCTCTAACTTTAAATATCAGTAAAGTACAGCAATAACAAAACACAGAAGAACAATATGGATGGAACTTTCAAAGCCATCTTTTGCAGCTGATGAGTGATCCAAACACTTTCTCATTTACTAAACATACATACACAAAAATTTGTCAAAACATTTGCAAACAAATCGTGATTCATTTAAAAAACGTTCAAATCTATGATTCACTTTAAGAACAAAAACTGTAATGCTAACTACGACCAAGTTAATAAAACGTCTATTTTTTATTTATTAACTGTGTGTAGGTTATGTAAGTAGGTAAATTTGTGTGTGAAAGCTATGTAAGAATATTTTCATGATTAAATCATGATTTATTCATTAACTTTTCATTCTAAAGATTTGTAAGAACAACTGAAACATACATTATATACATACACATATGTTGTTTTAGGGATGTTGCTGGGCATGCTTTCAGGCAAGTTTTATTATGGATGTACAGCTTGTATAACAGTGTAAATTTGCTGCCCCCCCAAAATAACTCACACAGCCATTAATGTCTAAACCGCTGGCCACAAAAGTGAGAACACCCCTAAGTGAAATTGTCCAAATTGGGCCCAATAAGCAATTTTCTCTCCCCGGTCATGTGACTCGTTAACGTTACAAGATCTCAGGTGTAAATGGGAAGCAGATGTGTTAGATTTGGTGTTATCGCTCTCACTCTCTCATACTGGTCACTGGAAGTTCAACATGGCACCTCATGGCAAAGAACTCTCTGAGGATCTGAAAAAAAGAATTGCTGCTCTACATAAAGATAGTTAAGGCTATAAGAAGATTGGCAAGATCCTGAAACTGAGCAGCAGCACAGTGGCTAAGACCATACAGCAGTTTAACAGATCAGGTTCCACTCTGAACAGGCTTTGCCATGGTTGACCAAAGAAGTTGAGTGCACATGCTCAGTGTCATATCCAGAGGTTGTTTTTCGGAAATAGACGTATGAGTGCTGCCAGCATAGCTGCAGAGGTTAAAGGGGTGGGGGGGTCAGCCTGTCAGTGCTCAGATCATACGCCGCACACTGCATCAAATTGGTCTGCATGGCTCTTCTAAAGATGATGCACAAGAAAGCCTGCAAACAGTTTGCTGAAGACAAGCAGACTAAGGACATGGATTAATGAAACCATGTCCTGTGGCCTGATGAGACCAAGATAAACTTATTTGCACTGTAATACAAGCTGTACACTCACTACTTTACATTGTAGCAAAGTGTCATTTCTTCAGTGTTGTCACATAAAAAGATATAATAAAATATTTGCAAAAATGTGAGGGGTGTACTCACTTCTGTGAGATACTGTAGGTTCCATTTTTGTTTTTTCATTTCATTCAGTTTTTTAATTTTAATGCTGAATTGGCATATGTACACTTACTCACACATAAACTTGTAGCTGTACTTGATTAGAAATAACTGCCTAGGGCATAAAAAAGGGGACTTGGTATTATTCTAGACAACAAAATGAGCTGACTGCAGTATTTAATTCAACGATATGCTTGAATTCAAACCCATCTGTCAAACTCTTGCTCTTTAGGGCATTTCAGTAAAATAATACTTAAAAATCTGTCTGAACCTGCATGTATAGTAGCATAAAGGGAACAACAATCATCTTACCTAGCACAGAGAGGTACGCTTTGGCCTCTGTACTCTTTTGACTGCTGTTTCTGAGTGCAGCCTCACACACGTACAGACCCACGTCCGCTGAGGTGGGGTTACTGATGACCAGCCTGCGACCAAACGAGTCCACTCCTGCTGTTAGTCTCACCCCATTACGCTTCCAGAACACCTGCAGCCTGTCAAAAGCTCTGCCCCACACACACACAAAACACATACTGAAATTAATACTCAAGCCAAGAGTTGTAGAGCACAGCAATTAGTTATGTGTTAAATATGTTTGAAAAATGCATACACTACAAAGTTAAAAGCATATGGGCACTCCAAATTATAAGGTTAACCAGGCCCCTAAATTCAAGCGAAGACCAATTTTAAAGGGATAGTTCACCCAAAAATGACCCTCAAGCCATTCTAGATGTATATGACTTTCTTCTTTCAGATGAATACAATCGGAGTTATATTAAATAATGGTCGGCTTTTCCAAGCTTTATAATGGCAGTAAATGGGTGTTGAGGTTTGGAAGTCCAGTAAAGTGCATTCATCCATCATAAAAAGCACTCCACACTTTTTAAGCTCTGGGGGGTTAATAAAGGCCTTCTGAAACTAATCAATGTTTTTGTGTAAGAAAAATATCTACTGGAATGCCACTCTCTCGTGAACGCGTACAAACTCGAGATTATGGTTTATAAAGTTTTAAATATTGATATTTAAAACTTACACAAATGCATTGATTTGTTTCAGAAGGCCTTTTTTAACCCCCTGGAGCCGTGTAGAGTACTTTTTATACAGGATGGATGCACTTTATTGGATCTCAATAAATCTCAACACCTATTCACTGCCATTATAAAGCTTGGAAGTGCCAGGACATTTTTTAATATAACTCTGATTATATTCATCTGAAAGAAGAAAGTCATTTACACAATCTTTTGTCCAATCATGGCTGCGATATAGGTTAAAGGCTATAGACTAACTTTAAAAAAGGACAAGAGTCCTTTAATATTAATATAAAGTCTACAACTAAATTTCAACAGAAACTATGTCAACACAGGACATAAAACTGCAATTTTATGGCATCAGTGGTTTTAAAATGAAATGCTCAGACAGCTTTATTGTATATGTGTCTACATGCCATTGTATTTGCCAAAACTGAAAAGACAAATCTGGTTTAATTAGGTTTAAACAAGTGCACAACTGAATCAAAGTTTTACAGCAAGAAAATGTAAAAAGACAGATTTAATCAGAATTCTAAATGATTGACACTAAATGACATCACCAATGTGATGGATAATAAAAACAATATAACAATGACAAAAATCTATCAAATAATACAGGAATCCTGTCAGTGAGTCACTGCCGTCGAGGGCAACCCACCTCGCATTAGCGACGCACTCAAGAGTCGCCTCACTCGCCCCGGCAACCACTGATGTGTTCTTAGGTGCAATCACTATCACCGGGGCAACCAATTCAGCCGGGGCAATAACGTCTGAGATGGAGAAAGGCAAAAGAATGGTGAAAAAAGAGAGCCGGCTGATTATTGGCACAATCAATCAGGTTAATAGACTGAGCATCATGGGGGAGATAAGGTTTTGTGATGAGGTGCAAAGTTTTTTTCTTTCTTCTTTTTATCCTGTCTCTGAATCATTTCGGTCTCTGACAAATAATACATGCAGAAGAAAGTCAAATGACTATCTGTGGTTGACAGATGATAGAGGAGGGAAAGAAAGAGCGGGAGATGGGTGAGTGGCGAAAATGACATGTGATTGCATCTTTAAAGGAATAGTTCACCCAAAAATGAAAATTATGTCATTTACTCATCCTCATGTCATTCCGTGCAATTACAAAGAATGGGGAACTGGAGCTTTCATTCGCAAAAAGGATGCAAGAGCAATATCACAAGAGTTGTACATGACTTCTGCAATGTATAAAATCATTCTATATGACTCATGCATTTATTGCATGTATTTACTGGTGTATTCATTAGAAAGCTAATGATGTCTGATTCATAACTGAATCAGATATTTTTAAAGAATCAGTTCTTGAGTTTAACTCACTGACTCAATGATTCGGTCACTTTGATTTTTGCATTACCAGTTTGATTAACTAAATGGATCGCTATTAGTCATTTTACAAAAGATTTTTATTTCAAATAAATGCAATTTGAACTTTTTAAACAATTAAAGTATTCAGGAAAAAAGTATCATGGTTTCCACAAAATTATTAAGAACCACAACTGTATACTGTAGAACCAGTGAAGGCTGAATCATGAACATTTATTTTGAGTCAGATTTCAATGAATCAGTTCTTGAGATTAACTCACTGACTCAATGATTCTGTCACATTAATTATGACTTCTGCGATGTATAAAATCATTCTATATGTCTCACGCATTTTATTCCTAAGCATATTCATTAGAGAGCTAGGGATGTCAGATTCATAAATGAATCATTCTTTTGAGTCAGATCTTTTCAATGAATCAGAGTTTAACTCACTGGCTCAATGATTTGGTCACACTGATTCTTGCATTAACTAAATGATATCTATGACAAATTATCTATGAACAACAACATGTAAATATATTATAAAATGTAATTTATTTACATTTATTTATATTTATATTATAAAATATGTTTATTTCAAATAAATACTGTTCCAACTTTTTTATTCATAAAAGACTGCTAAAAAAGTGTCATGGTTTATACACAAAATATTCATAACCACACTGTACACAGTAGAACCAGTGAAGTCTGATTCATAAACAAATCATTCTTTTGAGTCAGATCTTTTCAATGAATCTAATAGTCCAGTTTGTCCAATACATGCATGAATCATACCGATTAAGTGATTCAGTTACATTGATTCTGGCATGAACAACTAAACAGAGGATAAGTATTAACAACAACATTTTAATCTTTTTGATTTGAAGACTTGGAATAAAACATATGAGTCACAGAGATATAATTATTAGTACAACTATTACAGATACACTTTTTATGAGACTTCTATGGTGCATTGAGGAAAAAAAAAAAAATTATTTGATATATATATATTTTTTTTCCCACAAGCTTTTTTTTCACTCAGAAATTGCTGGTAAATTTGTATAATTACAAAGAAAAATCAAGTAACACACTGTATTAAAAGTGAAATTTAGAACTAAAAAAAAAAAAAACTAAAATAGTATTTATAACTTATAAATTTATATCTTTTTTTTTTCAGTGTACTTTTGTATCCTTTTAATGTTTGAAAACTCCATTTGTTATATTATTCTCTTTAAATGCCATGAAATAAAAGACGGAATGCACAAATAATGGCAGAATTTTCCTTTTATGAGAATGACTCCTTTAAGAATCAGAGAGAATGGCGAGAACATACACCTCAGATGAAAACCAGCCTACCGTGATAGATAAACTGGCACACAGATGCAAACACACACACAAGCTTTGATCTGATCTTTGATCAGTGACTGGAAAGGTGTAGTGCATTCTCACATTCTCCAAACCCAGATGTGATAGATGCTCGAATTTTTGTAATCTCAGTAGGAATGTATGTAATTTATGCATTCATCGCGCTGTATCTCATCATTCCAAAAGATGACAAACAAAGCACAAAAATCCTGGCAGGAAACGGCGAGTGAAAATGAAATACAGAAGAACGGAGCAAGCGAATGGAATTGGACAGGAAAAGTCAATAAGAAGAGGAGCAAGATATATATGAGTGCTATTTCTGAAAGTCCAAAAATGAAGCACTATTTGAGAATAGTAGTTGTGTGTGGACTCGAAATGTAGCCAGCATGTGTTAAACAGTGGCACCTTAGGTTTGGATCTTATTACCCAGCATGAAACCTGATTTGCATAGACTGGCACATTTTAAATTTGTCTCTACTACCAACTACGCTAAGCAAAACTTGGATGCATCTGGTGTTAAATAGTTTCCAGATTTAAACTACTGATGTATGCAGAATATAAATGCTCAGCATGATTTACACATCTTATGCTGTTCCTGGAACAACAACAATTCTTTCAACTGAAATTCTTCAAAAGAATTTCATGTTATGGTTGATGTTTGATAAATGAGTGACATTAAATTGTACTTTTGTCTAAATAAATAAAAAATAAAACACTTTATCTATCGTTTTTTGGTTAAATTCTTGAAATAAACTATTTAAATAAATAAATAGCATGTTAGCTAAAAGAAATGTAAATCATGCTAGCAACTTGTCCATATGAAAATGAACCATGGTTTTACCAAAAAAAAAAGAAAAACCCACATGGTTACTATAGTAATAGTAACCACAAATTAACCATGGCTTTGCTACACTAACTACAGTCTAACCAAGGTATTTGTAGTAAAACTGTGGTTAATTTTCGCAAGGGAAAATAGCAATGTGAAAAACATGTGAAAATTCTTCCCAAGGCATACTGTTAGCATGCTAAATCATGCTAGCAACAGGTTAAAACACGGCAGTAATGTGTTAAATCATGCTAGAAGCATACTAGTTGCTAGAAGCATACATCTAATTGTTTTTAATTTACCAGCAACATGTAAACATTTCTAGAAACAGGCTTAATCATGCTTAAAATGTGACAATACATGTTAGCAGCATGTTAAAAATTTTAGCAGCATGACAAAATATGCTAGCAAATTGATAAACCATGCTAGCAACATGCTAAATCATGATAACAACTTATGTTAAATGCTAAAACATGCTATCAATGATAAAACATGTTAAAATGTTTGTTAAAACATACTAGCATGTTAATCATGATAGCAAGTTAAAACATGGCAGCAACATGCTAAAACATGTTAGTAATGTGTTGAATCATGTTAAAAACATACTAACAATGTGCTAAATGCCTTGTTAAAACATGCTAGCAGCTTGGTGAAACAGAAACATGCTCAGGTTAACAACATGTTAAAACATGGTAGAAACATGCAAATCATGCTAAAAATATGCTAATACATGTTAGTAACGTTAAAATGCTAATAGCATGATAAAACATGCTTGCAGAAAGTTAAACCATGCTAGCAACATGCTAAATCATGCTAGCAACTCACAAAACATGCTAGCAATAGGATAAAACATGTTGAAATGCTTGCTAAACAGACGACTTGCTAAAACATGCTAAATCATGCTAGCAATAGGTTAAAACATGCTAGCAGCTTTTTAAAACATGGAAACAATGTGTTAAATTATGCTAGCAATGTTTTAAAATATTAAAATATTTTGTTAAAACATGCTAAAAACATGTTATAACACATTTGTAATGTGTTAAATCATGCTAGAAACACGTGAGATGTACTAAAATGCTTTGTTAAAACATGCTGGCAAATTGTTGAAACATGCTAGCAACATCTTAAATCAGGCTAACAACATGTTAAAAACATGGTAGAAGCATGTTAAATCATGCAAGAAATGTGCTAATACATGTTAGCAAAATGTTACAACTTACTAAACATGGTAGCAATGCGATAAAACATGTTAAAACATACTGGAGACTTGCTAAAACATACTAGCTACATACTAAGTCATGCTAACACTAAGTTAAAACATGCTAGAAACTTACTAAAGCATGGCAACTATGTGTTAAATAATGTTAGAAACATGCTAGCAAATGTGCTAAAGTGTTAAAATGTTTTGTTTAAACATGCTAAAAACAAATTAAGCTAAATTATGCGAGAACTACAACTGTATACAGTAGAACCAGTGAAGTCTGATTCATGATTCTTTTCAATGAATCAGTTTGTCCAGTTCACAAAACCAGGCTGATTCCTGCATGAATCAGTTCTTGAGTTCAAATCATTGATTCAGTGATTCGTTAATAATGATTCTTGCTTTTTACAACTAAATGAAGAAAAATTATCTATGAAGTATGAACTTTTTGATATTTTTGATGTTAAGTCATGCTAGAAGTACGCTAGCAATGTGCTAAAATGCTGTT
Organism: Cirrhinus molitorella; assembly: GCA_033026305.1. Classification (NCBI taxonomy): domain Eukaryota; kingdom Metazoa; phylum Chordata; class Actinopteri; order Cypriniformes; family Cyprinidae; genus Cirrhinus; species Cirrhinus molitorella. The sequence continues at coordinate 9,981,221 of CM065120.1, forward strand.
TTGTTAAAACATGCTATCAACATGCTAAATCAAGCTAGCAACATGTTAAAACATGGTATAAACATGCTAAATCATTCTAGAAATGTGCCAATATGTGTTAGGAACATGTTAAAATGTTAGTAGCATGATAAAACATGCTATAAAAATGTTAAACCATGCTAGCAATGTGGTAAAACATGCTAGCAACTTACTAAAACATGGCAGCAACATGTTTAAACACGCTAGAAATGTGCTAAAATTCTAGATGCTAAAACATGTTAACATGTTTAATCATGTTAGTAATACTTAATTCTTGACTACCTTCAAACTTAAAGATTTTCAAGGTTATTTTAAACTTTCAGACAAGGCTTTGTTAAGCCAACGTCTTTCATATGTCATTATCTATCTAGTTATTAATATAAGCTAATATGCATGCATATGAGAAAAAAAAAGGTCAGCGCTCTCTGGTTTTAGGGGTTGAAATGGCAGTGATCGATCGTTAGGAACATTGTTCCAGAACCAGCAAACAACTGTACGTGTCTAAATCAGGCTGTGCGAATTGCAATATCATGCTGAACGGCAAACAATTAACATAAACACATTAAATATAATCCAACAGAAATAAAGAATTCCACTCTGGCTCACATCCCTCACGTCTGCTGACAGAATAATTGTGCGAGTCTATCTATTCTCATATTGTGCTTCAGGAAACGCTGATTATAGCTGCGTGTTATTTTTCAGAGTGAGCTCAGAAGTACAGTAGCCTGAAGAACGCCGCAAATGAAAAGGAGGATTTGCACTAAGGGGAAAAGACAGTGTGTCGTGCTTCTGAGGTAATGTTGCTGTCAGACGCTTATACAGCCTCATGCACTCAAGTCAGAATGGTGTTTGACATGGTGTTGACACGGCGTTGTCTTCCACGGCTTGGCTTTCATCAGGCGCAGAGATTAGCCGCCTTGAGCATAACGAGACGCCCGTAAAACGACGTGGACCACAGCTACAGGGACACGCAGAGTCCACGCACGAGAACAGGGGTCATTCGGTGAGATCAGATGTAATAATCTTAATCCAGTGTCTGTCTACATGAGTAGTGAGTGAGATTACGACATGTGGAGATATTAAATTTGTCTCTGAGGAGAATCCATTATCTTAAGCCTCTAACAAATCCATCTAAACACACAGTACAAGAGAGATTACACACACACACAGAGGAAGACAGCATGGGGGAGAGCAGACAAGAAAGAGGGAGCAAGGAAATTATTTTTCTCAGGACTCTTAGCTGTGATTGGTCAATGTGTGTGCATATTAATCAGCGTGAATATATCATGCTGTGTGCGTGGGTCGAGCTGTAGGATTTCCCATTGTAAGGCCTGAAGAATCATTTCAAATGATCAGACAAGAACTTGGGTATATAGGTTATTTTGTAGCACTAATACGCATGCATATATGTGACCCTGGACCACAAAATCATAAGGGTCAATTCTTCAAAATTGAGATAAGCTCTCCATTGCTTATCTCAATAGTCAACATATTGAGAAAATCGCCTTTAAAGTTGGCCAAATGAAGTTGTTAGTAATGCATATTAAGCTTTGATATATTTACGGTAGGAAATTTACTAAATATCGTCATGGAACATGATCTTTACTTAATGTCCTAATGATGCATGTGGCAAAAAAGAAAAATCGACAATTTTGACATACAATGTATTTTTGGCTATTGCTACAAATATAGCCATGCTACTTAAGACTGGTTTTGTGGTCCAGGGTCACATATAATGTACTAAATGCAAAACGATTGGAGAAAAATGAAGAAATTAAGAGGTCCACTATACATAAAAGATAAACAACAGTAACCGGGAATACATTGAATACTATATATATATGTATATATAGGTGTAAATAAAATTAAAGAAACAAAAAATTACTTCTGGATAATTGAAAACAAAGCAAACAAAACTTCTGGATCATTCAGGATTAAGGGAATGAAAGTACTTCAAATAAACATGGATTTTGAGAAAATCACTTAATTTAATATTTTATTTAATAATTGTCGGACTTAAACTAACAATTGTTTTTTTTAATTAATCTTTTATTTATTTATTTGTTTAATTGATTTTTGGGCTTGGATAAAAAATTCAAACACCACTTTGGATTAAAAAAATAAAAAACCCAAATTTAATCCATTATTCACACAAATTATACTTGTGTTACACACACAGAAAAATAAGGGGTCAAAACTGTACCTTCTGGAGTAGAACAGCTTTTCACAGGAATTCTGGCCCCCTTTTTTCTGTGATCATGTAAAATTTAAAACCTACATTTGAAGGGATAGCTCACATAAAAAGGAAAATTGTCATGAATTACTCAGCCTCATGTGGTTTCAAACCTGTAAGATCGTCGTTCATATTCGAAACACAAATTAAGATATTTTTGATTAAATCCGAAAACTTTCTGACCTTGCATAGACATTAACGCAACTGGCACGTTCAAGGCCCAGAAAGGTGGTAAGGACGTCGTTATATTAAATAGTTCATGTGACATAAGTGGTTCAACCATAATTTTATGAAGAATATTTGCACCGTGATGCTGACATGGAAAAGAAGAAAGTGTCTTTGCATACAAAAAGTATTTTCGTACCTTCATAAAATTACAGTTGAACCACTGATGTCACATGGACTATTTTATCAATGTCCTTACTACCTTTCTGGGTCTTGAACCGGTCAGTTATGTTGCTGTCTATTTAGGGGTCTCAAAGGTTTGGAACGACATTAGGGTGTATAATTAATGACAGAATTTTTTGAGTAAACGATCCCTTTAATATCTAACATTAATTATTTTAGCAAAATATATATATTTTTTGCGTTCCTATTCTGTTGTGCTCTGTTTGCTTATTTTTTTAGCTGCCGTACTTGCGTTGGCTCACAATGTTTCTCCTAAAACTAAGACCTAATACTACTTCTCGTCATTGTTCTCCATCCAACCTGTTCAAAATGCTTCCCGCAGCCCATGAATCTGAACATAGCCCGTGTCTCATCTTCTAGGCAATCAGAAAGGGAAATGCCAAGAGGACGAATGTTCACTTCATAATTCAAAATCTCAAAGCAGATGATCATCTGATGTCATCAGAGCAAGGAGACAGGAGGATAGGGGAAGAGAACGAGAGAGAGTGAAGATTACAAGCTTTTAGAGTTCATTAGAGTGTCTTACCAAGGGAACCACGATTCCTCTTGTTTACTGCTTATCGGGTCACAGAGAGCAGAGAAAGAAAAAAAAAGAATTCAGAAAAAATCAATCCTCTCACCAAAATATCTCATATATCCTCAAACTTTAAGCCCCCCCAAAAAGCTGTTCTTGGCCCCTCTGTCACACCTGCCATGATTTTATCATCCTGCGACATGTAATTATGGGAATTTGCAGACCCTTGACCTGCCCTTAATGGAAATACCACACTTGCTGGCTTCTTATTTTCACTTAAACCTATGAAATGAGGTGCAGACTGTACAAATGAGAGTAAACACACACTAAGATAAACAAAGAATCTATCTCAGATACCAAAAAATGTTGTCCTAAGGATTTTTGTCTCTAAATTAAGTTTGGGTGGATTACCTCAAATAATTTGATGAGAAATATTTCGGTTCATATTAAGATCCCTGATTTTTGCTCTACATACAAACTTGTTCAAAAGTTTGGTGCTGGTAAGATTTATGTAATTTATTCCTGTGATGGCAAAACTGAATTTTCAGCATCATTACTTCATTCTTCAGTGTCACATGAACATTCAGAAACCACTCTGATATGCTGATTTGGTGCTGAAGAAACATAATTTTTATTATCAATGTTGAGAACAGCTGTGCTGCTTAATACTTCTGTGAAATCCATGATTATGTTTTTTATACCGAATTCTTTCATGATTAGAAAGTTCAAAAGAACTGCATTTCTTTTAAATATATAGATTTTTAACTATAAAACCCCTTTATTGTCACTTTTGATCAATTTAGTGCATCCTTTTTGAATAAAGCTATTTATAAAATTACTACTGACAGCAGGTAGAGCATATACACAGTTCATATATACAATATAACATGAGAGAGAGTCATCATTCTTCAGAAGGTTTCTTTATCATTAGCCCATCATCCTGTCACAATGCAAGCCTATATGCAAGCTAGTATTTCCATTTAAGTGAACGTCTCTCCCTCTCACTGTCTCTGTTGCTCTCTGTCTCACACGACAACCTCAGCAACTGCTGTGCTTTAATTGGTTTTACATTAGACGGGTGTCGCAGGAGCAGTCACACTGCCAAAATGCCTGACACTGCCAAAACTCAAGAAACTGCAAGTGAAAAACAGTACACATTGTGAAATAATAAACATTCCGACTAAACAAACTGTGCTACACTGTTGTCACATGACTTTATTACATGCATTTTTAATCTAGTTTTGTGTAAAAAAAAATTCTTAACAGTGAGTTCTGGCCTAGTGGTAGAACACATGCTTCAACACAATATGGGTTTTCCAATCCTGTCCTCTAGAATAAAACAAGTCTCTCGCTCAAGGACACAACAGTAATTAGGAAGGGAATTGAATGATTCTGGTTTTGATTCTGATTGCAATTAACGATGCTGGCTCTTTAATGATTCTTTTTAGCATGTCTGAGGCAGGGTTATTATTATAGTTGTCTGAAACTAAAACCAAAAGAACAAAAAAGCACCAAGGCAACTTTTCTAATTTTTTTATGTTTAACTTGATGTACTAAAATAACTAAAACTGAAATAAAAACTACTAAAAGTAACAGTAAAAAAAGTTCAAAGACTGCAAAAAATGCTTTTCTTACTTAGATTTTTGTCTTGTTTCCAGCCAAAATATTCTAAACATTCTTAAATCAAGAAGCATTTTCTAGACAAGTCAAAATTATTGTCTTGTTTTCAGAAAAAAAGAAGTGAAAATTAAGTGAGTTTTTGCTTAAAACAAGCAAAATTATCTGCCAGTAGGGTAAGTAAAATAATCTAGTTTTCATCTTGAAATAAGATTATTTTGCTTACCCCATTGGCATATTATTTTGCTTGTTTTAAGCAAAAACTCACTTAATTTAGATTTTTTTTCAGGACAATGATTTTTACTTGTCTAGAAAATCCTTCTTGATTTAAATATTTTATAGATATTTTGGCTGGAAACAAGACAAAAAATCTAAGTAAGAAAAGCATTTTTTTGTAGTGAAGAAGTACTACTGTAAAAATTTCAAAGGAATCCCGGGTAATAAGACTTGTATGGCTTAATATAACATAAATTATGTCTCTTACTGGAATATGTAGTAGAACACCCATTAAATATTTACATTATTGAATAAAAAAATCCACATCGCTTTATACATATTTTGGACTGTGGAGGCATCATTATTTCAGTGACGTGAAATGTTTGCACTTATCGCTAGGAAAACATTGCTTACATTGCTTCTCTTGTTGCTCTTCGACTGAAAATCACAAGCAAAAGCTGCACAATGTGGCATTGTATCAGTATTTTTTTTTCCCGAGTTGTGTAGCGGCAAAAATAGCAACTTTTAAAAAACTTTTAATTTTAACTTCTTTTTTTCTAAAAACAAGACACTATTTTTTACCTGTCTAGAAAATCCTTTTTGATTTAAGATTTTTTAAATATTTTGGCTGAAAACAAGACAAAAAAATCTAAGTAAGAAAAGCATGTTTTGCAGTGCATATAGACTTTAAAATTAATTTAGTTTAAAAAAATAAAAACTAGTAGTATCTCAATACTAACATAACACAGCACTGTAAGAAAAAAAACATAAAATGTTGTCTTGGCAGAAAATTACCTTTACATTTTCCATTAGGTTTAAAGATATGTCATTCATCCCTAAAACGTAACCCGATTTAAAAAGCTGTTAAAAAAAAAATTAAAATACAGAAAAATTCATATTAATCCAGTACATTAAGCTATATTTTCACATATTTTCCTTAGAGTGAAGTCTGAGGAATTCATATGGGTTTGAAATGACACAAAGTTGAATAAAAGATGACAGAATTAAAATTTTTGGAAAACAAAATATTCCTAGAATGTCATTCAGACCATATACATTTTTTTTTTACAAAAATATTTCTGAAAAATAATGTAGCTGTTTGGACACAAAAAAGTGTTAAAAATCACCTCTGATCAACTTTTTACACTGGAAATTGGTTCTCTGTATAATGGAATACATTCCCAGCAGTCTGCTGTTTTACACTGCACAATTTTGTCGAGTGAATGTCATTCAGCGCATACAAAAATGTGCACACTGTGTTTGTGATTACACACACACGATCAATTTCTGTGCTCCAATTGGTTATTCATTAGACGGGTGTCGTAGGAGGAATATGAACCAAAATCTGTGACACTGCCAGCTAAGATTCATCGCAAAGGCAATTTATCAGCCAATTATGCGATCCAAAACAACAGATTTTGCCTTACGACCAAATAAATCTTTTACAACCTGCAAATTTAGTCTCGGGCAACGAAATAGTATGAAAAATTGAACCTGGCTTTAAGCAAAAGTTTGCTCTCATTAATGCACAGGAGGAACAACTGAGATATTAAAGAAATCTCATCCGTGATTTCCTTCTCGCTTCTTCTCCCACCCATTTTCTCCTGAAAACTTTACAAACACGAACAAGGGCGAAGCACAAAGTGATGAAGTTTCAGGGAGGAAGCTGATGTGCCAGGGCAAATGAAGAGCAGAGGAGAGCGGGGAGAGAAGAAAGGACACGAGAAACAGCGGATGAAAGGAAAAGAACAGGATGAGCGTGAGGGAGGAAGTGAGAATGAGAGACAAGTCATGAAAGATTTACATCATCAGGAACTGACAGAGGAACCCCAGCAGCATCAGATACATGCGAGAGAGAGAGAGAGGAATGGATAATTCAAAAACAAGCCCATGTTCATGCATGAGCAGAAGCCACACACATGCATATGACTACATATAATATTTGGATTGGAGGTGCATGTTATTCTGATCATCTGTCACTCTTAATCTCTGGATCTGTAATTGAACAGGAAATGATAAGACACCATGAAATAAACAGATGAACCCCAGCAGCCTCTCTCTTCCTCTTTCCATTTCTCCCTCCTTCATCTGTTGGAGTCAAATACCTCAAACATCACTTTATGAATAGCTAAATCAATATGGAGCAGCAAGGGCAAACATGTTTATCTCGTCGTCCAGAATGGAAGGGGTAAAACGTCAATGTCTGATTGTAGTTTCTGATTTAGATTGCACTTAAATGGACAGTTCATCCAAAAATGATGAAAAATATTCTCATGTGATTGCAAACCTGGCTTTCTTAATGGAAAACATTAACAAGTTACGTGTCTTCCTTGTTTTTGTCCATACAATGAAAGTTTAATGTTGTTTTGACCTCGACATTCTTCTGATATCTTTTTTCTGTTCCGCAGAAGACAAAGTCATATTGGGTTTGGAACAACATGAGGGTGAGCAAATGATGACAGAATATTAACAGAATATTGACAGAACACCACTCAATCGTTAATGTGTGTACAACAGTTAGCAGAAGCTAAAGATCACGATTTATAAAGTTTTACATTTGGATATTTTTCTTACAAAAACACATCATTACAATTCACTTTTATGATGGATGGATCTCACTGCGTTAATAAAGTTTGGAATAAATTTTATAATGTAACTGACTGCATTCGTCTAAAAGAAGAAAGTCACATATACCTAGAATGGCTTGAGGGTGAGTAAATCATTTTTGAGTGAACTATCCCTTTAATGGACCAACTCCAAATTTGATTCTACACTACCAAAAGAAATAATAAAAAAAGGCACTATAAATGTTCAAATTCAGCTCTGCCATCATAGGCATAAATATATTTTAAAGGCGTCCTATTATGCTTTTTCAGTTTTTGAATTTTAGTCAGTGTGTGGTATGTATGTTTGTGCATAAAAAAAGATCTACAAAGTCCAAAGGGAGGTATTTTGTTTTAAAAAAAACAAAATACCAACTTTCAAGAAATACAACGAACGGCTCATTTGGACTACAAGCTTTCCGGATGTTATGATGTTATAATGTCATAACACAGCCCATTAGAATATGTTCAAATAAACCCCGCCTACTAAAATTCGAATGGTTGCGATGCAGCACAAAGCGGCGCTTTTGGGACGCTTCACTAAGCCGCAGCGCTTCAAGCTTTGACGACAATGATCGCAATCTCCTCCGGTGGCAGCATCAGAGCCGCTCACCGTGTGCAGTATAGGGGGCAAAACAAATGGTGAGGGCAAGGCTGATATAAACACAAGCATTGACTAAAGTAGCCGCAATCGGATCCGGTGGCCGCATCAAAGCCGTAACCGCAGACGTGTGTGGTAAGAGATTTTTTCATTAGAAAGTGTAGATAGCTTCACTTATAACACCAGTGTTTTTTTTTTTTTTAAGAATATACTTGCACTTGACTAGGCTAGGCTAATCAGTGATGTTATTTGATAATGTTAATGTTCTTTGCTCATTTTCTGCAGCTGCTTTTTGAATAACTAAGGAAAAGTAAGCATTATACACTGTTCCCACGGGTCATGGAATTTCTGGAATATCATGGAATTTAAAAGGTCTATTCCTGACATTAAAAGTCAGAGAATTTTATATTTATTTTGTCCAAGTCATGGAATATCAGGGATTTTTCATTTGTTGCTTTAAATTTCCATGTTTCCATTTATCAAAATGTACATTTTCTATAGTGTTTTATTGCGTTGTTTCACACGTTTTGTCTATTGTTATGGTTAGGTTATGGTTATGAAAGCATAAAAAACCAAAAAACAAAAATTAATTTCTGTAGAAATAGTACAGAAAAATATCAAAGTGCAAAAAAAAGTAGCGTATAAGTGTGTTTTGTACTAATAACATCTGTGAACAAGCAAATAAAGCTTGCAAATGGATAGATCCGTTCATTATAGGTCAGAAGTTCAGCTTTTTAGTCAGTGACAGTCAGGGAAAAGTCAGGGAATTTGATGTTTGGCTTAGAGTGGGAACCCATTATAATTAGTTACTTACAATGTCTGTAATCAATTGTTGTCATGTTAAATACTAATTAAAAACATTAGCCTTTAAGCCTTATGCTGGAGCTGGTTTCAGGCAATGAAAGCATGTAAATAATTTAACAAATTAGCACGATAATATCATGTATTGGCAATCTGGCAGGCTGACGATATAGGACCCAACACTACTGTAGCATCAACTATACCATCATATATCCTTAACTATAACCAAGTTAAGCTTGATGCTTTGGCAAGGGTCGTGACAGTACTGAAACACCGTCTAAACTGTTCGCCAATCACAACGCAGTGGGAAAACTAACCAATCACAATATGGTTTGTTTTTCTGAAGGTGGGCCTTCCTCAAACCCGGAACTAATCGAGTCATTTGTGCCAGGCTGGGGAGAGAGCTGTTGTAATAATGTAAATTATGTGAAAAATAATGTGTTTTTCGAACCATCAAGCATGAGAGCATGTTCTAGTACACCCCTAAAACAAAATTAAGACTTTGTAAAAGGGCATAATAGGACCCCTTTAGACACTTTAAAAATGGAAAAAACTATTTTCTATTCTAAATTCAAATGATTTCACTATATTACTACTTCTTAATGTATTCTTGATCATATAAATGCAGTCTTAGCATGAGAGACTTTCAAAAGCATTTCAAAATCTTACCATACATTTTTGAACGGAAGTGATTTTAGTTACAAACCAAGATATTTTACCACTAGGCTACACCATCTTGTGGGATTACACTGATACACTCTTCACTTCATCTGGAACATCTTTGAAAACACACAGCTATAACGCATTTAATTTTTATAGCAGTCAAGATTTACAGCTTTCTGTTCGACTGACTGAAGTATTGAGAAGGAGAATGATGCTGCGATTGTGCTGTGAAAAAGCATGCAAGGCAGAGATAAAGAAAGAGAAAACGGACAAAACAGAAATTGCAAAGAGATCTCTTTCCTTTCTCCTTTGCACACCAGCACCTATTGACCCTCTCCAGTTCCAGTGTCAATCACCTTAATGAACAAGAAAGCGAGGTAAAAAGAGGCCAAGTGAGCAAGAGAGGGATGTCCACTCCCTAGGTGTAATTCCTGGCAATTTTTCCACTTATCCTCAACAGACAAAATAGCAGAGCTGCCTCTCGCTTTTGTCAGGTAATTCGCACACTTAGAGTCAATCCAGTTTATTCTTCCAGGCCGCAGCAGGCAAGGGTGAGGAAAATAAGTCTAAAAGTCAGAGACTTATTTTTGTAGTCTTCCTGGTGTCTGGATGAATTCATAAGAGCTGGATCTCAGCATTTCCCTTGAGAGTGCTAACAGACTTAGCTATTAATATACTTTCAGGGCTCATTTTAATCGAACGTATCTTCCTGTTCTGCCAGCAGAGATCTTTTGATCATGCCAAGAATGCAGGAGGAACGGCGGTTAATTAAGAAGTACGACCCGAAAGAACTTCACAGATCACCTTTGAACACTGTCAGTGAATGGCAAATTGCTCGATCAGAAAAACTTGAAACATCTTCACCTAGAAGTTTCGTCCTTTCGGTTTAGTTTCAGCTTGAGTGCCTAGTATAAAAAAGCATGTCTTTATAGTTTAGTTTTGGGTTTTGCAACCATTTTGTACAATGAGCTTCATTCAAATAGCTTGGGAAACTATTGCATTTTTGGTAGAAATACAAAATCAGAACAAAGTTTTACAGTTTTACAAATGACTCACATTGAAATTCGTTCTACTTGTTTTTCAGGAATGAGGCCAAAATGTCAGTAATTACCTGTGTCCTAACCAGCTGCAAATGTTAACTGAACATTGCACAAAATGAGACATTCAGTCGTTGGTTTGTTTTTTTTTCCATCTTAAAAACAGCTCTCATGGACTGTGGTTTTCTGTGGTCTAAAAAAAAGTATATAGTTTAAAAAAATTCAAAACTTTGCCAAATTCAGCCAAATTCACAAATTATCATACAATTCTGACTTCTGTAATATAAACTTACAATTGCAAGTTATAAAGTCAGAATTGCGTGATATAAACTCACAATTCTGAGAAAAAAAGTCACAATTGAGAGATATAAACTTCTATATCTTGCAATTCTGACTTTATTTAATAGAATTGTGAGTATATTTCTCAGAATTGTGAATTTATGTCTCACAATTCTGACTTTATATCTCACAGTTGCAAGAAAAAAAGTCAGAATTGCGAAATGTAAACTCACAATTGCAAGAAAAAAAGTCAGAATTGTGAGATAAGTCACAATTACCTTTTTATTTTTTATTCAGTGGCAGAAACGGGCTTCCATAACATTGTCTCACAATTCTGTCTTTATATCTCACAGTTGCAAGTTTATATCTCACAATTCTGAGAAAAAAAGTCTGAATTGCGAGATAAGTCACAATGACCTTTTTTCATTTTTATTCAGTGGCAGAAATGGGCTTCCATAACATTGTCTCACAATTCTGACTTTTTAAATCGTAAGTGTGAGTGTATATCACACAATTCTTACCTAATTTCTTAACTCGCAGTTGTAAGTTTATATCTCACAATTCTGAGAAAAAAAGTCAGAAGTGCAATATGTAAACTCATAATTGCGAGATGAAAAGTCGCAATTACCTTTTAGATTTTTTTATTCAGTGGCAGAAGCGGTCTTCCATAACATTGTTTACAAAAATGTCTTGTTTCAGGATGCTGCTGACAGCCACAGCTGGTTAGAAAAAAAAATCTAACTCTTTCATTTCTTTATGATGTCCTTGGCAGCTCCTTCCAAAAAGAAACATCATTAGTCTCTATCTAAAAATCCTCTTGCACATTCTAAAGATCGAAAAAGTTATTATGGGTTGTGACTTTCAGTGTTGTTATTAATAACTAAAACTAAAACCACACACACACACAAAAACTTTTTAGCAATTGAAATAAAGCTGAAATAAAGTAAAATATAAATAGTTGATGAAAAACTTATTTAAAAAAAAAAAAAAACATATATTTTTTAGTGTTATTTCTCAGTCTCACTGGTCCAAAATCCTGTTTTTATAAGCTGTGATTTTATCATTTTGTTCAACATTTGCTTTGCTTACAGTGAGGATGGAATAATTACTTCACACATCTGATTAGGACAGTAAAGTTTTTCCAGGTAAATACTGCACAATCCATCAAAAAAGGGTCTAAACAACAAACAGGTCTTGAATCACAACTACTATACGCTCCATGGCTCTGGATTGGCATGGACATGATTTTAACTCCCGTGCGTCTGAGCGTGTGATTTGGTTAGTTGTCTTTAGAGAACATTTTGGTGAAAGAACAGTTCGCAGTATTTATTGGCTAGTTATTTTAGTCCCAGCATGTCTGGTCATGTGTAAAGGTCTTTTGTCTTACTGTAGTTCCAAAATATGGTTTAACCCTGCATCAGAGTTCAAAGTTTCATTACTGATAAGATGTGATTTTACCTCAGGTCACTAACGCATAAATATATTAATGTATTATAGCTTATATGATATGAATATAAAAAAGTTAAAAGACCCTTTAGTAGTATTGAGTGAACCAGCTTTGCACACAAAATATCTGAAACTTATACAGCTTGAGCTGCGTTTTCATATCTGACCTCTTAACGTGCATGCTAAGTGACGTGTAACGGCATTAATTAATTAAAAGTGTCAAACTCATCCAGCCACAGCGGACCAAATTAAAGAGGTGAGTCTCTGAGGGCTCTCAATATGACTGAGTAAAACCACAGATCTACCTTCAGCAACCGCACGTATTCAAACAGTCCTCCAGTCGAACTCATTACAGCTGTATATCCGTGAAGGTTAGAGTGTGATCTGAGATCTGAAGATATCTCTGTATCTCCGAGCTGTTTAGAGTCGTGCGGTTAAACTTGGGTAATTGGGTCATGAGGTCTGTTACTCAGAGTCATGCCAAGTGAGTAAACAACAGTTGCGAGCTTTTAAAGTTATAAACAACAGCAGGCGATTTAGGAACCATGCTCATTTGTGGATTCATTTATTTATTCGTTTATTTGTTCATTTATTTAGTTAGTACTTATTAAAGGAACAGTTTAAATGAAGTTAAAGGAATGAATTTCTTTCAGCTTTTGAACAATGTTGGTAATCATACAGTTGCTCATAGTCGTAGCTCATGAATGGGAGTTGAGATTTGAAATCCAATAGTATCCTTCCATCATAAAAAGTATTCCACACAGCTCTGGGGGATATATAAAGGCATTCTGAAGAGAACTGATGGTTGGTGTAATAAAAATTTCCATATTTATAACTTTATAAACCATAATCTCTAGCTTCCGCTGGCATTCCAGCAGATGATGATTAACGAACAAAACAAAACACTGGTCACGAAATTAGAAGTATAAAATGAGGGTTTGTCAGGTAAAATGTCTGAAGATCAAGAGGTTTTAATTTGCTGTAAACAAAACTACACCTGCATCCTATGTCATCTGCTGAAACGTCATGCTCTTGTGAAAACGCATACGATTGTGGTTTATGAAGTTTAAAATATAGATATTTTTCTTACACAAACACACTGTTTCGCTTCAGAAGGCCTTTATTAACCCCCAGGAACCGTGTGAAGTACTTTTTATGAAGGATGGATGCACTTTCTTGATTTTCAAAATCTCAACACCCGTTCACTTCCATTGTAAAGCTTGGAAAGGCCAGGATATTTTTTAAAATAACTCTAACTGTATTCCAGAGGTTGCGTTAGACTTTAACATTAGCCGGCATTTTGACAGACAGGGTAGTAAAATTCCATCATCATCTATTATTATAACCAATATCTAGTAAATCCCAATCAATCTTTTGGTCTAAGCTGTTTATTAGTTGATTAAGTGAACTCCCATCCAATAAATCGCAATAGGCTAAGCTCTGTGTTTTGTTACTTTTGATATGAAACAAAGTCTCAGATTTTAAATTCTGTCTATTTCATTAGGAAATTCAAGTAATCAATAGCGTTTTGGCGCTCTTCAATGTTGCGTGATAGATCGTTGTAGCTTCTGGGTTATCGCCTGTCTGTTATCAAACACATAGCCAAACATTTCTGACAGTTTTGTTTTTGTTCTAGATCCTGTCAAAGACAGGACTTTGTATAGAAATACAAAGACTGTTCAGTCCTATATTTATGAATGGGAAAAACTGCAATGCGCAATATGGCGGAATAGTCCCGCCTTCTAAATGAAAGAGCCAATCGCTGTTAGGCCGTTAGGAGCGTCGGTTCCCATAGAAACCTGAGGCTGGACTGGCCAAAGGCCATTGGCTGGTCTAGCTTGAAAAATAAGCTTAATGCTATTTGAACATAAGAAACAACATTCATACTGCAGTACATTTCAGATTTTGTTGCTGATTTGAAATATGTAATTTAACTGTGAGTTCAGCGAGCCATTTATGAAATTTCAGGATTCCCCCATTGACTTAGATAGGACTTGGTCTTGGATGAGCTGCCTGATTCTTTTTCGATTCTTGTTTTTTAGATTGGAGGAACCTAATTTTGCAATGACTACAGGATATATAGGTTGTAGAAAGTAGCCTTTTCATAATATAAAGCTTTATTTGTAAAAATTTCAATACATTTCTGTAGCTCTGACTGATTTTAAATCACAATTTGGTCTGCATCGCCCATGAAATTAGTCATAGCCCACAGCTCAGCAGTGGACATGCGTTTATTGCATGAATAAAACAAGAAATGAAGTGTCTGAAATACATGTGCACAGTTCAGCTGAATGATGTTTTACTTTAACCGTATGCTTTGCACAAACTTAGCAAAACAAAATAACCAGAACATTAACAACAACACTGATAAAAGAGCTTGTGGTTTATCTGTCAATCAGATGTGCTCTCGGTCACTGATCTGTGCTCTGCGTTTTCTTTCAGAAATATCATTGGCTGATAGAAAGGTTAAAAAATAGCATTTATTTGGGATGGAAATAAGATCAAGACCCCCTCGTCGTGCAATGCTCAAAACTGTGGACAACATGAGTCAGTTCCACCGTAAAATAATTTCTGCAGCGTTTTATGAACTGGTCTATTTAAAATGATCCGAACAAACCTTTTCACGGAAACGAATCAAACTTCTGATCTACATCCTTAAACTCAGACGAGCTCAGTACCGACTCGTTTTCATTCAGTTTTTTTTTTTTTTTATGAATCAACAATCAGCAACATTTAATGACTTAGCAGAGATATGCAGCCTTCGTAGGATGCAGCATTACATTTGAGAGGCATCCATAGATAAGCTTGGTTGAACTAAAATGTCTCTGAATGAGGAGTCGATTCCCCTTGATTCCCAATGCCTCGGAATCGATTCTTTTTGGAATCGATTCCCAGCTGTACTCATTTGCAATCTGCCAAAGTGATAAACGGCCTTCAGATTTTTCCATCACTGATAAAAAAAATTCTGTCACTAGCTACGTTTCCATTACCTTTCAAATTGTGCAAATTGAAATTGCAAATTAAAAATATGCCTAATGGAAACGTGTCAATTGCGCACAAACTCCCATATATCGCACAAAATTTTTTACGCTCACATGACGTGGTTTTTCAGGCAATTCGAAAAAGGAATATTTCACAAAACTGCAATGGAAACTTTTTTTTTTGCATTTACAGGTCACATTCGATGAAATATAGCCAAAATAACACCAAAATCCATTGTTATTACTTATCGCGAGAGAAAAAAATATATTTTAGTCGCATAACATTGGTTAATGGAAATGCTACCTTTTTATTGACATTTATAAAATATCACCAAAGTTTTGTGCAAATCTGTAATGTTAACACGCCTAATTACGGACAATTTTCGGTTAATGCGACCTCTGCTGTATTCATCTCAAAGAAGATCATATACAACTAGGATGGCTTGAGGGTGAGTAAAGGGTAATTTTCATTTTTGGGTGAACTCGCTTAAAAACGTTAAATTGTTTAAAATATTGCGATCAGAAATGTTAAGCAGCGCAACTCTTTTCAACATTAATAATAAGAAGAAATGTTTGCTGGGCACCAAATAAGCATATTAAAATGAAGGATCATGTGACACTGAAGACTATAGTAATGGCTGCTTAAAGCCTTAAAAACTGACCCCAAACTTAAACTGCAGTGTATGTGTCCTCATGCTGAATGTGGATTACAGAGGCTCAGGATGCCACTGCTATGAAGCACACTGACAAACATGAATTAATCCAGTTTACTGTCTAGCTGCAGGAGTGACTCACAGGCAGCTTGACTCAGGGCCACGTCAAATTAGACACATTCAAATAAAAGCGTTCTGGTGTAAAACCACATCGTAAAGGGAGGAAGAGTAAATACACACAAACAATGTGATACGAATACTACTATAAACACTCTCACTCATGCACACACATATTGGAGACCTTCAGGGCTGAGACCCAATGGAGTTTAATATGGGAGATAAATTGCCTCAGACTTGACACTCAATGCGAGGTAAGAATAAATCCAGATAACGGTGTAAAGTTAATTTTGTCAACTTCTAGGCGTAGGCTACGCAAGCGTACAGATGGCATCAAAGCTAAAAGGCATGGACTAAAAGCCACAAAAGTCCAATTTTATATTCCATGGGGTCTTTAAAACCCTTCCTAAAGCAAGATATAAGACTTTCTCTCCTATGTATAACTGCGGAATACTTCATTTATTTTTTACAGTTACTTGTTATTTAACAGACACTTTTTATAGAACAGTTCAGACTAACTGCATGAGTTGCCCTGGAGCGATGGGTTTAAATGACACACTCAAACGCACAAAGATAACAGAAAAGGATTGTGATTTCAGTAGGTTTCTTTGAAATCCATTGTGCAGACTTTATGTCAGAAGTCCAGATTCTTAAACGACACTATCATGAAGAAGATCCTGAACACAATACACTCTTATATATCCGCACTTCACTGCTGTAAGGTATTAAGGGTATTTTTGAAGGGAAAATGGGTAACACTTTAATATAGGAACCAACTGTTTATAAAGCACATATTCTGCATGACTATATTCTACAACCCTAATCCTAAATAACAGCTTAACTTAACAACTACCTTACTAACTTTTAATGAGCATTAAATTAGGGGTTTATTAGGGCAAAATTCATAGTTAATGGTTTACGGGAAATGGACCTTAAAATAAAGTGTGGCCAGAAAATCTAATGGAAAACAGGAGTTCTCTTGCACAGTTTGGAAATAACAAAGACTATTATGTAAATATTTTATTATATCTTTTCATGTGACAACACTGAAGAAATGACACTTTGCTACAATGTAAAGTAGTGAGTGTACAGCTTGTATAACAGTGTAAATTTGCTGTTCCCTCAAAATAATTCAACACACAGCTATTAATGTCTAAACCACTGGCCACAAAAGTGAATACACCCCTAAATGTCCAAACTGGGCCCAAAGTATCAATATTTTGTGTGGCCACCATTATTTTCCAGCAGTGCCTTAACCCTCTTGGGCTTGGAGTTTACCAGAGCTTCACAGGTTGCCACTGGAGTCCTCTTCCACTCCTCTATGATGACATCACGGAGCCTGTGGATATTAGAGACCTTGCGCTCCTCCACCTTGCATTTGAGGATGCCCCACAGATGCTCAATAGGGTTTAGGTCTGGAGATATGCTTGGCCAGTCCATCTCCTTTACCCTCAGGTTCTTTAATAAGGTAGTGGTCATCTTGTCATGTTGGAACACTGCCCTGCGGTCCAGTCTCCGAAGGGAGGGGATCATGCTCTGCTTCAGCATGTCACAGTACATGATGGCATTCATGGTTCCCTCAATGAACTGTAGCTCCCCAATCCACTCATGCAGCCCCAGACCATAACACTCCCACCACCATGCTTTTTTTTTTGGGAAGAAACACTTGTCTTTGTACTCCTCACCTGGTTGCCGCCACACGCTTGACACCATCTGGACCAAATGAGTAATCTTGGTATCATCAGACCACAGGACATGGCTCCAGTAATCCATGTCCTTAGTCTGCTTGTCTTCAGCAAACTGTTTGCAGGCTTTCTTGTCCATCATCTTTAGAAAAGGCTTCCTTCTGAGACGACAGCCATGCAGACCAATTTGATGCAGTGTGCGGCACATGGCAGCACTCATACGTCTATTTCCCAAACACAACCACTGGATATGATGCTGCGCATGTGCACTCAACTTCTTTGGTTGACCATGGCGAGGACTGTTCTGAGTGGAACCTGTCCTGTTAAACCACTGTATGGTCTTGGCCACTGTGCTGCTGCTCAGTTTCAGGGTGTTGGCAATCGTCTTATAGCTTACGCCATCTTTATGTAGAGCAGCAATTCTTTTTTTTAGATCCTCAGAGAGTTCTTTGCAATGAGGTGCCATGTGGAACTTCCAGTGAACAGCATGAGAGAGTGAGAGCGATAACGTCCAATAACACTAACGAGTCACATGACATGTGGAAAGAAATTGGCTAAATGGGCCCAATTTAGACATTTTAACTTTTGTGGCCAGTGGTTTAGACATGAATGGCTGTGTGTTGCGTTATTTTGAGGGGACAGCAAATTTACACTGTTATACAAGCTGTGCACTCACTACTTTACATAATAGCAAAGTGTAATTTCTTCAGTGTTGTCACATGAAAAGATATAATAAAATATTTAAAAAATGTGAGGGGTGTACTCACTTCTGTGAGATACTGTACATGCATGTGTCTTTATATATACATAATTAATATACATAGTACATACACATAAAAACACAAACTTCTATTTTGCATGCGATAATCATTTGACAGCCCTGTGATTTGAATGTAACTATGGATTTATGACTGTTAAAGGACTATTAAAGCAAAATGATGTTTATTAAATCCCTGAGCTTATAAAGATGCTAACATCAAACTGTTCTGGAATCAGTTTCGAGTCGAGCGCTATGTGTGAGGCATGAAGAGCTGCTGTTTTTGTATAGCATCCAAAATCAGTCACTTATCAAGTTCCATTTCCGTTCCCTTAGAAGGCAGCTGCCTATGTAGATGCAGCAGAGCAGCTCAGTAGGTTTACAGCAGATCTAGTATGAGTGGAAACTACAACAATTGTATCACTCAGAACCAAAAACACACACTTACAACCTCCACAATATAAACAGAGAAAAAGACCCAAACATCTTTAGTGGATGTTACAGAGGGAGGAAGAGACCTTTCAGTAAACTACTCAGACATTAATGAGTCTCTCTCTCTCCCCCTCCCCCCTCTCTTTCTTTATCTCTAATGATTTGGTTAATTCTCTTGAAGGAGACTTTGGCTCATGTTGTGCGAGTCGGCTGCCATTGCGAGATAAAATTTTGGCCTGCGTGTTCTAACTGGCAAAGACAAGACCCCGCAGAGGTCATACACAAACAGACAGACGGACACACACACCGAATCAACACACAGCCTTGCGCCTGTAATTGAAAATGACGGGAAAAAACCTTAATGTTAAAACGAGGTGAGCAAATGTCTTCAAGG
The DNA here is from genome assembly GCA_033026305.1 of Cirrhinus molitorella. Lineage (NCBI taxonomy): Eukaryota > Metazoa > Chordata > Actinopteri > Cypriniformes > Cyprinidae > Cirrhinus > Cirrhinus molitorella. Next base: position 10,000,676 of record CM065120.1, read on the forward strand.
ATGGACGTTATTACATGACAACACATGCAGGCGAGAAGGAGAGAAGACAAAAAGGAACACACGCTAGCATCAATTCTCAAGGTGCTTGTAAGATTGGCCTATTATAGCCTGTCAAATATACAAAATAATTAACAGCTCACTGGTGTGAAACAAGAAAATGTCCAACTGCTAATTGCATAACCTATGATTGGACATCGTGAGCGAACTAGAGATGAAGAAATGTTTGTACCTCAGTGCAGATACAGCAAGTACACAAGCCAAAAAAAGTATAGCTGCTTCAAAAATATCCACCCGTTTCCTCAACGCGGAAGTATTTCACCACTACATAAATGAAACTCTTGTCAAATTAACAACAAACATTTTCAAATGGTGCCAACCATCACTGTAAACCCGAACAGTGAAATTAATTAAATGAAATGAGTTGATTTCACTCAAATAATAATGAAAGTTCATTGGACTTAATTGAAATAAGTTCTGTAAACTCAAAATGCAGTTGTAGTAAACTGAACTTAAAATGATTGAGTTTTCTAGTTCCCAGCATGCTTTGCATCAGACAACATGGAAAATAAATGTTGAAATTAAGTGTTATTTTGTGTGTTTTTGCACAAGATTAATGTAGAGAGACATAAGTTAGTACTTAAATGCTGTGTTATGTTAGGATTTACATAAATTTCTCTTATGTTGGTTTTGTAGTGTTACCGTTGTGGTAAAGAGTAGAGCCTGTGGTTAGGTTGAGGATGCACAGTATGTCTATATTACTGTTATGATGAGTGGGGTGGGACCATGGAAGCAAGCCTGGGATTGGCTCCCATGGCTCTCGGCCCGCCACTCTTGTTATAAGAATGCAAAGCTTTGCTAACTTAAAAAAAAAATGAGTTTGATTACTCAAATGTTTTAAGGCAATAAGTTTCTTCAAATGTTTTGAGTATTCTTAACTTATCAGGTTTTACAGTGTATCAAAATGATTGAGCTGGGTGACTAAGTATTTTAAGTTAGGAGAAATTATTTTGCATGAGTACAACAAACTCAAAACTAGATGTTTCTGCTTACTTAAAAGTGGACATTTCACAACTTAAACAATTTGATGTAACTGATTACCTCAATTTTTTTGAGTTTTGCCAACTTATTTGGGATTACAGTGTAAGTAAAAGGGTTATTTCATGCTAATTTGCATGCATAATCTAATTATACAACTAAATGTGCCTTAGAATCAAACTGACTAAAGTCAGTATTTCCACAAGGAATTCAGAAGAAGATTTTGAAAGCAGCATATCAATCTGAAATCTAACGAACCTTGTTATTAGTTGGAAAACAACTAACAATCTACAACAAACAAATTGGGAGGAAACTTTCCAGTGGTGAATGTTTTGAGGAAGGAGGTTGTTTAAAAGTGACTGTGATAGATACTGACATACAGTACATCTGCTGAAGAGAAACGACAGATTGAATGTCTTTTAAACTTCACCTTCTAAAGCAACAGCAAAGTCAACTCCTTTTATTGAGAATATCCTGACAAACACTTGAAGGCAGGCAGACATAAAGATGCAATACGCTGAAATAGCTAACAAAGTGCTTGAAAGGAACCAACTATATAAGATGTTTGGTATCAATAAGGCCTATATAATGACATATAAACATAATACTGCACCCATTATATTCCTGTTATTACATGGAAATTGGTGCTAATCATTTATTTAATGCATAGCTATTAAAGCATGAATATAAAAGCATTACTTAAAAATATATATTGTGGCATACAAAGCCATTGCAAAAGCACAATAATGCCAGGTAGCATAAATTATTTTTAAATGAATATGTAAAATTATTACATATGCGGTGGGGACTAACGGTCTACATTGAAAATCTGGGATTTATTTTTTTATTTAAACCTGGATATAAGCAAAGAACTGGGAGCTTGAAAATGTTAAAACAATTAAATGTACAACATAAGTGAAAAAATAGGAACGATTTTGCACTATTATAGGTCACTGATCAAATATGTGACATTGACCATGTTTTAACTTCTTTGTAAAGGTCAGAAGTTTTCAAATGGATCAGGTTTTGTAGAACCTTGTCTCTGAGACAAGTTCCTTCACAAAATGTTTAACTTCAGATCAGATCTTTAGCAGCGTAATAATTTGTCAATTTGAAAAGAATACAAACTAGAAGCATTTTCTCTGATGGTGATTTTCAGAAATAACGAATTTGATTATTAATGACATATACTTTATGGATTTGCTCATAGATTTGGCGAAAATAAATAACATATTGCCTTTTGAGACTTGTTTATGTGCCCAGATTTGATTTGAGCGTTCATGCATGATCAGCAACAACATAAAGCTTTGCTGTCTGCTTCTGATGTTAGTATACTTCATCATAACACCTACTGTTCCATAACACCATCATCACCCATCATTCACCATTACAGCATGCCTGCGTTTCATCAAATCGTTCCATTTGGTTTGGTTTGATTTGATTGAAACGGAAAGCAGGGCTGTATAATACTTACAGATTAATCAAAAATATTAAAAAAGATCCTTTTAGACACTGCGGCTAAAGCGAACACCACATCTAGAGATGGTTGTAAATAACTGTTGGCTATGAATCTCATCTAAAGATTAATGAGTATGTAATTTTCCAGATGTGTTAATCCTGATCTGGATATGTTTTAATCTTAAGGATTAGATTTTTAGGACAATAATAAACTCGACTGGATTACAGTCTTCACTGTTAGTGACAGCGTTTGAAAGGTTTGGCTGATAAAGGATGAAATCTGTAATGTTCTCAGAGAAATAACATTGGTACTAACATAACAGAAACCTAAGAAAAAGTAAACTTAATTTAAAATACAGAGGAATTTCTACAACGCGAGAGTTTCATGGTGAAATGGCCAAACAGTGGTGATAAAACACAAGTTCAAAACATGACCATTGCGTGTTTTTACTACATTGATACAGACATGCATTGCTTTGATTTTATTGCGCTGTTTGAGGTACATATTGCGGCTGTTCAGAATTCAAAGATATGGGGAGTGTTGCTAATGGCTAATGCTCTATCGTGTTGGAAATATCCCCTATACCAAACACAATCCTAAACCTACCCAACAGTGTTAACAAATGCAAAAAGTGAGATAAAACGCAATTGTTGATGCAGTCATCCTATTTTAACTTCTTTATGTGGATTTGAGCTGTTTTGTCGAATAATAGTTTCACAGGGTTCATACCAGAGCTCTTCATCACTCAAGTGCAAAGCCGTATCGTGTGAGCTACCGAGCAAACCTACTAAATTAGAAAACATGCATACGAAGCTGTATATGACTACAACATTCAGAAGTATACATTTTCAAATCATGCAAATCGTGTTAAAATTGTTTTAAAGTCATAACATAATATTCTGCAAGAAATTGTCTAAAAATGAGGCTTTATTAATCAAAACTCTGTACCTGTAAATCATACTTTATGTGAAAAGAAATAACTGTTGTCAGAATTTTACTGCCTCTAGTGTTCATTTCAACTGGAAACTGCAGTGACTCCTACATATAGGTAAGTTTTGTGCTTAAGAGGCTTGTTTAGAGCATGTTACGTTGTGAGAGGCTTATCGATATTGTTATCATGGGCACATCAAAATACAGAGAATAATTATTTATAAAAAATGTTTTTTGAGGAAAACATTTCAGGATTTCTTTCTATATGATGGACTTCTATGGTGCCCGTGATTTTGAACTTGAAAAATGCAGTTTAAATCCAGCTTCAAAGGGCTCTAAACGATCCCAGCCGAGGAAGAAGGGTCTTATCTAGCGAAACACTTGGTTATTTTCGAAACAAATTGACAATTTATATACTTTTTAACCTCAAACGCTCGTCTTGTCAGGTCTCGGCAATGCGCATGCTTAGTCTGTGTGGTCCGGGTCAATACAGTTAGGGTATGTTGAAAAACTCCCATCTCGTTTTCTTCCCCAACTTCAAAATCATCCTACACCACTGCAGAAGTACCAACCCAGTGTTTACAAAGTGAACATACAAAGAATTCATTAGTTAACATTAGTTACTAGTTAACATAAACTGCCAATGAAAAATTCTTCTAAACATTCATTAATCTTTGGTAATTCCATTATTTAATTAACAAATTGTTAAAATCAAAAGTTGTAACTGTGTTATTTAATGAGCTAACATGAACTAAGAGTTGCATTTTTTTAACAAAGATTAATAACTTATGTAGCAAATATAGCTATTGCTCATTGTGAATATTAATGCATTAACTAAGGTTAAATATCTAAAGATCTTACTGTAAAGTGATACCTACTGGTCTTTATAATTCTTTTGCACTTTAATCTGTGTAAAAATGTACACATTTTTGTGTATCGCTTTATTGTATTTAAATGTTCTGTTATTTTTGTTATAAGAAAATAGTTATTAAACCTCTTATACTGTATTATAATTGTGTTATAAATGTGTTATAACTTGAAATAACTGAAAAACGACAAAAACACTGATTAATTTTGTGGTGTGCACTCAAAAAACAACAACTCTCACATTTAATCATGCATTTGTCACTCTTGCAAAATTGCACTGTATACATGCATTCAGAGTAAGAACACTTGGGACAAAGACAAAGAGAGATACAAAGGTACTAGTGGTTGCTTTAGACACATGGAGAGGCAGGAATAGAGATTCTGTGAAACAATTAAAAATGCATATGACACCAGGGACAAGTGTCTGGTGTTTTAAACCATGCATAATCAACATCTGGCACGCAAGCACTAACAAACAACGTAAACAGAAAGAACAAGAGGCGAGAAAAAGACACAGACTGTCAAAATACTTCTAAATGTTTGCTTAAGTGGCTGCATGCATCATTGACAAGAATCTCATATTAGAGAATTAGCCGCCCACAGACCAACCAAAGCCAAATCAACCTGCTGCTCAAAACAAAAACTACAGTTAGGAACTTTCTCTTTCTGTGGGTGGTTCTTGTTCAGAATAAGCCTGATAGTATATAATGCTAAGTCTGATATGCTGACTTAGCAATGGTCTTTTCTAGTAAATTCTCTTGAGTGGTCTCATTTGTATTTTTTGGATTCTGTTCATTGTAATTTATTATAAACAGTGAAATCAACCCTTGAATGGCATGATTTCCACAAAGGATTCATAAATGTCTCGAAAGTTCATAGTTAGATGCCATCAGTATGCTCATATTATACACTTCAATATCTATTTAAACTATTTTCTATTTAAACTATTTAAATCTATGCATGCTAAAACCACAATTTACGTATTCGAACACCTACAAATATTAATGAGATGCTACTCTCTCTCTGTCTATCTCTCTCCAGATGTCATCGTCTGGTTTCCATCCTCTGGTCCAGATGGATGCGTACCCTCTCTTCCTGCTTAGCCTCACTTCACCACAGACAACATGTCGAGAGATGAGTCACAGACGAAACCACACACTTATACTCACAGAAGACAGCATGAGATGCTGAAAAAGTCAAATAAAGTGACATGCTCGCCTTCATTTCCATGGTTACATCAATTCGGTTGTGCTTACTCACGGTGACACTATGAAAGCTGTGCGTGCGAGTTATATGAGAGGCTCAACTTTAAGGTTTGTTGTTCTAACGTCCTGACTTTATGACGCCACCTGTCTCTTATCCAGTAGAGTAGGTTTCAATTGAACACTGGGGACATGCCTCAAAATATTTTGATATATGCTTGTAATGTGAGCATGTCGTGTCCATTAATATCAAAAGCAGTATGTGCTAGTATTCAGCCGGATATACAGCATCTCACAGAAGTGAGTAAATATTTTATTATATCTTTTCATGTGACAACACTGAATAAATGACTCTGCTACAATGTAAAGTAGTGAGTGTACAGCTTGTATGATAGTGTAAATTTGCTGTCCCCTCAAAATAACTCAACACACAGCCATAAAACAATGCTGGCCACAAAAGTGAGTACACCCCTAAGTGAAAATGTCCAAATTGGGCCCAATTAGCCTTTTTCTCTCCCCGGTGTCATGTGACTCGTTGGCATTACAAGATCTCAGGCGTAAATGGGGAGCAGATGTGTTAAATTTGGTGTTATCGCTCTCACTCTCTCATACTGGTCACTGGAAGTTCAACATGGCACCTCATGGCAAAAAACTCTCTGATAGCGTTGACTTGGCGCTGCAGCACAGTGGCCAAGTCCATACAGCAGTTTAACAGGACAGGTTCCACTCTGAACAGGCTTCGCCATGGTTGACCAAAGAAGTTGCCAGCATTGCTTCAGAGGTTGAAGGGGTGGGGGGCCAGCCTGTCAGTGCTCAGACCATAAGCTGCATACCATCATCAAATTGGTCTGCATGGCTGTTGTCCCAGAAGGAAGCCTCTTCTAAAGATGAAGCACAAGAAAGCCCGCAAACAGTTTGCTGAAGACAAGCAGACTAAGGATATGGATTACTAGAACCATGTCCTGTGGTCTAATGAGACCAAGATAAACTTATTTGGTTTAGATAGTGTGTAAATAGTGTGGGGCATCCTCAAACGTAGAGTGGAGGAGCGCAAGGTCTCTAACATCCATCAGCTAAGTGATGTTGTCATGGAGGAGTAGAAGAGGACTCTAGTGGCAACCTGTGAAGCTCTGGTGAACTCCATGCCCAAGAGGGTTAAGGCAGTGCTGGAAAGTAATGGTGGCCACACAAAATATTGACACTTTGGGCCCAATTTGGACATTTTCAATTTGGGGAGTACTCACTTTTGTGGCCAGCGGTTTAGACATAAATGGCTGTGTGTTGAGTTATTTTGAGGGAACAGCAAATTTACACTGTTATACAAGCTGTACACTCACTACTTTACATTGTAGCAAAGTGTAATTTCTTTAGTGTTGTCACATGACAAGATATTAAATATTTACAAAAATGTAAGGGCTGTACTCACTTCTGTGACATACTATATATTTTAATGATTTGATATAACACCAGTTTTATATTATAATATTAGTGCAAGGTATATATGTAAAATAAAACAGTGCCAATATGAAAAAATACAACATAAAAGCGTGTATAAATCACTTGTTTTTCTAAAGTGATGTTGTCCAAATGCGATTTCAGCAGGTAAAGTTATAGCGGAAGTCAGTGTCTCTCTCACCTCCCCTGAACCAATTGTGTTTTAACACACCCCCTAAAGTGTGTGGTGAGTTTGGTGGAGTCACATGAGAGGAGGCAATGCCTCCATCGCGATATGATTGGATATGACTGGTGTTAATGCGTGTTCGCAAATCAGTCTGAATGAACATTATAATGGTGTTAATGGAAAGACCAATTTTAAAAAGTAATTGAACAACTCACACACATAGATATAACCACTTTGTTACGTCAAAATAAGACTTAAAAAAACATGAAAACATGATATATGGGAGTCTTAGTGAGTGATCAGCTTGGTTAAATTTAAAGTAGATCTCTGTGTCTGTGACCAATATTTACCAAGCTTTGACCAATGATGATCAGAAATATTCACAAATAGTTAAAAGTTAACTATTAAAAAGAATAGCTTCACAAACAAAATATATTGTTTAAACTGTTACTGCCTTCAGTTACTATTTTAGAATACATGTAAAATGCTTAAAAACACTAACTTGAAAATCATACATACTTGGCTTTAATAAACAGAATATTGATTACATTGTTAATGTAAAAAAATAAAAATGTTTTTTTTTTTTTCTGATAGTGTAAGTAATGTTTATTTATCCAAGAAAATGTGGCTGGGACATGAATTTACATTTGATCCAAAAAATAAATAAATAAATAAATAAAAAAGTAAACAGCAGCCTCTTATTCTTACCAAGGCTGATTTTTTTTGGCTGGAAATAAAGTAAAAATCGTAAAATGGTTAGACATTATTACAATAAAAAACACTGTTTTCTATATACAGGTCCTTCTCAAAAAATTAGCATATTGTGATAAAGTTAATTATTTTCTGTAATGTACTGATAAACATTAGACTTTCATATATTTTAGATTCATTACACACAACTCGAAGTAGTTCAAGCCTTTTATTGTTTTAATATTGATGATTTTGGCATACAGCTCATGAAAACCCAAAATTCCTATCTCAAAAAATTAGCATATTTCATCCGACCAATAAAAGAAAAGTGTTTTTAATACAAAAAAAGTCAACCTTCAAATAATTATGTTCAGTTATGCACTCAATACTTGGTCGGGAATCCTTTTGCAGAAATGACTGCTTCAATGCGGCGTGGCATGGAGGCAATCAGCCTGTGGCACTGCTGAGGTGTTATGGAGGCCCAGGATGCTTCGATAGCGGCCTTAAGCTCATCCAGAGTGTTGGGTCTTGCGTCTCTCAACTTTCTCTTCACAATATCCCACAGATTCTCTATGGGGTTCAGGTCAGGAGAGTTGGCAGGCCAATTGAGCACAGTAATACCATGGTCAGTAAACCATTTACCAGTGGTTTTGGCACTGTGAGCAGGTGCCAGGTCGTGCTGAAAAATGAAATCTTCATCTCCATAAAGCTTTTCAGCAGATGGAAGCATGAAGTGCTCCAAAATCTCCTGATAGCTAGCTGCATTGACCCTGCCCTTGATAAAACACAGTGGACCAACACCAGCAGCTGACATGGCACCCCAGACCATCACTGACTGTGGGTACTTGACACTGGACTTCAGGCATTTTGGCATTTCCCTCTCCCCAGTCTTCCTCCAGACTCTGGCACCTTGATTTCCGAATGACATGCAAAATTTGCTTTCATCCGAAAAAAGTACTTTGGACCACTGAGCAACAGTCCAGTGCTGCTTCTCTGTAGCCCAGGTCAGGCGCTTCTGCCGCTGTTTCTGGTTCAAAAGTGGCTTGACCTGGGGAATGCAGCACCTGTAGCCCATTTCCTGCACACGCCTGTACACGGTGGCTCTGGATGTTTCTACTCCAGACTCAGTCCACTGCTTCCGCAGGTCCCCCAAGGTCTGGAATCGGTCCTTCTCCACAATCTTCCTCAGGGTCCGGTCACCTCTTCTCATTGTGCAGCGTTTTCTGCCACACTTTTTCCTTCCCACAGACCTCTTGCTTGAGGGTGTCAATGATGGCCTTCTGGACAGCAGTCAGGTCGGCAGTCTTACCCATGATTGCGGTTTTGAGTAATGAACCAGGCTGGGAGTTTTTAAAAGCCTCAGGAATCTTTTGCAGGTGTTTAGAGTTAATTAGTTGATTCAGATGATTAGGTTAATAGCTCGTTTAGAGAACCTTTTCATGATATGCTAATTTTTTGAGATAGGAATTTTGGGTTTTCATGAGCTATATGCCAAAATCATCAATATTAAAACAATAAAAGGCTTGAACTACTTCGAGTTGTGTGTAATGAATCTAAAATATATGAAAGTCTAATGTTTATCAGTACATTACAGAAAATAATGAACTTTATCACAATATGCTAATTTTTTGAGAAGGACCTGTATATATATATACAGGGGTTGGACAATAAAACTGAAACACTGGCCAATATAGTGTTGGACGTTTCATGGCTATATTTGCGCAGCCTGGTGGCCAATCTTTACTTATTGCACATTCCACCAGTAAGAGCAAAGTGTGAAGGTTGACTATGTGCACCCAGTGGTTCAGACATTGTACCCTAAAGGTGGTGCCATGTATAAGGATGATAATGCACTAATGCACACAGCAAGACTGGTGACAGAGAGGTTTGATGAACATGAAAGTAAAGTTGAACATCTCCCATGGCCTGCACAGTCACCAGATCTTAATATTATTGAGGCACTTTGGGATGTTTTGGAGGAGCGAGTCAGGAAACATTTTCCTACACCAGAATCACATAGTGACCTGGCTCAAAAGGAATGGCTCAAAATCCCTCTGGCTACTGTGCATGACATGTATTTGTCAATCCCAAAACCAAATTATGCTGTATTGGCCACAAAAGGAGGCCCAACACCGTACTAACTGTGGTCTAAAACCAAGTGTTTCAGCTTCATTGTCCAACCCCTGTATATATTTTAAAGCGTTTATGTTATGGAAATTACACAAAAATCATTCCAATATGTAAGTTATAATTCTTTAAATTATTAATATTGACAATAGTTTGAAACAGTGATACATTTTTTACAGGATTCTTTGAAGAATTAAAAAAATCTAAACATTATAAATGTCTTTAATGTCACTCAAGTTAATGTGTCCTTTCTTACTGAATAGAAGTATTAATGCTTAAAAAAAATCAATCAATCAGTCTTAATGTTCCTACTTTTTGAATGGAAGTGTATAGTGTATATTTTCATTATAAATCAGAAAACTTGCATTAATGCACTATTACTGCAACAAAAACAAATGATCTCAAGAGATTCAATGCTTCATTTACTAAATTAGAAACTCTGTTTCTATTAGAATTCATTCCATTCCAAATGTCTATTCCTATGCCCTATAACACAAATTTTAAAACACAAACCAAACCACAGTATTAACAAACACATCACACATTAGGCTCTGGCCCCTTTTAAATATTGGAAAGTACTTCCTGGTTTGTAAAAGCCCTGCTGTGTTCCTGCTGAAATTTTAATATACCAGCAACCAAAGAGTCGTCCTCTCCAAAAAGCTCTCATTTAAACCAGAATGGACATATATATATATATATATATATATATATATATACCCTAAAAGCTCATAAAAACTTCTTAAAGGTCAATACAAAAGGACATAAAAACAATTTGAATGAATCAATTAAAAAGCAGTGATTTTTTTTAAACCCTCCTGCTGTCAGCCCTCTACTCATCATTTCTTTGTTCTTTCCCCTTCTTATGTCCTTGTCATATTCATTCAACTCAACACTCTGTTTGTGGAATTTCAGATCCTTTAAACTACTTTCAACATCTCCTTTCCTCTAAATTTTTGATTAGAAAAAATTACATTTCTCCAAGTGGTGGATTTGACTGACAGTCGTAAACCTCCTGTCCCCTAAAACACTGCGGAGCAACTAATGACTTAAAGAGATGATTTTCACATGGAACACTTTCCTTAGCCTTTTGTTCCTTTAGTTTTACATTCTCATTTGGAATAAGATTTACAGTATAAAGGTCTACTGCATGGTACTTTTATGTCGTTCTACTTTAAAAAGTAGCTGAATGCTTAAACAGAAAGGTATGAAAAAATTCTGGCTTTAATTAGGTGCAAAAACAATTTTCTCCTTCACTCCCAGTGGAAAGACAAAATTAATGTCTTTTACAAACCAAACTACAAAATGTGCCACAAAACACACACTAGTGTTTCAACAGCGTATTGACAGTACAGAGAAATAAGATGGTTGAAAATGTGAAAGGTGAATGAAAGGGTCAATGTGTTTAATTTAAAAGCACATCCACTTAAAAAAAAAGTCAATATTTTGTCCCAGAGAGCCGATCTGAATGTGAAACACATAAAAAAATATTACCATTTCACATTAGAATTTTAATCACACACCATATGAACCCAAAAGAATGTATCTAATCGAATATAATTTTGCTTAACACAGGCATTGACAACCTACAAATCCATGTAATTGCATAAAACTATACACCATAGTCTCTTATAGGCCTGTTTAGCACATCAGCTGTGACATTTAACTGATAATGTTCTTTATATCACAAACGTTTTCATATGACACAGATGATAAGTTAACCCACAACACATCTGCATTAATTCCAAGCAACATTTTACTCATTAGCAGATGAAATAACATTCATTATTAAGTCATTAACAAAAATATGATGCTTAACGCTAAGCAGTTGATTAAAATCTTAATATATTTTTGTGAATTGTGGAGTTTAATGACTTTTAATCACTATTTGACTATTTCAAATAGTCACTAAAGATCTGTTGAATTATATAACATTGTTTTTCAGCATTTTTGTGCATTTAAACCCTTTCCAACAACTGTATTGATTTTGAGATCCATCTTTTCACACTGAGGACAACTGAGGGGCTCATAAGCAACTATTACAGAAGGTTCAAACGCACACTGATGCTTCAGACGGAAAAGTGATGCATTAAAAGCTAGGGGTGTAAACTTTTGAAAAGGATGAAGATTTTTATTTTGAAATTTTTCTTATTTTGCCTAAATATCATACATACTTTTTGATTTAGTACTGCCCTTCGGAAGCTACAGAAGACATATTTCCAGAACACAAAAAAGGGAACATTTAAAATTCAAAAAGTTTTCACCCCCCCCCCCCCCCCCCCCCAGCTCTTAATGCATCGTGTTTCCTTCTGAAGCATCAGTAAGCATCCTCAGTTGTCCTTAGTTGTTCTCAGTTTGAAAAGATGGATCTCAAAATCATACAGTCATTGTTGGAAAGCGTTCAAATAAGCAAAAATGCTGAAAAACAAAATAATTTGTGGGGCCTGAAGGATTTTGAGATCCATCTTTTTACACTGAGGACAACTGAGGGACTCATAAGCAACTATTACAGAAGGTTCAAACGCTCACTGATGCTTCAGATGGAAAAGTGATGCATTAAAAGCTAGGGGTGTAAACTTTTAAACAGGATGAAGATGTGTACACTTCTATTATTTTGCCTAAATATCATATATACTTTTTATTTAGTACTGCCCTTCGGAAGCTACAGAAGACATGTTTCCAGAACACAAAAAAGAAAATTTAACCTCATCTTCAAATTCAAAAAGTTTTCTGAATGCATCATGTTTCCTTCTGAAGCATCAGTGAGCGTCCTCAGTTGTCCTTGGTTGTTCTCAGTTTAAAAAAAAAATGGATCTCAGAATCATACAGTCATTGTTGGAAATACTTCAAATAAACAAAATTGCTGAAAAACCAAATAATTTGTGGGGCCTGAAGGATTTTTCTGAAAAACAGCAGGCAGTTTAACTGTTCAGGACAAACAAGGGAGTCATGAACAATCAGGATCATTCAGGCAGCAACACAGTATTAAGAATCAAGTGTATGTAAACTTTTGAATGTGGGCATTTTTATAAATTCAACTATTATTTTCTTTTGTGGACTATTGTAAACGTCTTTTATGTGAAATATCTTATTTAGGTCAGTACTAAATGAAAAATAACATGCATTTTGTATGATCCCTCTTATTTTGCAAGGTGTATGTAAACTTTTGACTTCAACTGTACATGCAATATCGTAAATGTTGCATAAATACTTACTTGCTATACTCAGGTAAATGGAAGGGCTGGTTTTGTTTTCCCCATTGCGTTCGTTAACGGCCTGCACATAATACCGACCCGCGTCTGCTGCCACCGTTCCCAAAACCACAAGCTGATTGTCCAATGTTATTGCTCTGAAACCAAAAGAGAAACACACAAAACACACATAAGAATGGTCAACAAGACTGTCCACTTACGATTTCATTTCCTTTCTAAGCTCAGGGTGACCTGTAGCAAATCAATTGGCTTATTTGTAAAATTGTGCAAGGTGAAGTACTAATGAAAGCACATGAGCATTTTATTATTTTAGTTCTGGATGGTCTCATCGACGAGAGGGCAATGTGATAATTACTCCTTTCAACACACGTGCACAAATCAATACATCGCTGGACACAATGAAAAATTAACACGCACAAACACGCGCACACGTCCACTTACATTATGTGAGGCTTTAGCCGCTTTTTGAACCGATATTTTTATCTCTCTCGAGGACAGGAAAAAATAACTTGCTAAGGAAAAACACAACAAAATGAATAAGGAAAGAAGAGAGAGTGGGCTTTCATGTTCCTCTATGGTCTGTGTTCAATAGCGCTCTTGTGAGAAACGTCAATAGCGCTTTCAAATTTTCACACACACATGACACAATAACACCTTTATATGAGGCAAGTTTTTAAAAGCACTAAGAGCTCCACACTTTAGTCACCGTAACTCAAGTGTCACCGCCACAACTGGATGTGCCACACCCAGAGACCTGCAGAAAGCCGAACAAAATTACAATCCTGTCTGTCAGAACTCCCGAGAGAAACGGACCGTTACTGAAAGGCCTTTTCTAAAAGTAAAGTACGCAGAAACAGAAGAACAATATAGACAGCTGCTAACACATATCAACTTTAATTCAAATAATATAAAATATATACATGAACTTAAGCAGGGCATGTTCTCACACCGTATGGAGTGAGCTGTCACAATGAGAACTTGTTTTTGGACACAGGTTTAAAAGAAAAATAAGAAAAAGAATTCATCAAATATGTGACCCTGGACCACAAAACCAGTCGAAAGTAGCACAGGAATATTTGTAGCAATAGCCAACAATACACTGTATAGGTCAAAATGATAGATTTTTCTTTTATGCCAAAAATCTTTAGGATATTAAGTAAAGATCATGTTCCAAGAAGATATTTTTTTTACATTTTCTACCGTAAATATATCCAAACTTAATTTTTGATTAGTAATATGCATCGCTAAGAACTTCATTCAGACAAATATTTCTCAATATTTGCAATATTGCACCCTCAGATTTTAGATTTTCAAATAGTTGTATCTCTGCCAAATATTGTCCTATCCTAACAAATGATTTATTCAGCTTTCAGATGATGTATATATCTCAATTTCATAAAATTGACTCTTATGACTGGTTTTGTGGTCCAGGGTCACATACAGGTCCTTCTCAAAAAATTAGCATATTGTGATAAAGTTCATTTTTTTTCTGTAATGTACTGATAAACATTAGACTTTCATATATTTTAGATTCATTACACACAACTCGAAGTAGTTCAAGCCTTTTATTGTTTTAATATTGATGATTTTGGCATACAGCTCATGAAAACCTAAAATTCCTATCTCAAAAAATTAGCATATCATGAAAAGGTTCTCTAAACAAGCTATTAACCTAATCATCTGAATCAACTAATTAACTCTAAACACCTGCAAAAGATTCCTGAGGCTTTTAAAAACTCCCAGCCTGGTTCATTACTCAAAACCGCAATCATGGGTAAGACTGCCGACCTGACTGCTGTCCAGAAGGCCATCATTGACACCCTCAAGCAAGAGGTCTGTGGGAAGGAAAAAGTGTGGCAGAAAACGCTGCACAACGAGAAGAGGTGACCGGACCCTGAGGAAGATTGTGGAGAAGGACCGATTCCAGACCTTTGGGGACCTGCGGAAGCAGTGGACTGAGTCTGGAGTAGAAACATCCAGAGCCACCGTGTACAGGCGTGTGCAGGAAATGGGCTACAGGTGCCGCATTCCCCAGGTCAAGCCACTTTTGAACCAGAAACAGCGGCAGAAGCGCCTGACCTGGGCTACAGAGAAGCAGCACTGGACTGTTGCTCAGTGGTCCAAAGTACTTTTTTCGGATGAAAGCAAATTTTGCATGTCATTCGGAAATCAAGGTGCCAGAGTCTGGAGGAAGACTGGGGAGAGGGAAATGCCAAAATGCCTGAAGTCCAGTGTCAAGTACCCACAGTCAGTGATGGTCTGGGGTGCCATGTCAGCTGCTGGTGTTGGTCCACTGTGTTTTATCAAGGGCAGGGTCAATGCAGCTAGCTATCAGGAGATTTTGGAGCACTTCATGCTTCCATCTGCTGAAAAGCTTTATGGAGATGAAGATTTCATTTTTCAGCACGACCTGGCACCTGCTCACAGTGCCAAAACCACTGGTAAATGGTTTACTGACCATGGTATTACTGTGCTCAATTGGCCTGCCAACTCTCCTGACCTGAACCCCATAGAGAATCTGTGGGATATTGTGAAGAGAAAGTTGAGAGACGCAAGACCCAACACTCTGGATGAGCTTAAGGCCGCTATCGAAGCATCCTGGGCCTCCATAACACCTCAGCAGTGCCACAGGCTGATTGCCTCCATGCCACGCCGCATTGAAGCAGTCATTTCTGCAAAAGGATTCCCGACCAAGTATTGAGTGCATAACTGAACATAATTATTTGAAGGTTGACTTTTTTTGTATTAAAAACACTTTTCTTTTATTGGTCGGATGAAATATGCTAATTTTTTGAGATAGGAATTTGGGGTTTTCATGAGCTGTATGCCAAAATCATCAATATTAAAACAATAAAAGGCTTGAACTACTTCGAGTTGTGTGTAATGAATCTAAAATATATGAAAGTCTAATGTTTATCAGTACATTACAGAAAATAATTAACTTTATCACAATATGCTAATTTTTTGAGAAGGACCTGTATGTGTATTTAAAATGTAAAATACTATAGGCTATTTAATGGCTTCTCAGCAAAATAAATAATTGTAATGCAATTAAAGTACTACATTTAAATTGCTAATATAAAATGACCATTATTTTGGCTCAAAACATACACATTGCAAGTAAATTTAGTATGAAAAAAATGAAATGAAACAAACTTGTGGTTTTATTGTGTACCCAACAGTTATAGCAAAATATGATGATATAGACATTTTAGTTTGAAAGACCAATTAAAAACAAACCAAAAAAATCTATTATGTGAAAAAGGCATCTGAAACCAATAAACAAGCAGGATGCAATTATAGTTAAACTGATACATCCCTACAGCCTTAACAACTTAAAATCAATATTGTTGTTTTTATTTAAAAAGGATATTATGTAATCTATTTAGTTGTGTGGAAGTTGTAAGAACAATTTTTAACCCTGATTTTGAAGTACCATTTCCATAGTAGTACAATGTAAAGTGGTACAATGTTTAAAATGGTTTTCACAGGATGAATTTTGAGGTTTTAAGCCTTCAACTGATAATTTATGATTTCTAAAGCGTGACAGGGAAAAGGGCTATGAAAAAATGGTTTTTATGACAAAGGTTAGAATTCCTGTTATGAAGTAGATTTTTGAGGTGCACTCTTGTCATAAAGTAATCTATTATTGTTCCTACATAATTTGTAACAAAAAGCAGTGGCAAAATATCTATTTAGGAGTCTTAGTCCTTTCCAACGATATACAGTTTGTCATGATTAGATTAGTATGTATTTGTACAATATGTGACACTGGACAATATTTGTCCATACTGGATATTAGGACAATATTTGACTGAGATACGACTATTGGAATATCTGGAAAGGTTACAAAAAAAGAATAAAAAAATATAAAAAAAAAAAAAGAATCACCTTTCAAATTGTCCAAATGAAACTCTTAGCAATGTATATTACTAATCAAAAATTACGTTTTGATCATTTTACGGTAGGAAATACAAAATATCTTCATGAAACATGATCTTTACTTTAAAGAAAAATCAACAATTTTCACCCAATGTATTTTTGGCTAATGCTACAAATAAACCTGTACTACTTAAGGTTTTGTGGTCCAGGGTCACATATAGTGAAGTCGTTTATGTAGACATTATGTAGATTTTTGAGGTGAACTCTTGTCATAAAGTAATCTATTACTCTTCCTACATAATTTGTAACAAAAAGCGGTGTTCAAATATCTATTTAGGAGTCTTAGACCTTTCCAACGATATACAGTTTGTCATGACCATGACCTGGACCACAAAACCAGTCATTAGGGTCAATATTTTGAAATTTTGAGATTTATACATCATCTGAAAGCTGAATAAATAAGTTTTTCATTGATGTAAGAACAATATTTGACCGAGATACGACTACTCGAAAATCTGGAATCTTTAAACCTTTAAAGTTGTCCAAATGAAGTTCTTAGCAATACATACGAATCAAAAATTAAGTTTTGATATATTTACGGTAGGAAATTTACAAAATGTCTTCATGGAACATGGATCTTTACTTCGAAAAATCAATAATTTTGACCCATACAATGTATTTTTGGCTAATGCTACAAATAAACCTGTACTACTTAAGGTTTTGTGGTCCAGGGTCACATATAGTGAAGTAAACTCATGGTGACAGTTAAGCGGTTAATGATACTCTTTATGGTGCATTCAGAAGCCTGAATCCCCTTCCATTGAAATTGCATGGAAAAGAGCTACAAGTACTTTTCCTGTCTTCAAAATTTCTTTATGTTCCACAGAAGAACATTAGGGAACATTCAAAAGACATTCGGGTTTGGAACGACATGAGGATGAGTTAATGAGAACATTCATTTTTGAGTGAACTGTCCCTTTAACTACACAGTACAGGAGCCTCTGCGTACAGTACTTTTATGGTGAAGTTATAATTTCCATTATATAACCATTAAATGTGGTGAAAAGTCCAGGTGGAATTATACTGTTGGGATCTCACACTGCAAGGCTGCTGTTAGCTGGCTCTTTCAGCACTACTTCAGCTCAACCTCAATAACTTAAATGACATCTGAAAATAGAAATGATGTTGTAACAACTCAAATAATGACGATGATGAAGTGGGGAAAAAAAAAAAAAAAAAATTTTAGTTGTGACTTTGACATTACTCGTTTATGTAAGTGCACAGTTTCTCCACACCAAATCCTGACACAGTGGCAGCCCTCTGAATCGGTGGCCAAAGCCTACAGTAATCTTCAAACAGAGGAGCTCAGTGTTTTAATGCATGAGCCATCATGTAATGTCAATAAAGTCCAGTCATGGGTGACTGTCCACATTTAAATATATAGAGCTCTTTTGTCGACATTTCAGCGAGCGGATTCGTTTTGATTACTGGACATTTTTACAGGCTAATGCATGTACGCATACACAGACTCAAGGTGAAAGAGGAGGAACCATTAGGAACTAAACAACCCATACTCTGACTTCAATATGGCAGAGCTTTTAGGGCAGGAAATGCGAATCAGACAAGCAAACAAGCGGTAAGACAAGAGAGATAGAGAAAAGGATAAGCCTCCGAGATATTTAATGGGCACTGGATGTTGTTCATGCGAAGTTCAAGGTGAAATAAAGTCAGACGGCGAGCGAGAGACAGCGAGAGGACAGACAGGGAAAGAGAAAGAGAGAAACCACATGAAAACGTCAAGAATAAGCGTTTTAATCTATCTCCTGTAAGGAAAAAAAATTCCCTTTGAACTCACAGTCTTTAATTCCAGCCTCTCCATCCAGGGGAAAAAAGAGGGAAGGGAAAGGAAAATGAAAAAAAGAGAAGTCTCGCACTCAGTCCAAAATAAATCCACAGTGGAAAAATCTCAGCATGGGATGTTTTCACACTTTCAGCTTCAACTTTTAAATATAAGATATTCCAGGCCTTTTAACTAACACATTCAGGCTGGATTTAATGGTGTACAATGAATGTTTTAGATTCATTTTAGCTAATTTTACACATCTGAATGAATTGGTAACCTAAAAAATAAAAATGATGTTATTATTTACTCATTCTCATATCATTCCAAACATGTATGAGATTCATCAGTCCCAGTGACATACAAAAACAAAAAACTACTTTTCTGTTTCACAGGTAGTCAAACCAGCATTTTTGGATGAACTATCCCCTTAAGGAGCTACTAAAAATGATCACTTCTAAAAACAAATGATCATTTGCTTGCAATTTTGTCACAACAGACAACCTAATTTGAATGAAAGACAGCATCAACCAGCAGGGTTTAACAGGACAATGTTATAAGAGATAGTTCACCTAAAAATGAAAATTTCCCCATGATTTACTCACCCCTCAAGCCATTTAAGTGTATATGACTTTCTTCTTTCAGACACATACAATCAGATTTATATTAAAAAAATGTCCTAGTTCTTCCAAGCTTTATAATTGCAGTGAATGGCTGTTGAGATTTTGAAGTCCAATAAAGTCGTATAAAGGTTTTCTGAAGTGAATCAATGCATCACTGTTGTATGCGCATTGATGGGAGAATGGCATTCCTGCAGGTGATATAGGACACAAGTCACAAGGATTTATAAAGAAAAATATTCGAGGATTTCGATATAAGCCAAACGGAGACTTTCCTTTTTCTGTAAAAAAAAACTTGGTTCTCACAACACTGAACAAATATGGATATTTTCCTACACAAATACATTGATTCATTTCAGAAGGCCTTTATTAACCCCCTCCAAAGTCTTGTGGAGTACTTTTTATGATGGATGAATGCACTTTATTGGACTTCAAAATCTCAAACCTGTTCACTGCCATTATAATTCTTGGAAAAGCCAGGACATTTTTTATTGTAACTCCGACTGTATTTGTCTGAAAGAAGAGGGTGAATAAATCATTGGGCAATTGATATTTTTTGGGTGAACTTCCATTTAACTAGCCAAACCATATCCCCTTGTCCACTTTACTATAATGAAATGCCTGTGATTTATAAGTTACTTGCAACATTGTCACAAGAGACAGCTTAAATTAAATGAAAAAAGATGTATTTTTGCTGCCAGTTGGTTCAGTCACAGTATCAACCAGCAGAGGATAGTGAAATAAAAAAAAAGCCATTTTTTTTTTAAACATTAATTTAAGCGCTTGCATTATTAGAACACTGCTTTATGTGCGAGATGCTACAAAAGACTTAAGAGCAACAGTTTAAACATCTAGTATGAAACAGTGGAGTGGAATGAACGGCCTCATAGAAATGCCAGATGTGAGCCGTGAGAGCATTTGGAAAACCTGTTTAGATAGAATAATTACTTTCCACATTCTGATTTGTCCCGCTAGTGGAGCAGAAAAAAAACACATTTTTATTTTCTTTAGAAATATACCAACTGTAGCTCTGGCAGTGAATGAGTTAAACCATACACAGTGTTGTGCAGATAACTAAATACGTGAAATTATTACAAGGTGGTGACAATAGGGGAAAACAGAAGAATACAGAGCACCATGGGAAAGACAGACAGAAAATGACAAATTGAGTTTACAAGCCAGGAAACTGTACTTAGATGGAATTTGACTTGTCAAATTGCTCCCAAGATCACAATAAACATACCTGTCCACACAAAAAAGAATGCAAAATGTGAAATATAAAGGTAGAGAGAAGAAAAGCATATTGAATATTGTTTAGTCGTGTTCATCATAGAAAAAAGCACATCTACAGCAGCATACAATATGCAGTAAATTGGTCAAAATGCAACTATATAGCTTGCAAAGTGCACACTCAAGGTTCCTGCAGGGTCATTGAATAAAATGACAAGTTTATGAAATGGAAGACCTTCATGTGCCCTGGATAAATGCAGAATGTGCTGAATTTCAGCGGTAAACGCTGGCCTACAATAGCAACAGCAGTGAGCATTTAGCAGGGATGTTGTTTGGCTGTTAATGAGAGTTACTGTTCTTGTACACTGTTATTTTTGTGCTTATAGTTACGAAAGTGTTTCAAAGAGGGGATGACTCGTGTGTGAAGGCGTATTGTTGGACCTTGTAGATGTCCTGGAGGCAAGGTGGGCTGCATTTTTTGTCTTCCTAAGGGGGTGTATGTTCCATCTGTGCCATTTTTTTAATTGTTGGTGTATATGTAAAAGGCAGATGGGCATTTTTAGCCTGTGCATTCAGTCTTGCTGGTGCAAGCATGCTAGCATGAGCATCATGCATCAAGTCCAGAAAAAAAAACAGTAACACTTAGCAACACTTAAAATAAGGTTCAGTTTGTTAACACCAGTAAACGAGTCATTATTTAATGTAGGTTAATGTTTAAAAACACTTGTGTCCATTATTAATTATATTCCTACCTAATACATTATCTAATGGTAATTTAATACAACTTAAAGTAAATATATATATACAGTGCACAAAAATTTACATACACCTCGCAGAATCTGCAAAATGTTAATTATTTTACCAAAATAAAAGAAATCATACAAAATGCATGTTATTTTTTATTTAGTTCTAACCTGAATAAGATATTTCACATAAAAAAAAGCATCTACATATAGTCCACATAAGAAAATAATAGTTACATTTATTAAAAAAAACCCTGTTCAACCCCCTTGATTCTTAATAAGAAGTTTTTCAACCTTTTTGTGCATTTGAACCCTTTCCAACTGTATGATTTTGAGATCTGTCTTTTCACACTGAGAACAACTGAGGGACTCATATGTAACTATTACAGAAAGTTCAAATGCTTCTGAAGGAAAAACAACGCTTAAAACTTTTTACATTTGAAGATTAGGTTAATTTAACTTATTTTGTCTTCTGGGAAACATGTAATTATCTTCTGTAGTGTCTAAAGGGCAGTACTAATTGAAAAAAATATCATTTTTATACAAAAAAAGAAAAATCTGTTCAAAAGTGTACACCCCTGGCTCTTAATGCATGTCGTTCCTTCTGAATCTTCTGTAATAGTTGCATATGAGTCCCTCAGTTGTCCTTAGTATGAAAAGATGGATCTCAAAATCATACAGTCATTGTTGGAAAGGGTTCAAATACACAAAATTCTGAAAAAGCAAAGAATTTGTGGGACCTGAAGGATTTTTCTGAAGAACAGCAGGCAATTCAACTGTTAACTGTGTGTGTGTGTTTATATATATATATATATATATATATCCATGAGTACCAAAGACATCACTTCCGCTATGCTTGCCGCCATATTTGTGTCCGATACGACAACAGACATGGCACATCTAAATGTAATTTAATAATATATTGAAATAAGAAATTACTTTTTACTACCACTTCCCACAATGAGACTTTGACTTGACTGTAAGTTTAGGGCAGAAAGTGTAAATGATTGTGAATGTAGTCGCTGGATGAAGGCTTTAAGACCTTAGAATCCTATGCCGGCTGGCGGAACTCGCGCTGACAGCACTAATTCCCTTACAGTCCGCACTTTGATTTCGGCAAATTAGTTTTGGCGAATGCATATATATATATATATATATATATATATATGTATATATATACCTGAGAGAAGACGTCTTTAACTTCTTGTGTATTCTTAAACCTGGATCTCATTATTAAAGCACAAATTTAAACACCAAAAGCATGCGATTTTCTTCATTTAAAAATATGCATTTTCATTCATTCATAGGCTATTTGGCTGCAATAACATTTTAGTTAAAAAGTTTGCCATTGTTTAAAAAAATGCTTTACTGATGTTTCAGAACTTCTCTGATATGCTTTCAAGTTTTATGCCATACATATGTTTGTAGGCTATGCAATTTCACAGTATATCCACCTCCTAAATTATTACACCACTTTTGCAGCCAGTCCCAATTCACAAAGGCACATTTTGCTCAGGACGATGGTTTGTGTGTAACTTGTGTGCCATTTTTTGTGTTTTTGTAAATTATTTTTTTGAGTAATTGTACATAAATAGTTTTAGCAAAACGAATATGATTATTTTTGAGAACCGTTGTACATGTATATATACTTTACTGCAGACATGGCAATATAAAACACTTTTGCTCTTAAGCCAAACACACACTAAAACAAATAATTTACCGGCATCTAGATGTACTGTAAGTCGCTATTCTCTGCATTAGCACTGTTTTGTACTTACTGTTTGATTGCTTTCTATTTAATGGATCAGCTCAGACTTAGGAGTTCACTGGTTTAAAATGATGTGATCACAAAAAACAGCTTCTTTTCATTTTTTAGGACATTGTTTTTAATGTTTAATGTTAAACATCGTGTTTAATGTTTGTTATAATGAACTGATTCACATTAGTAGTCAATAATTATTATTCCACTATTCTGCCTCTCCAGACACTGACGCTGTGATGCTGAGTCCCGGCAACATGTCAGGAGTGCCGGTACGCTAAAGACTATATGCATACCGGTTCACGTCAAGCACTAATTGGGATCGAATAAAATTGTAGTTGGGTATTTTTCTGATGGCAGTTGTTACAGCTATCAGAACAATATATCCCTTTCATATTATAACCTTGTTGTGAAACTTCTGGGAGTATTTTGCTGATCTTCTTGTAGTTGTGGCTGCTGTGACCATAGACTGAAACCGGTTGCGTGGATACAAAATGGTGGCGATAAAGCACAGTGACGTCACATGGTCCGTATGAATATATAATGGAAGTGCAAGTGAACTGTCAGTGAAGTGTACTCCTGTGCAGTGACCAACCTTCACCAAACTGTTATGAAGAAAGTAAACCTAAAGACTATCGTATAGAAGCTTACGGCAGACTGAATTTCTCCAGCTGTCACTTATGATACATCCTCAGTTGATCCTTACTTTTAACAGTATCACTGTTTGCTTCCCACTTAAGGGCGCACTTAAGGACTCAACAGTGGTGACAGCTGAGCCACTGCTGTTCAGGGTTGTGAGGGTTTGTGTGTCCTTCTTTAAGTCCACAATCATCACTGCAGGCTTCAGAGCAGTCAGCTTCAGGTTATGGTGTCACCACCAGGACACCAGCTGCTCAACATCCTGTCCACAGGCAGATCTGATGCTGCTGCTTATGAGGCCACACTCTTCAAAATAAAGATCACAATTAGAGCCCAGCCTCATGCCACTGGAGAAACTTAACAAGGTACACAAAGAACTTCTTAGCTCTTGGTAACACACAGTCATCATTAAATTATTGTTTTGGCGAGAACTGGCCTTTAGTGAGAGTCAAACTTGGTCAGCATGTTTTCGCTCAATTGTTTTCATTAACATGAAAGTATGAGAACGTTTGTGACAAATGTCAAGTATGTGTGTTCGAGTTTGGTTGGAAAGCCTGATGGTCCAATCTATGATGTTCCGCTATGTTAGGGAACCAAACAGCCAATTCGATTATCACAAACAGGCAGAGTAGAAAGAGAAAACAGCAGCAAAAAACTTTTAACTGAGGGAGGAATGGAGAGAGAGAGCTAGATGAAGGGAAGAGGAGTGCGGGTCTGGAGATCGGAAGTTCAAAGAGTAATCAAGAGGAAAGAGTGAACATGGAAGTGAAATTTCATGCAGATAAGAGCAACAAGAAGACAGATTTTAGCACTCTTTTGGAAATCACATGCCTCAATTTATAGTCCAAACTACCAAACTAGACACAAATTATATCTGCACATAAAAAGCTGTTTTTGTGAAATTTTAAGTTGCAAATTGAATCTGTTTGCGGAAGTCTCTGTAGTGTTTTAGGATGTCTCTCCTAGCTGTTCATTGACAAGGAGCGATGGAAATCCAGCATGTTCTAATAGGGATCTGAAAGCTGATATTCAGGACTTGAAATAAACATAAAGCTATATAAAATAAAAAATGTTAAAAACGAAATATCTAAAAATTATGAAAAAAAAATACTTCTCTAACATTTTTTAAAAACCTAAAACTTAATATCTTAAACCTTAAACTTAATTAACTGTTATACCTTAAACTGTTATATCTTCACACAAAAATAAAATTTAATCCCAAATTTGTCAGTGATAGAAATCCAGCATGTGCTAACAGGACATGAACCTAAAAACATAAATTTCTTAGTAGAAAAATAAGAAACAGTTCAAATTGCAGTTCAAAATTAATTCAGGACTTTGTAAGGACTTGAGATGTCCATATTTTTTGAAGACCTAAAAAAACCCAACACACTATATATTTATATATATATAACTAAAATCTTAAAACCTAAACTGTAATATCCTAAATAAAAAATAAATAATTTAAAATAAAATAAAAATGAGACATCTGAATGCTGACAAGCGGAATGAAATCCCTACATATCTAACATTTTGCATTGCAGTTCAAAATGAAATTTTTAAGGTCCACTACATTTCCTCCCACATTTTTAAAAACCCAAAATCTTAAACCTTAATCTGTGAGAAATCTGAAAGCTGACAGGAGGGATGAAATACCTATTTGTTAGAGATGGAAATCCAGCATGTTCTAATAGGAATCTAAAAACAGACAGAAAGGGAAAAACTGCCTCCCACATTTTTTTAAAAACCTAAAAACTTATAATCTTAAACCTTAAACTTAAATAACTGTTATACCTTAAAGGATTAGTTCACTTTCAGAACAAACATTTACAGATAATGTACTCACCCCCTTGTCATTCAAGATGTTCATGTCTTTCTTTTTTCAGTCATAAATAAATTATGTTTTTTGAGGAAAACATTTCAGGATTTCTCTCCATATAATGGATATGAATGGTGCCTCAAAGTTTGAACTAATCCTTTAAACTGTTATATTCTTCACACAAAAATAAATAAAATACAATTAAAAACAAAATAAACTTGTATAAATAAAAAACAGTACTTATATATGTGTCACATACTCCTGCTCTATTTTAACCAGTAAATAAAGTGTACTGGAGCGAACTAAAGTGATTTTGAACAACAAAGGGTAAATAAATGATTTCAGAATTACGATTTTTGAGTAACTTTCCTTCTAACGACATAAATTTACCTGGGAAGCAAAACTGTGTAATATACTTAAATGTGTTTTCAGAAAACTTATGCTGAATTTAGTTTATTTTTCTAGGTTTAAGTCTAAATCCCTCTACATATTGTTAGATTTATGCTTAAACAATTTGCACTCTTCTCACAACCCCTGTGCTAGTCGTGGGTGGGTGCATTTCGTTGGACACACATGAGTATTTATCTCTCTCCTCTAGATCTGGTTTCTTTGATAGAGTAACGCATTTCACGTACGAGTGGCCTTTGAAATGAAGACCGTCTCATAGGTGCCATGACAACCGTTTGACTGACAGCCGGCGAGGTGAGCTATCCTCAGATGCTGGTGTGACGCTGACAGTAAAGCTTGATGAGTAGACGTGTCGACCCTGCTACTAACAATCCAAGAATGCGGAGCGCGCTGTCAACAACTGCAGGACGTGCCGCTTTCATTTAGAGAATCAATGAATGTCATAAAGCACATCATTGCTGCGGGGCCCAACTGATGCAATCGGTCTAAAGACACTGTAGACAGTGATTGATGTGACACTATTTTCAATGCAAGCATGTGTGTGTGTGTACAGACAAGGGTTGCCTGACTTTCGACAGATTATTGCGTTAAGAATACATTTACATAATGAATTTAAACAGGTTGGTGTCAATATATATTAATATTTACATTATTAATTTACATAAAAATTACAATTCTGTCATCATTTAGTTATTGTCATAACTTATTTTCTTCTGTGCAAAACAAAAATAGACATTTTAAATAATGACTTTCAGAGAATAACAACTTAGATTTCAGTCTGTTCTTCACATGAGTCATATTTTATGATACCTTATGGAGTGTTTTTCTTATTTTGGAGCTTGGCAGCTCCAATTCTCATTCACTCTAAATCTGTTGAAAGGCGCAGGCAGGATATTCACCAAAAGGACAAATATTTTATCAAAGAAAGTCATTAGAAACAAATGATAGGGGTCAGTAAATTATGACATACAGTCATGGCTAAAAAAATCAGCATCTGTGCAATTCTGTCAGAAAATGCAACCCTTTTCTCACAAAATTGTTGCAGTTGCAAATGTTTTGGTACTCACATGTTTATTTATTTTTTTGTTTGCACTGGAACAACACAAAAAAACTGAGAAGAAGAGTCCAATCTGATACAATTCCACACAGAACCCAAAAAATGCACTGGACAAAATTATTGGCACCCTTAACTTAATATTTGATAGCAGCCCCTTTGGAAAAAAGAACTTAAATAAATCGCTTCCTGTAACCATGAATGAGATTCTTACACCTCTCTACAGGAATTTTGGACCACTCTCCCTTTGCAAACTGCTCCAGGTCATTCAGATTTAAAGAATGCCTTCTACCAACTGTTGTTTTGAGATCTCTCCACAGGTGTTCTATGTGATTCATATCTGGACTCATTGCTGGCCATTTAAGAACTCTCCAGTGCTTTGTTTGTAACCATTTTTGAGTGCTTTTTGAAGTGTGTTTCAGGTCATTGTTTTGCTGGAAGACCCATGACCTCTGCTGGACGCAGCTTTCTGACACAGGCCACTATGTTGCGCCCCAAAATTCTTTGGTAATTATCAGATTTCATGATACCGTTCACACAGTCAAGGCATCCGGTGCCAGAAGCAGCAAAGCAACCCCAAAACATCTTTGAACCTCCACCATGTTTGACTGTAGGGACTGTGTTTTCTTTGAAGGCATCATTTCTTTTTCTGTAAATAGTGCCATCATGTCCTTTACCAAAAAGCTCTACTTTTGGCTGTGTTTACACTTGGCATTAACATGCGACCTGTATCTGGATGTTGTCCACATCCACACTGAAAAGACAAGTGTAAACTGCTCCAGAGGTAGTCGAGGACGCATTGTGATCGGATCTCAGTGTAATGTAAACGCAATCCAGCCATCGTGCCTGCATTCAGAGGACGACGTCACGCAAAACCAGGAATTGCTGCACGTAGCCGCATGGTTTTGCGATACAATTGAGCGTGGAGTACTTCGCAAATATTGTGGTACGTTTGCCTGTGCACCCGAAAGTTGCAGAAAATTCTCTGTAAAGGAGGCACATTTTTCCCACCACAGCTGGCAACGATCTCAGACCCATAGGTTTCTTCCTACTGTTTTCATAACGGAATCTATCCACCTTATTAATAACTGCAGCTTCCTCATCCTCCTCATTTTGTGGTATTTGTAAAATGTCCCGCGACAGAAAATGGTTTTCAAAAGGAATCCCACCACCACGTTTTTAAATATTACGCGGGAACGAGAGATCCGATCAGTTATCCAGATACAGAGGCCACATGATGTGAACAAATGTAAACGCGCCGTGTCCAGATTGCTTGATGATCCGATCTGCTTGATCGGATCACGGTGATCGCATGTTAATGCCAAGTGTAAACACAGCCTTTGTCTCATCTGTCCACAGTTCGTTCTCTAATTGTGGTTTTGTCACATACGTTTTGGCAAACTCCAGTCTTGCCCACACCTGTTACTTGCCACAGGTGTGTCTAAATACAAATTACAGGAGCATCACATGCTTGAAAAGCAATTATTTCTTACAATTTTGACAAGGTGCCAATAATTTTGTCCAGTCCATTTTTGATTTCTGTGTGAAATTTTATCAAGTTTGACTTTACTTCTTTGTTATTTTTGTGTTGTTCCATTGCAAACACATACAAAAACTAATAAACATGTGAATACCAAAACATTTGCATTTGGAACAATTTTCTGAGAGAAGTGTTGCATTTTCTGACAGAATTGCAAGTGTGCCGATATTTTTGGCCATGACTATACATGTATTTTTTTAGTCAAAGCCATCTACATGATAAATTAGAGCAGGTTTTTGTCAATATCCAATGATCTTTGGACAGAAAAGTCTCAGATGTCAACATAGCCACTTACACTCGATGGTTAGGAATGATCTTGAAGCCGTCTCTGAACCATGTGACCTGAGGGCGAGGGTAACTGGTCACAGCAGGAGGATTCAGGAGAGCAGCTCTTCCCTGAGAGACCGTTTTCCTCTGTTCCAGTTCAGCAAAGTTATCCATGTCTAAGAGAGAGAAAGAAATGGACAAAGCAAATCTTTATTTCTTCAAAGGCAGATTTTCACTCCTATGTGAAATTTGTAGAAATTTGACCATTAATTGTGTTTTTTAACTACTCTTTATGGTGTTTTCATGACAAACACTTCACGCTTTTTTCTTCACACTATTCCAGTCATTTTTCCCTAACAACATAAATATTGTAATAGAAAAATAAATTTCTTAGTTTCTGCATGTTCTATTAAGTGATATTGTTTCAAACCATTAAACAGGTTTGTGTTGCCTGACTTTGATGAGGCGTATCTTCAGCACAGTTTGCAGTACAGGCTGTAATATTAATAGTATTCCTTTTTTTTTGTGTCCCTTTTAGAAATGCACATTTGACAGTAGCTTGAGTTGACAGCAGTAGTAGCTTGAGTTAGGATGCAAATTTATGATTATTATTAAAATCATGATCATGATAACCACAATTAAACCACACATATAGCACCTCAATACCATAGTAAAAAGGTAACTACAGAGGGTTTGCACTTACATCACAGTTTGGTAAGTCAGCCATATGTGTGGCCATACTGGAGATACTCAGATGTAAACAACAGCATTGATTGCACGATTAATGTACTACTGAATACGTTGTTCTGCTAATTTATGCTTTCTAAATCACAGAAAAAAAATGTAATTTGAGTTCTTCTGTCACATTCTTACATTCTACTGAATTGGAAGCCAATTTCCGCCACTAAATAAAAAAAAAATTACAAATAAAAAAAAAGGTTATTGCTATATAACTTTTTATCTCATAGTTCTGACTTTTTTTCTCAGAACTGCATGATACAAACTCGGAATTCAGACTTTTTTCCTCCAAAAAAGAGAAATTGCGAGATATAAAATCAGAATCGTGAGATTGTGATATATAAACTTGCAATTCTGACTTGGTTTCTCAGAATCACCTGATATAAATTCGAAATTGCTAATTATTTTCTCACAAATGCAAGTTTGTATCTTGCAATTCTGATATTTTTCTCAGAATTGTGAGACATAAACTTGCAACTGCGAGTTATAAAGTCTGATTCTGAGGAGATTAAAAACTCAGAATATCTCACAATTCTGACTTAATAACTTGCAATTGCATGTTATAATGTCAGAATTGCGAGATATAAACTTCCAATTGTGACAAAAAAAGTCAAGCATGCAATTACGAGAATTAGAATTCAAGTGAGAAATCAGAAGTGTGACTTTATGTCTTGAAATTCTGACTTCATAACTCGCAACTGCAAGTTTATATCATTCAATTCTGAGAAAAAAACATCAGAATTGCTAGTTTTTCTCGCAATTATGACTTTAACTCGCAATTACAAGTTTATATCATGCAATTCTGACTTTATTTCTCAAAATTGCAAATTTATATTTGCAATTCTGAACTTATAACTTGCAATTGCATGTTTGTATCACGCAATTCTGAGAAAAAAAGTCAGAATTGTGACATATAAACTCGTAATTGCGAGTCACAAAGTCCAATTCTGAAATGAAAAAAAAAGTAATGTTCTCAGAATTGCGAGTTTATATTTCACAATTCTGACTTTATAACTCGCAAGAGCGAGTTTATATCATGGAATTCTGACTTAATTTCACAGAATTGCGAGTTTGTATCATGCAATTCTGAGAAAAAAGTCAGAATTGTGACACATAAACTCGTAATTGCAAGTAACAAAGTCCAATTCTGAAGGGAATTAAGACTGATGTTCTCAGAATTGCGAGTTTGTGTCTCACAATTATTACTTTATAACTCGCAGTTACAAGTTTGTATCATGCAATTATGAGAAAAAAGTCAGAATTGAGAAATATAAACTTTCTACAAAGTTACAAAGTCCAATTCTGAAGGGAAAAAGTGATGTTCTCAGAATTGCAAGTTTACATTTCAATTCTGACTTTATAACTCGCAAGTTTATATCATGGAATTCTGACTTCATTTCTCAAAATTGCATTTGTATCTCACAATTCTAAGATGAGTTTTATAATTCTCATAAGAATTATGAGTTTGTATCATGCAATTCTGAGAAAAAAAGTCAGAATTGTGACATATAAACTCGTAATTGCGAGTCACAAAGTCCAATTCTGAAATGAAAAAAAAAGTAATGTTCTCAGAATTGCGAGTTTATATTTCACAATTCTGACTTTATAACTCGCAAGAGCGAGTTTATATCATGGAATTCTGACTTAATTTCACAGAATTGCGAGTTTGTATCATGCAATTCTGAGAAAAAAGTCAGAATTGTGACACATAAACTCGTAATTGCAAGTAACAAAGTCCAATTCTGAAGGGAATTAAGACTGATGTTCTCAGAATTGCGAGTTTGTGTCTCACAATTATTACTTTATAACTCGCAATTACAAGTTTGTATCATGCAATTATGAGAAAAAAGTCAGAATTGAGAAATATAAACTTTCTACAAAGTTACAAAGTCCAATTCTGAAGGGAAAAAGTGATGTTCTCAGAATTGCAAGTTTACATTTCAATTCTGACTTTATAACTCGCAAGTTTATATCATGGAATTCTGACTTCATTTCTCAAAATTGCATTTGTATCTCACAATTCTAAGATGAGTTTTATAATTCTCATAAGAATTATGAGTTTGTATCATGCAATTCTGAGAAAAAAAGTCAGAATTGTGACATATAAACTCGTAATTGCGAGTCACAAAGTCCAATTCTGAAATGAAAAAAAAAGTAATGTTCTCAGAATTGCGAGTTTATATTTCACAATTCTGACTTTATAACTCGCAAGAGCGAGTTTATATCATGGAATTCTGACTTAATTTCACAGAATTGCGAGTTTGTATCATGCAATTCTGAGAAAAAAGTCAGAATTGTGACACATAAACTCGTAATTGCAAGTAACAAAGTCCAATTCTGAAGGGAATTAAGACTGATGTTCTCAGAATTGCGAGTTTGTGTCTCACAATTATTACTTTATAACTCGCAATTACAAGTTTGTATCATGCAATTATGAGAAAAAAGTCAGAATTGAGAAATATAAACTTTCTACAAAGTTACAAAGTCCAATTCTGAAGGGAAAAAGTGATGTTCTCAGAATTGCAAGTTTACATTTCAATTCTGACTTTATAACTCGCAAGTTTATATCATGGAATTCTGACTTCATTTCTCAGAATTGCATTTGTATCTCACAATTCTAAGATGAGTTTTATAATTCTCATAAGAATTATGAGTTTGTATCATGCAATTCTGAGAAAAAAAGTCAGAATTGCGAGACGTATGCTCACAATTGCGAAAAAAAAATCTGAATTGTGAGATAAAAGGACACAATTACCTTTTTTATTTATAATACAGTGGCGGAAATAGGCTTCCATACGTGAATAAGACTTAAACACATCTGCTCTAGTAAGCTCTTGCTGCGCTGCCGTTTGAACACTGAGCTGAGTGGATAACGGTCCACGTGAAGAGCTTCAAATAAGCAGCGCTGTTTTCACTTTTAGCGCACAAAACTTTATATCGAACATTTACTGAACTTTTGTTATCGAGAATTACTGCTATCGTTATATCACACAGCCCTAGCTGTAATATACTTGTATACATGTATATGTGCTCCATATGCCTGCTGTATTTCAAACAGTAAATAAAGTGTACTGGAGTGACAGCATATTTAGAAATTACTGGAGTGTTTCCTGAATGTCACTTCTAGTTCATCCCCTATGGGACTCCTGTGCTACATGCATATGTGTGTGTTCTAGGTGAGTGTGGTGATGTGTGAAATCCATTTGTGCTTCAGCCTCCCGGACTCCCTTTTCTAACAACATACACATGTACTTACAAGCCACACGAACATCGGCTCGCGTCTGGATCAGCGCTCCCATCCTGTTCCTCACCGCGCATTGATAGACACCCGCGTCCTCGCGCTTTAACGAAGTAACCGTGTACCTGGAAAAGAGTCATAGAATTGGGAATTTACATAGTGCTTACTTGATGTTCTTGCTGTGCACTGTGTATACTACATACTACGTCCTTTTAAGTGTGAAACAGAATGCATTATGCAATGATAAATGTAGCGTACAGTAGCATAACATTGTTGGCTCATAAACTCACTACAGTGACTGTATAATTCAGTGAGTTACTTCTTCAATCCACTGTTGCATAAAAATGTCTTAACTTCTGGCAGTTTGATCAAATAATAAGTTAAGGAGGAAATATTAAAAAGCCATTAAAAAGTCACATCATTTTTAAACCTATAGAATAAACAGACAAGAAATTTGATAGTGGACACTAACAAGTGCTTGGATTTGGGCGAGTATGTGCTGTTTAATAAGAAATATTACAAGCTCACAGGGTCAGAGCTGCTCAGATCTGTGTTGATTCGGTTTTAACATATGATTGTGTTTAATGCAGAACTGATGGTTCACATGGACTGAATGTGGAATCAGCTGCTCAGATAAAAACTCAACACACTGTGGGTTTTACAGACATCTCAAATGTAAGTAAAAGATTCAGGAGAACACTGAAAAACATTACATTTTGATGTTACTGTTGAGATGAAATAGAAACAGGAGAAAGATAAATCACACAGGTTTTCATTTTAGTATTATTTCGACACTTTTACAGCTTTTATCAATATTTTGAGATAGATTTTATTTTATACTTTTCAAATTAGCATTTTTATAGTATATACAGTATTAATCAGTTTTGAATTTTAATTTTTAGTAATTTTTTGTGTTGTTATTTATAATGATAATTATATATTTTTTTAGTTAGCTTTTATTTACTTAAACTTTAACTTAAACTTTAGTTAATTGCCAAGGCAATATTTGTAATTTGTTATTAAAGTTTTTAATCTAACATTTATATTTTATTTTATTTCAGCTTCATTTTA
Source organism: Cirrhinus molitorella (assembly GCA_033026305.1). Lineage (NCBI taxonomy): Eukaryota > Metazoa > Chordata > Actinopteri > Cypriniformes > Cyprinidae > Cirrhinus > Cirrhinus molitorella. The sequence continues at coordinate 10,034,664 of CM065120.1, forward strand.
ATTAACAACAAAAAAATGTTTCAATAGTATTAGTTTTAGTTAATAATAATGATAACCCTGTTTAGAACAATGTGAGGCACTTATTACAGTTTTCATGGCAACACTTCAGCCAAACAGTTTTAGTTTTATATATTTAGTTTTAATTATATTTCTTTCATGGCAACATTTCAGCCAAACAGTTTTAGTTTTTGTATCTTTAGTTTTAATTTGATTTCTTTCATGGCAACATATTTAGTTAAAATGTTCTTTCTTTCATTTTTTTTTTCTTTTTAAATTTTTATTTATTTATTTAAATTTTTTAATTTTATTTTATTAGATTTTTTTTATTTACTTAAAATTTATTGTAAACTTCAGTTAGTTGCCAAGGGCAAATTTCTCATTTTGTTGAAGTTTTTAATCTAATATTTATATTTGTTTTATTTAAATTAACAGAAAAAAAAGTTTTAATGGTATTTGTTTAAGCTAATAATAATGATAACCTTGTTTAGAACTATGTGAGCCAATTATAATATAATCATGACAACATTTCAGTCAAACAGTTTTAGGTTTTGTATATTTAGTTTCTGATTTCTTTCTTTCAGAGTTTGTATTTACTTAAAACTTATCGTAAACTTTAGTTACTTGCAAAGGCAACATTTATAATTTAAAAAAAAAAAGATTTAATATAATATTTATATTTTTTATATTTTATTTCAGCTTCATTTTAATTAACAACATTTTTTAATAGTACTAGTTTCAGTATAAGAATAATGATAACCCTGTTTAGAACAATATGAGGCAATTATATCAAACAACTGACGGTAGCCATTGACTTCCATAGTCCATGAAAGTCAATGGCTACTATGAACTGTTTGGTTACACACATTCTCCAAAATATCTTCTCTTGTGTTGAGCATTAAAAAGAAATTCATATGGATTTGGAACGATATAACGGTGAGTAAATGAGAGAAATGTTCATTTTTGTGTGAACTACCCCTTTAAAGTCAAGTTTCATGACTTTAAAAAAGATTAAAATAGACCTCATCGCTCATCTCACTAACACTGTTCTTATTATACACCATTTCTTTATTATACACAACTCTGAGGTCACTGTAATAATAATGTCTCCAAAACACGAGGGGTCAAAGATGGATGACCAGACAAGAGAAAGAGGCCAAAGAAGGGAACAAGACAAATGAGATCCCAAAGGACTCAGCACTGTCTATATTATTTTATACTGTAGCACTGTACAATCTCCAACACAGAATCCAATGACCTTGGTACATGGGAGCAAGTTAATGGCTACTTATACCAAAATAGTGCAAAAAACTATACTTTAAAAAAAAATATATATATGTTTTGCTGCTTTATGCAGACTTCATGATCTGGAATAGCTCCTCAAAGATGTTAAAACCCACTTTAGTGTGATTAATGATCTTGCTTCAGAAGAATTGTCCTAGTTGCATGGTTTTGGATGAGAGATGTAAACACCTAAATCAGTTAAATATTTATGTCTAAATGTGCAGACAGCAGAGTTTATGTGCTCATTATTACCTGTACTCTGGCGTATATTCAGTGATGTCTGTGCTGTTTCTCATCCATTTGAACTCCAGCGGCCAGCTGCCCTCAGCCAGACAGGTGAGCACGAGTCTGTTCCCCTCCAGGTGTGTCTGTGCACCCCCTACCTCGGTTTTAAAGTATGGAGCGACGTCTGTGAAGAGAACATCAATAACAGAATGCTTAATTTTAATATAATGAATAGTCAGACTTCCCTAAATGTGCAAAGATGGCTAATTATGATGCATGAATGAAAGCACACTCTGAGCGTAAGAATAAAGTGCTGACTATGATATTTCAATATTTCAAACAGTCCAGGCCCACCGTAGTGGCCAAATATTACTGTGATTAATGACCGATATTACACCCAGGCTGATTCATCAGCCAAAATGTGGCCATTTCGATACTGATAACTGTGCCTGAGTACACATTTAGAGTACATCTCATTATATGAGGGAATACTGTTTTTGAAAGTAATTCTCTATGGGGCTGTCACAGTTCCTCGACTGAATTCAAGTACTCAATTTTAAAAACCCTTGACTGCAATTTCTCTGTATGGAGTAAATGGCAACATACCGGAAGTGGCGCATTCCACATACAAGAATCCATAAAACGCATTATTAAACCATTTTAAGGCTGCATGATACATTATATTAAACCATTTAAAAAACCTAATAAAGCATAATTCTGTTGTGAATTCACAAACGCTATGATTCATTTAAATAAATATATGCGATGCATTTAATATGCGCTTTCATTATTCAGATTTGTAAGGTAAATCAAACACAGGAGAATACATCAACATCGTCCTCAAAATGCTAACTATTAATCGCGATTTCAAAATAAAAGCTCAAACACTCACTCTGAGTTTACACGTTTTAATGTCCACATATTCAAGAAATTACAGTGGCTGTAGCATTTCTGTTGTAAGGAAATGGCCAAATATTAATATAATATAATATAATATAATATAATATTAAGATTAAGTGGACGTTTGCATTACATTGTTGTTTGGTCAATATTAAACAAGGATTAGATCGCGAAGTGTATAAAACAATCGTCAGGTCGTTGGTGCCCTCTACAGGCGTTTGATATAATACATAATGTACATTAGCTCTATAATACATTATGTATTAGGTGCCTGATTCTCCTATTAAAATGTATATTTTCTGCTTTAATATAGCTTAAATTGCTATTTATTCCTGTGAAAGCAAAGCTGAATTTTCAGCAGCCATTACTCCAGTCTTCAATGTCACATAACACATCAGAAATCTTTCTGCTCATTTATTCAAACATTTATTTTTTAACCTTTAGTATTGCTTTTAAAAACAGTTGAACTGCTTAATATTTTGTGACAACTGTGTTACTTTTTTAGGACTTTTTGATGAAAATCACCCTTTACCATTCACCATACACGCTTCAAGCCTGTTCTGAATCAAATGCTTCACAATACGTTTTGAAGTCCCAATCTGAATCAAATGATTTGCAATACACTCTTTGCAGTCCTGATCAAAATCAAATGATTCGCAGTACACTTTGAAGTCCTGATCTGAATCAAGTGATTCACTCTACACACTTCTAAATTCTGATCTGAATCAAATGATTCACTATACACACTTTTAAGTCGTGATCTGAATCAAATGATTCATTATACACACTTCTAAGTCGTGATCTGAATCAAATGATTCTCAATAGATGCTTCAAGTCCCGATTGGAATCAAATGATTTTCGATATGCGATGCGATTAAATCGTTTCGAAACAGTGAAGCATTTAAAATGTATATTTTCTGCTTTAATATAGCTTAAATTGCTATTTATTCCTGTGAAGGCAAAGCTGAATTTTCAGCAGCCATTACTCCATTCTTCAATGTCACATAACACATCAGAAATCTTTCTGCTCATGAAACATTTATTTTTTAAACTTTTAGTATTACTGTTAAAAACAGCTGCACTGTTTAATATTTTGTAAAAACTGTGTTACTTTTTTAGGACTTTTTGATGAAAATAACACTTTTCCCTGCCACTTTGATCAATTAATTGCATCCTTGCTAAATAAAAGTATATATTTTTACTACCAAAAATCTAACTTAAAGCAATTTTTACACCATATGTAAAGTCAGGATGCTCAGACGAAAAAGAGCTTTAAAGAGTTTTAATAGTGACTGTGCAGTGTTTACACTTTTCAAGGGTCAACCAACAAATGGCTTTAGTCTACACATTACACTTAAATAAGAGAAAGTAAAAAAATACACGTTTCACCTTAAAGTCATTATCTGAAATGGCTGACACTTTCTAGGCTTTCTAGTGCCCTCTCTTTACACAGTTGTACGTATGAGTCCTTGGGCTGTAGCAAACATTTAGGCCATAATAAAAATGAAATACACTTCTGAGAAAATCTGCAAATACACACTTGCCCCTAGACACCCAGTTAATGTGAAAAGAAAGACTCAAATTTGTCAAAAGAAAAAGTCACCTTCATGTCAGTATTGCACAGTTACTGTCACACACAAATCCAGACCAATTTACATAATACAAATTCACCCAATAAACTCAGAAAAAGATCTCCAAGGGACTTTCACTCAAGCGCTCTGTGGAAAACTAGTTTCAAAGCCTTTGTGCATTGTGAATCTAATCTCTCCATCTACAGTCCGAATGGCTTGAGATGACATCACTAACAATGAAGAACTGACTGAAGAACTGAAGATCCAGCCAATAGAAAACCGTAAAGAAGGCATGTGACCTGAGATGAGACTGATAAAATGAGCTCTGGCACTCGCTCTAAATGTGTGGAAGCCAGTATGCAATTCACACTATATGAATACAGTAAGCTATAAAAAAAGATGAAAACATTCCATTCAGTCTTTGGTCACAGAGAACTGAATGTACATTCACAAGACATACTGTAAGCTCTGTTGCATAAAGCAGTGATCGATTTGAAACGTTTTTCAGGAAGCAGGAAAAGAGCATTACTGACAAAAGACAACTTACAGTTGTTTCCAACAGAATTTGATGATAGCATTTCAAGTTAACAATATGCTACTCTTTGACTCCAGCATGTGGCTAAGCTAACAATGTGATGCTTCAGTAAAACAGTCAATAGAACAGCTGGCTCAGAAACTGAAAACATGATATATTTCGGCAAATATCAGTAATATGTTAATGACCTGATTTGACCTGCTTTGAAATCCTGATCTGAATCAAAGGATTCATGATACAAGCTTTGTCACAAGTCCCAATCTAAATCAAATGATTGGCAACACATGCTTTGAAATTTCAAAATGATCAAATGACTTGCGCTGCGCTTTGAAATCCTGATCTGAATCAAAGGATTTGCAATACACACTTTGAAGTCCCGATCCGAATCAAATGATTTGTGATGCACTTTTAAATCCTGATCTGAATCAAATAATTCATGATACATACTTCAAAGTCCCGATCTGTATAAAATGACTTGCGATGCTCTTTGAAATCCTGATATGAATCAAATGATTTGCAATGCACTTTTAAGACCTAATCTGAATCAAAGAATTCGCAATACACTTTGAAGTCCTGATCTGAATCAAATGATTCATGAAACATGCTTCGAAGTCCCGATCTGAATCAAATGATTTGCAATGCATTTTTAAATCCTAATCTGAATTAAAGGATTCACAATGCACTTTGAAGTCCTGATCTGAATCAAATGATTCACAATGCACTTTGAAGTCCTGATCTTAATCAAATGATTCGCAATGCACTTTGAAGTCCAGATCTGAATCAAAGGATTCGCAATACGTGCTTTGAAGTCCCGATATGAGTCAAATGATTTGCAATGTGCTTTTAAATTATAATCTGAATCAATTAATTCATGATACGCGCTTCAAAGTCCCAATCTGAATCAAATGATTTGCGATGCGCTTTGAAATCCTGATATGAATCAAATGATTTGCAATGCACTTTTAAGTCCTAATCTGAATCAAATGATTCGCAATGCACTTTGAAGTCCAGATCTGAATCAAAGGATTCGCAAAACATGCTTTGAAGTCCCGATATGAGTCAAAAAATGATTTGCAATCTGCTTTTAAAATATAATCTGAATCAATTAATTCATGATACGCGCTTCAAAGTCCCAATCTGAATCAAATGATTTGCGATGCGCTTTGAAATCCTGATATGAATCAAATGATTTGCAATGCACTTTTAAGTCCTAATCTGAATCAAAGGATTCGCAATACGCAGTGTGAAGTCCAGATCTAAATCAGATGATTCGCAATGTGCTTTGAAGTCCTGATCTGAATCAAATGATTCAAGAGGAATGCTTTGAAGTCCCGATCTGAATCAAAATATTCGCAATGCGCTTTGAAAGCCTGTTCTGAATCAATGAATGATCAGTGAATGATTCACAATACGTGTTTTGAAGTCCCAATCTGAACCAAATGATTTGCGATACACTCTTTGCAGTCCCGATCTGAATCAAATGATTTGCAATGCACTTTGAAGTTCTGATCTGAATCAAATGATTCACTATACTCACTTCTAAGCCCTGATCTGAAATAAATGATCCACGATAGATGCTTCAAGTCCCAATCTGAATCAAATGATTTGCGATACATGACCTGATTGAACCGCTTCGAAACAGTGAAGCATTTTGTGTTGTAATAGTTTAACTGATTCTGAGTTTCAAAATGCTTCATTGACACTGTTGTTTGCTCGCTTTCTCTATATAATTTTTATATAATAATTGTGATCACGTTAAATACAGTTTCTGTTGTATTAAAAACATTTCATCACATGACACCCATTATGGTACTTGCATAAAAAGACGGGTTTATGATATGCGTCGTTAAAGATTACACAATGGGTAATATTATGCATTGATACTACTTTGTTGGAAACATAAAACATATATTTATTAATACAACAGTTTTTTCTCATCCTCGGAACTGATTGGCTGAAATGAGTGTGATATTCTATGGTATGGTATTCTATTGCTGCCTTAGGAACTGAGCAAAACAAGGTATCTTATAAAGCAGCAAGATGTTGCTGCATACTTTTGGAACAGTCCTCTCGTGTGGTGTGTTGGCCAGGTCAACATTCAATGAAACATTCTTACTGACTCAGCTGGATAAAATGACTTCAGCCTGTTATTGTGAAGCTAAAGGCCAATGCCTCAGTGGCTCCCATCACACTTGTTAGTAAATTACTTGCCATTTAGCAAACGCTTTCATCCAAAAAAAAGACTAATTGCAGAAACAGCCCTCCTGGAGCCACTAAGTGCTTTCCTTAAACGCTCAAAGGTGAGAGAATAGAAATGTGAAGCATTAAATCTTAACAAGATTTTTACATTTTCTAAATACAATGTGATTGATTTTCGCCCATATCAGTAAAGGGTGTGGGGCAAGTTGGTTCAATATTGGATACTTACATACTACAAATAATTCAAATTAGAATGTATTTTAATAGTTTGGGGGGCAGTATAAAGTTCTGTATGTATGTATTTATTAAAAAAAAAAAAAATCAAGAAATTTTTTTTTACACAAAAGTAAAAACCTTAAATGGTTCGGCATAATCTTTTAAATGTAAATAGTTTTTAAACAAAATTAAAAAAAAAAAAAAACTTTTGTCTGGCAAATCAAGGTAATCTGGTGCAACCAGATGTATTATAAATAATTATAACCAGTGTTATGACTATTAACTATATTATATTTAACTAAATTTACTCAATCTTAAACTTAAAAAAAGGAAACACTATAAAGACATTTAAAAACTAACTCAAAGACGAAAACAAAACAAAATTACAAACATTTTAACTGATGAAAACTAAGGAATAAAAATACTGACACAAAATACAATACTATACTGATGGTACTAAAATAACAATGTTGCAACCAGCATGCAAAAACTGAAAAAGTACCCAAAAGTTAGACCTATTTATGAGACAGAGATAATTCAGGATGCTTTTAGATGAATTTTTAATAACATCTAGACACAAGTTTGATTTTTTTATTGTGAAGACTGGTGAACACGGACGAGCAAGAATAACATTAATAGCTATAAAGCACCACTAAACTATAACTAATAACTCTCCAGTTACTTTCATTGTTTGGGACTGAAACTTTGCGCTAACACCTTCAATGCTCAACCGCTGAACGATTACCGTGTTCATCTCACAGGAAAGGAGCTTGATGTTGAACTTAATGAGGCAAAACTGTATTTCTTCCAGTGCCAAATACACCATGTGAGGATCATAGCACCCTGTGATCTGACCTTTTTTGTGTTTCCATTATAATGAGATGGTGTGACAGCCGCATGTACTCGCCGCACAGCCATCCAGTTTTGGGGAGTTAAGTGGCCCCCCACTCATAATGCACCAGTCTTTTCCTTTGGCCTCAGGATACAGTTACCCACAGAGAAGATCTGAGCGCACAGACAGGTAGAAGCAAGCATGGGTAATCAGGTGGAAGAAATGGGGTGATCAGTGACATTTACACATCAAACACACACACAAACATTTCAGTGAACTCCGGCACAAGCTGTCCACACACGCACACACACACACACACTTGTACGCGCATACACACATCACACAGACTCACGCAGCGGAAGAGACAGGGTGATCAGTGACATTTCCATAAAGTGGAGGCAGAAGATTCTCAAGGGAACGGGAAACAACATATGCACACACACACACACACAGACACACACCCCTTTAAAAGTGCCTTGCGACCAGGAAATCTTTCTGTAAAGGACTACAGCTTGCTCAAAAGAACTTTAAGGAGGAAGAGTATGATCTGTGAAACGGAAAGGACAAATATTATTGATAGAATCATCAGTCTGTGCTACCTGAACTGTGCAAACTCCAAGGCTTATATAAGACTTGAAAAACTTTATTTGGCAAAGAAAGACACAACGTATGACATTCAAACAACCACTTATTCTAGTGATGCTCCGAAATGAAAATTCTAATGTCTAAAATTCTGGAGTTAGAATATCTATTTGTTTAATTTTATTTTAAATGAAATGTTATAAAAATAATAATTGTATACTTTTTATTTACTTTTTAAACAAAAAAGCAGCATATGTTAAAGTAATATTATTATACATTTAATAAAACAAAAAGAAATAAAACTGCATTTTCAGACTCTAGAATTAATGAAAATAATATTCATTAAACTGAATAAAATAGTAAGTTTAGCCATTGCTGCCTCACACATATTATTTGTTTCCACTTGATTATGTCCTAATAACGAGATGTTATGTAGATTTAGTGACATCTTTTTCTGGTTAAAACATATTTTCTCATAATAATGAGATGTCAACTTTTTCTCATTAAACGTAATATTTTTCTTGTTAAAACAACATATTTTTCTTGTTAAAACATAATAATTAAATTAAAATGACAATTATCTTTTTAAAATAACATTTTTCTTATTAAAACAAAACCTTTACATGTAATAATTAGATGTTATGTTGTTAAAACAACATAATTATCTTGTTAAAACAACATCTTTTCTCGCAGTAAAAGATGTTGTTTTAACAAGATAATTACGTTACTTTAAGATAACATCTCGCTATTACGAGAAAAGATTTTGTTGTTAAAATAACATCTTTTTCTCATTAAAACAACATTTTTTTCTCCTTAAAACAACATATTCTTCTCAATAAAACATCTTTTCTCATAATAATCAAATGTTGTCGCTTTATATCTTTTCTCGTAATAACGAGATGTTATGTTGTTAAAACAACACAATTATCTTGTTAAAACACCTTTTCTCATAATAACGAGATACTATGTTGTTAAAACAACAATTATGTTGTTAAAATAACATCTTTTTCTCATTAAAACAATATCTTTTCTCGTAATAACGAGAGGTTATGTTGTTAATACGACATAATTATCTTGTTAAAACACCTTTTCTCATAATAACGAGATACTATGTTGTTAAAACAACAATTATGTTGTTAAAATAACATCTTTTTCTCATTAAAACAATATCTTTTCTCGTAATAACGAGAGGTTATGTTGTTAATACGACATAATTATCTTGTTAAAACACCTTTTCTCATAATAACGAGATACTATGTTGTTAAAACAACAATTATGTTGTTAAAATAACATCTTTTTCTCATTAAAACAATATCTTTTCTCGTAATAACGAGAGGTTATGTTGTTAATACGACATAATTATCTTGTTAAAACACCTTTTCTCATAATAACGAGATACTATGTTGTTAAAACAACAACTTTTTCTCATTAAACATAATCTATTCTTGTTAAAACAACATATTTTTCTCGTTAAAACATCTTTTCTCATAATAATCAAATGTTATGTTGTTAAAATGACAATTATCTTGTTAAAATAACATCTTTTTCTCATTAAAACAACACTTTTTCTCGTAATAACGAGATGTTATGTCGATAAACCAAAATGTTTTCTTTTTCTCATAATAACATCTGGTTATTACGAGAAAATATGCTTTTTAAATAAGAAAAAAGATCTTTAAAACGGTAAAAGATGTCATTAAACTACATAACATCTCGTTACTATGAGAAATGATGTTGTTTTAACGAGAAAAGATGCCTTTTAACAACATAGCGTTATTATGAGAAAAGAAGTTTTAACAAAGATGTTGTTTTAACTGCATAACATCTCATTATTATGAGAAAAGTTGTCATTTTAACGAGAAAAAGATGTTTTAATGACATAACATCTTGTCACTATGAGAAATGATGTCGTTTTAACAAGTTAATTTATGTTATTTTACTCAACAAAAAGAACAACTCATTAAAAACATGTTTTCTCATAGTAACGAGATGTTATTCCGTTAAAACAAATTTTTTTCTCGTAATAATGAGATATTACGTTGTTAAAACAACATCTTTTTCTCATTAAAACATCTTTTCTCGTAATAACGAGCTATTATGTCATTAAAACAACATATTTTTCTCATTAAAACATTATCTTTTCTCGTAATAACGAGATGCTGTTGTAAAAATTGTAGAATTGTCTAGTTACAACAACATTTTCTTGTTAAAACGAAATATCTTTTCATAATAATGACATTTGTCATGTAAACAATATGTTTTCCTGTTATAGAACAACACAACATCTCATTGTTACAAAAAAAGACGTTGTTAAAACAACATAACATCTCATTACGTCACCGTAATTTAACTTTCTCTAATATATTTATATATGAACAACTGTATACAATAATGCCACATCTATACTATTTAAGAAAAAAAATAGCAAACAAACTGAGATATAGTTTCAGTATTTCAGACTTGTACCGTTTCACATTCAAGTGTCGATTCCAAAAATGACATATTACAATGGAAATCTAATTGAAGAAGACAGATTGGTGAGATCTCTCATATCGGGTGTTATGTTACAGAAGAAAAGGAAAGGAACAGACTGAGCTTTTTTGCACCTTCATGCTTTTCACACTTTTAGTTATAGGCCTACTGTTCATCACATTGTCTGTGTGCTTAAATTGTGAAACATAAAGACAATCCATACCTTCAGTCGGTTCATTGTGCAGTTAGCTGGTGCACATTTTTCTCTGGGTTTATTGGATAACTATGTTCAAAGTTAATTAAAATGTGTAAAATACACCTAAAATAAATAGAAATTGTATTTATCCATTGTTCTAAATTGCCTAGTATGGTTTTAAAATCAATATTAAATTAAAATGAAAGCATAGTGATTGCATCTCTAAAGCATTTTACCCATACTTCAGTCCATTTCAGATTTAGGATATGTTTTTATACACACACATAGCTGCGGGCACACGCTGTGACTCTGCAGGATTTCATTTTTGTTTACAAAGTGGCCAATTGTCACCTGCCACCAACAGTTTACTTCAATCTCAAATGGCATGTGGTAGAAAGGAACGGAGAGTGTCCCTTAATTTTCTCTGCTAAAGTTTAAACTCTACCTTTAGAGAAACTGTGAAAGCAAAAATGTTATATTCCACTGCAATTTTACTAGAAACTGTTTGCACTGAAGGAGGGACTTGGGCCTGTAAACACACTCGTATTGGCTCGTCTGAAAAACAAAAACATAAACAGCAGTATAGAAACAGATTAAATTTGTTTTAAATATCCCATCACCCTTTTGTGTTCAGGTAGACATGTACAGCTGAGAGAATTAGTTATTCTTCAGAGGGCAAATAGAACAAATGCACAATAATTACTGTTTGCCGCTAGATAAGGGGGTTAGCGAAGCATTCAGCACGTTTTTGTTTGCTTATAATCAATTTAAAGTTCAAAAGCATGCAAAATCTGACAGCTCTGAAAATGAAGTACTAAACTAACACTGAATGAAGAGAGAGAGCAAACACAAATAAATAGAAAGCTGAAAGAAAAGGACACTCATACAAACACAGGCAGGCAGCTAAATGCCGAAACTGTCTAAATGTCTACACCACAGGCTGTATAATGGGATAATCGTCATTCTATTGTCATATTGTCACTTGCCTCACTAATGGTTTCATACTGTCTGCACTGCAGTTCCTGGAATAATATTTTATAGCTACATAGCATTCATGCTAAAATGTCTGATTTTTATTTACTTGTTTTGGTATCTTGGCAAATATAAGCACGTGGTTCAGATCTATTATGAAAAAGGTTTGTTCTGGTCTTGTTCTTAAAAAAAATGTGATAAGCAGTCAATATTGTATATTTAACTACTCACTTTCATTATTTTTTATTACCACTTCCATTATCCAATGCTCCTATACTGTAAAAAACTATGTGTTGAGTCAACTTAAATAATTTTTACCTGCATGGCTTCTTAAAAAATGTTAAGTTCAGTGAACTAAAAACAAGTTTAGTCAACTTGAAATGATACGTTTTCCAAAGTGACAACTTAAAATTTTAAGGCAGCTAACAAACACAGCTGTTAAGTTTAACAAAACATTTTTTTAGTTTAGTCAACTTGAATATCTAAGTTGTCACTTAGTACAGCTTAACATTTCAACTTGAATAAACTTATCTGAGTTGACTGAACGTAACATTTTAAAGCAGCAGGGTAACAAATTATTTTAAGTTCAACAAAACAAAATTGTGTTTTTGTTTTTTACAGTGTAATTAAAGTAAAATGTACAGAAAAATATATAATAATTAAATAAATTCTTAAAATAATAATAATTTAACAGGTAAATGATCTCTAAAATCTGAAAACAAGTATCCATTTTTTTATATTGTACATTAAAATGTGATACCTAAATTCACTTGTAGCTTTTAAAATTGCTTTTAGTATTTTCATTTTGAATTTATTTAGAAAAAATAGAATATATTAGCAGTTTTTTTTTAGCTTTCAATATCAGACAGTTATCTGTGTTATTTTAATTTTAATACCATTAAGATGCTATTATAGTTTGTATTAATATTTCAAATCATAGTTTGAATTTTTATATTTTCTGTTTATTTTTGTTTAAAGTTTCAGTAATTTTGTTGAGTGTTTTTGTCATTTTAGTAGACTTTGTTTTTTTTATATGTCTATATACAACTTTTGCCATTCAAATATTTGAGATTGGTAAGATTTTTAATGTTTTTCTCATCAAGGCTGCATTTATTTGATATAGAATATAGAAATATAGAAAAAAAACTGTAATATTGTGAAATGTTTTTTAACAGTTTTGTATTTTAATACACTTTAAAATATAATTTATTTCTGATATCTAACGTTGAATTTTCAGCATCATTAGTCTAATATATTCAGCATCAGAAATCACTCTAATATTCTGATTTATTATCAGTGTTGGAAACAGTTGTGCTTCTTAATATTTTTTGTAATATATTCTGTAATACTTTTTCAGAATTCTTTGATGAATAAAGAGTTTAAAAGTACAGCATTTAATTTAAATAGACATTTTAAATCAATTTAACACATCCTTGCTAAATAAACGTATTAATTTCTATCAAAAAAAGAAAGAAAAAAATTCACTGACCCCAAATTTTTTTAATGTTTTATTCATAAATCCTGAAAAAGTTTCACAGGTTCCCAAAAAATATTAAGCAGCACAGCTGCTTTCAATATTGATAATAAATCAGCATATTAGAATGATTTGAAGACAATTCAGCACTGTATCACAGAAATAAATTATATTTTGAAGTATATTAAAATAGAAAACCGTTATTTTAAATTGCAATAACATCTCACAATATTACTGTTTTTCTGTATTTTGATCAAATAAATGCAGCCTTGATGAGCATAAGAAACTTCTTTAAAAAACATTTAAAATCTTACTGATCCCAAACTTTTCGATGCCAAACTGCTATTCATTTTCATTTAGTTTTAGTTTATTTTAGTCCATCAAGTCAAACTAAATTAAAATGATAAATGTTGCCTTGGAAACTAGCTGAAATAAGTATCTACATATACAGAATATCAGGCAAAATGTCATTGCTCTCAATTTCCTCCAATGCTGTCTAGGAGAAACAGCTGAAATATTGAAGACAGCATTTGTGATATTTTTTTCCAGTGGTTTTTCTTCAGCAAAATCCAAATACAGGCTTAAACACAGCTCGACATAAGATTAAGTTATCAGAGAGGCTCGCAAACACAGACACATACCCTCAAAAGCAGAAAAGTTCTCTTGACAGTCCTGCTGTTTCACAAGGACAACATACCCCAGAAACGTCTCAATGCGCTTTAGAAACACTCTTTCAAGTAAAACGGGTGATGAGCCCCATCTAAAAGAGTTACCATTCTCCAAAAGAGAAATCTCTTGACATGCTGTATTAAGCGTATAGCCATCTTATATTCCCACGGCACCGATCTCCAGCAAAGCTTTCAACGGTAAAGATTTTATTGAAAGGGTGGGAAGTACTTTCTTTTAACCTTTTCTCAGGAGCACGTCAAAGATTGGATTCTCACTGATTCTTTCAAGACGTTCACCAGGTTAACCTTGGTGTGGTTGTCTTGTCTTGACGTGATGGGCAGATGGATCTCTTTTCATTCATTATTCAGACCGGTTTAGATCAAAAAGCGTTCACACCAAATTTATCCTGACGATCAAAACCTCACGGAAGGAAATCTACAGAGAGGGAGCATATGGTCGATAATTCTTTAATATGACATTGCAATTGAAAAAGTTTTTTTACAAGACTGTAATTTTCTCAAAAACTCAATATTCAAAATATTAAATCACTGAATTCTGCAAGTGACCAATCAGAACAAAGTATTCCGGAGGACTGTGTAATAAATAACCATATATACTAGGTTTTGATTTAATAAATACAAAGTTATATGCAGCTGCTACAAAAGAGCATTAAAACCTTAAGTACAGAGCAGGTGCTGAAGGTTTTGTGTGTGTGTGTGTGTGTGTGTGTGTGTGTGAAAGCACTGTTTTCAACATTAATAATAATACAAAATGTTCATTAAGCACTAAATCAGTATATTAGAATGATTTCTGAAGGGTCATGTGACACTGAAGACTGGAGTAATGATACTAAAAATTCAGCTTTATCATCACACGAATAAATGACATTTTAAAATACGCTTAAATAGAAAATGGTCATTTCAAATTGTAATAATATTTCACAATATTAACTTTTTTAATGTATTTTTGATCATAAGAGAGGTGAACATAAGAAACTTGTATTAAAAACATCTTACAGACCCAAAAGCCTTTGAATGGCACTTAAATACACTGGAGATATAAAGTTATCTGGCGTAGCAAGCACACTTACTGTATGAAAACAAAAATCTTGAATTAAGATCTCCTTTTAACACTCAAGTAAAAACACAAGCTGTATCAGGTCAACAATGAAAGTCAAATCACTTGTCAGTGGGAAAACCTATGATAGCTGTAAACTCTGCAAATGTAACAGAACAGAAAAAGTCTGTAAAAGAACAACCTTGACAAAATTTCTAAGATACCAAGGTTGGACAAAAGACAAGTGTTAAATGTCAATGCTTTTACATGTTTTCAGAGAGTTTTTTCACTTTGAAAGGCATTCATTAGTGAATGCTAACCAGACATTTACAGTTTTATATACACCTTATGGAATCTGCAAAATGTTAATTATTTTACCAAAATAAGAGGGATCATACAAAATGCATGTTATTTTTTATTTAGTACCGACCTGAATAAGATTTCACATATAGGAGGTTAAGAGAAAGTCCACAAGTGAAAATAATAGTTGAATTCATAAAAATGACCCTGCTCAAAACTTTACATATACTTGATTCTTAATACTGTGTTGTTACCTGAATGATCCACAGCAATGTTTTTTCTTTTTTTGTTTAGTGATTATGAGTCCCTTGTTTGTCCTGAACAGTTAAACGGCCTGCTGTTCTTCAGATAAATCCTTCAGGTTCCACAAATTCTTTGGTTTTTCAGCATTTTTGCATATTGGAACCCTTTCCAACAATGACTGTATGATTTTGAGATCCATCTTTTCACACTGAGGACAACTGAGGGACTCATGCAACTATTACAGAAGGTTCAGATGCTCACTGATGCTTCAGAAGGAAACACGATGCATTAAGAGCATCTTTTTCAAACTGATTCAATTTTTTTTTATTTGAAGATCAGGGTAAATTTCTGGGAAATATGTAAGTATCCTTTGTAGCTTTTGAAGGGCAGTGCTAAAAAAAAAAAAGAAGAAAAAATGTACACATCTTCATTCTGTTCAAAAGTTTTCACCTCTTAATGCATCCTGTTTCCTATCACTAACCAAAAACCTAAAACACAACTGTGGATCATTCAAGTAACAACACAGTATTAAAATTCAAGTTTACGTACAGTAAACTTTTGAACAGGGTCATTTTTATAAATTCAATAATTATTTCCTCTTGTGGACTGTATGTATATATTTTATGTGACATCTTATTCAGGTCAATATTAAATAAAAAATAACATGCATTTTGTATGATTCCTCTTATTTTGGCAAAAAATTGTTAACATTTTGCAGACTCTGCAAGGTGTATGTAAACTTTTGACTTCAACTGTAAATGTAAAGCAGCAAGCTCATTGGCTGCATACACAATATGAACCAACCAACTTGTGCCAAGTAGTTTAATGCTGTGACTATGATCAGCTTGCATTAACGACCCATCAGCCTGCGCCATCTTGAGTTTCATGACAGAACTTGGCATTAATGTGAATGGAGCGTCCAATCCTCCATCAGGTAAGACTTCTGAGTAAGAAATTATGAGTGTAAAACATTGAATTTCCAAATATTAGCAGCAAGTTGTAATATCTCTTTGGCAGCAATTACAAATTATACAGCCAAAAGCTTTAAATCACAGTGAATGATTGTGAGCAGATTACCTTTATACCTAAAATTAGTTGCCCACTATAAAAAAAGCCTGTATTTAAAACACTAGTCAGTCAAAAGAGCCCTTTTTCCCAATGTACTAACAATCCCACAACCCTCAGAATTATTAAAGCTGAGATGAAAGAGAAGTACACATGGGAAGTGCTAATTATTACAGAGACAAAAAGTCGGAGAGTTTTTTTTCCCTGAGTTTTCTGACAGCTTGCCAGCTCTCTAGCCCAAATTCAATTATTACTTCCGACTGTTACACAGTAAATGAAATTTGCAGTTATTTTAAGTTTCTTTTAGGGAACTAAAGAGTCTGGTTCTGTCCATTTTATAAATATCCTGTAGAAATTAGTGAGTGCATGGGCACTTTTGTAAGAAAACGGCATGAAAAGGTTTGAAAAGTCAATTTACAGGAAATTACAGATTTCCCAACTCAGCCTTTTATTAACCCACTGTATGAACCTAAGTATTACAAGGCAGCACAGATGGATTGTCCCTGTAGAAACTGTATTGAAATGTGATCTTGGATAAGCTTAAACAACATTCAGAAGGGATTTGTTTTCTAAACAACATCTGATTTACAATTATTAACATCAGACAGCTGTCAAGTACTGATTTGGATGGAAAGTCTAAATCCATAATAAAGGTGCACCAGGAATTTGCACAAGATGAGAAAATTGAATTTGGTTGCACATTCTGCAAAGGTCAAAATAAATGAAGAGTAGCTTTGTGAAAATACAATATCTGCAATCACAAACATCCTTATCCGGATGGGATTTCATGTCTCAGAGGGCCGACAGGTTGGATGAAAAACAGTAGGTAATTTGCTCTAATTTTGCATGCAGGATGTGCAAGAAAAGCACAGATGTGTTTAATTCTGATGCTATTGAAATCCTGAAGTATGCTTGCGAAACACAAATATTCTAAACATCCTTATGGAAAACCAGTTACATCTTTAAATCACTACTTGCATAGATACACAAATCTGGCCAACTAAGTTCTTCAACAAATGCAACTTTTATTAAAACATAAAAGTTCCTCCCGCACAATTTCTCGGAAAAGAAAATCTCATCATATCTAATATTATTATTTTCTTTTACATAAAGATGGAAAAGTAAAGAAAAAAACTCAATAGGAAGAATTGAGAAGAATTCCTCAGAGATAAACTTCATGGGTGGGATATGGCTACTTGGATTAAGTCAAAGAAAGCAGGATTTGATTTGCAATTTTAAAAAGACTACAACTTAGTGTGTGTGTGTGTGTGTGTGTGTGTGTGTGTGTGTGTGTGTGTGTGTGTGTGTGTGTGTGTGTGTGTGTGTGCGTGTATGTGGGTGCCAACACAGAGCCTCTCCCACGGGACACAGCACAGTACGTGACCTCATTAAAGGGAGACAATTTAATATTTGACAACATCCCCTAGAGGACTTTGGGCAAAGCATGACTTCCTGTCTCCCCAGATTGGCTCTAGTGTGGATGAGGGTGTATGTGTGTACCTGCATATGCGACAAGTACAATTATATCTGCACTGCAGGAAGCAGAGCACTTTCCCACAAGTACAGACAAAAACATTCCTTTCTGCCATACTGCTGCTTTGATCAATCAGAACGCTTAATTCTCACTGCACACTACTTAGAAAACATCTCAAGATGATTATGATGCATGCACATCTACACATTTACACAAATCCATCAAGGCATTTTAATTGATTTTTTTTAAATTGAATTTTTAAACTTTTTTTTTGAACTTTAAACTGTTGCTTCTGGCCAAAATACCAGTACATAATCCACAATAATGCTTCCTTCAGTAAATAAAATAATAAATAATAATAATAACTCTTTCACTCTCACAACAAAATCTTAATGGTGGATTTATTCAAAACATGCATTTTAATTGATGAACTGGAGTCATGTGGTTTACTTGTGGGTTATTGTGATGTTTTTATTAGCTGTTTTGACTCTGATTCTGACAGCACCCATTCACTTCCACTGGTGAGCAAGAGATGTAATGCTAAATTCTCCAAACCTGTTCTGATCAAAAAACAAACACATTTTCAGCAAATTTTAAATTCTGGGTGAACTACTCCTTTAAAACTGGAAGAAATTACGTCCCGATGGGATAAAAAAAATATTCTAGTCGCATCCTCTGAAAATAAGTCACAATATTTGATGCAGTTTTGCTAATAAATATAATTTTCTAAAGTAAGATATATTCTCTAAAAACAATGCTAATTTTATGGTATTTTCCTTCACAAACTAATTTATCTTGTTTTAAGATGTTTCCATTTTTTATTGGAAGACGAGACAAAAAAACTGATTAAGAAAAATGATTTTTTTGCAGTGTAATTATTCATTACTAAGCACAAACTCCAGCGTCTTAAATGAATGTAATAAATTGTGCAACAAATTATGATGAACTGTTTTCATTAAGCAAAAGATTTTAAATACTAAACCTGAATATACTGTACGTTTTGCAAAACAGACTTTTGACTATTTAATGCATCTGTAGGTGTCATCCTGGATCTGTGTGCCTGTATGTGTGTTTGGTGTACATTTGTAGACGTGCCTGTTACAGGTCATGTCAAGAGACAATCCTGCTCCTTACTGATGTTGCTTCTGCTTTCTTTCAAAAGCTGTCTCACTCTCCAACACATACCGCTGCTTAGGCAAAAACTGCTTTTTGTAACTTGTTGTTGTGCTGTTCTCATTGATTTAAGTCTGCTTGACTTGAAAACCTATAAACATCTCATAATGCTCCCATATCTAGAAATAAAATGGTATAAGAAGTGAGAATCATTCGTCTCCAAATTAAGTCGTTTTGCCACACTCTGCTGCCAGAGGAGCGTTCACACTTGATCAAACCCAGACCGCTTTCAGCAGATGCAATATTGAACTGATCAAATGCAAAAAGTTCTCTTTGCACTCACAACACACAAACGTGGATTTTGCACATATTTTTTTAAATCCCAGTCAAGCTGAATATTATTGTATTCAGTAATATACTGTAAATATTTGTATATACTTTTATCATTAATAACAACTTAATCATTTGTAGCATTAACAACAAATAACAAGAAAATATCACATGAGAAGCAGTGTAATATATAACAACACAGCTGTGATTTGTGCCGATATACAGCCATATGGCATGGTTACGAGTGTGTAAATGCATAAGACACAACAACAAAGTGTTTTTAAAAACCCTCTTTTATCTGAACTACTTCTTTCTTCCATGGATTCAAATCTCAAGCCTCCGTTACTAGTTCAAAAACGTCACTTCAGAACTAGTAACGAAATGAATGCTGAGTTGCTTCATTAAAAGCTAATAGTATTACTGTAATAAAAGCTCACTGTAGTATGTAGAGTATTATGAGAGAGAGGTGGATTAGCAAAGTGTGATTACCTGCATTTGATACAGCATTCATTCTTCAGCTCAATCTTATATTCACAATGGCCACGTATATACACTGCAGCTAAATTTGGTTGTCAGTTCACCTTTTACTCCTTAATCGATTTCTGTACACACACAATTCACTAAAATACGGGAGTGAAAACCGCATTCGACAACCGCATTAACTCCCGAAAAATACAGGTGGTGACAACCGCATTTATAGAAATTCTATGCAGTGTGTACGGAACCGAACTGAACAACTAGTTGTTATTTAAAAAAAAAAAAAAAAAAAAAAAAATTCATATCCGCCACAGACAACTTTATCCACTCCATAAAGTGCCTAGCTAAAACCAAATAACATGTCTAAAAGCACTTGAAAATACTAGGGCTGGTTCGAGTACCACTTTTTGCGCTTCAAAGCTTTGGTGGTAATCAATATCGAATATTCGAAGCTTCGGTGGGAGGGGCTAAGCATATAATAAAGGCAGAAATCTCTGTGTTGTCTGTTTGCATATGTTTTATGTCGGGAATCGTTCATCCAAACGACTTCACGCGTCACGAATGTGTTGCTGCAGACCCAAGGGAATTCCGCTCCAATATGCTCACACAACGAGTCTAGGGCAGTGGTTTTAAAACCCTGGGTCGCGACCATCGGGTGGGTCGAGGGACTTAAAAAAATAGGTCGCCAGGATGATTTCCGGAAGATGTATATATGTATGTAACAAAGTTGAAGACTCTGGGAAGCATGCGGGAAACTGCAAACGTACTTTAATAACAAAATAAACATTAACAAAACGAAAGTAAACGGCAGCCGCCTCACGCCAGACTCCATCTGTGTTTGAATTGATCAGTCAGAATCCACTCACCGCTCACCGCAGGCTAGACAGCTCACATTTAAATGAACAAAAATATTTCTTTATATTTCAAACTTTAAAATAAGTGACACTAGTACACTCTTTTCTCCGTGGCTTGCTGACAGCTCTCCCCCTCCCGTTCACTAATGGGCCATTCAAGCGCGAATGAGAACTGTTGGAGGGGGAAGTCACGTGTTGAAAAAAAAAAAAAAAAAAAAAGAATATTCGCATCTCAGAATTGAAAATCGAATGCCAACCCACCGAACGAATATTCGAATATTCGACTATTCTAGTACAGCCCTAGAAAATACAAGAACATGGCAACACTGCAAGACAGCACTCTCTAAAGCAGGGTTGCCGTGATTTTGCCAAGTAAGACATGCTCCTGGATCAACATCTTTTGTTGATCCTGGATCAACATAAGTATCCAAAAACATAGATTTAATCCAATCCCTACCCCTAAACCTAACCCTAACCATAATTTATTCCTAAAATCAGAGGGAAATGATAGCTGACTAACAAGGGTGTAAAAGCATCTAACTCTGATCTTAAGCCTAAAACTGACATTTCCTGAAAAGTTATCCTTCAGTTCTGATTGGTTGATTGAAATGTTGTTCCAGGATCAACAAGGATGTTGATCCAAGAACATGTTGTACTTGGTAAAATCACGCACGTCCTGATATTGCTGAGTTACATATTTTGTTGACCCTGGAACAACATTTTAATCCAAAAATTTAGCCTTGACCACATCCCTACACCTAAACCTAACCTTACCCATGAGTAATCCCTAAAATCAGAGGAAATGATAGATGAACGACACTGATGTACAAGCACCAAACAGATTATAAGCCTAAATTTCACAAAAACTATAAACAGTTTTTTCAAATCTGATTGGTTAATCACAATGTTGTTCCAGTGTCAACAAAGATGGTGATTCAGGAACATGTCGCACTTGGTAAAATCATGTTCTGCATGAAAACATGTTTACCCTAGAGTAGCCTCCCCAGCATTAACAAAACACAGCATGTTTATCAGCGGTAGTTTAGTTAAAATCGCCGGACAAAAAGAGTCTTTAGCCAAAAAATGGCAGATGCTAAACGGCTAAATACTTATTCACTCCTGCAAGAGGGCAAAATGTTGCTATGGTTACAAATGCAGGAGTTGCTGTTCTGTACACAGATGGAACAATAATTTATGGGACTCACTCCCGCATTTAAATGTGGTTGTCACTCCTAAAACTTGAAGTGTGTACGTGGCCAATAATTTTTTGATTAAAGCGATATCTTTGTTGTACTATCCTTTCATCTGTTAAGGGTGATTTCCTATGACAGCGCTGCTCAGTGCATTTGTTGGCTGCATTGTACGAGGTGTTGTTGAAAGAAAAAAATAACTTTGTTCTTTACAACTCTGTCTTTACTGCTGACTCATAAAAACAGTCTGTTGTTGCCATCTAATGGCGGAACAATGAAACAAATCAGAAATTCGGTCAAAATACAAAGGCGGCACTTTGATATACAGCATTAAATTTACATAAAATATAACGTGATGAGATTTTGACCTCAGCCAAAACTACTTGCTCTGGAACAAATGATAAATGAATGAGACCAAAGACTGCCCGTTAGATTTACCCAAAATGAATTCTCATGTTTAACCACTTATGAGACATCAGAGCCAGTGGCAAATTCCAGAAGATCAGGCCGAGGTAAGGCTGCTCTCGGCGGGTAATGAGCGCAGAATGGCCGCTGACGTCCTGGAGCTCACATCTCCAAAAACATCAAAGCAAATGTCAAACAGACATTATCTTTATTAACAAACCGCATATTCAAAATCTAAACAAGTACATCGCCTAATAAAACACGTAAAACATTTTGTGACACAAAATTTTTTAATTTTTTAATTTATAAAATTATAGTGGATTTTCGTGTCTGCCATGACACTTGCTTTGAAAAATACCGCAAACGAAATGATTCAAACAGTAAAATGGTTGGAGTTCCAATATCACTAGAATACGGCACTCCTCTCAGCCAATCAAATTCGAGGACCAGAAAGAACTAATTTATATAGTCGATTTCACCCCAGACGTGCAATCAGCATTAAAGCCAAAACAGTCAAATTAAAAACAAACAGAAACAACAAAATCCAACAAGCATAAGGCCGTTTTAGTTTCCCGTTTTTAGATTCTTCGAACCGAGCGCGCCAGCACACTTCAAAGTGAACAGAAGAACATCCAGCCAAGGTCAAAGAGGATACGGCTCTCCCCTTCCGAAAGCTCCCTCTGGCATACAAACCTTGGTGTTAACCCCTCGCACAGAAACCGAGAGAGATTTCAAAGTCTCTGATGGGTTATGGGTTCGCCTTAGCCAAAGGTTTCTCTCATTTGCAGTTCATTTTTTCCTGCAGTTCTGTTCATTTGTATTCCGAGTCACAGGCGGCATTCTTATAAGACCTCAAACACACACCCTACACACACACACGCACACACACAGGTAAACCAATATCATTTCATCAACACTCCTTTTTTCTACCACTATTTTTCTTTCTCTCACCTCCCTTCCTGCCTCCCTGTCAGTTTCGCTGCTTATGATGAGGTGCTCCATCATGCACTGGCTTTTCATTTTTATTCTGTATTTCTAAACTTATTATGATCCCACACACACATGCGCAGCCATTCGCCCATAGCTGACTCATTATCACTTATATCACGCTTATATGTCAACACAGCCAGTAACGGCGAGTGTTAAGATGCCCGAACGTCTGCGCGTGTGAGCGCGCGCATGTGTTTATGTGCTCACGTTTGGCATCTCATGAATAACTGATGGGCAAAAACAGAGGGAGTTCTGATTTGGTGAGAATGAATTTTGGCTTCCAAAAACTGCCCAACCATGAAACGAGTGCATGATGAAATGTTTTGCTTTGAAATAGCAAATCTGTATCACCCATATGAAATAGGACTAAAGCGAAGCAGCGAAAAGTAGCCTTTAGAGACACAAAGACGTTGAAGAAGAAAGTGAAAAGAGATTTCCCCCATTGACCCGCGTTGTGCAAGATGCATGAAATAAGTTTTATTTTGTTTCCTAGGGGCATTTTAATCTAATCTGGCAGGGACGGGACTATATTGATATGTTAAGGCAGAAGGTATTACTGAAGCTTAGTAGCATCATATTAAAAAGAGTCACGGATAGTGCAGAGCCAAATATTATAAAGTCAAAAAGTTTCATAGCTGGGTTTCTACTAACTATAGTCTGGGTTGGGGGAAAAGAATTGGTTTCATTCATATGAAGATTGGATGTTTTCACATGCATGTAACAAAATCCAAGCAGCATTACATGAACTGAATTAAAAAAGGAATACTGGTTTGTCACAGAATTTAAAGTAACTTAAAGTAACTCCCGAGTGAAACTATTTTCAGAGACAATAGTACAGGACAGAACTTGTGAAACTTGTGAAATTGTGAAAAAGTGAATTTTGACTTTTTAGTTTTATGTGAATTTTAAAAGAATAAATAATAATAATAATAATAATAACAATAATATTATTAATAACTATTATTTACCTTCGTAAGTGCCATATTTCCAAGTGAAACAATATTTGCTAACAGGCAAAAAGGACATAACTTGATTTTGTTTGCTTTTTTGCCGCTGATTTTTTTAAAAAGTAAAAAAAAATAATATTAACAATTTTCTTTTTCGTGCTGATTTTTTAAGTATTTAAAAAATAATATTAACTATTACAAAAAAGAATAAAATATAATAAAAAAGAATAAATAATAATATTACTAATAAATACTACTATTTACTTTTATAAAGTGACATATTTCCAAGTTAGACAATATTTTACAACAGGCAAAAAAGACAGAACCTGATTTAGTTTTTTATTATAATAAAATAATTTTAAAAATAATATTAACAATATAATAAAACTAATACAAGTATAATAAACAACTGAAATTGACTGGATTGTGAAAAGAGAATTTTGACTTGTTTTCAGTTTTATGTTGATTAAAAAAAATAATAATAGTAATAATAAATACCACTATTTACTTCTGTGAAGTGACATATTTTCAAGTGAATTGATATTTGCAAAACAGGCAAAAAGGACAGAACTTTTTAATCTGATTTGTTATTTTGTTGTATTATTTTATTTTATTTTATTTTTGAATATCTAAACTAATTTTTCAAAGAATTCAAAATAATAATAATAATAATAATAATAATAATAATAATAATAATACAAATTATAATAACAAAGAATTAATAAATATTAAATATAATCATTAGTTTACGTCTGTAAAATAATATTTTTTTAAGTAAAACAATATTTAAAAAGACAGTGATTTTTTTCACTGGAAATTGACAGGATTGTCAAAAGGGAATTTGGAATTTTGTTGATTTTAAAAGAATAAATAATAATATTAATAATAAATACCATTCTGTGAAGTGACATATTTTTAAGTGAAACAATATTTGCTAACAGGCAAAAAGGACAGAACTTTATTTTATTATTATATTATTTTTATTTACTTATTTTATTTTATTTTATTTTTGAATTTCTACGCTGATTATTAAAGAATTTTTAATAATAATAATAATAATATTTACCTTTTTTTGCACTGATTTTTAAATAATTAAAAAATATATAATAATAACAATATTATAACATATAATTTAAAAAAAATCATAAAAAATAATTAATAAATATTATTTAATATATTCATTATTTACTTCTGTAAAATGAAATATTTCCAAGTAAAACAATGTTTAAACAGACAAATCGGATGAACCTTGACTGGATTGTGAAAACAGAAATTTGGAGAATTTCAAAAGAATAAATAATAATAATAATAATAATAATAATAATAATAATAAATACCATTATTTACTTCTGTAAAGTGGCATATTTCCAAGTGAAACGTAATATTTTTTTTTCATTATAAATTGACTGTATTGTGAAAAGCGAATTTTTGACTTTTTAAAAATAAATAAATAAATATATATATATATATTTTTTAAATAATACAATAATTAATTATTAAATTATGAATGTTGTTATTACCATTCTCAATTTTGGAAAAAATAAATGTTAATGACTCATTTTTAATGAAAATTATAAAACTGCTTATTAAACAAAGCAGTCTCGCATAAAAGACGCACATAAAACGCTGTTCATAAGACGTGATATATTGCGTGGCTATTACCGTCCACTCTGAATGTGATGAGAGGTGATAAAAATATGTAGGATTTTTTGGTCAAGGTCATCCCGCCTCATTTACAGTCCGTCCAATCACACGCCTGGGCACCTGCGGAGCCGTGACAAGCCTGGAGATACGTATACAGAGAGACTGAGTTCAAACAGACGCACACACATTCTCCTGCCCTCACTGAGAAGTAAAACTCAGAGTTATCATTCTCCTCATCAAGTCTTTGGCAAAACAAATAGTGACAGATACGCCCCGGAACGCATCGAGCATCGGTTTGACTGGCAGGCGTTCAGGGATGACAGCTCTGTCGGGTCCTGTCAAGAGTTGGATGGTGACTGGCAGACTCCGGACAGCTGAACATCTGGGGCCTTTCTGAATCAGAGACCATCACTCACAGTCAAACACACACACACCTACCCACACACAAATACAAACAGAATCCGTACTGCCTTATCTCTATGCATTAAATACACTAACCATCTGTTACTTGCAACACTGTCAAAAATCTACTTTGATTTCTAGCGCACAATGTGTTTATCATAACTATAGGTGATATTACTATACACAATTATAGATCATTATACATGCACACATACATATGTATATAATTGCTGGGCATGCTACTATTGTATTTTTCAAATAATACATTTTTTTAATGTTGTTAGAAATCATAAGGTTAAAGCTCATGGGTGTATTTTTTCCTATGTTTAAATTATTTTCTCTGTATGATTTAATATTCGACCAGCTTGACAAAGGAACAACCAACAGCGTGAGTTGGTTGAGGATGAGGGGAGTGTTCAGGCAAACCTGGTAATAGTTATTATAATATTATTTTTCCATGATTATTATGTTTAATAGTTTTCCTCAGTATTATTTTTTTTTTTATTAAAATATTACAAATAATTATTAATTGAAAATAATTTATTTTTTATATTATACATTTACAATTAAGGTTTTATATATATTTTTTCTATTTATTTATTTTTATAAATTCAATTTTATTTTTAATATGTCTTCAATTGTATTGTTATTATTAAAATTATTTATTATTAGAAAATATTTGATCATTATTGTTCAGCATGTCATTATGTTTATTTTGTATATATGCACGTTCTGATCCATTTTCTTTATTTTTCTATTTATTCATTTTTATAACGTTATTTTTGGTATTATTATTTTCCATAAATTTTCAATTTTATTTTTAATATTTGTTTTCAATATTATTATTAAACATATTTATTATTAGAAAATAATGTATCATTATTATTCAGTATGTCATTCTGTTTAACAGCATTATATATTTTGTATATATTCACATTCATATCCATTTTCTTTATATTTTCTTCCTTTATATTTTTCTATTTATTTATTTTATAACATTATTTAGATATTATTTTATATTACTTTTCAATTATTATTTTTAATATTTATATTCAATATTATTATTAATACAAATATTTATTACTAGAAAATAATTTATCAATATTGTTCAGAATGTTTAACAATTAATGTTATATATTTTATATATATATATATATATATATATATATATATATATATATATTCATAATCAAATAAATTGTCTTTATATTTTCTTTATTTGTATTTTTATATTTATTTTTACAACAATTAACATATACAATTAACGTTAGATATTTTGTATATATTCACATTCAAATGCATTTTCTTTACTTTTCTATTTATTTATTTTTATAACATTATTTTGGCATTATTATTTTCCATAAATTTTATATTTTATTTTTAATATTTGTCTTCAATATTATTGTTATTATTAAACATATTTATTATTAGAAAACAATTGATCATTATTGTTCAGTACGTCATTCTTTTTAACAATTAACGCTATGTATTTTGCATATATTCACATTCATATCCCTTTTTTTATATTTTTACATTTAGTTATTTTTCTAACATTATCTTGGCAATATTATTTTACATTAATTTTCAATTATTATTTTTTTATATTTAATTTAGTATTTAGTATTTAATAATTTAGCATTATTGTTCGGCATGTCATTCTGTTTAACAATTAACGTTATATATTTTGTATATATTCATATTCAAATAAATTGTCTTTATATTTTCTTCATTTATATTTTTATATGTATTTATTTATTTTTATAACATTATTTTGACATTTTAATTTTCCTTTAATGTTCAATTATTATTTTTAATAAGGTTATATTTGATTCACATTTCTTTCCATATCCATCTTATATTTCCATGTGTATTTATTTATTTATTTTTAAAGAAAGAGAGAGATGCAAAGTGACAGAAGGGAGGAGCTATGGAGGATGACAGGAAAGGGAGGTAGAGAACGAGAGAGAGAGAGATGGAAAGAGTTTTATTTAAAGGTTTTACTGACAGGCCTAATGAATAGCTGCCGGATTAGAAATAGGAAATAAACACGCCAAGCCAAACTAATCAATCAAAGCTCAGAGCTGAAACACTGCCTATGTTCATTATATTAAGCACACACATATACACTCTCTCACACACGCAAATACACTTAGAACACTAACCTTCAACAGCAAACATGTCTGTACCACCCCAACAAACAGAAATATGTAATTACTACAATTTCAACAAACAAAAATACACTTTAAAAGATCCTGATGAGTTTTGGAGGAAAATCTGAACCTGAATGCTGCATTAAAACATCAACAATCTTCTAGGTCTAAAACTGGACCAATATTTTATCAACGTTATCCTGGATGCTGTGTTAAAAAGAAAAGTGTTTTTTTTTTTTAATGGCATTGAAATTCAGAGCACTCAACAGCTGTTGCTGTGCAACTGTCTTCTTTCAGCTGTTAATTTCAACTGTACTTCTGCTCTGACGATCTTTCTCTGAACCTTCATCAGTGGAATTTGATTGATTGGTGCAAACAGAATGATTGTTTGGACTCAAGAGGAACACTGCGGCTGAGCGGAAACCATAAAGCAAAAGGAAGCAGAGCAGAGACTGAACAGAGTCTGGTTTAGTATCGAACTTCACTTAACCTTTTTTTTTAAGTGACACTAACATGAAATCAACTTAAAAAGTATCCTCTGTATTCCTGGTCTTATTTTTAAAATGTACACTGCCTTTCAAAAATTTGGGATCAGTAAGATTTGTAATGTTTTTTAAAGAAGTCTCTTATGCTCATCAAAGTTCCATTTATTTAATAAAAAATACAGAAAAAAAGTAGTATTACGAAATATTGTTGCAATTTGAAATGACAATATTCTATTTTAATATTCTTTAAAATGTAATTTATTGATGCAAAGTTGAATTTTCAGCATTATTACTCCAGTCTTCAATGTCACACAATCCTTCAGAAACCATTCTAGTATGCTGATTTATTTATTTATGATTTATTCATCAGTGTTGGAAACAGTTTTTTTGGAACCTGTGATACTTTTTTCAAGATCCTTTTACTAATAAGTGGCCCTGGACCACAAAACCAATCATAAGTGTCAATTTTTCAAAACTGAGATTCATACATCATCTAAAAGCTGAATAAATAAGCTTTAATTTGATGGGATAGGACAATGTTTGGCTGAGATACAACTATTTAAAAATCTGGAATCTGAAGGTTCAAAAAAACCTAAATATTGTGAAAATCGCCTTTGATGTTGTCCAATTGAAATTCTTAGCAATGCATGAGAATTGAAATTTACAAAATATCTTCATGGAACATGATCTTTACTTAATATCCCAATGATTTTTGGCATAAAAGAAAAATTAATAATTTTGACCCATATACAGGTCCTTCTCAAAAAATTAGCATATTGTGATAAAGTTCATTATTTTCTGTAATGTACTGATAAACATTAGACTTTCATATATTTTAGATTCATTACACACAACTCGAAGTAGTTCAAGCCTTTTATTGTTTTAATATTGATGATTTTGGCATACAGCTCATGAAAACCCAAAATTCCTATCTCAAAAAATTAGCATATTTCATCCGACCAATAAAAGAAAAGTGTTTTTAATACAAAAAAAGTCAACCTTCAAATAATTATGTTCAGTTATGCACTCAATACTTGGTCGGGAATCCTTTTGCAGAAATGACTGCTTCAATGCGGCGTGGCATGGAGGCAATCAGCCTGTGGCACTGCTGAGGTGTTATGGAGGCCCAGGATGCTTCGATAGCGGCCTTAAGCTCATCCAGAGTGTTGGGTCTTGCGTCTCTCAACTTTCTCTTCACAATATCCCACAGATTCTCTATGGGGTTCAGGTCAGGAGAGTTGGCAGGCCAATTGAGCACAGTAATACCATGGTCAGTAAACCATTTACCAGTGGTTTTGGCACTGTGAGCAGGTGCCAGGTCGTGCTGAAAAATGAAATCTTCATCTCCATAAAGCTTTTCAGCAGATGGAAGCATGAAGTGCTCCAAAATCTCCTGATAGCTAGCTGCATTGACCCTGCCCTTGATAAAACACAGTGGACCAACACCAGCAGCTGACATGGCACCCCAGACCATCACTGACTGTGGGTACTTGACACTGGACTTCAGGCATTTTGGCATTTCCCTCTCCCCAGTCTTCCTCCAGACTCTGGCACCTTGATTTCCGAATGACATGCAAAATTTGCTTTCATCCGAAAAAAGTACTTTGGACCACTGAGCAACAGTCCAGTGCTGCTTCTCTGTAGCCCAGGTCAGGCGCTTCTGCCGCTGTTTCTGGTTCAAAAGTGACTTGACCTGGGGAATGCGGCACCTGTAGCCCATTTCCTGCACACGCCTGTACACGGTGGCTCTGAATGTTTCTACTCCAGACTCAGTCCACTGCTTCCGCAGGTCCCCCAAGGTCTGGAATCGGTCCTTCTCCACAATCTTCCTCAGGGTCCGGTCACCTCTTCTCATTGTGCAGCGTTTTCTGCCACACTTTTTCCTTCCCACAGACCTCTTGCTTGAGGGTGTCAATGATGGCCTTCTGGACAGCAGTCAGGTCGGCAGTCTTACCCATGATTGCGGTTTTGAGTAATGAACCAGGCTGGGAGTTTTTAAAAGCCTCAGGAATCTTTTGCAGGTGTTTAGAGTTAATTAGTTGATTCAGATGATTAGGTTAATAGCTCGTTTAGAGAACCTTTTCATGATATGCTAATTTTTTGAGATAGGAATTTTGGGTTTTCATGAGCTGTATGCCAAAATCATCAATATTAAAACAATAAAAGGCTGGAACTACTTCGAGTTGTGTGTAATGAATCTAAAATATATGAAAGTCTAATGTTTATCAGTACATTACAGAAAATAATGAACTTTATCACAATATGCTAATTTTTTGAGAAGGACCTGTAATGTATTCTTGGCTATTGCTACAAATATATCCATGCTACTTAAGATTGGTTTTGTGGTCCAGGGTCACAATTTAACACAACTTTGCTAAATAATGTTTTTTTTTTTTTCAAACAAGGAAAAAAAGAAAACATTTACTGACCCCATACTTTGGTTAAGTTTGGTTAAGCTATATATATTGCAGTGTATATTGTTACAAAATATTTATATTTTAAATAAATGCTGTTCTTTTTAATGTTTTATTTAGCAAAGTATCGTTCCAAAAAAATAAAAAAATAAAAAATAAATATTAAGCAGCATAACTGTTTCCAACATTGATAATAAATCAGCATATTAGAATGATTTCTAAAGATCATTTGACACTGAAGACTGGAGTAATGATGCTGAAAATTCAGCTTTGCATCACAGGAATAAATTCTATTTTAAAGTGTCTTAAAATAGTAAACCACTATTATAAATTGCAATAATATTTTACTGTTTTTTAGGGATGTGACGAGATCTCGTGGTACGATAGCCTTGTAAAATATTTGAAGAGTTTACAGTGAAGCTGCAAGATTAATCCTTAAAAGATTGCTATCTCTGTTTAAACACCTAAGGGATCTTATTCCTGAATGACAATGATTCAGCGTTGTCTATTATGACAGTTTCACATTGCACTGCTCACGCTCCATTGATGCTCACGATGTAAACCCGGTGTTAAAGACATTCAAATCTGCATTCATGTTGCTGCTGATCCAGAAAGAGCAAACAGTCTTTTCAACCACATAATGATAATCATTTCTGTGTTACAGACATTTAAATAACAGCAGTACTGAGATAAAAGTTTATAGTTTGGGTATAAACGCTTATTGTCTACAGTAGCGATCAAAGCGAAAGTATCTTAACACTTGCATGTATTGTAATGCTTTTCCTCTTCCGCCAGGAGGTGGTGACAACTGCTCGTTTAAAAATGTATTTATCATTGAATCATTTATTCAGGAAATTTCAATAGTGAAAAGTTCTTATTATTTGAGACACTGACTTTATTTCTTTAAAATTTTGATCAAATATATTTTTTAAAGACTTAAGCAATTATTAAAATAATCGTGATATTCAATTTCATGCAGCTTTAGTTTACACGTTTATTACTGCATATAATTAATTAAAATAGAAGTTTAATTTCATAAAGTACAAATTCATATCAAAACGCACCTATAGTTTGTGCATTTTGTGTTTTTCAGTTGAATAAAATACTATTTTTCCCTATATATTGCATAATTGAAGATTTCTTTAAAAAAGTTTAAAAATCTCGTCTCGTTTCGTGGGATAAGTGTCTCATCACACCCATACTGTTTTTTTCTGTATTTTTAATCAAATAAACACAGCCTTGATAAGCAGAAACGACAAAAACAAAACATTAAAAATCTTACTGATCCCAAACTTTTGAACAGCAGTGTATCTATGCATGTTTTTTTAAACATTATCACATTTATTATAGATTAGAGTGGCTAGAATAGAATTATTGTTAGAAACTGTTGTTATAATTAATGTTGAGCATGTTATGCAATTTCCATTTTCAAAAAATACATGTAAAACATGTCATGTATTACAATTTTTAGAATTATTTCTGTAAATTACCATTGAGACTTTTTTATAAAATATTTATATTTATTTATAAATATATTTGTATGCCCCTTTAAACTATTTTTTTGCACAATCCAATTTTTTCCTAAAGGAAGAAAATCTAACTGTTCTTTGCATTTTTGCACTCTGCAAAATTGACACATGGACAAATTCCTGTTTAGTAAGTAAAATGATTTATAAATGCTGTATCATGTTGACTAAAGTTAAAGGGATTATTTACCCCCAAAAATGAAAGTTGTGTCAACATTTTACTCACCCATATGCCGTTCTAAACATGTATGAGTTTTTTTTCTTCTGCAGCTGCACACTAAACAACATTGGACCCCACTGACTTTTGTTCTATGATCAAAAAACACTTTTTTTTACTAATTTAAAATGATATGCACAACTTTCATTTTAAGAAGAATTCAACTCTTTGAACATATTTTTGAATGTGACACAATTAATGTCAAACCCACTTTTAACTTCGTTCTCAAAAGCGCTCTCTTTGCATCAGACCAGCACTTTGTAAGCACAACTTCAAGACAATGATGATGACAGAATTTTCATTTTTTGGTCAACCGTTCCCTTATGCGACACAAATATTCAGAGAACTGTTACGGACAGCTTTCACGGCAACAAACGGATAAATCTTTAAATATTTTCTCTTAGATGTGTGAAGCGTGGACTCAAGTGTGAGCTGGACGCTCGAAAGCTTCAATCCACTTGAACTCGACAACAGCCTTTGTCCGAGCTTCATTCTTTATTATCAAAGAGATATTTCATCATCTTTAAAGCATTTAATCCCAACAGTCCTCCCTCGTTCTATAACCTAGTCAAATGCCGTCCACATCGGAGACTGACAGTAGAAAGAGATCAGATCAGAGATGCCACTGAGTCTGGTCTCATGTGAGAGAGCTGGCACTTTGTTTCTTTGTATCAAGAGAGGTTGGTGAAGTCAGAAACCCTGTCCCAATGCTGGAGGTCTCAAACCCAATTGTCATGCACAGTTTTTTTTTTTCTGACATATTCTATCACTCAAGTATCTGGAATAAAGTTTTTTTCTTAATTTCAGTGTCCAAGAGTGCTGCATTTATTCCACAGTGAAACAGTAATGCTGTGAAATAGTACTACAATTATTATTTTTTTATTATTGTAATATTTTACAATAAAAAATATTTATACAATATTTTTCAGCAAAGCTGAAATTTTAGCATCACCACTGCAGTCTTCAGTGTTACATGTTGCTTCAGAAATCATTCTGATATGCTGATCGTAAAACAAAGTTTGAATGGTAGTGTATCACATTTTCAATAATATTTATAAAGCAGCAAAGACTTTCTTTTCAACAATGATAATAATCTTTCCTTAAAAAAAAAAAAAATCTGCACATTATAATTATTTCCGTAGGATCATGTGAAGCTGAAAATTCAGCTTTGCTATCAGGAAAAAATTACATTTTAAAATACAGTTGAGGTCAAAAGTTTACAACCCCCTATCAGAATGGTAACAACACAGGGTAATGTAAATCAAGGGGATGTAAACTTTTGAACGGGGTTGACCTATTATTTTCTCTTGTGGACTAAAATAGCAAAAATATTTGACAATATTACTGTTTTTACTGTATTTGATCAGATAAATGCAGCCTTGGTGAGCATAAGAGACTAGTTTCATAAACATTAATGAAGATTTTGAAAGGTAGTATGTACAGAAATCAAGAACCTGACGCACAACTAATAATAACAGAATAACAAATAAACTACAGAAATTATTTGGGCACACTGTAAAAAAAATCCGTAAAATTTACAGTAAAAAACGGTAGCAAGGGTTGCTGGAATTTTACCATAAAAAATGCGGTAGCAGCGTTTAAGTTGATTTTACTTAAATTTACAGGTAAATACCGTAAATTAATTTAGTGATATTATGCTAATTTACCAACCTATTAAAGTACTGAAATCTGATTTGTACCTTTATAATACACTGATAACCACCAAAAGCAGGTGGTGATGAGAAAGTCATGATGAACCAGGCCATCACAAGCAGCTTTTATATATTAACATATATAGAAGTTGCACACGATTATTCACTGTACATTTTACTTTTTTTTTTCTTTTTCTTTTTTAAATTCACAGTCCTTTTTTACAGTGCAGTATTAGGCCAGTGAGCCCAAACTATTATGTTGTAAAGTACATACTTCCACAGCACATTTTGCACTTGTACTTCATAGAAGAAAGCAAATTGACATTCAGCCTGCTGTTTCGCTGTTACATCCAGTTCAAGACAGTAGTAATCAAGCCCCGCAGGAAGAGTGTTCCCTACTTGTGTGAGAGACATGCTGACAGACATTAGCAAACGAGTAGAGAGCTCCCAGGCCGCACTGATCCAGCAGAGCCTCCTTAATTAGCTCCAGAGCCTCTTACTGACTACTGACACAGCAGGGACTGAGCACTCTGTGTGTGTGTGTGTGTGTGTGTGTGTGTGTGTGTGTGTGTGTGTGTGTGTGGTAACACTTACACATGCAGGAGAAAATGATCAGATTATTTG
The DNA here is from genome assembly GCA_033026305.1 of Cirrhinus molitorella. NCBI lineage: Eukaryota > Metazoa > Chordata > Actinopteri > Cypriniformes > Cyprinidae > Cirrhinus > Cirrhinus molitorella. The sequence continues at coordinate 10,070,346 of CM065120.1, forward strand.
CTGTGATCACAACATGAGATATATATTAATAAATGATACTGTCTGATCCATAAGAAACTGCTACTTTTAAAAAACATTAGCACAATGAATATGCACATTTTTACAGGTTTTCTCAGATTAGCTGATACAATGTAAAACATTATCTCAATGTGAGCAGGCATGATTTCTTTGATCATCACAGTGATGGAAAGATGCAGCCAAAATGTGAAATAATATGTTTATATCACTCGGCTAACATATCTACCCTTTTTGTTTTGTGAAGTGTTTACAGTTTAATAGCTAAACTTTAGCTGTGGGTATGATTTGCTTGGATTGTATACGGAAAGACCAATCACAACAGACTTGGCCAGCTGACCAATCAGAGCAGAGTAGGCTTATTAAGGGAACCCTAAGAGACCCTAAACTCAGAACTGCTTTGAACGAATCGTTTCAAAATCATTCCCAAATGATTCTAATATTAAATATTAGATTATAATATTAGATTATAATAATCTAATCTTATATAAATTTATAATCTCATTTTTAGTTGAAAACTAAAAGTCATTACCTGCTACATATGTTAAATTGATGATATTTAAATTTATAGAATTTGCAGAAATGTATTTGTAACTTAATAAATAATAAAAAGCAAAATATTTAATAATTTAATGTCCTGGTATATGATCAGCGATCAGAAGACATCCTCATAACAAACAACTGGTCTGATGTGGCATGATAGTTCTGTTAACTGACACAAAAACTCTCTTACAGCGGCCTCAGGCCATCAGGTCATCGCTATTGTTGAGCCATGCAATGTTGGTGTAACATCCTGTCTACTGAGATGACTTCATCTGCGACAGTTATTGGAAAAAATAAAAAAAATTGCATCTGAAAGCATATTAGTTTTTAAAAAATCTATTTTTCAACATACAATTACATTTCTATCAACAGTAAGCATTGTGGTCATTAAATATTTACTTTATTAGACGTGAAGTTGCTTTGAAAGCCTGTCTGAAAGCCTTCCTTTGGAGGTGCCTTCATACTAAAACACTATCTGTTGAGTCATTGACTGATTGAGCAGCGTGGCACAAAGGCAGCTGCCTTCAGTTTCGGACACAGCCAGCATTTATTTGTGTGTGTGTGTGTGTGTGTGTCTGAAAGGGAGAGAAAGAATCAGGCAGCCAGGTACGGATAAGCAGGTCTTATCTACAAGCCCAACAGCATTTACTTGTAATGCATCATGCACACAAAAGGACAACCAAAAGAATACATGCACAAACACAGTTTTATCGCAACTAGGGTTGCGGGTAACATTTATGACAGGGCTCTCAACTAGAGACCCAGGTGCCAAATCTGGCCTGTCAATCAAGTTAATACGGCTGTCTGACTGGCCCACTTGACAAACAAGAGTGCAAAACTCAGTGGCGAGTTCAACAGCACTTAGCAGACATCATTAATGGGCTCTGGTTCAAATACAGACATTTAATCTTTTTTCTGGCCATAGTTCAGCTACACAGTTTTAGGCGGAAACATTTGAAAAATTATTTGATTATCTGGATAATCTGGCCTAAAAAAGAAAACAGCTTAGTGATTATTACTTATATGCAAATATTAATAATTATTTGCAACTATATTATATTGCATTATAGCTGTGCTTCAATAGTAAATATTTTAATAAAGGAAAAAAACTATCCCTGCCAAGCCATTACACTATAGATGTCAAGTAGCTAAAACACAAAATGAGGGCTAATACTGCATTTAAATTGAAATAAATTGTAAAGACTTTAAAGGAGACGTATCATTAAAATCTGACTGATATAATCGGATCCCCGGTGCATCTACCAACCAATAAAACATGAAAAAGAACAACTCAGTAACTCTATTTTGGTAAGCCTTTCTCTGCAAGCATAAAAAACGAGCCGCTGAGATTTCGCTCCCCCGTGAGGTAGAAAGTGGATCTTATTATAATATTACCTTAATCTGCAATTTAGTTTCCGCAATTGACACCAATGTGCCAGTTCTAACACCATGGCAAAAGTTCAAGCAAAGCATGCTAACTGTTCTGTCATTGGCTGCACAGATGAGCACAGAACACTATTTAGAGTCCCAGCCTCAGACAAAGGAGCAGTGGATTTATTGATTTATTTACTGTATATTACGCTGCGGCCAAACAGATCTAATATAAACATGCAATTTCTTCACCAGCTGCTTACCTTCACTGACATAACTGACTGTTTTTGTAACTCCTGTGTGTTTTTAACATACACTTGTGTGTATTTGACAGTTCAAGTGCAATAAGACATGAAAGAGAACTTAATTTAGTACTCATATGCCGTGTGACAGACGCTTTCTGTGTGTGTACTTCGGATGTGTGTGCTCAGAAAACCCTATATCAGAGTTTTTAAACTAATACGTCTTTAAAAAACATAATTTCAGCGTGGTAGGTATGATCATAAAAACCAAACAAATGTTTTTTAGCAGAGTATCTGAAGTACGAGCTGTAAAGGCACAGCCCAGTAGAAACCACATCCACCAGGGGGAAGCTGCCTCCTTGTCATTTCTGACTTGTAATAAAAAACAGAACAATGTCTAAAAGCTGCTATGTGACAAGGTGTACAGTAAACAAAAAAACTACATTTTTATAAGCTGTCGGGCCAAAAAACGAGCGTTTAAGGACACAAAAGTAGAGTGTAATGTGTCATTACTTTGAGAACTATGCCCACTGGACGGAAACATAATCGGTGACAGAAAACAATCATTATTTTTAACCATGTCCAAGGATTATTTCACCACCCTGTGTAAACCTGAGAGGAGGAGATATATTGAGAAAGCACATTTTATTGGTCTATGTCAGTATTTCTTTTTCTTCCCTTCCTTTTATTGGAGAAATGATCCAACTGCATAGCCCAACGTGAAATACCCTGACACTGACAACTATTTGTGTCCTTAAACACTCGTTTTGTTGGGTCGACATCTTATAAAAATGTAGTCCTGGGTTTTTTAGCTTGTTTACTGTACACAATGTCACATTCCAGCTTTTAGACTTTGTTCTGTTTTTGTTATAAGTCAGAAATGACAAGGAGGCAGCTCCCTGCAATACAAAGTCAATGGAGAATGTTGGATTGTTTCCTCCGGTGTGGGCGTGGCCTAAATATGCTCTGTCTCTATTCTGGAAAAGAGGGCGGGGAGCAGCAGCTCATTTGCATTTAAAGAGACATGCACAAAAACAGTGTGTTTCTACTTCCATTCAAAATAGACATTTTCAAAATGATACAAATGTTTTGAGCTGAAACTTCACAGACACATTCTGGGGGACCTAAGACTTATATTGCATATTGTAGAAAGGGGCATAATAGGTCTTATTTAAGGTAAATTAAGGTAAGGTAAATATGAGTCACAAATCAAGGAGAATATATAGGCAAATGGCTATTTGAATGCTAAAGTAAACATGATGGGATGATGGATTGTAGCTGTCAACTAAGTTGACTAATGGTTCCAGCCGTAATCAAAACACGCAATTATCAGAACAAATGCCATAGCCTTAGTCCTTCACATCGATCTCTGCATTGATCAGCCCCATGATGATAAAGAGACATTATTTCAATCAAAAACATCACCTGAAAGCTGGGGGCTATTGCACATTTTTCTGTGTGTGTTTGACATCTATTCTGCCATCCTTTATTAAACATGACTTTAGTTGACCCCTACAGAGACATCAGGAATGGAAAAAGAGAAATGACTACGGCAATACGTCTGAGGTTGAAAATACAAATATTTTACAAATGTAATAAAAACTGAGATAGCTTACAATTCCTGTCCAGTGTTCATGCTTGCTAATAATTCTTATGATTCTCTATTGATTCAAGTATTTGATTAAAGGCCACAAGATGAGTATATTTAATATTCTTCAGGAAAATTGAAAACATTTTGACAGAGTGAATAATGAAATCTTATTCTTTGCAGACAAAATACACTAGTCAAACATGATGGAATCAAGCTCACAGTTAAGTCAAAGTTTAATAAAGGAAGAAATCAGCGAACCTTTCATTTTCTCACTTTCATGTGGTTCCAAACATGTATGAATTACAGGAATGTTTAGAATCAGTAATGTTTTCTTTTTAAGAAATCCATAATTTTATTCAGAAAGGACACATTAATCAAAATGCAGTAAAGACTTCTACACTGTTACAAAACAATTCTATTTAAGATAAATGCTGTTCTTTTTAGCTTTCTATTCAATAATCATAAAAAGTTCCCATATTAAGTATAAGAATATCGTAATATTAAGCAGCACAACTGTTTTCAACATTGATAATGATAAAAAATGTTTCTTCAACAGAAAATCAGCATATTAGAATAATTTCTGAAGGATCATGTGACACTGAAGACTGATGAAATTATGCTGAAAATTCATCTTTGCCATCACAAGATTAAATTGCTTTCAAAATATGAATTAAAAAAACTGTTTTACTTTGTTTTTGATCAAAAGAGTGCAGCCACTGTGAGCATTACAAAGACTTTCTTAAAAAAAAAAAAAAATATGTGTGTAAATGTATACAAATGTATACAATACATAGAAACAGTGTCCATTTTTTACAGTATGATTTATTCAAGGCCTGTAAATGAAATCGGTAAATTGCATATGCTTGCTTTTGTTTTACTAAGCAGCATGTAATTGACACTAGACAACCATAGCAACAATACACATGCACTTCCACGCATTTATGATTTAACAAATAAATGGCTTTGACATTCCTTTATATTCATGAATCAGATTTGAGACCTGAAGATTTGAGAAGCCAAGGTATTCAGCTACCAGAGGAAAGGCTTCTTTCCTCTCATGCCTTCCTCTCACACCGCCTGCACACAAACAAACACACACACCAGCCATGTCACTGGCCATCTGTCATGTCTGACGGTCAATCATCAGTGCCATTAATATTTCATGTCTCTTCCAGACGATCAGAATTGCACTCATAATTCCCCTGCCCTGAGACAGCATAGTTACACACTTTGCAAGGCAGCACAACACGCGCCCACACACTCTTCAGCGTGTCACACTGCCAAATCGCTCACTCATACACATGCCCGCCATGCATTGTGACACTTTACAAATTCATTCACACATTAACGCTCCATTATCCAAAGACAATATAAACACATGCACTCAAAACTACATTATGGCATGAGAATAGACAGCTCTACAGTGCATATTCAGTCTGAGTGAGAGAATTTTTGCGAATACATCTGACCTACACAATCTTCCCTCGGCCACCTTAACATCGCCATCCATAGTTTATGAAAAGAACATCTCAATAATACATCTCAATATAATGTTCGTCTTTAATAATACAACACTTTGAGAGCACTTACACGGAACTACATCAACCTTTAAAAGAACAATTCATCCAAAAATGAAACTTCTGTCATCATTTACTCATCCAACATTGATTCCAACAGACTGTTGAAGAAAGAAGAAAATCTGAAAACTGTTTTCACACTCTTTTCCATTAGAGTGAATTTGACCTGAAGCTTTCAAACTTCAAAAAGACACAAAAGAAGCATAAAAGTCATGACTGTATGATTTTGAGATCTTTTCACACTGAGGACAACTGAGGGATTCATATGCAACTATTACAGAAGGTTCAAACGCTCACTGATGCTTCAGCTGTGGATCATTCAGGTAACAGCACAGTATTAAGAATCAAGTGTATGTAAACTTTTGAATGGGGTCATTTTATAAATTCAACTATTATTTTCTCTTGTGGACTAAACGTCTTTTATGTGAAATATCTTATTCAGGCCAGTACTAAATTAAAAATAACATGCATCATGTATGACTCCTTTTATTTCGGTAAAATAATTGACATTTTGCAGATTTTGCAAGGTGACTTTTTGACCTCAACTGCACTTCATAAAAATTCCACACAAATTACATTTTGGGAAATTACTGCAATGCAGTTCTGGAATACAGATCGGCCAAAATAAAACTAAAACTGATTCCGATTTATAGTCGGTTGACCAGTGCATTCGTCACAAATAGAAACCATTTTTGGACATGTAAGAAAAATTACCATAGTAATACACTGGTGTATTTAATACACCACAAGTGCAATTCTGATCATCTGAAATACACTTAAAATATTAAATTATGCTGTCGTCTTAAATCTCTGCCACACTCCTTTTTAGTAATGAAGGCAGTATGAGTGATTTGCTTGACAGAGCCAATGAAGCGCAATTAGTTGTGCATCAAACATTTTAACCGCATCCGTCCATCTATTCTGTCTATGAAAACACCCCTAGGGGAATAGGTTTAAATAAAATAATACATCACTCACCTGATGCAAAACCAGTTATGGCTCATAACAGAAGCTAACAATGCGAATGAGCAACTAGCTGCGTCCGAAATCAAGAGCTGTCACCATTCTCTACTATTTACAAATATAATAACTCCTCTCCCATGGCCTGACAGTAAAGTGTACTACTTTCAAAATACAAATAGTAGGAAATCTCTAATCTATCCTATTCTTTTTTGTAACAAACAGACTGTATGATGCATAAACAAACAGAACATCATCATAATAGCTTTATTTAGCAAAGAAACACACAGTATGCAGAAGCCTCTTTTGTGAAAGCAAAGTCAATGTGCTGTGAACCTCCTTCAAGAGTTCTTCAAGGAGCACAGACAGACTGCCAATTGGGTGAAACCCATAAAGTTGAAGTCTGTCTCTATCCTGCTTTGTTCCTCTCTCTCCCCCTCTCTTTCTATGTATCCGTCTAACTATTGATCTGCCCACTCTGCCACCCTCCTACACAAAACAAACACACAAATTAGCCAAACACACTGAAATGACCCCTGGGACAAGTTGTTAAATTTGACCCCTGTCTTTCTCTTTAAAAAGTTTCCCGATACCTTTTAGCTTATCTGCCTGAACTGTAGTAATGAGTTTCTGTAACTGATGCAGCACACATTAGATTAGCAATTAGTACTACAGCAACATCCACAAAATAGGTGTACCCCTGGAGATGAGAGGAGCAGCAAAAGAAGAAAAGAAGTTGATAGGTTTCTCGAAAGCTTCCAAATGGAATTTGAACATGACTCTTGACTGATGGGAAAGCACAAATTTTTGAGCACCTTTTTTTTTAAAGTGCTCTGATTTTGGACTCACTAATCCTAATCTTGCATACTACAAATAGTGCGCAAATTGTGATGCAGCCCATGTCCACAGGAAGTCTCGGTTCCATGATGGACAGATGGTATAGGGTTGTGCCCTGAGTCTGATCAGGTCCCCCACTATGAGGTCATCACACCTGCCACTGCGATAATGTCATCAGCAGGGGACAAACCCCACCGGAGCCATTATACCAACCTCTCTCCATCTGCTTTGTTAGAATGAGCTGCGACACACGAACCACACACCCAAAGACAAAGAAATATCACAAAGCCACGCCAAACAACATGCTCCCACTTGTTTTTCTTCTCTGAGATGCAACGTGATTCCCTCTTGGGATGCAAGCTGTCGACTTTGTTAGTTTAGATTTAGGTGTTTTACGACGTTTGGAGTATGCAGATACACACACATGCACACCTGTGGAGCTTGTGATGGTGCTGTCAATCCCTGTATGCATTCAAAGGTTAGCAAGTGCTGTGTAAATATAAACAGTCGTGAAATTTGCTTAGTTTAAACTGAACATCTGACTGATGCATGCAATATGATATAAATTATAGGCATGTCTGAAAGAACTGACAGAACTTCTAAACTCCAGTCTTCAACAACAATCTTCAAATATTAGCATATTGCTATATAAACAAACACATTTATAGCTACAAAAATGACATAAAAAAACCATAAAGTATAGTCCATACAACCCAAGCTCTATACTACAAACAAAAATGATAAAAAAAAAAAAAAATTTTGTTCCACAAAAAGGTTAGAAAGAATGTTTAAGAAATAAACGCTGAGAAATTAAGTCACACTTGTAACCTACTTGTATCTGACTACAGTTGAGGTCAAAAGTTTATATACACCTTGCAGAATCTGCAAAAATGTTTAATTTTTTTAGCAAAATAAGAGGAATCATACAAAATGCATGTTATTTTTTTATATAGTACTGACCTGAATAAGATATTTCACATAAAAGACGCTTACATATATTCCACACAAGAAAATATTAGAATTTATAAAAATGACCCTGTTCAAAAGTTTACATACCCTTGATTTTTAATACTGTGTTGTTGTTGGTTTTGTTTGTTTAGTGATAGTTGTTCATATGTCCCTTGTTTGTCCTGAACAGTTAAATTGACTGCTGTTCTTCAGAAAAATCCTACAAGTCCACAAATTCTTTGGTTTTTCAGCATTTTTGTGTATTTGAACCCTTTCCAGCAATGACCGCATGATTTTTAGATCTATCTTTTCACACTAAGGACAACTGGGGGATTTGATGGGGACTAAGTAAACACGATGCATTCACTTATTTTGTCTTCTAGGAAACATGTATGTATCTTCTGCTGTAAGTATCTACACAAAATGCTTTGTGGGACCTGAAGGACTTTTCTGAAGTGTTGATGTTTTACTTTCTGAAACAGCAGACAGTTTAACTGTTTAGGACAAACAAGTGACTCATGAACAAGTATCAAAAAAAAAAAAAAAAGAAAGAAACAGCTGTGGATTATTCAGGTAACAACAGTATTAAGAATCAAGTGTTTGTAAACTTTTGAACAGGGTCATTTTTATAATTCAACTATTATTTTCTGTTGTGTCTCTTGTGTTCTCTATATAAACGCCTTTTTTGTGAAATATCTTATTTAGGTCAGTAGTAAATAAAAAATAACATGCATTTTGTACGATCCCTCTTAATTTGGTAAATAATTAACATTTTGAAGATTCTGCAAGGTAAACTTCTGTCTTCAACTGTATTTACTTTAAACATCACAACTGTATTTACATATTCATTTATGTGTATTTCAAACAAAACTTTCTCAATTGCTGCATTCAGAAGCAGAGAAAGTTGTCCAATATCTCTATCTAAAAAAAAAGTTGCCATATACATCAGAAGAGCTTGCTTAGCACCAGTTTGTATGACATGAGATGTAAATAAACACACACATCAAGGCACTGCGCATGTACACAAGTTATTTGTGAATCTGAGTGAGAAAATAGACAGATACAAGAGTTTTTTCCCCCCTGTTGATTACTTCAGGCCTACACCACCCATTTCAATCGGATCGATATTTCATTGAGATTGAACTCAATTGGATCAACTGAGGTGTTTACATTAAGTTTTTCAGTCAGACTGAGTCATCAATCCAATTATAAATGGATTATCTGGGTGCATGCCAACCCTTTTCCTCTCTTGACACAATCATGAACCAAATGTGTAACTATAAATATACCTACATATGTTTTACATCAACACTGTAAATCCCTGGCATAATCTAGAAGTTGACAGTGGCTCACAGACAATTTTTTTTTACAGAAATGAGTAGCATATGTTGTGACAGTATATAGTATGTTTTCCACAGACAATTTGGTGGTAAAATGGTCCATGCTCAGATAACAGGTTTTTGAAGGACATCAGAAGGCCAGGAGGTAAGTTGTGCTCTAACCTTTTCATTAAATTGCCCTTTTTCAGAGCTCCACTTTAAAGGTGAAAAAAAAAGGTTTCAATTCTATAAAAAAAAAAAAAAAAACTCTTTTACTTTTTTGTCACTGGTACGTTTGAAGCCTAAAGCAGACTATAAAAACTCAAGGCTTTGTAAATTACTATTTTGGTTTTCAGTTGTCTTGCTCACACTATAATGCACAATTTACATTTAAAGTAGTTGCAGACTTGGTGTGTCATTAAAAAGAAACATAAAATTCTGTCAAACTTCTGTCTTTGAAAAGTGCACATAGTTGTAAGCGTTGCTGCCGTCTGCTTGTTACAAGATGTTAGATTTCAGTCAAGAAACAGACTGACCTTAAAATGTGAAATATTTTTAGACAGACAGGTATTTTAAAAGGGACATACTGTACTAACATTCTGATTGTTTGAAATAAAAGAGTTCAACTATTTAGACATATTCTCAAAAGGTTAGTCAATCATAATGAAAATCATTGGTAAAGTCAGGTACACAAGGTACAACAAAAATGTCTAAATTCCTAATTGTGATGAAGGGTGATGAATAGTGTGAAGAAATAGTTCACCCAAAAATGAAAATTAGCCCATTATTTACTCATCCTCAAGCCATCTTAGGTGTATATATGACTTTCTTCTTTCAGACGAGTGCAATCAGAGTTATATTAAAAAATATCCTGGCTCTTCCAAGCTTTATAATGGCAGTTAAGGCCTTCTGAAAGGAATCAAAGCATTTGTGTAAGAACAATATCCATATTCAAAACAGTAATCTCTAGCTTCCGCTAACTGTCCTATGCGTGTTCACGAAAGAGTGCCATTTCAGTGGATGACATGAAAGTGAAACTAGTGAACTGAAAGAAGAAAGTCATATACACATATAATGGCTTAAGGGTGAGTAAATAATGGGGTAATTTTAATTTTTGGATAAACTATCCCTTTAAAATTATAAGTGGACCCCAGGGAAAAAAATTAAAAGGTATAAATTATAAATATGGCCCTATTAAAGGTTAAAGGAATGATTCACCTAAACAATAAACATTTTATTATTTTCTGTAATCGCCAACCTAAATTTAGCTCACTTCCTCACAAAAATCTAGTCATATAGGCCAAATTTTTCATACGCCTATGGTGCCTTGGTGTCCCTTTTGAAGCTTTAAAGTGTTTACAAAAGCCAAATTAGTTTGGAACAAAATGAGGGTGAGTAAATGATTTTTTTATTTTTCGGTGAACTATCCCTTTAAGAAGGAGTTGCAGCACATGGAATGAGTTATTGAATGGTAAACTGAGAAGAGGATCTAATCCAGGATTTGTTTTTCCCCACACTCCTCTTTTTTGCCATATTTTTCCTTCAGCTTGCCCCTCACTCTCTTTTTTTTAGATAAATGAATCAGATGAATGATTAACACATGCACACACACCACAAAAGAAGCCACTGATTGTAGTAAATGATTACAGTGAGAGGCAATTCCCCCTGATTCAAGCAAGCACTTCTAATGTGGAAAAAAAACGTGAGGGGAGGGACGACGAGACAGAGAGAGAGACATAAACACAGTGAATACCGGTATAGGACCTGACAGGCTTACACCTCGCACCAATTATCCGTTTCTCCCAGTATCTCTCGCAGCAGTCACACCATGCTGCCCTTTCTCCTTTTCAAGTAGTTATGTCTTTCCCTCCGTCTTTTACATTCCGCTTCAGCTTGCAGGAAAATAAAACTGCTAATCCGACTGACGTTAAACTACTGACATAACACAGCTGGTCTGCTATATATTTACCCTCAACTTTTCCTTCAGATCCCTTTCCCCCCCTCATCCTCCGTTCCTCTTCTAGAGGGAAAATCTACACCGAGCACGTGGCACATATCCAGTTCCATAACCTCATTTTCCTGGATTTCTGGATTGTGAACCATGAATAGAGAAATGGTCTTTTTTTTTCTTCCCAATTTTGGAAAAGGGAGGGAGGGTTGGAGTCTGCGGAAGACAAACCAGTCAGTGCCTGAGTGCAGTAATAGTTTCATTAAATGTGGAAAGTGGAGGCAGGGTCAGACGGTGGCTTTGCGTACGTCTGTGTGGGACTCGTTCATTTGCTCTTTTACTGCCACAGCATCCAGCAAAATTTACCCCATTTCTAGACAGAGATGTCAAAGGGTCATTCAACAGAATGGGTGGCATTTAAAAGGATGGTTCTCCTAAAACTAAAAGTTCTGTCATAATTTAAACACCCGCGTGGTGTTGCAAACCTGTAGGACTTTCTTTTTCCTGTGTACTTTAAAGAATGTTTAAGTCAAGAAAGTCAGTCTTAAATATTCGGATCGATATGAGGGGGAGTAAATGACAACAGAATATGACAACCAATTTTTTTATATAGTTTATGTGTCAATAAGGACAAAAAATCATTGATGCAAGATCTTTTTCACCACCTTAACAAAATACATAAAAACCTGTACATTTTTAATTGGATTATTACTATGGTAATTTTATGCCTGCATCCAACTTTTCTTGCTGTCAACTGTCACAACAGGATCATTACCATTAAAAAGCAGGTCATATGGTATTTCAAAGTGTCCTAATATTGTGTTGGAGTCCCCTGCAATAGGTTTAAATTAGGGGTGTAATGATTCACTCGTTTTCTCGATGCATCATTACAAAACCTGTCGATGCATATGCATCGATCTTGAAACATCGATTTTTGAATCGTGAATGGTTGATTTCGGTTATTAATCAATTTAAAACATTAAGAATCAAATGAATCATGATTTCTATAGTGATTCAGTGCTTTAAAATATATAAATTACTACCTTGAACAATGTTGTTTGTTTCCTCACATCTCTCCTTCACACGCTTCATTCACTGCCTGTCACTGGATTGCGCGCGCGCTTTCACCGACACCTTTTTTTAGGCTTGAGCAGAGCCACATGTGATCTCTCCTTAGTATTCATGGCCAGTACTGCTAGTTTTACTTTTCTGTAGTTTTTCAGTGGCTCTCAGTCATACCACTGACACTACCTCAGCAGCTGAAAGCCGTGCGTTTGGATGGAGCAAAAACAATGTAGATGCAAAGTCCATGATTAACTTAAAGTGGCAGGAAAAAATGGGTTCTTACTCGTCACAGAAGTCAAGTCAAAGATCCGTAAACAAAATGCGAGTTTAATCAAAACAAAGTTACAAATCCAGTTGGTTCTTCCTATGATATTACACTTTAAACCTTTAACTTGTGTTTCCTTAAACCTTTAAACACAAGTTATCTATAAATGACAGCAAGACGGTAAGAAAACTGTTTCTCCCTTCCGTTTCCTGCTCGTACCTTTTCAATACTGCGTAACAACAAGTGCGTGGCCGTTAAAGAAACAGAACAGAAACTATATATCATGAACATATATATATATATATACATATATATATATATATATATATATATATATATAGAAAATATCAAAACTGTCTCTCATAGAAAGTTACAAAAATTATCATTTAAGTTATTACGTGCAAATAAACACTCTAAGCAAACAATAATAATATACAAATTATTGACACATAAAATTGGCTCTTACAAATGTGTATAAAAACACACAATTTCACTGAATGTAAATTATGTTTTAACTTAATGTTGTTAAACCGAAAGTATGAAGGAAACAGTTAAAATAACCGCAGCATTAACAGCGACCTTAAAAACCTTCAGAGCGCGAGGTTTAAAGTTATTTGTCACATGCATGAAAGTTGCGTTCGTTACTAGTAGTATGCCTACTTTTAAAGCCTTTTTAAAGTCTTGGCTTACATAGGCTAACAAAAAAATAAAAGAGAAATAAATATACTAAAATGTACTGAAATACGTTTATTTCATGCAAGTATAAATTTACATATTTATGTTCTTAATAAAAATACCTTGCAATTGTACTTTTAGTAGCCTATACTAAACTGGCATAAAGTGTGCTAAATTGGAAGTATAGTGCTGAAGTCCAACTAAAGATGAACTGAAGTATATTTGATTGTCCTTTTTGATTGATTGCAAGTATATTTCAGGTACACTTTCTATAGAATTAAGGATTAAGAATTTAAATAATCATGTAAATACACTTACAGATTGCAGAATCAAATCGTTAATTGAATCGCATCGAATTTTATTGTGAATCGTCTCGAATCAAATCATTTGAATTAGCAAAAATTGTTCCTGAATAGAATCGAAACCCTATTAATCGTGAATCCAATTCGCTGTTTACCCAAAGATTCACAGCCCTAGTTTAAATGCTAAAAGCTAATCTAAGGTCTGAAAACTTCTCAGAATTTAATATTAGAATCAGTTTGCAATGATATCGAAAAGATTCGTTCGAAGCAGTTCTGAGCTTAAGGTCTGTAAACCCCACCCTCCATAAGCCTACTCTGCTCTGATTGGTCAGCTGGCCAAATCTGTTGTGATTGGTATTTCTGTATACAATGCAAGCGAAACGTGCCCACAGCTTAGCTGCTAAACTGTAAACACTTCACAAAACAATAATGGTTGAGTGCTAATGTGACTAACTGATGTAACAATACAGTTTATAAACCAAAATATGTCTACATTCTTTATTATTAAACAAAGTAATTAGAACAATGTCTACATTAATCAACACATTCTTAGGAAATAGTGGGTTCACAGGAAATTATCAGAACTATTTCAGTAAGACTTGTGGTTTACCTGGGAAGCTAAAGCTGCATTAAGTATGCAACACGTATTAGCACAAAAAAAAATGTAATAACACATAACGTATTAATCATACAGGCTGTGGTTCAGAGATGCTTTTTGGTCCAAATAAAGAAGGTAAAGACATGATGTAAACACACTAACTAGCAAAAGTGTTTGTGGCCAGGTCATAGTGTTTGTATTTCATGGGCAGGTGGGGATTATGCTAATATGCTACCTATATGTGACATATATCAGTGACATATAACACTGAGAGTCAACACTGAGAGACAGTATCTTTATTTATCATGCACTTTTTTGATTAACTTCGCAGACTGTTTACTTTGAAGGATAGCTGCCTTACAAACTGCAAAAAAGATATTTTCCGAAAACCCATATGACCTGCTCTTTAAAGTTTATTTTTAATGAATGAATGAATAAATAAATATAATAAATATAGTGCCAACTCTATACAGTACCTGCTGTCTGCATGAAAGGCTGTTGCTGTTAAAAGCTCACATATAGGTATCCGTGTGAATGGACCTGCCGGTCAAAATGCCCATCTTTGCCAGATATTAATGTTTGTCTAAGTGGATATAAACAAGTGGGACAGAAAATCAAATATGTGTCAAAATATTATATCTGTCAATTATGCTCTGCCGTGTGAATGCAGCCTGGACCTGTCGCTGTCAATCATGTTGTTAATATTATTAATCTGACACAGGTATCGACAAGAAAAACTATTTAGGAGAAAACTACAATTTTGACTGCCTTCAGTACCTTCAATTTAAACCACTTTATGTCTTCTTTATTTTCTGAGAGTCTGTTAAATATATATTCTTTCATATTTTATATTGATCTGTAATTTATTAACAGTCAATGCATAAGAACCTACAATGCCAAACCCAATATGGCACAGAGGATGAAGTGCACTTCAAATGTTTGTTGCAGTAATATAGTAGAGCTCTCCACAAATAGAGCATCTTTTAAATGCATGACTCACATCTCATCACCACATCTGTTACAATAAATGTGATCTTGCTACTGTGAAGGTCAAAACACTGCATTAACAGTATAACACAACTGAAAGAACAATCTTCTGCCTATGTGCGAACATCTACAATGTGAGACTAGCTTCCACTTATAGGTCTTTCAAATCACATTAGATTTGTCACATTGACACTAAAGGTTTAGGTGCAGACAGGTTCGATTGACCATAACTTTGTTCAAAACGTTCAAACTCAAGTTTGAATCCAAGTGAACGCATCCAATCCATTTTGAAAGAAACACTTAGAAACACTTTTCTGTCTCGATTTTTGAATGACGTTTTCAACATGGACACTTTATTACAGAGAGCTGAGAACTAACGAATGATATTGACTGCTTTCAACTCAGTATCACTTACTTTCAGACGGCAATGCAATATCATTTAGCTTAAGATCCAAGTTCAGTTTTTAATAAACTAAAACGCACACTGAATTTCTAAAAAGTCAAATGCTCAAACGTTTTCACTGTGTTGATTAATTCAAAAGCCTTTGAAAGCTCTGAATACTCACTGAGGTCTTGTGTCCAAAAACATTTCAGTAGCGTTTCTTGTGTAAACCCAAATACACTGCATTCTTTCCAGTTCTCTGCTCTAATGGAAAAGTCAGAGAAAATGGACATCTAAAGCCACTGCCAATGTGTTATCCCTTTCGTCAAATGAATTAAGGATTAGGGATATATTGTACAAATATAAATATCCTGGTTTGAACCAATCAAAGCACAAACCAACAGTGCAAAGAGCCTTCCAAAGATAACTGGCTTTTTGTGGTCATTTATGCATACAGCTAGACATCCTGACCTGTAGGTGTGTATCCTGAGTGCTGTGTGGGCGGAAAAAGTGTGAAAAGTCTAGGCAGACTTGTTCGACAAAGGAATCATTTTCTTTGGTGACTAAAAATGACCCAAGAAAAGGACTGCAGAATGGACACAACTTGAAAAAAGGTTTAACTCTTAATCTGGTGCAAAAATCTGACCAGCCAGATCGCAAAATAAACCCTGGAAGGGTGATGAGGACCCCAAAACTTAAAGCAGATGGGTCTTTTCTTTTAACATCCTGAAGGGGTTTGCTTAACCAAATAAATAAATACAATTACATGAAAATTGTTATTATTTCATTAAAAATAATTAAGGACAGCTCAATGCCATTGTAGATGAAGTACTTCAGAGCGCTGTGTAATAAATTGGTACTTAAATGCATATTTCAACATTTCCTATTCAGTATTAAACAACTGATAATTAGTCAACATCTGTTTTAACAATCTAAATTGAGTGTGACATTCAGTTATTGTGACATATCACACTCACACAATGTGTTAACAAGGTGCACGTTAAATGCATCTGCTTTCAGTTGCACAATAAATGTTAATGGTTTTGTGAAGCTGCACATTGCTAAAGTAATGCTAACCGACAAGTTATTTAAAGAAAGTTAACATCAACCAGAAACTAGCATGGAGGTAAAACAGGCTTCTTTAAAGGGAACCCCTTGTACGGCTTAATACAGACCCTCTAGTTTTTCGCGATTCCGTATTCGCTGAATCCAACGCAAAATCAGCAACATATCGCTTTTTTTATGATCCCACATAATTCGGCATGTGATTCGCAGATTAAAATTACACGTTCAGATTATTTAAAACCACAAGGAGTAGAAACGAAACAGAAGTCAATATGTTACTTACGTGCTGTTCTCGCACACACCCGAAGCGTGCACAAGCTAGAGACGTGTTTAAGGGCATCTTTTGTTGCTATAACAACAGCTGCAACGTTGAGAAATGTTGAAAAAAGTGGAGGCTTTTTTATTTTTTGCCTTCTTTTGATAGGACAGTATTTACACAAAAAGAAAAGTGGGAGAGAGAGGGGCGATGGGATCAGGAAAGCACTGATAGCATAGTAGCGCCGTTGCGCTTCGGCCGTCCCTTTTTCAAGTCCCGGCTCGCAGACCTTTCCCGATCCCGTCCCCTCTCTCTCTCCCACTTTGCTTCCTTTCAGTTTTGGAAGTTAACGGGGAGGAGAATGTCGGTTCACAACAATTAAAGTCTATCTACCGGTTTTTGTTGTTATGGAAACGGCAGGTCTCGCTACTGGCTTGTCATTGGTCAGTTGTCAAAAAGGTGCTTGACGTAGGGTGTTCTTTTCAGAAAAGTTCAACTTTTTTCAACCTGACAAGACGCTCTGAGCTGCAGAAATAGACACCGGCGGTGACGTTTAAAAAAGCACTCAGGACTTTTTTATGAAATTACATTTTGTTTGTTCTTTGTCTCATGTAAGACTATTGCGAATCTAACATAATACGATCTGGTAAATGTTCTATCATTGCAAATTTTGCACAAATTTTTGGAAATTACCACCACATAATCAGACATTTGGATTGCAAAATTCATGAAAAAAAATTGCGAAAACCTGTAGGAATAACGTAAATGATGTCTAATTGAAATATGTACTAGAAACCCCATGAAAGATTTACATCGTATATCCATGTTTTGGCCCCATTATTCTCATGACGTGAAATGGTTGTAGTTAGTGAGCTAATAGCGCTACCTGTTGCTATTTTTACCACAACACAACACAATATACACAACCAAATGCTTAAACCAAATGCTGTACCATCGAAGGAGTCTAAACTAAATATTGAGCAAACAAATCTACGCTGAGAAACTCCTTCAGTGGCTGCGGTGTCATGACAAGTTTACATCCTGCCATGTTTCTTGTCTCTGCCATTTGCAAGCTCTTTCAGTAGCTGTGGTCTACCAAATGCCTCAAAGGCATTAGGCCTAAAATGGAAAGAACAAAAACGCAAGTCTTTAGGATGTCCCGTTTTCATTCATCCAAAGGCATCTTCCCATTTTTTTCTACACTGAAAACTTACACCACTTCTCTTGTTGCCCTTCGACTGAAAATGACAACCAATGTGGCATCGTATCAGTATTTTTTTTTTTGTCTGAGTTGTGTCGTGGTAGAAATAGCAACAGGTAGCAGCAGTAGTTCACCAAGTGCAACCATTTCATGTCATCAAAATAATGGCACCTCCCATAATTTAAAATGCGTATAAAATTATGTGAATTTTTTAAATAACACACATCTTTCATGGTTTTCTACTTGATATAAGACACATAATTTACATTATATTACGGCATACAAGTCCAAAACCTCTTGCTATCAAAGGCAATAAAAACTTCCTGCTCAGTCGACATGGATGATGCTGGATGACTCAGGAAGAGCCCAGACTTGAATCCAATTGAAAATCTGTGACACAACAGGAAAATCGCTGTCCACTGATTGATCTAATTTGCCAAATAAAAGTCCTTTACATAAAGGATTTGACAGTGGAAATCTCAGACATACCCATAATGTCATGAATAATTTTGTAAACACATTAGAAGTAGGAAATAATTATAGATAAATAAATGCACTTGAAAAAAAAAAAAGAATGTTTTGGGTTTATTGAGCAATTAAATCCAAAGAAAAAAGGGAAACAGAATATGAGATGAATGTTGTTCCTGAAAGCAGCGCATATTTTAATGATTCAGTTACTCATTTCATGCAGCCGGTTGTTTCACAAGCTCACTAGTCATTTACTTGGAGATTAGATTTTATGTTTTTTAATTACCTTGTTGGCCACTCTTGATATCGAGGGTCAGCTTTTGAAAATGAATCTTTGCATTGGTGAAGATTTTTCAACGACTGCTTTAATAAGAGAGATTAGAACACATCAGCGGCCTGGCTTGTTAGATAATTTAAATGACATCGAACAAGCCACTTTGAGTAAAAAAGATTGGCACGCTACGTTTTATGAATACGAGAAACAGGATATGACACAACAGGAATTTAGATTTATTATGTACCATCATGGATGTCATGCTACTTGAACTGTTTACAAGATGAAAGAAGACTTTTTTCCCTTTTGCTATACTTTCCGAAACTAATTTAGTTTCATACTTTTTCTCAAGTAACTAAAGTCTCATGATTTCTTTATTGACATGAATCGTCGTGTAGTGATAAATGTCTTTTTTAACTTTAAAAAGCTAACAAGATTGCATATCAGCTGCATATTTAAGGGTATGAACACATCCAATGCATAAGTACAAATATTCACAGGAGAAGCCACAAATATCTCTATTGCACTCAGGAAAATTAAAAATATGCAGAAATGACGCATAAAACCTGGCACTGTTTAATTCATGTAAAATCTGGTGCTATTCAGTAACATAATCCTTTAATTGCTTTGATTTATGTGAAAGCTCCTTTTTGGAGTACCAACAAAAAGGGTCTTTGCTAATCTACCATTTAACACACACACACACACACACACACACACACACCATACAGGCCTTGCAGACACCATGACGGGTTTTGATGTCAGCATGTTATACAAAATGACCTGAATGCAGGATAAATACATCAAGACAACTTTTACTTAGACCAAAACCACAGGAAAACATATCAGAGAAAGCGAGTTCCAGATTTGGCCTATAGTGGGTAAAATACGCTACACTAATTTAAAGCCTAAAACTCGATTAATAAAAACTGGATGGCGACCAAAGTGATATTTGAACTGTGCTGCATAACTCTGGGAAAAATATCTCTACATAATACAACAGATTGGCCAAATTGATTTTAAAAAGCAGAACTCATTAGCATACATTTTCATTAGCATACATAAGTGTGGAAATGGAGACGGTGGGCAGTGGATAAAGCAGGCCGCTGCTAGAGCTTAACTTCAGTTTAAGGAATTCTTAATGTGTGTGTGTGTGTGTGTGTGTGTGTGTGTATGAGAAATCAGTCCATGAGAAGTTTAGGAGTAAAGAGGATTAGTTCTGAGTTGGGGACGAATTGGGAATTGGTGGGAGAGGAACTGGGAATTTAATAAAGAAAGGAATCTTAGAAGTGCTGCTTCATGACAATAGAGATTACACATGCAGTCACTGGCATACACATTCAGCGGTGGTGTGTGGTGGAAAAGTCTTATTGGTTGTTTTTGGTTCTATGTAAATTCATGTCCTAGTTTTGCTTGATGATTACATGATTTATGGTTACAGTTTTATGCAACATTATTTTCCTTACACTGTCAACAGGCAACCAATACTATAATGTTATTGATGTGACTCAAAGGGGTCAGTTGCTTACCTCTATTGTGCAAATTTGGCTTTGTTTGGACATAAAAATAATTAAAAAATATTCCACATAGATAAAAATAGCTCTTTATTACTATGTATTATGTATTGGTGCTTACAAACTATTATGAATGTACTGGTGCTTAGAAATTAATGATTCTGTCATTAATTTAGAAAACATGCTTTGCTTTTTAAAATAATGCTTTTCAAATAATGAACAGCAAAAGGCTAATAAATATCAATATTTTTTGCTATATTACCTAGGACTAACTTCTCATCTGGATTCTTCAAATAAGCAAATAAAATAAAATAAATGAATACAATTAGTATTATTTTAATGGGAACTATGAGAATACTACTAAACTAAACTAAATAGTAAAATGTGTGAATGCATTATGGTAAAGAGAATTTTGTAATTTTGTAATTGCAATTAAAATAATGTAAAAATGAATAATAATAATAATAATGACGTCCCTTAAAATAGGCTTTCATTTTGTTTGGCAAATTTTTCTTTCTTTCTTTTTTTTTTTTTTTTGGATGTGATGTTTTACCAATGCAATAAAACACAATTTTAAAATCTTTAACTATGCAATACTGTTTACATACATTTTTCTAACTTAAAATAATTGTACTATTACATTCCTATATAATACATCACATAAATGTATAAATATCAATAAAAGGCTAGTAAATAGAGATACTTTTTTTGTTATATTACACAGGAATACTTTTTTACTGATTAACTTCTCTTCTAGATTCTTCAAATAAGCAAATAAAATTAAATAAATTAATAAAATCTGTATTAAATAAAATAAAATAAAATTAATGCATTATGGTAAGATGACTTAATTACAATTAAAATAATGTTGTGATGTAAATAAATAAACAAATAAATAAAGGTCCCTTCAACTTTCTACATTAACTTGAAATAATTGTATTGTTACATTCCCGTATAATACAGCACATCACAAAAACATAAATGTCAGTAAAAGGCTAGTAAATAGAATTTTTTTTTTTTTTTTTTGGCTATATTACCCAGGACTACTTTTTACTGATTAACTTCTCATCTGGATTCTTCAAATAAGCAAATAAAATGTAACAAATTAATACAATTGTGTATTATAGCAATGGGTACTATCAAGAATACTACCAAAATAAAATAAAATCAAAATAAAAAGTTTTTCTCTTTTTCAGCTTTCGATTTAGAGGTGATATTTTACCTACGCAATAAAACACCATTTTAAAATCTTCAATTTGGCAACAGAGTGCTGTTTAAACTCTATGTTAACTTGAAATAATTGTACTATTACATTCCCATATAATACACTGAAGAACTGTATAAATATAAATAAAAGGAAATAGAGATGCTTTGCAGTATCACGCCGGCTTAGTTTTTATTGATTAACTTCTCCTGTGAGTTCTTCAAGCAGGCCCTGTCTCACTCGACTCCTATGGGACAACGCCCCTGACACACACACATATATATATATATATACACACACACACATAAAGAGCTGCCACCTGCTCCAGTTGTTACCACTGTTAAAATCAAATTATAGAAAGTATCCCATTTCTCCCTGGGTAAATCTGAAAGCGCTGAGTTATCTGAAGGGTGTGTGCGAACGCATTCACTCGGCGTGTCAATCCGTGAGAGTGTTTGTGTGGCTCACTGACCACAGACAGATACATGATACCCATCCAGACGCTTCCAGTGAGAACTCAAGCAGACAACTGCTGACATTTGACACGTCCACATCCACGCCCACATACATTAGAGGCATACGATACCACAGGACTCATGCCAACCTGATTAACAGAGATCCATTTCCCCCACAGCTGTGGCCACCTGTAAACTAGCAACTGTCGACGCTATCATTGAATAGACTGATGAGTTTCTATGCGTGAGCGAGAGCGAGAGAGAGAGGGCTGTTATGCAACAGTTTTCCAGTTTCATTTTTCTTGGCAAGTCACCCACAGCTTATTTTAAACATTAGCAGAAGCCTATTATTAAAGTCCCATTTCACAAACCCATATAATATCAACAGAGATACTAAATTTAAAAGTGCCCGGTGCTTTATATCATATATTTCAGTGTCATATAATCACAGTGTGAAAGTTATTTGTTCTTAAAATCAAGACAAATAGGCAGATTCTGCCAAAATCTGCCAAGAATATATTCAGGTTATAATAAACCGCAGAAGCAAAGAATATATATATTTTTTTACATTTCAAATGCATTTTTTCTTTTTTTTATTAATACAATAAAGCCAATTTTAGTACCATTGGGTTTTTTTTTTATCTCATTTATAATTCGCAATTGTTTGGTTATAAAGTTGGTTATAAAGTTATAAAGTCAGAATTGCAAGATATAAACTCACAATTATGACTTTTTTTTCTCAGAATTGCCTGATATAAACTCAGAATTGTGAGAAATATCCAGAATTGCAAGATATAAACTCACAATTATGACTTTTTTTTTCTCAGAATTGCCTGATATGAACTCAGAATCACGAGAAATATCCAGAATTGCAAGATATAAACTCACATTTATGACTTTTTTCTCAGAATTGCCTGATATAAACTCAGAATTGTGAGAAAATTCCAGAATTGCAAGATAAAAACTCACAATTATGACTTTTTTTTTCTCAGAATTGCCTGATACAAACTCAGAATTGTGAGAAATATCCAGAATTGCAAGATAAAAATTCACAATTATGACATTTTTTCTCAGAATTGCCTGATATAAACTCAGAATCACGAGAAATATCCAGAATTGCAAGATATAAACTCACAATTATGACTTTTTTTTCTCAGAATTGCCTGATATAAACTCAGAATCACGAGAAATATCCAGAATTGCAAGATATAAACTGACAATTATGACTTTTTTTTTCTCAGAATTGCCTGATATAAACTCAGAATCACGAGAAATATCCAGAATTGCAAGATATAAACTCACATTTATGACTTTTTTCTCAGAATTGCCTGATATAAACTCAGAATCGTGAGAAATATCCAGAATTGCAAGATAAAAACTCACAATTATGACTTTTTTTCTCTGAATTGCGTCATAAACTTTCAATTGAGAGAAATAGTCAGAATTGTGAGATAAAAACTCAATTCTGACTTTTTTTCTTAGAATTGTGATAAAAAACATACAACTGCGAGTTACATAGTCAGAATTTCAAGATATAAACTCACAATTGCATGTTATAATAGAATTGTGAGATGTAAACTCACACTTCTGACTTTTTTCTCAGAATTACATGATAAAAACGTACAATTGCGAGAAATAGTCAGAACTGTGAGATAAAAACGTACAGTTCTTACCTTTTTTCGTAGAATTGTATATAAACTCAGTTATAAAGTCAGAATTGTGAGATATAAACTAACAATTCTCACTTTTCTCTCTTTTTTTTCCCTCAGAATGAGAGAAATGTGATTTTTTTTTTGCAATTGCAAATTATAATAATAATAATAATTGTTGCATTGGCTCCCGGTTAATTTCCGTATTGATTTTAAAGTTCTCAAGTTAACATAAAAGGCACTGCATGGTCTGGCTCCTCCCAGAGTGGTCTTTTAGTCGTTAACATATTATAATAATATAGTCGTTAACATATGTACAATTACGTGCTATAAAGTCTTTATGAACTTGCAATTCTGAGAAAAAAGTCTTTATAAAAAGACTTTATAACTCACAATTGCAAGTTTATATCTCACAATTCGGAGAAACAAACTCATAATTGAGAGATGTAAACCCGCAATTGCGAGAAAAAAGTCGGAATTGTGAGATAAAAAGTCGCAATTACCTTTTTTTTTGTTTATTCAGTGGCAGAAACAGGCTTCTATATTATTTATTTAATTTAGCTGTGATAAAAACATATTAGCCCCTACAACAGGACTCAGTTTTTCAATGCAAAATAAGCACACTTGCCACAGAGATTATATGTAAAATATGCTAACCTGACTACTGCTTCATTAAATTACTGTAGTACTCAAAGGAAATAGTATCCAGCTTCACATGGCTTCCAGTAAGAGCAAACAGTAATAGCTCACACCACTTTCTCTACAAGAATACTGAATCAGAGCACTTAAAGGTACATAAAATGGAAAAAGGATTTTCTGTGCTCCCTAGATCATTTAGTGAAACTAAGTTGCATAAACAAAATCATAACAGAACTGACATTACAACCATGAGCATCTGACTGTCCACCTTCACATAAGCACCTGTTCAGTATCCAGCAGCTTGGTGTAACTCATTTCAATTGCAAACAGCTTAGCCAATCATAACAAGGGTCATTTACACAGTTTAAGGGTACAGTACAGTACCTAAAAGTCAGAGAGAGTGTAGAAAATAGTCATATAACACTAAAATACACAAAAAGAAACCTTGAGTAACATTATAAGAGAGCTTTATGGTGTTAAACTGTAGTTTATATCTCTCAATTCTGACTATATAACACGCAGTTGTGAGTTTATATCTCACAATTCTGAGAAAAAAAGTCACAATTGTTATATTGTTATATCCCGCAATTATGAGAAAAATGAACAAAAAAAAAAAAAATCAGAAATCAGTTTATATCTCGCAATTCTGAGTTCAATTTGCAATTGTGATTTTAGATCATAATTCTATGAAAAAAGTTCGAATTGTGAGTTTGTATCCCACAGTTATGAGAAAAAAAATCTGAATTACGAGATACAAACTCACATTTTTCGGTTTATATCCCGCAATTCTGACTTCATAACTCACAATTGAGAATTGCATGATGTAAACTCGCAATTATGAGTAAAAAAAGTATTTTGTTATGTCAGTTTTTCAACTATTTTTACATTTTATTTATTTTTATTTATGCATTTGGCAAATGCTTTTATTTGAAGAAATGTACACTGTGTTAAAAGTGAAATTTATATTAGTTTAAAGTTTAAAGAAAACTTTAAAAAATGATTAAATGCAGTTTTAAATGCATGTTTGTTTTAGTTTTAAAGAATAAGAAATATTAACATTAAAGGTATTTACTTCATTTATTTTGCTTGTTTTCATCATGCAATTTTTGGTAAACTGTATTGAATCCAGTTAGGCTAAATTTTGCCCCGCAACCTAAAAAAAAACACATTCTAACAATACGACGGTTAAAAAGACTCACTAAGTGTCAACTATGCTGTGCAATCTCTAATGACAACTGAAGGGGCTGTTCAAAAATGTGTTTTTCCATTCCACTGTGCTACTTTTCCATTGTTTTTCTATGTAAACACACACTAGATGAACTTTTGCAGCATCTCTTGCAAGCCACGCCATTCTAAAAACAAAAAGTTCAAGTTAAAAGAAGTTTACCTTTCAAGACCTTGTGTTTCCACTGTATTTTCGCTTTGAAAATGGTGTTTTGTGTGAACTGGCTTTTAACCATGTGGTAATTGGATATCAGTTATATCAGCATAATATGTCTTTTTGAGCACTGCAACCAAAGGACAAACACACACAAATCCACTTTTGATTAGTGAGCTGTAAGTCTGACCAGCCATGCCTTTGTTGTTGCTGTTGTCTCCGTTCACCCTCTGTTTACCCTCAATGTTCACGTCCTTCTCCTTTCTTGAACTCTACTGCAGATAACCCTGTGTCCGTCGATTCTCCTTCGCTTGTAAACCGCAGCCTAAGTACACTGATAGTGTCTAACAAAAACTCACACACATACGCCCTATCTCTCTCTTTCTGCCGAACTCATACAGGCGGCTCATTTATCTCAATGAAGACTGATAACAAGTCTCTCTCCTATCACACCAATCCTCTCTCTCTCGCTCTTTTTTTCTTTGCTCCTTCTTCCATATCTCATTCAGGTTAAGTGGTAGGAGGCTGGATGCTGAGAATACGCCTCTCTTCTGCACTTCTCTCACTTTCTTTCTATCTTTCTCCTTTATTTCTCTGAATCAATGACTCTCTTCAGTTGCATCGCGAAGGTCTTAAAGCAATAGTTCATTCACAAATGACAATTCTGCCCTCATGTTGTTCCAAATGCCTATAATTTTTTCTTATAAAAGGAAATATTTTGAAAAATAAACGTTTTACGGTAACACTTTACATTAAGGTGTCATTTTTTAACATTAGTTAATGTTTTAACTAACATGAACGAACAACGAACAATACAATACACTATTTATTTTTGTTAACGTTAGCTAATAAAAATACACTTGTTCATTGTTTGTTCATGTTATTTCACAGTGCATTAACTAATGTAACAAACAACTTAGAATTTCAATAATGCATTAGCACATGCTGAATTTAACATTAACTAAGATTAATAAATGCTGTAGAAGTAATTTATTTTGGTAGAAGTATTTTCTGTAGGAGAAGGTACTTTCCTGCCATACAGTACGAAATACCTCTAGTTTTGTTATTTTTTCCAGATGCGCTCCATTTTCCATCAGGCATCAGAATTTTTTTTTCCTTAATCTTCCTTAAGCATAAAGGAGCAAATGTATATCCATAATCCATAATTTGTTACATCATCAAATTTTTCTAAGCTACTGGATATGCTGAAGAATTGAGAAAAGTCAGGAATATAGCTAAAGTTATAAATTCAACTCCTTGTTACAAATATGCCAGAACCTTCACTTCTACCGCTTCTAACTAATGTTAACTAATGAACCTTATTGTAAAGTGTTACCCATTTTACAACAATGTCTGAATATTTAACATTAGTTAACAGCATTTATTCATCTTTGCTAAAGTTAATAAAAATACAGTAGGTCCATTAAATAATATTAACAGATACAATTTTGGAATTTTGTTAATAATGTGGTAAATGTTGAAATTAACATTTAACTAAGATGAATACATTTTTTTGGAAGTTTATTATTGCTAGTTCATGTCAAATAATGTAGATAACTAATGTTTACAAATGGAAGCTTACTGTAAAGTGTTGCCGAATTTTTTTTTACTGATGGCTTTTCTATGCAATTACTATGAATATACAGTTGAAGTCAAAAGTTTATATACACCTTAGAATCTGTAAAATGTTAAAATATTTACCAAAATAAAAGGGAAAAATAGCAAAAAAAAAATCAGAAAAATCCTGCAGGTCCCAAAAATTCTTAGGTTTTTCAGCATTTTTGTGTATTTGAACCCTTTCCAACAGTGACTGTATGATTTTGAGATCTTTTTCACGCTGAGGACAGTTGAGGGATTCATTTGCAACTATTATAGAAGGTTCAAATGCTCACTGCTGCTCTAAAAGAAAACACAATGCATGAATTTGAAGATCAGGGTAAATTTAACTTATTTTGTCTTCTGGGAAACATGTGAGCTTATGAACCTTCTGTAATAGTTGCATTTGAGTCCCTCAGACGTCCTCAGTGTGAAAAGATGAATCTCAAAATTGTACAGTCATTGTTGGAAAGGGTTCAAAACCTCAAATACATAAAAATGCTGAAAAAACTGTGGGACCTGGTTTTTATTTTTTTTGAAGAACAATGGACAGTTCCGTCTTTTTTTTTTTTCTTTTTTTTTCAACTATTCAAATTCAACTATTATTTTCTCTTGAAAACTATAAACATCTTTTTAATGTGAAATCTCTTATTCAGGTCAGTACTAAATAAAAAATTACATGCATTTTATATGATCCCTTTTTTTTTTGTAAAATAATTAACATTTTGCAGATTCTGCAAGGTGTGTGTAAACTTTTGACTTCACCTGTATTTTGAATAATGACTTTTAGTCTGTTTATTATGCTAAAGCCCATATTTAGAACACAAGGCATATGATACTTTTATCATACTTTGACAGCACCAGGCCTCATTCCCTTTCATTATATTTTGAAAATATATTTCAACATAGACAACAATTTGATTTCATGTAAAAGGTACCCACCTAACAAACACACCGAATGCTCACTATATGAAACTCAGCCAAGCCAAAATGACAGAAACCAACATGAAATGTGTAAACACAGCAAAAGAACTGAAAAAAAACAGAGCAAGTAGTGTTTGTTGCCTCAGTTTTCCGTGCCGCAATTCTCTCCACCTCGAGAATGCAAGAGAACATCATCAACAGTCTAAATAAAAATACTAAAACAACCTTAAACTGACACACTTTCATGTAAAAGTACAAACAGAAATCGAAACACTTTCACTCAAACAGACAAAAAGCTCAAAATCAATCAATTACAGCACAAAAATTTCAACCATGATGCCACGGTGCCCCATCCTTTGGCCTGAGGCAACCAATTACTGTAGGATACAGTACACTCAATATGTCCAGAAATGGCTTAAAAATACCTGTGGTGAGAAACTGCGGTTATTTAAGCAGTAGAAGTTCCAACATAGTCATGTCTAAAGAGCTCTTTTTGGAACAACATGCAAAAAATAATTAGAACGTTATACTCATAATTCATGAAATGCCGTCTTTTTGTTAGATGCAAGATACAAAGTGTGTCTGGCAAGTAAACAACAACAACAGAATGTTTTTTTAACATTATAATAACTATGCTGGGAAGATGCATTGACTTCAGTAGACAATTTATTTACCATTATTTATCTATTCCATTGTTGTATTTCATATCTTCACTTCTACTTCTGGCACACAAAAGCTTTGGAGTGCATAAATAGGCTACAATCCACCACTTTCTCGAAAACCTACTTTGGCACACACAGGCAGACACAAACATATAAACCCACACTCAGACACCTGTCTGCAAATGTACTAATACTCTTAGAAATAAGTCTACCATCACAGCATCTAATTTAGCATTAGCAAAGATTAGCCCTCAACTTTAAGCTAAAAGTGCGTCATATATCTTGTAAACTTGAGAGAACCCAAAACACATTATAAAATGTGTTTGCCTGAAGATTATCCAGTATAGGAGAGCCAGAATTACCATCTGAGCGTATGCTTTTTCCAGAAAAACTCACTTTTAGCTTGCTTCTAATCACTTCTTAAATCACACATCTTGCTTCTAAGCAGAGACTAATGTAAACCTTATTTTCTGATAACATCCCAGTCTTAAAAGAGAAAATATACACATGTACTCACTAAGATTTTGTTTTCAGAAAAAGTCTTTTATGCTCACCTCATCAAAAATATGGTACAAACAGTAATATTGTGAAATATTATTAGAATTTAAAAAACTGTTCTGTTTTAATATATAGTTGAAGTCAAAAGTTTACATACACTATATATAATGTAATGATGGACTATATGTAAACATCTTTTATGTGAAATATCTTACTCAGGTCAGTAGTAAATAAAAAATGATGTGCATTTTGTATGATCCCTCTTATGTTGGTAAAATAATTAACATTTTGCAGATTCTGCAAGGTGTATGTAAACTTTTGACTTCAACTGTATTTTAGAAATAATTCTAATATGCTTTAATATGCATTTCTTATTATTATCAATATGAACAACAATTTTGGAATTATATGTTTGTTTCATAGACCATCATTTATTTAAAATCTTTTGTTACATTATCAGTATACTTAATGTCACTTTTGATCAATTTAATGCATTATTTGCTGACTAAAATATTATTTTTTGACTAAAAAAACTTACTGACCCTACAATTTTGAAACAATAGTGTGTCAAATATATATATGCATGTGTATGAGTGTTTTTGTGTAGTTACATACAGTACATAGTCAAATATAAACAACATTTTCCCAGCTAATAGTTTATACTTCTGGTTAGAAACTGGCTTTAAACATTATGTTCCTACGTATTAACTTTCGGTATGTGATTTGTCATGTACCATTTGTGCTGCAAACATGAATAATACCTCAAAATGAATGGTTTGTCAAGGTGAGGTGTGGTATTACTTTTCTAAAGAATCAGACCTCACAATTTTCACCCGTCAAGGCAGGCAAGAAAAACATATTTAGCAAAAAAAGCTTAGCAAGACCATGATTTTCTACTCGCTAATCAATATTTTTGCTCAGTTTTCCAAAAAGAAAGGGACTATACATTTTCTGTGTATCTGCTAAAAGTACACTTGTATATAAATGATCTCAAGGCTAACAAACATGGACTAAAAGCAACACAACTCTGTTATTGATTTAATGAGGAGTGTTTTTGTAAAACTAATGACAGGCTTTGAAATAAACAGATGTTGTTCTCATAAGAACAACACTGATCTAAAACTAGTTTTGTATTACGTGTAACATACAAAATAAAAAGCATGCATAATTAAAATAAAAAGCCCTCTTGTGTGAATTCTGTGGGACATGTTCAGTCAAAGAAGATATTTAGACATTGTTATGTATATACATTCAGACAAGTCTCCATCTGATAACCAAACATGAATGTAAACAAGGTCAAGATCCCACATTTCCCAAAGAAAAGAGGGGAAAAACATTGCCCTGAACAACCTGAGTGTGGCACGAGGGGAATCATGGATGAGTGAAATTGGTTCATATCTGCATCTTAAGCAGGTCTGTTCGCTCTCATTTATTGCCTCCATCTTTTGTTCCGTCCTGTATCTGTGTGTGCTTTTGTGAGAGTGTGTTCATTTATGTGTAAGGTCTGAAGAGATAACTAGAGGAGGAGACACCTGGAGCCAAGAACTGATGCATGAAGAGAAGCACGTTTCACACCAACACACAATAACACAACGCAAACCAACCGTACTGTGATAGCGCATGCTCAAACATGCATTTCAATGTCAGCATTTAGATAAGATTCGAATAAAATGGACTTGTGTGAGAGAGGCACAGCACCAATGGGATCATCAGACCAAAATGGATTTCAGACTTGCATAAACTTTGCCAATGTTCCTATTCCATTCTATTCTCATGATTTTTCAATTTATTCAATTCGCTGTCCATTCTAATTTTCAGGGATCATGGAGATGAAAATTCTTGAAAAAAGGACAGGTACATGCATTTTCTTCATTCAAATTGAAATCAATCTCATAAATGGTTTCGTAGTTCTAAAATTAAAAAGCAGTCATCTAGGAATTTTTAATAATCCTGGCATCAGCCAGTTTAGTTTGCTGTGGGTACTAAGAAAAGGGATTGAACATGGCAGAGGCTCCGTCATGCAACAAATGATTTTATTAGCTTTACTCACTCTGCATATTAATAATTAAAGTGCATGTTGTGTTGGGATTTTTGAATTCCAGCTGAGATTTCTGCATGAAGCGGTGGAAATTAATTCAGAAGTGTTTTTTCTTATTTTTTTATAGTTAAATATTAAATATGTAAAATATTTCAATTAAATATTACATCGAACTAAATTCTTAAATGTCCCTCCTGAAATACTTTTACATTTAAGTATTTGGCTTTTTTAAAAACATATAAGAGAACCAAACCTTTTCAACTAAAAGATCAAATATATGTTTAAAAATAAATAATAAAAAATAATAATCTACTACTGTAATATTGTATAGCGGACTAGAATTAGTAAAAATATATCTAAGAGCAGTATACTATGATATATATATATATATGTGTGTGTGTGTGTGTGTGTGTGCACTTGTATTAGTTTGAGTTTTAGACCATCAGAGTCAGGACAAAGAGAGTAAAGTGAGGACATTTTGGCCGGTTTCCGCTTTCTGATACCCCTTTAAAGGCCTATTTGAGGGTCAAGACCTGGTTTTAGGGATCAGGTTATAATTGGGTAAAGGTCAGGTGTAGGGTAGGGGTTTGGATTTGGGTGAGGCACTTACTTCTGATGGGCACGGTTAGGGTAAGGAGCTAGATATATATATATGTGTATATATTGTGTGTGTGTGTGTGTGTGTGTGTGTGTGTGTGACCGTGGACCACAATCAGTTTTTCAAAAATTAGATTTATACATCATCTGAATGCTGGACAAATAGGCTTTCCATTAATGTATGGTTAGGATAGGACAATCTTTTTCTCAAAATCACATTTAAAAATTGTCCAAATGAAGTTCTTAGCAATGCATATTACTTGTCAAAAATTAAGTTTTGATATATTTACAGTAGGAAATTTACTAAATATCTTCATGAAACATGATCTTTACTTAATATTCTAGTGATTTTTGGCATAAAAGAAACCCATACAATGTACTTTTGGTTATTGCTACAAATATACCCCAGCAACTTATGACTGGTTTTGTGGTCCAGGGTCACATTCAAAATTATAAGTTTATTTTAAATTATAAAATCAACCTTGTCAAACATTAAGACAAATCACCAACACGAACTATAAGAAAATGTTAAACTTATATATGAACTGCTGTTTCTAACCAGTTTCAATGTACGAAAAACTATTTCAAGATTGATGTAAAACACTAATGATTAAAACATGAGCCAAACATGATTAATATGTGATTTAATGAACAGTTCAGAACCGAGATTAATGGTAAATTGTTTACAAAAATAGAAAATAGCAGTTCAGCTCCAACTGACCTCAACACACCTGCTGGGAATTTTCTAGTATGACTAGTAAGAGCTTGATTAGCTGCTTCAGGTGTGTTTAATTGGGGTTGGAGCTAAACTCTGCAGGACACCAACCCTCCAAGACCAAGTTTGGGCACCCCGTTATAGATTAACAGGATGCAGTAGTAACGTAGAGTTTGTATGATTATATTTATTAAAATTATTAAATGGATACCTACCTACCCACCCACCTACCACTAACTAATATACTTCATTATTAAACCTGTTATGGACATTATTATTTTCACTCTCTGAATATTCTCTACATTGAAAGTAAATGCCTTTTTGATGTGATATGTGATGAGACAAGGGAGAAGAGCAAATTTGTTAAAAGGCAGATTCAAACTCTGGTCAATCGCATTAAAAGCTACTTTTATGCGCCCTACACCATGATGGCTGGTACATGGCAGGTGTTGTTTTTAACTTTGTTTGGCCCAACCAGACATTGGTGGGCAGACTTAGTGTAAAAAGCTTATATGTCAACAAGGCAAAGCTATTTGCACTCCATTATAGAAACGGCACTGTGAAATGGGCTAATATATAACGTACTGCCCCATAGAAACTTCAAGGGTTCATAAAAATATATTGGATATCAAAATTTTGATTTTGTTAGATCATTAGACCCTGCATTAAATCCTTCGGCTCATTCAACACTAACAGCACTTAAAAAGACAAAGCGCCACATTCATTAAACAGGAGCTCCATGAACATCATCTCCTATATATATATATATAGGCCCTGTATGTGTGCAAGCACTTCCGTTGTGTTGCGGCTTGTTTCCATTGTGCTGAGCCAAGTTCATTGCTTTGTGGAGATTTTGTTGTGTTGTGCACTACTGGGCCACTGTACAAAACCACCTGGTGGAGAACAATTTCAATCTACTTGAACATCTGTTCAATGAGCATCATGTCAAAAGAACAAATAAGCATGTGGACCCAAAGACCTCGTCATACCTTTCTCAAACACACTGTCTTTCTCCCTCTCTCTCTCTCAAGACTCATATTTGGATAACACACACTCCCAGTTGTTTGTATTCTGACTGCAGAATTGTTACCCCAACAGATGACGATTACAGGGAGCATCATTCCCAAGACAAATGCTTGCTGTGGGTTTTATTACAGTTATAATGTGTTTTCTCCTCTTACGTTATTTTTCAGTCCTGTTTCTTTTTTTGTCAGACATCAAGCCCTTCTCATCCCACACTTTTGTGTTCAACATCCCTACACATAAGAGCTAAAAATACTGAGCAGGAATTTTGCCAAACCAGTCAAGAAGAGTGGGAATAATTGTTTAGGGGTTGACCGATCCCACCATTACAAACTGCTTTAACACAAATTACAGACTAATTATTCATTTATTATAGACTATCTTCTCTTTTGGCTTGCAAGTTAAAAAGAGAACATTATCAAACTACCTTTCACTTGAAAATGATTTAATTAACTTTTTAAAAAGGCATTAGTTACTGAACCATTTTTTCACTGCCTTTACAGCAAAAAAAAAACACTATATACGATATACACTATATACGATATGAGTACCTTGATATGAGATTACTGTCACACCACCCACACAAAACTTAATATTTGCTTTGTTCATATTTTCTCTTCTACTATAAACACTTAAAATGCACGTGACAAGCTTAAGTTAGTGCAATTAAACTTGATGGATGCTCCCTCTCTCTCATTTGTGTGTGTGTTGGGGATGAAAGAGGTCATTAGCGAAATTCTCGGATTCTTAAGAGGATCTCAGGCTTATGCAGAGAGCCTTTAATATTGGCGTGTACCTCAACCAAAAGTTGCACAATCAACCTCTCAATTTATTTTCTCATTTTTTTCTGTTAAACCCACACTTTAAACCTCAACCTACCTTACACACACAAACACACAAGCGTGAACTCACAACAAATTTGAATATGTAAAACCGAACCAAACATGACAAGCAAAAATCATCTTGTATGAACTACAAGTGAGCTCTTACGACGAAAGACGGACAAAGATGTGGCATAAACAAATTAAAGCTATTGTAATTAGTGCAACACTGTAAACACAGTGATTACAATTAGATGCTCTGTAAACAAAGCACTTGCCTAATTACTTTACTGAGTCTGCAGGCTATGTGGCTCTGCGTGCGTTTTGCGCGCAAGTATTTACAAGCACAGACCAGGAAGGCAAGCAGAGGATAAGCTGTAAAACAGCTGATCTTGGTGACTCTTGGATTAAGTGGCAAATTGTGAATGGAATTGTGCCAGATTAAAATTTGTGAATACTTAATTGTACAGTTTGTGCTAGGAACATGAATGAGGCCTTAAATTGTGCGACTTGTTAAGAAGAAGTGTGTAATTACCTTTCAGAATGATCTTTGAACACGCAGCTTTTCACCTCACAAGATGTTAAATAATGGACTGAATTTGTGTGGATTACTTGTGGATTACTGTATTAATCAGCTGTTGGACTCTCATTCTGACAGCATCCATTCACTGCAGAGGATCCACTGGTGAACAAGTGATGTTAAATTTCTTCAAAACTTCAAAACAAACTCATCTACATCGTGGATGGCCTGGGGGTGAGTACATTTTCAGCAAATTGTCATTTTTGGTGAATGTGAATTGTTGCTAAAAACAAAAAAAGAGGAGTGACAGCATTACATGCTTCAAATCATACTGCAAATCATCACGTTTTCACCTAAATCTGGTGAACGGTTTTGTTCAAAATGCATCATCTACTAAAAAATGCTCATTACTAAGGTGCTAATTGGCTAGTTGTGATATCAAGGGATTCTACATCCCAAATGAATCTAGCTGACTCCATTGGGCCACTTTCACAGCACCTGTGTGCATTTCCAGATAGCAAATTAATTAGCAGCCAGATCAAAGAGATTACATTTTAGGTTTTAGTAGCAGACAGCAGCACTGTGTTCATAGACCTTTTAACAAAACTGCCAAAATTACAACACAATTCAATTAACAAACTTTCTCTTTTTTTCTTAAATCAAAGCTTTGCAACTATTACCTCTGATGGACCACCACTAGTCAATATACAGTGAGAAAAAAAAAAAAGATTTGATCCCCTGCTGATTTTGTACGTTCACCCACTGACAAAGAAATGATCAGTCTATAATTTTAATTGTAGGTTTATTTGAACAGTAAGAGACAGAATAGCAACAAAAAATCCAGAAAAACCCATTTCAAAAAAGTTATAAATTGATTAGCATTTTATTGAGTGAAATAGGTATTTGATCCCCCATCAATCAGCAAGATTTATGGCTTCCAGGTGTCTTTTATACAGGTAAGGAGCACTCTCTTAAAGGGAGTGCTCCTAATCTCAGCTTGTTACCTGTATAAAAGACACCTGTCCACAGAAGCAATCAATCAATCAGATTCCAAACCCTCCACCATGGCCAAGACCTGTCCAAGGATGTCAGGGACAAGATTGTAGACCTACACAAGGCTGGAAAGGGCTACAAGACCATCACCAAGCAGCTTGGTGATAAGGTGACAACAGCTGTCAAACGTCAGCCTCGAAACCATAATGACTTGAAGAGGATCTGCAAAGAAGAGTGGGACAAAATCCCTCCTGAGATGTGTGCAAACCCTGTGTGTGCTAAGTCATGTTTTGCGAAGTGGTCAAATATTTATTTCACAAATTAATATGCAAATCAATTTATTTTGAAATGTGTTTTACTGGATTTTTTTGTTGTTATTCTGTCTCTCTGTTTTAAATAAACCTACCATTAAATTATACACTGATTAATTTCTTTGTTGATGGGCAAACATACAAAATCAGCAGGTGAGATTTTTTTTTCTCACTGTAAGAATGTCAGCTCCTGCGTCAACAGTATTACACATGTGATACTCTCCTGAATTTGCAAGAGAAGAAATTGTTGAATAAAGTTGTTATTTTTGTTCATTACATTTTAACAATGTCATTCCTACTTTTCTGGGCCTTTAACAAATTCCCATCGCTTAAAATAATCAACCCCAATCCAGAGTCCAAAGAAAATGAGACAGCATAATTCTTCCGGAAATCCATTGACTTCCAATATTGAGTGAAATTGACATGTTTAACATTCTCTGGATGCTCTCCGGAGAGCTGAACTAGAAGCACAGAGATGTCCTAGTTTGGAAGTTCTCAAAAACAAACACTTGGAGCGTCTCTGAAAGTCTCCCCCTCCCTCTCTCCCCATCAGGCTTTGCATGCAGGTCCCTGGATCCACAACTACCATCAAAGCCCTCAATCACAAATTAGTCTTCAGAGTTGATGGATAACACAGGAAATATTCAATCCAAACCAGGTGGACAAAAACTGACAATTATAAATATAGCATGCATATTTTAATTATATAATAATTCATCATATAATATG